>OY997272.1:45845092-46445092 GCA_963921465.1 Triticum timopheevii | reverse complement strand
CTTCTTCTCCTCTTTTTTTTTCTTCTTCTTCTTCTTCCTTCTTCCTTCTTCCTCTTTTCTTTCTTTTCCTTATTTTCCTTTCTCGAGGGAGAAGAAGAAAAAGAAGAGTAGTAGAAGAAGAAAGGAATAGAGGAGAAAGAAGGAACTTCAACACGAGGGGGGGTACCGATACCCCCTCCCCGATAACATTATTTTCCCATGTATATGTATGTCGCGTCGTTGTCGATATAATCCCCTCGAGATAACTTCGACATGAGGGGCGGTCGATATATATACCCCCTCTTGACCGTGATAACTTATACAACGGCAGCACCCCCCTCGGCCCTCTCGCTCGACCAAAACTCTCGAGGACACCCAAACCCTAGAGAGAAAACGATGTTGGTCTCCTACCCCCTCCCGCCGCGCCCCTACCCGACAAATTAACTCCCTCGAGGCCACCCAAATTTATCAAGTTAAAAGAGCGTTGTCGTCGAGGCCACCCCAAACACTTGAAGCGTTGTGTCGAGGCGACCCCAAACCCTAGAGAAGCAGCGTCGAGGCCACTAACATGATTCCTTATTGTGATTAGCTAGCTAGCGTCGAGGCCACTATTCTGATCACGGGATCAGAATAATATTCTGATCGCAACCTGAACTGCCTGAGTAACGCGCCTGAACTTCTCTCTGTACGAACCCGACCTTCGGGCTATCTTCGCAACCGTGCCTTCTACCGCGAGTTTTTCTGGTTAGTCGTGTTCCATGTGATGTAAGTGTAATCTTCAAACGAATTTAGCAACTAAATACTCGTTTTAGATAGGAATCTCACTCATAGGCGGATTTTGCACTCGGGTCGTGAAGAACTCGCGTTTTTTGCGATTTTTACTGCCTGAGTTGTTCGACCTGAACTTCCCCCTGTGCTAGGTTGAACTTCCCGCTACATTGCCCAAATAGGGCTTGCTATATACCGTTGGAAAGCTATGGGCACGAGTTTCATGACCCAAGTTAAATTTTTCGCAAAATGTAAGCTGTTTAAGAGCAGTTTTGAAAACCGTTTTTCTTCACACAAAAAACGTGAATCGTAATTTCGATCGCATTTCTAAACCGTTTATCGAAATGAGGCATATAATATGGCGTTGGAAAGCTGCTGCAAAACCGCTCCTTCCACATGTTGAAAGTTTTTTCTAATTCCCTATGGTTAAAGACTAATTTGAAAAAAAACCGCTCCTTCCACATGTTGAAAGTTTTTTCTAATTCCCTATGGTTAAAGACTAATTTGAAAAAACGTAAAATTTCGTAAACCGAACAGCTGAGTTGGTTTTTTCGATGTCATTTCTAAACGGCTAATCCAATGGAGGCATATGATATGGCGTTGGAAAGCTTATGAAAATGCGCTACTTTTTCATCTTGAATGTTTTTATCTAATTTTGAATGATTTAAGAGTAATTTAGAAAAAGGTCCAAGTCCTACCGAGTTCGTATTTTCGATCTAATTTTTTAACCGTGCGTCCGATCTAATTTTTCGTATGTATTGTTTCTCCCAATTCTTTACAGTTTTAAGTCAGTTTCGAAAATGGCATAAAAGGTATTTTCGCCGTACTTTCTACAAACTTTATCGGAATTGGGCAAATAATATACCGTTGAAAAGCTACGGAAAATGCGAAACTTTTTCATGCTGATGGTTTTCTCTGATTCCTAGCCGTTTTCAAGTAATTCCGAAAACGGCGGGATCATTCGTTCTGCCTCTACCGCGGAACAGATTCTTCCAAAATGCACCGCGTGAAGAACCTGAACTTCTCGGTGCGTGTACCTGAACTTCACTCTGTTTTTCACGTGATTTTTTTGCTCATAGATCTTCATCCACTGCTCGTAGCTCTCCATCCCACTCACGGGAATTGAGCGGGTGATATACCGATGGAAAGCTGCTGTAAACATGCAACTTTCCCGTGTTGATCATTTTTTCATACTCGCGACGATTTTGAAAGTTTTTCATCTGAAATTCATTTAGCATAGTAGTTGAACTTCCTGCTGTTTTCACGTTGAACTTCTGGGACGTATTTTTGTTTGTAATTTTCTCATCCATTCGTCAGTGTTACACAAATAATGTTCCTTTTGTGCAAACGTCTCTCACAATAATTTTTTTACCTTTCTCCGACCAAGGACTTGAACTTACACAAATGATATTACTGTCGTTTCGAGGTAAATTACAAAATGGCGAGATCATGATTTCTGAGTTCATTGTGAATGGAAATGCACTGCGTGAAGTAGTTGAACTTTTGGAGCATGTGTGTTTGAACTTCACTCTGTTTTTGATGTGCTGTTTTTTGCACTGCGTGAAGTAGTTGAACTTCTGGGGCATGTTTGTTTGAACTTCACTCTGTTTCACTTTATTGTATTTTTCTTGTAGGAAATACACACCATGTAGTACGTGAACTTCGGGTTGTTATCGATTTGAACTTCTCTCTGGTTTGAGAGAATTATTTTGAAACACAAAAAACAACATATTTTTTATGTATTTCGGATGTCTAAGTACACGGTGATCATCTCTCACAAGAATTTTTTGAACTTTTCCTCGCGGGGCACTTGAACTTGTAGCAACCATTTTTTGCGTTTGTGAGTTGTTTTTAAAAGTGCAAAAAATGGCTTTGTGTTTTTAATTTTTTGAACATGTAAATCCTAGGTTTTAATAAACTCCGAACTTCTGTGTTATTTCAATTTGAACTTCACCTTTTTATATTTTGATTAAAGAATTGTATTCGATTTTTATACAAAAAAAAATCGAGCATGGGAATACAAGGTGAACCTCTCTCGCAAGGATTTTTGAACCTCCCCGAACAGAGCACTTGAACTTCTCTCAACAAACATTTTAAGCTTTTATTTTTCTATACTTTTATTCTCACCTGAAATGCATTCCTTGCACTAGTTGAACTTCTCGTTGTTTTCACCTTGACCTTCTGTCACATATTTTTGCTCAACCTCTTTTCACAAGAATTTTTGAACTTTCTCGGGTCGAGCACTTGAACTTGTAGCAACTAATTTTTTGGACTTTGCCTTTTTATTCTTTTTTCTCATACGAAATGCACACCACACAGTAAATGAACTTCTGACAATTATCAAACCGAACTTCTCTCTATTTCGCTTTCGTAACAGAAAAAGTCTGAGTGTTTTATATACATCGAACCTCTCTAACTTTTTATTTGAACTTCTTTGTGTATTTTTTTAGAAATGTGAAAATTGGAGTTCTGTTAGAAACATCGAACTTCTTTGTTATTTTCAATTGAACTTATTTGGTTTATTCTTTAGTAATTGTAAACTCTGAACATCTATGTTATTTCAATTTTAACTTCACATTTTAATTTCTTGAGTAAAGAATTGTAATCAATTTTTATACAGAAAAAATCGAACATGGAAATAGAAGGCGAACCTCTCTCGTAAGAATTTTTGAACTTCCCTGGACAGAGGACTTGAACTTCTAGCAACATCTTTTTTAGACTTTATCTTTTTATTCTTTTTTTCTCTTACGAAATGCACAACATGCAGTACATGAACTTCCGGGAGTTATCGCCTTTGTTTGGCTTTACTAACGGAAAAAAAATTCGAGTTTTTATGGACATCAAACCGCTCTAACTTTGTTAGTTTTTCCTTTTTATTTAATTTTAAACTTCTTCATTTACTTTGAACTTCTTAGAAAAAATAAACATATGATTTTTCTAGCTTTTTTTAGTTTTTTCTTTGTTTTCTTTTTAGTTTTTTATTTAGTTTTTATTCTTTAGTAATGAGAAAACATTTGAGTTTTTTTAACCTTCGTACTTCTCTCTTGTTTTACTTTGAACTTCTTAGAGAAAAATATGGTTTTAAATAAGCAAAAAGTTTTCTAGGTATTTTGACCTTCTCGGTTATTTCAAATTGAACTTCTAGTGTTTTCCAATTTGAACTTCTGGTTTTTTTTGAACTGAACTCCTATGTTATTTTGAGTTGACCTTCTAGGATCTTCTTTTAATATACAAATTGAACCACATTGGGTTGCCAGGATGAACTTCTCTCTTTGAGAGAAAGTGGTGCATTGGTGAATAATAACCTTATGTTGAAACAACCTGCACATTAGTCTTTTTTTGCTAACTCTTTCTCTACATAAAACGGGAAAAATCACCGAAAATGGCATCAATTTTTATTGTGGTCTTTTTTGCTCCCTGTTTCTCTATGTAAAAATGGAAATCAAAGGGTATTTTCCACCATAAAAGACAATTTTAAATTTACGAGCTTGTCATGGGCCTGTGCAACCTACAGACTAGTCTTTTGTTTTGTAATTTTCATTTATTAAACTGCCCAACTCCGCGAATTTGAACTTCAAATTATTTGTTTGTTTAGTATCATTATTTTGTGGCGCCCATCTTTTTCTGCACTCTTTTTTTGTGCGAATTTAACATTTTGAACCTCCTAAAATTTGTCTTACTATCTTTTTTTTATGAATGCTTTTTCTCTAATCATTTTTTAACAGTAAGATGCACTCTTCCTAAAATACAATGATTAAACTCTCTATACAATAATATTTTGAACTTCTAGATTACTTTAAAAAATACATACTTCTTTAGGTGTATGTAAACAATATGGTTTACACAAACTTCCTTACATCAAATCACGGGAAAGAACATGCATGAATGGAAAAGGGGAAGGAGTTACAAAGTCCATAACATACTTTTTTTTGTATCTTTTTTGAAGGTTCTGCACAATAAACTTAACAAGTTACAAAATCCAAGCTATGAAATGAAATACACGAATATGAGCAAGAGGCTGCTCGAACACGATGGACATAGCAGGAAGCAGAGACGTGCTTGAGGAGGTGGATGGCGATTAGCAACCGAGTCTTGTTTGTCCTCTGTTTTTTGTTGTGATAGCAGGAACATAATGTGTCGCAGATGGGGATGGCGACTAGCAGAAATGGCTCCACGGGCATCTTTGTTCGACCTGCCACAAGAACTCTGTTTGACCTGCCAATGTGTACAGTCCTGATGACCCAAGAAGATCAACAGAAGCAAGGAGAACTCTGTTTGACTTGCCCACGTCTAAACTGTTGGAAGTCTCCGACAATCACAAAAAAGAACATCTGCAACATACTATTTGTTTCTTCTTCTTGTGTAATATACATTGAACTGCTGCAAGAAATCAGAAGAATTAAACACTGCTAGCTTTTTTGTAGGACGAAGATGCAGGCAGTGCCAGTAGGCATTTGAGCATCGAAAACGCAAGTGCTACGGCGTGCGTGCAAGGATTGGAGATGGCTGGTCGCCGATGCATGGTAGCAGGGGTTCCATGTGGGTGGCGACGCCTTCGAAGGCAGGGAGAGGCAGACATGCGACCGTGGTAGCGAGATGCAGCATGGATGGGCTTCCGATCCATACCGTGGCCGGCAGACGAGGTACGGAGAGGCCGCTGGCAGGCAAGGAGAAGTTCGGGCCTGGGTGGCAGGAAAAGTTGGGGGTCCAGCGGCGGCGGTACCGGTGATCCGCCTGACAGGAGGCTGTCGGTGGCGGCGGGCGGATCTGGTGTACGTCGGGGTGGCTGGCGGTGGTGAGGGACAGGGGCATGGCGGCGGGATCTGGGGCGTGACGACGGGATCAAGGGCACGCCGAAGGGAGGGAGCCGGCGGGATTCGTGGAGGCTTGCGGCGGCCGCCACAGGATCCGGCTAGGCGGGGGATCCGGGGAGGGCGCGGGCGGTGCCGGGTGGTTTGGGGAGGCGCGCGCGGCGGCGAGATTTTCGGGAAGGGCGCAAGCGGCAGGGGTGGTTTGGGGAGGCGCGCGGCGACGGGTGGTTTGGGGAGGGCGCGTCGGGCCAGGAGGGAATTGGGCGGCGGCGGGTGGCGCGCTGGGGCCGGCGGTAGAAGGTGCGCCGGAGCCAGGGGGCCTGCGACGGGAAGATGGGGCAGAGGTGGTGCGGGAGGTGGGGTGGTTCAGAAGGTCGTGACGTGGGGAGTGGGCCGGTCGGAGGAGTTCGATAGACCGGCTAGGTTTTCTGTTTTGCGTTTTCGGGATTTCGGTAAGACGTCATCGGGCCCTTATAGGGCCGGCCGTGATCAGAATAACTATTCTGATCCCAGGATCAGAATAGTGTTACTCTATATATATTATTCCTGAACTATTCTAATCCTGAGATCAAAATAACTATTTGGATCAAAGCGCGCTATATAGGAGCGAGGAGATGTTCCCGAACTCTGTCGGAAAAAACCCGGCCGCCCACCACTCACCAACGATCTCCCCCCTTCCCTGACTTCCCGACTCCTTTCCTCCCGTGCATCGCCGCCGGTTCCCCTCCACCTGCTTCTAGTGCACCGCCGCCCCCTCCGTTGGCTTCCACCGCCCCGCCCCAGCCAGCGCCGCCGCCCCCATCCCGGTCCCAAATAGTGACGCCCCGCCTCGCCCCCAACCATCGCCGCCGCCCCCACCTCCTCATAGCGCGCCGCCGCCCCCACGTCCTGACGCGCACCCTTCCTCCGTCGGCCCCCACCCCGCCACCCAGCACCTCCCGTCGCTGGCCCCTACTCCACCGCCCAGCACCTCCCCGTCTCTGGTTGGAATCCCCCAGCGCGCCTGCCATCGTCGGGGCGCCGCTGTCCACAGCTTCTCCAGCCGGTGACTGATCCACCCTCCGCCTACCCCGTCCCCATTGCTTAGCCGTCGCGACCTTCCCCTGCACCGCGCTGCGACCTGCCTCCCAACGGAAGTTCAACCTATGCATGCATCCCCGTTCTTCTCCGGTCGTCACGGCTGTTCGTCTGTGCTCCACCGAAACGGGCTGCATCTGGTGATTGCATCGCCGGGCTTGTCTGGGAGTTCGTGGCTGGACTTCTCCGGAGGCTTGCGCCGGCGAGCCCCTGCATCTAGAATTATTTATGCCCTGCCACCCAAGCTCTGTCTGGCTGTAGTGTTCTTCAAATAGCATCCACGAATGTCGTTGTTCTGCTGCCCACTAGGTGTTCGTGCAAATGTCAAAGAGGGAGCTGGAACGAAATTCTACAGGTGGTAGTTTAGGATAAACCAAAGATGAAATAGATCACAGTGTAGATTTATTTTTGTTAAAGCCTACGATATTCTTTGGTAGTTCTTATTGTTCGTTGTAATCAATATGTTGAGGGCATGCTCGTGCGCTAGCACTTGATATGGCATGCTCGGCCCCTCCTCCGCGGCCGGTGCTCTCCCAGTCCGTGGTCGACACCCATCCTCCTCCGCGGCCAGCGCCCTCGCTCCCCGCGGCCGGCGCGCTCCTTCCCCGTGGCCGACAGGCCTCCAGCTCCATGGCCGGCGCGGTCCCTCCTTGCTGCAGCTTGCCCCTCCTCCATGGATGGCCTGCACCGGCTGCCGGAACTCGTTGAGGTGGTACCCTTCATCCTCGACCTTCAATTACAGGTTATACCAACGACGCTACAATGAGAAAGGTCAGCCTCTGGCCTCTAGAAGTTCAGTTTGTTGACTCTCTGAAGTTTTAAAGTTAGATTATAACCGTGTATATTTTGCAGGGCCCTGCGAAGTTCAGTTTTTTGATTTTCCAAAGTTTAGTTTGTTGATTTTCTGAAGAAATAGGTTGCGACGTGCACGTTCCGACGATGGTACACGGTCCGGACTGTGATTTGTTGTGCTAATGTCTAGTAGCTTGTGAAGCATGATGCTAACAACAAATGTATAGTAGTTTATGAACCATGATGTTAACTGAATTTTTTTGCAGCTCAGCGTATTCCTGCTGGAGCTGGTGTCCGTGCAAGAGCCTGCTTCAGGGAGTCCTTCCTCGTTGATACCGCCGGAGGCGCTCACGAAACTGGCGCTGCAGTGCATGACCAATGACCATGCGGCTCCTAACATGTCTTCAGTTGCCGCCAAGGTCTACAAGCTCTTCCTAGAGGTGTAGCATTGCACCGACAAAGTTCCGCATCCTCGCCAACATCTCCATCTCCATGGCCCAAGGTGAATTCAGTTTAATTTCTTGCTGGAGAACTTATGTGGTTGCTCGTCGTAGCATTTGGAAGTGACATGGAATTGTTGGTAGATTAGTTGATTACTCCTGCCATGGCTATCACATGTCTCTGATGCTAACAGAACAGATGAGTGCTGCTCAACACATGTAGGCTGCAAACACCTACCAGGAAGCTTCGGCGCCCTGCTGCTAGCACATGAAGCGCTCGCGTGCGACTCTCCCTCTCTTGTCTTTCTCCCTGTTTGTATTTATGCCTTAACATTGAAAACAATTCAATGTATACACTGTACGTACAATTGCCTGCTAGATGAAGCTCAATGTGCAAAATATACTGTTTTGGTTTCAGTGGACATCACCTACTTCCAGCGTGAGGACGGCACCTCCTTCAGGGCGAGGTGGATTTGGACTTCAGTGGTAGTACGAAGAGCACTTTGGGGGACACAGGGTGAACTCAGAAAAATTCGCCGCCCCTCCCGCTGCTCGTCGCCGACTACAACGACGCGACGAGGTCGAGCTTCCCTGCCATGGTCGACATGGAGTTCTCCCCTTTGCTCCATCGTGTGTGTCCGCGCAAGAAATTGACCTGCCCCATGGCCTAACAAGTGACCTTCATCCCTGTTAGCTTCTTCTAAGTTGCTCCTGCAACCGTGCAGCGCTCCTAGTGCCCAGCACCGGCATAGAAATGTGAATTCATTCAGTCTATATAAAGGACCAAATAAATTATGTGTTGTCATAAAAAAATGGGTGTGCCTACGTTTTTGTTGTCTCTTTGCCTCTTTGGTCTGAACAGCCTACTGAATTACAAGCCGTTGAAACAAAAAACAAGAAGCATCCTCTCTAGTTAAAGAAGGATGATGCATTTCAATTATCTCACCACGATTTTCAGTTCCCTCCTTCAAAGTTCAACACATAGAAATGTTGAAGTTCAAATTAAAACAAGCGATCATTTCTTACAGCCAAAAAAATGCTTCGTTTTCTGTTCCTACGGTCTAAGAAAACAAGCGAGCATTACTTACAGCTGAAAAAAATACTTTCATATTTCAAAAAAAATCTGGTTACAATTTCAAAGAAAAAAACATCATAAAGTTAGTTAAAACATTCTAAATGACAAAGAAGTCCAAAAAAATCACATGCGTTCCTCTCCCTATGTGCGTGCAAAAAACTGGTGGTTTTATTTCCTTTTTTGCGTATAAAAAGAAAGAAGTTCAAATATAAGAAATGAAAAGGTTCAAAATTATGTAACACGGTAGAAAGTTCTCATGTACGAAAATCACGTGCAGAAAATAAAAATGTAAATTCCCACATAAGTTCATATATATAAACAAATTGAAGTTCGCATAGTGTAAGAAATGTGCATTTCTCAAAAAGGATGTACTCAAAAGTACATGTGCTCTAATTCCAAAAGTTTGCATGGTTACACAGTGCTCACATATAACACAATGATAATTAAAAAAATCTACAAAACGTGTAACAAAGAAACCAAGAAATGTGATGAAAATCTAGATTTGCTGATAAAAATTCAAATTTTCCTGTTTCTAAAAGAAACCAAGAAGTTTGAATTAAACTAACAAAGTACTTCAGTCATAATAAAAAATAAATAAAAACCTAGAACTTCAATTTGGAGTAGCAGATCATTTTGATTTTCACTGTTTCAAGAAAAAACGAGAGAAGTTCAGATTAAGAAAACTAAGAAGTTTGAATTTAAAAACTCAGTTTTTCCTTGCTACTAATAAAATAAAATTGAGAAGTCCAAAATAAAATAACGATGTTGTTCGATGCATATCGAAAACTAGAATTATTTCCTTTTCTATGAAATAAAATTGAGAAGTCCAAAATAAAAGGTACAGCCGTTTAATATCTATAAAAAACCCTAAAATTTTCACGTAACCGAGAGAAGTTCAGGTTGAAAACTATTATAAGTTCACGTACTACACGGTGTGCATTTTATATTAAAAAGAATGAAAAGGCAAAGGCTAAAAGTTTTATTGATAGATGTTCGAGTTCTCGCCCCGAGAAAGTTCAAAAATTAAAGAATGGAAACCAGGAGTAGGATTTTTTCCGTTACTAAAAGAAATAAAACTAGAAAGTCCATATTAAAAAGATAGAGAAGTTCGGTGATTATAGAAAACTCATATTTTCCTCGTTATTAAAGAATGGAAACAAGAAGGTCAAAAATTAAATAACAAGAAGTTCAACTTTTAAAAATAGAGCGCTTCAAAATTTCACAAAAGAGACTAAGAAATAAAACCAGGAAGTCCATATTAAAAGATGGAGAAGTTCGATGATTATAGAAAACTTAGATTTTCCTCGTTACTAAAGAATGGAAACAAGAAGTTCAAAAATTAAATAATAAGAAGTTTAACTTTTAAAAATAGAGCGCTTCAAAATTCATAAGAAAGGATTAAGAAATTCAGATTAAAATTCATAAAAAAATTAGATATTTTCACGTAACCGAGAAAAGTTCAGATTGACAACTGCCAGAAGTTCACGTTCTACACGGTGTGCATTTTGTATTAAAAAAGAATGAAAAAAGCAAAGGCTGAAAGTTTTGTTGCTACAAGTTCAAGTGCTCAGCCCGAGAAAATTCAAAAATTCATGTGAGAGTGGTCGAACAAAAAACCGTGATAGAAGTTCAAGGTGAAAAGAGCGGGAAGTTCAACTACCACATGGAATGCGTTTCACAGAAGAATATGAGAATAGAAAACAAAAGGCTTAAAAGGTTTGTTGCAAGAAGTTCAAGTGCTTTGTCTGGAGAAGTTCAAAAATTCTTGTGAGAGAGGTTCACCTTGTATTTCCATGTTCGAAAACACAAAAAAGAAATTGTTTTTCTGTGTTTTAAAAAAATTATCTCAATCCATAAAGAACTTTAATTACTATTTGAGAGCAATTTGATTTCAAAAAGAAACAAAAAATTCAAATTATAAAAATGGAAAAAGTTCATGTACTACATGGTGTGTGTGTTTGATATGAGAAAAATGAATTAAAAGGCAAGGTCTAATTTTTATATATATATATAAGTTCAAGTCCTCGGTCGGGGAAAGTTAAAAAATTTACTGTGAGAGAGGTTTGTACAAAAGGAATATCATTCGTGTAACACTGAAAAAATGGATGAGAAAATTACAAACAAAAATACGTCATGGAAGTTCAACGTGGAAACAACAGGAAGTTCAACTACTATACTGACTGAATTTCAGATGAAAACTTTTAAAATCGCCGCAAGTATGAAAAAATGATCAACACGGGAAAGTTGCGTGTTTACAGCAGGTTTCCATCGGTATATCACCTGCTCAATTCCGATGAGTGGGATGAAGAGCTACGAGAGTGGATGAAGATCTACGAGCAAAAAAAAAATCACGTGAAAATAGAGTGAAGTTCAGGTACACGCACCGAGAAGTTCAGGTTCTTCACGCGGTGCATTTTCGAAGAATCTGTTTCGCGATAGAGGCAGAACGAATGATCCTGCCGTTTTCGGATTTACTTGAAAACGGCAGGGAATCAGAGAAAAACATCAACATGAAAAAGTTTCCCATTTTCCGTAGCTTTTCAACGGTATATTATTTGCCCAATTCCGACAAAGTTCGTAGAAATTACGGTGAAAATACGTTTTTCGCCATTTTTGAAACTGACTTAAAACCGTAAAGAATTGGGAGAAATAATACATACCAAACAGTTTCGCATTTGTTCAAGCTTTCCAATGCCATATCATTTGCTGCATTCAGACGCACGGTTAAAAAATTAGCTTGAAAATACGAACTCGGTAGGACTTGGACCATTTTCTAAATTACTCTTAAACCATTCAAAATTAGAAAAAAACTTTCAAGATGAAAAAGTAGCGCATTTTCATAAGCTTTCCAACGCCATATCATATGCCTCCATTGGATTAGCCGTTTAGAAATGAACTCGAAAAAACGAACTCATCTGTTCGGTTTACGAAATTTTACGTTTTTCAATTTACTCTTTAACCATAGGAAATTAGAAAAAACTTTCAACATGTGGAAGGAGCGGTTTTGCAGCAGCTTTCCAACGCCATATTACATACCTCATTCCGATGAACGGTTTAGAAATGCGATCGAAAATACGATTCATGTTTTTTGTGCGAAGAAAAAACGGTTTACAAAACTGCTCTTAAACCGCTTATATTTTGCCAAAAATTTAAGTTGGGTCATGATATTTGTGTCCATAGCTTTCCAACGGTATATCGCAAGCCCCGTTTGGGCAATGTTGGTGGAAGTTCAACCTAGTTCACAGGGAAGTTCAGGTCGAACAACTCAGGCAGTAAAATCGCAAAAAAAGCGAGTTCTTCACGAACCGAGTGCAAAATCCGCCTATGAGCGAGATTCCTATCTAAAACGAGTATTTAGTTGCTAAAAATCATTTGAAGATTACACTTACATCACATGGAACACGACTAACCAGAAAAACTCGTGGTAGAAGGCACGGTTGCGAAGATGGCCCGAAGGTCGGGTTCGTACAAAGAGAAGTTCAGGCGCGTTACTTAGGCAGTTCAGGTTGTGATCAGAATATTATTATGATCCCGTGATCAGAATAGTGTTTATGTCTCTCTCTCTCTCTCTATATATATATATATATATATATATATATATGTATGTATATATATATATATATATATATATATATATATATATATATATATATATATGTATGTATATATTACATCATTTGACCGATAACATACGTTTCCTCAGTGCTGACGTTATCGTGTTTAAGTCAGCTTCTTTCCCTTCTTGTTCGTCGAAGAATAATTGAGCCCCTCATTGTGACTTTGCCTTTTCCATGGAGTACGATTTTTCTTAGGTAATGTAGTATTGATTCTTCTTTTGACGTATACTTCATCATCATCGTCTTCTTCCCTCATTGGGTTGCCGTACTGATCATAGTCTTTGTCGTTGGCGACTCCATCCATTCGAATGATCTTCCATTTGCCCCTCCTCACGACAACACGGCTGGGATTGCGCGGGTCAGTTATGAAGAAGCATTGTGTCACGTGCTTAGCGTGTACCCATGGCTCGTTTTTTGCGATAGCGTTTACGGTAGCGCTCTTGGCGTCGGGTATAGTCATGGTAGTGAAAATCCGGCATTCTCTTTCGACATTCTTAGCCCATCTGACATGGAACATCGTCGTGTTGTGCAGTCCAAAGTAGTCAAGCTCCCAGATCTCCTCGACCCTTCCATAAAATCGTTTAGTTGCGCCGTTGTCGCTACCGGTCATGCATTCCATCGTCACCCCTGAGTTCTGATCATCACTGTCCATATCTTTGGCCTCCGTGTAGAACGTGTATCCGTTGATATCATATGCCTGATAGGTTACGAGGTTGGGCGAGGGGCCATGAGCAATCCGTCCTTAGAGCCCTCCTCCGGGGGATTAGCAATAATATGCTCTTTGAACCAATACAGGAAAGTGGAGTTGTGCTCTCTAGTAATTTCGGCGTCCGTCCTGCATACCCCCCGGTCATGATACTTCTTTGCGATAATTTCTTTGTGCAGTGCCACGAAAGGATCTACCTCGTCTAGGTGTTGTAGCACTACCAAGTTTGCTCTGTCAAAGTTGCTGCGTCGATCTGAGTATACCACGTGCAGTTCCCTGCGACCGTTGAAGTGACCATCTCCTTCGAGCCTCCCATCGTGCTTGTTAACGAGCAAACCAACACTAACACCAGGCGGCTGGTCTGCGCCATATAGAAAATTCTCACAGAAAGAGATGCACTCTTATGCCAAATAGCCCTGGACGATGCTTCCATCCGGACGGGACATGTTACGAACGAATCCTTTGATGATCCCATTCATCCTCTCAAACGACATCATGTTGTGCAGGAATGACGGCCTCAGGTCTATTATGTCATCCACAATATGGACACACAGATGCACCATCACGTCAAAGAACGCGGGCGGGAAGTACATCTCAAGCTCATTCAGTATCACAACGATCTCTTCCTGTAGCCTTTGGAGCTACTTCATACTTATCGACTTTCGAGAGATTATGTCGAAAAAGTTGCAGAGACCAATAAGCGTGTCATGGACGTGCTTGTCCATTATCCCTCTAAGGGCAACAGGTAGTATCTGCGTCATCATCACATGACAGTCATGAGACTTCATCCCGCTGAACCTTTTCTTGTCCGTGTCTAGATATCTGCTTATCTTGCCACAGTAACCGGAACTAACTTTGACTCCGGTAAGGCACTTAAAGAAATGATTGATCTCAGCCTGACTTAAGGTGAAGCAAGAAGGGGGGCAATAATCCTCTTTCTTTATTTTCTTGCCCTTCTTCTCCCGTGCCTCTGTCTCCCTCTCTGTCTCCTCTGACATTTTACGGGGCTGCATGTGCAGATCTTCCCTGATTTTCAAATCTTGCAAGTCTTTTCTTGCCTTCGGCCCATCCTTGGTCTTATCCGGCATGTTCATCAGTGTTGCGAGCAAGCTCTCAAGGACATTCTTACAGATATGCATTTGATCAAGGCAATGAGGTGTATCGAGTTTGTGCCAGTACTCCAAATCCCAGAATACAGACCTCATCTTCCATACCTTCAGCCGCGGCTCTGGCGCCTTTCTCATCGTCTTTCCCAGCGCGGGGCACTCCTTCCTGTTTTTCAACAGCTCATCAATTTCGGCACCGCTCCGCTTACGTGGAGGTCCTCGATGCTCAGCGTGACCATTGAATAGATCTCCACGGTTTCTCCACAGGTCGTCCTGTTCAAGCCATCTTCGATGCCCCATGTACACGATTTTCCCAGACCCGCCATCTTTCCTTGACGTTAGCTGCTAAGACGTCGTATCATCCATGCACCGCGTGCATCCGCAATATCCATGGCACACCCGGCCTGCCACCGAGATAGTCCTGCACTGTCGTGATCAGCGCGGCTCTCATGTTGAAATACTCACCTTTGCTGGCATCCCATGTCTTGGCCAGTGTTTTCCATAACATGTCTAACTCCTCTTGAAGTAGCCCCAGATACAAATTAATATTATTTCCTGGTTGTTTCGGCCCTTGAATAAGCATGCTCATGTGAATGTACTTCGATTTCATGCACAACCAGGGGAGAGGTTGTACATCCATACAAACACGGGCCATGTGCTATGGTTGGTGTTCTGGTTGCCAAACAGATTCATGCCATCGGTACACGCGCCGAGCACGATGTTCCTTACATCACATTCAAAATACCGATAGAAGTTGTTCAACGCTCTCCACTGGCTTCCATCCTTCACATGTCTCAGCTTCGGATCATCTCCATTGTCGGGTTTCTTCCTCTCCACGTGCCAGCGCATTAGCTTTGCTTCCTTGGGATCTACAAAATACCTCTAGAGACGGGGAGTGATCGGTAAGTACCATACAACTTTCTGGGGACATTTCTTCCCGGCCTTCTTGTATCGAGAAGCATTGCACACCGGACAGCTTGTTTTTTCCGCGTGCTCCTTCCGATAAATTATGCAATCGTTGATGCGTGCATGGTATCTAACGCGTGGAAGATCAATAGGGCCCACGATCTTCTTGGCCTCATCAACACTAGTAGGACATAGATTACCCGCGGGAAGAACATCCTTTAGGTACTTGAGATGCTCATCGAGGCTAGTGTTGGTCCATTTGTTTTTAGCATTCGTCTTCAGGAGTTGGAGCGTGAAACTCAAGCGGGTCACCTCAGGATTGCAACCATCATACAATGGAGTGTTCGAGTCTACCACTAGTTGCTCCAGCTTAGCCTCCTCTCTAGAAGCAGCTCTCTCAGTACTCGTCTCCTTGCGAAGCAATGATTGAACATGAGGGTCCCGCACGATTGAACTTAGTACCGACGAACTCTGCTGCGTGGAGTCCATGTTGTTCTCTCCGCCGCCATGTCCGGCCCCTTCTGCTCCGCCATGTCTGGCCCCTTCTCCGCCGCCATATCCGGCCTCTTCCCCGCTGCCATTAACGATCATCTCTTCGTCTTGCCCCGTGTCATCATTGCCTGCCCCGTCGGCATCCTCAACATCGTCATCCTCATCTTCAATTACCCACCGAGTATAGCCATCCATGAAACCAGTCATGAGCAGGTGCGCTTCGACACGACCATCGTCAAGGGAGTCGAGCCAAACTATTCCTTTGCATTTTCGACACGGACATAAAACCTCTGTTCGGTTATTTTCTTTCATGTCCTGCACCGCCGACCGCAACCACCTGTCCACCATCGTTCCACTGACCATCGTCAACTCTGCACGGTAATAATAAACAAATTGATTATAAAAATGCATGCATGCATCAAAGTCATACAAAAATTTGACATGACCTTCCCTAAAAATAGGACATATATGGATCTAGAGTTTGCCCAGAATTCGCCGAAACGGAAATAAATCGACATTTCGGCAAAACATAGGCAACTCGAAAGCACAATTTGGCGTTAGCTCATGCCACACACACAATTTCCACAAACATATCACACACACATAAACATATTTCCATTTTGCAAAAGCATGAAATTTTCATCACCTCTATCTCGATCGAGATCAAGCACACGGTGGATATGTTGTTGTAGGGAGATCAAAAGTGCACAAAGCTCTTCTTGACAAAGATAGATCTAGTTAGGGGGCAAATAGGTCACTTAACTAAATCCTACATCTACCTAGCTACCTAATTTGGGAGGAGACAACTTCAACTAGTGGAGGGGAAAGGAAAAAGAGAAAGGAGATGCATTAATGGAGGTGGTGTAGTTAGGTAGGAGTAATGAAGAGAGAGAAAGGTGGATAGAAGAGAGAGAGTAATGGGGGAGAAGTATTGAGGAAGAAGAAGAGTGAGAGTGGGAGCATGTGGGGGAGGTAGGGGGAAGGGAAGAGAGGAGGGGGAGGGGAGGGACGGGTGGGGAAAAGGTGGTGGGTTGGTGCGGGTTAGCAGTAGCGCAGGAGCTAAAATGCGCTGCTGCTAAGGAATTAGCAGCAGCACGCTTTGGGCGACGGCGCTACTGCTAACTGGGACAAAAAAGTGTGCCAATTTGAAATTTAGCAGCATCGATCTCAGAAAAAGCGCGCTACTACTACATCCGTAGCAGTAGCGCGGTTCGCGCCACCGCGCTACTGCTAAATGGAGTTAGGTGAACACCGCCGGTCGATATTTGTAGCAGCGTGGTTTACACCGAGCGCGCTACTGCTAAAAACTTATCAGCAGCGAGCTTCCCGCACACACGCTAATACTAATTAGCAGCAGTGCTCCTTTTTGAGCCGTGCTGCTGCTAAGATTCTGTGTATAGACTTTTCTCTAGTAGTGATAGCACATCATTATAGGTTCCATCACACAACAATTATCAAGGCAATGAACATTAACTCAATGGAAGTGGATGAAAATAACTTGGTGAAGTTCGTGTGTGTCGTTGAGAGCGATTTCATGTCTATTAGCAATACAATTGGCTTGTCCTTAGCACAATTAAGGAATGGACACTTACTGCACCGTTGCACTTAAAGTTCCTACGATATACGCAGATTAGTGGTTCCTTACTAGTTTCATCAACCAATTCCTTCTAATCCACGTTGGTTTTGACACTCTTACTAATCGAAAAGGTCTAAAATAGATTCCCTACATTTGTAGTGTACCTCTTTGGCAAGTTAAGTGGGCCTGGGCCAAAAGAGAACATGAGAGGGGAGGCTTGGGTGCTTGTCCTTAGCGATGCGCAACTCAAATGAATATGAATATTTGGCTATTAATAATTCTACTAAATGTGAAATGTTTTTGGTTAAATAAAATACCAAAACCAGAAAATTCATAAAAACAGTATTACAAGTTTGGATTACAGAAAAAAATAGTATGAGTTCTAAGTCAATTTTGTAGACTCCTTTTATGCAATAGGAGGTAATATGAGCATTTTAATAATTTTCTTAAGTGATTTAAAGTTTCCATAATGCCCAACATTAGTCCTGTGAACTCCAAATGATATTCTAAAGACTATCACCTATATTTGACATGGGAGAAGTTATGTTATATCCTCCCCCATAATTTTCCTTCAGTTGAATAATGATTTGAATATTTTGAACAATCGGATAATACATGAAAATATGAGATTCATATGAATGATCTATTAACATCCAAAATTGAAAATTTGGGATGTTACACACCATTGCGACAAATCGAGAGCACACCTTTTTCTCTAGGTAGAAAAATACAATGAGTACTCAAATTTGACTGTGACTTTACAATGAGTATGAAAATCAAAACAATAGAAAGCTAAAAAAACTAGAGTCGCACGAACATGCAATTGTGTGAAAATACAACCATTAGCTTTCAATCCTAGGATTGAACCAGGGTGGGCACGCTAGACAACAAAAATCCTTATGAATGAGCCACTGCTCTCATAGCATCAGTGATGTAACTAAATGCACATAAATTGTCGGAAATGAACAGGGTCCAGCTCACGTGTAAGCATAACTACCGTGGATAACTTTTTGACAATGTGCAATCTTCTTCCATACTATATTGGCTACTAAGGCCTTCTTGGTCACTTATTCCATCTCTAGTTACTGGAGAATTTATCATAGTACCATTCACATCAAATTCTTCCATTAGTGCTTCAACATGCTCCACATGTGACTGAACTCCTTCCAGCCTCAATTCCACTTGTCTCATGGTTGGACGTTCCTCCCCTCTTAATTCTATACAAGCGACTGCAATTGCAGCAATGTCTTCAATTTTGTTTCCACCCTCATTCATAACTTGGGGATCTAATATCTGGAACAAACTACCTTCAGCAAACGAGGTAGCAAAATGTGCTACAAGGCCATCGCCTTGAGAATCAGTATAGGAAAATGGCTTCTTTCTAGTCATCAGTTCTATGAGCATAACACCAAAGCTATAAACATCACTTTTCTCTGTAAGGCGCCCCGTGTAGAAGTACATAGGATCCAAATATCCTAATGTACCTTGCACCATTGTTGTTAAACCTGATTTGTCTAATGGAATGTACCTTGATGATCCAAAGTCTGCTACCTTAGCTGTTAGAGTATCATCCAAAAGTATATTAGCAGACTTGATATCTCTATGGATGATAGGTATTAAAGCCGTTGAGTGAAGATAGGCTAGGGATTTGGCTGTTTCAATTGCTATCTGTAACCTTTTGTCCCATGTCAAAGAAGTTGGTCCTTCAACATGAAGATGCTCGTAAAGAGTACCATTGGATATAAACTCATAGACTAACATTGGGACTTCTGTTTCAAGGCAACAACCATAGAGTTTTACTACATTCCTATGGTTGATTTGTGATAGGATGGCAACCTCATTAATAAATTCATCAATATCCTTCTGAACCAATATCTTGGGTTTCTTGATGGCTACGACGTGGAGGTCTGATAAAATTCCTTTGTATACTGTTCCATGCCCACCACCACCAAGCTCACGAGCTTTATCAAAATTATTTGTTGCCTTCTCTAGCTCTTCCAGGGTTATGATCATTTTTTCCGCAATGTCAGCTCTTTGGGATACCAATTGTTGCAATAATTGCCCACGATTTTGCTCAAAAAACTTTTGTTTCAACATTTGTGATCTCCGTTGCTTATATTTGTAGGAGATGAAGTATATAATGAGAACCAAAAGAATGAGGCCAGCCCCACTTGCTACTCCAATAAAAATGCTTATACCTGAAATAGTACAAATTTATTATGACCCATTTTGTTTGTAAGTGTATGCACCTACATTGTAATACACATGCCTAAATTCATCTAAAAAGGTACATCATCATATTTGCAAGGTTATGTTAAGTACAACATTTGCCCCATTTTATGTCATGCTAGAAAATTTCACGGAGACCAAGGAGGAAGTGTCGGAGCGCAACTTCGCTCTAAAATGTTGTAAACTTAACAGTGGTAGTTAAACTCATCATTGCATATACAAAATTCAAAAATCCTACACCTAATTAAGGGCCCCTATGGATGTGCTAGGCAACCTTCCCACTTATATAAAGCCCCCCTCCCCTGAATTTCACCTGGTGGACACCTCCCTCCCTCCATCTCCAATCCTAAACCCCCATGTTGCTTAGTACATAAGGTTCACACAAAAATTATGTAGGTGTAGCAAAGCCCTGCAAATTTCTATGAGCAATGCTATTCTTACATGCAAAGTTCTACAAAAATTCTAACATACTAGTTTAGTTTGAGCCGGCTACTTCCTGGTTCTGTTGTAGGCAGTTATTTCCCACTCTACATTAGCTAAGATTTACGTAAGAGTTGTATGCAGGAATAGGATTTCCTAATTTCTTCTCGATCTGTATGCAATGTGGCTTCCTCTCTCTCTCTCTCTCTCTCTCTCTCTCTCTCTCTCTCTCTCTCTCTCCCTCCGATAGCTCATTTGCTTCTCCTCGTCGGCCAAGTCCAACATGTCCTATGCATTGAGCATGCAAACCTCTCCCGATCCATCGTCTCTCTCTCTCTCTCTCATGGGCAAAGTCCAACATGTCCTATGCATTGAGCATGCAGACCTCTCTTGATCAATCATCTCTCTCTCTCTCTAGTGCCTATCTAACTATCTATACAGTGCCTACAAAAAATTCCATGAGAAATTATCTCAAATCACCACTTTAGAAACACTATGTGGGATGAAAAAATTCATACCTACAAATTGTGAATTGCAGGTTGGGAATTTCAAAGAAGGATGTGATGTACCCAGGTCTTGAAGCTATGAGTTTCCGCCAAGGTTTTGAATGGTAATTCTGAGTTCACTATTCTTAATACTAATTTAGCATTGTAGATGTACTACATTTTTTTCAAAGTTAGAAAACTTGGATTTTGGATAAGAATTATGAACCTTATAGTTGGAACAAGGTGAGTTTTTTGTTGTTGAGCGAGGTACAATACTTGTGCAAATCAAGATTATCATTTGATGCTTTCTATTATTCATTTTATCTCTGAATACTCCTAGTGTATCATATGTAGCCCAATTAGGAACGACGTCTAGCAACTTGACCATATTGTAAGGTTTATGTGGCACATAATTGACATCAAATTTTATATTCGCCCGAGCGAATGTAATGGCCAAGACTTTCCTAGCCACCAAGATAGTTTGTTTGCCATAGTAGATATTTTGCTAGGCACTGCAGTAGTTTGTTTCTCATGGTATCTATTTTGCTTGTCACACAACCCTGTTCCCATACAGGAGGCATGTTGCTTGTTGCAGCAGAAGATTTTCACTAGTTTGTAAAAATGGGAACAACAAGTAGTTTCATTTAATATATCCCATGCATTCTTGCTGATCATGGGGGTAGTATGAAACTACAGGGGACTTGCGACAAGCAAGGGCATGCATACATGCTTCTAAAGAGGGCATGCAAAACATCATATACATAGATGATAAGTAGTCCTATGGGACTTTGAGCTTCCAAACTTATTACATGCTCATTGATGAGGAGATACTACATCATGGTATGATGAGCATCATGAAAGAAAAATGCATAAATCCAACTTCATATTTCTTCTACTATTTTTCATACCTTTTCACATTTGTCTCATATATATGATGATCATGGTACTTTCCCATTCGACGGGAAATGGGCATATTTTCCTTTACTAAGGTAGTGTCGGCTAAGTGTAAAAGTCGGAACAGAGCCAGCAAAACAATGCTAATGAAGACACTAATAGTGATGACAAATATTAGCTTGCATCTCTTATCTGGAGGTATTTCCCACCAGTAGAAAGAGTGGCTAGTTGAGGAGTTTGGAAACCTAATATTCAGCCAACACGAAAAAAAGACCCACATTATTGATGATGCATATTTTTGTGTCACAACTACCTAGGGTGATTTTGGTATTAGATTGGCGTGTCACCACTGAGCTCACCTTATGTAAGAAATTTATTGAGTGATGCTTAACATACGACAACCTAAGAAACATTTATTATGTCGCATGGTAGGGAGCATTGGTTGCAACTTGATAAAGCATCCTCATGATCAATTGTCTGACCGTACAAAAATCATATGTGGATTTCATCATACATTAAGTAACTTCCCAATTTAAATCGTTGTCACTTCATGTCAATCCTATCAATGTTTCCAGAAGTCATACTCCAGCGATACTGATGACATCACAAAGATGATTGAAGTTGGATCATTAATTTTTATTGAAGTGTGATCAAAGTTTGTTAAAAACCATGTAACTATCCAAAATGACAACTGGGTTGATTGATAGATGGGTTTGGGTCATAATAAAGTTGGGATTATATCATGTACGAATTAATGTTTGTGGTTAATTTGGTCAACCAAATTTATGGCTCAATGTTTTTTGCATTTCTTAGGATTTTATGTATGTGTCATTTGTCTAATTGATGGCCATCCACTTTTAACATATAACTGTTATGCAGAAATTTTGACATATTATGAAAATATATTTCGTGACAACCTGGTGATGCGGTTTTCATCTAACCATAAGAAGCATTTACTTTCATATGAACTAGCAAGGTGTCCCTCGCAAATGTGAGGGCATTTTGTGTTTAGCCTATCATTTTTTTAATTATTTGTATCTTATGCAATAGAGTTGTTACACCTATTCATCCTTTCATCACATAATAGATGATATTTTAGGAATCAAAATTTTGTGACATTGACCTTTATTATGTATGTTAACATGTGATTATGGTGTTCATACATAACACAAAATAATTTTAAAATACTAATTTAAAAGAAAACTAATGAAATTTTTTCTTCCATATTATGTTTATCTAGTTAGGCGTTGAGTTGTAGATAGACCAAGCAAACTATCCACAACCCACATGCCCCTAGTAGAATATTTGGTGCACTGGTGCTAACAGTGTATGTCATCACAAGTTATCATTCTTTTTTCAAACATAGATCGAAAAAGAAAAATATTAACTCAACACTGAATAGTACAAACACAAGGATTTGGCTCGTTATCACCTTGTTGTCAAGTTAGTCATTTTTGTATCTTGGACAGTGTTTCAAATTTGGATACAAAATTTTGTGACAACATACATTGATGTTGTGTCAATGTTCTAGAGACTTCCCCCGGGTTTTTTGCCAATATGTTAAAATGTGCGACGACATCTGGTGCACTAGTAGCACCTCAAGAATTGGTGCACCAGATACATTCCCCGTGCCCCCTAGATTGATTGTTGCATGCTCTCGTATATGTATGCATCCTTATGCCTCTTTGTCAGTTTATGCATGGGTATAGAGTAATCCAATTAGTTCATATCCAACCTCCTCTCATATTTCTTGCTTGCATATACAATTGTAACTATCTTTTAAGAAAAATAAATAAATAAGCGACTATCATGCCGTTGAGCCTTCGGTTCTAGTGATTTATGATTATTCATGTACTTCTCCGTGGATGCTTATGTTGGTTCAAAATCATTCCTCCATAATTTCTTATGATCATCCAAACCTTTTATTTCTATGTTGCGAGCCATATCAACTGTCTATGGAGCATAAGATGATAAGAATAACATTTTAATTGACCATTACTTTTCTGTCGGCTTTCACTATATGTTGCATTAGATCAGCATTGGAGTGACATGTACTTCTTTTAGAGTAATGTAACTTGTAATTTTCATTTATAGTTAAACTATTAATTACCAAGATTACCGATTTTCTATGTGTAAAATCTATTTAACTATTACAACGATGATATATTAGTTGTGTTCTTTGAGATATGAAGATCTACCGGTTATATTTTGTAACATGATAAAAATATATTTTAATTCACAATAACATTTGTATGTATGCTTGCATATTTATCTAACATGTTAGATTAGCATTGGTGTATGTAGTCATAACTAACATGTTTAAGTGAGAGGTAAGATGTAATAGTTCTTGCTTACCATTAGATCTTTAATTAATACAGGTGCAAAAAATTATTGTGCAAGAAGTTTCAAAAAAAAATTGTGCAAGATCTATTGATGTGTAATTGTGACGATCTATCGGTTTTCTCTTTTTATATAAGGATATGCTAGTTATAATTTGTTTAGGTATAGTTATGAAGATCTAAAGTATGAAATCTTTTTAGAATGATCTTGAAGATCTAATTATCATGATCTATTTAGGTACAATTATGAAGATCTAACGAATGTGATATGCTTAGGTGCGATTATGTAAATCTAATGGGTACACAGTTAGATCTAGTGGATACGATATGTTTTGTTGTGGTTATGTAAATCTAACGCTGTGATCTAGTTTGTATATTGTGAAGATCTAATAGTAGTTTTTTTTACAATTAGATAAGTCTAGTGAGTATGATTTCTTTAGGTATGTTTATCAAAAATTGATGGATCTGATCTATTAAATAAGAAATACAACGGTCGAAGTAATTTTGATGATGTGGATAAAGGTTGTACCTCGAAAAATATCCCGTATTGTGCTTCTAGTGTCATGATAAGAAGAAGATTTTAGTTGAGTGTAAATTTTCAATATCCGCTCATGTATCTGTTATTGCTTTAGATTAGTATTGGTGTATGTGGTCAGATTCTTAATATTTTTAAGCGAGACGATACTATGTACTTGTCCTTTATAGTTAAACTAATATTTAAGGGGTCTGTCTTTTTTTGTACGAGATATGTTGATGTACAACTGTGATGATCTATCGATTGTGTTTTCTTTGTGAAGATCTACCACTTATAATTTGTTAAGATACATTGTTATGAAGATTCGGTGTATGTAGTCATTTTGGAATGGTTATTTAGATATAACACTTATGATCTACTTAGATACAATTATAAAGATCTAACGGAATCATGAATATAGATACAATTATGCAGACCCATGGGTGGATATGATCTATTTTGGTGTGGTTATGTAAATCTAATAGTTATGATATGTTTAGTATAATTAATTAATTATGAAGGTCTAACATATGTGATTTATTTAGGTATAACTATGTAAAACTTATGTATGTTTATGTAAGTATCATGATTATTTTAATTAAATTATAAATATAAAATTAATTTGGTAATGGGGATATAACATTAATTTGGTAATGAGGATAAACATGGTGTGTAAACAACCCTAGATTCTGGTTTTAGTTACATGGTAAGAAGAATATATATGTATCCACTCATGTATCTCTCCATTGTATTAGATTAGCGCTTGTGTAAGTGGTCAGAACTAACATGTTTGAATGAGACGTAACATGCACTTGTTCTTTACCATTAAACTTATAATAATAACTAACATGTGTAATAAAATTTTGTTGTGCGACATATGTTGATGTGCCACTGTGATCTGTGATCTGTTGATAGTGGTTTTTATATCGAATTTATCGGTATAAGCTTTTCACATATATATTTATGAAGTTCTAGCATATTTAGTGTTCGTCATAATAGTTATTTAGATCTAACTTTGATGACATATTTATGTACAAAGGATTTGACGGATCTGACCTGTTTACGTGTGAGTATGTTAATTTAACGGTCTATTTAGATGCAGGTGTATATACCTATCGTGGATGCGGTGCAGTTATGTAATTCTAAGGGTTATTATATGTTTAGACAATTATGAAGATCTAAGGAATGCAGCCGGTTTAGATATAATTTTGTAAATCCAATGGGCCAGTATGATCTATTTAGGTGCGTTTATGTAAAGGCTCAAAGCTAAAATAAAGGTTCAAAGCTACCCGAAAAAATCAGCACATTTGTTTTTTTGAAGTGCTATGAGAGGTGGTACCTTAGATATGCCTTTACTAACAAACGATATGATTAGGTGAACAAAAATATTGGCAGCTAGCACATCAATATGAGAACAAGCAAAGGCGAGTAATAATCAGAAAACCAGAATATAGACCGTATTTGTGTAGGTAGGAAAAGTTGTCCCATATTAAAGTTGCAGCAAGCATGCTCACCTCGAAAGTATTTGGCGAGGCCACCTAGACAGAAGAAGTAAGATAAATAAATGCAATTTAGTATTGTTTTCAAATATATTGGCAGAGGGGAACAATAAAGACAAATTGATGGCATGCATCCAATCCAAGGAAGTACCTTTGCATCCGTCGGTGATGTAGGGGTTGCCGTGATAGCCGTCATTGCACTTACAGGTATGGCCTCTGTTCCCACGTTTGCACTGGCTATGCTCGCTCTTGCAGAGGTCGCGGGCTACCTCTCCAGGGCAATCCCGACGTGACTTGGCATTGGTTGACGAGCCATTATGCAAGACCTCCCACCCGAGAAGAATGGGAACCTTTACGGGAGTTTCGTACATTTCTTCCAGGTCCATCTTCATGATCAGATGGCCCTGCTGCTCAAACCAACCCTGCTCGGCAATGAAGGTGTACCCGGGCAACGGAAGCAGGTCCTGGAGTTTGGTGGTGTCGAACCGTTTGAAGATTAACAGCTTGGGCATTCCGTCCATGGACTCAGAGATAGGCGCCTGGTAGCAGCCCATGCCGTGGCAGTACTTGCCTCCACCAAGGCCGTTGCTACTGCCGGTGTCGTTGTCGTAGCAAAAGGAGGCGCAGCCGCTGATGATGGCCGGGTTGCGATGACCGAGAAGCGTCGCCTGTGCATTGCACCCCGTGACCACGAGCTCGTTCCTAGTGGAAAGCGAGTAAGGCGCTTCTCCGGCGAAAAAGAATTGGGCACCACTGAACAGATCTCCTCCGAAGTGATAAGGGATGGACCCTATGTCGGACCCAGCGCTTATAAGGGGGTACGTTCGGGTGACACGTATTGTGGAGTTGTCAAGGGAGATATTGACTACTTGGAAATCAGTGTTGCCCAGCAGCAGCTGCGGGGGGTGATGGCTTCTGTCGCAGGTGAGGTCGAACCCCGGCAAGTAGCAGCTGGTGGATGGTCCCATGCCGAATGGGTACGATACGGTTACTGCTCCGCAGGACGTCATGCAGCTAGCTGCTGTTCAAAAGAGTGGCAAAATAAACATTTTGAAATAAAACATTCCAAGTTTCAGTAGTACGTATTATTAGTATGTTTCCAAATTTGTCTGGTAACGTAATGATAAATCGTATCTACAAGTTTCAAGAAATTGCTGGAGATGAAAAACACACATGGGGAGGATTGGGGGACGCATTTACCATGTGATAATTTCCAGCGACTATTTTTCGACTGGCATTCAGTCAAACTTCTAGTCATACCATCCGTATTTAAGATTAGTAATGTTTACTCACATAGGATGTTATTTGTGGTTAGATCTTGGTACATGTCAGATCCTAAAGTCATATATGATACTTCGTCCGATCCAAATTAATTGTCGCTGCTTTAGCACAACTCTGGGTACATAACTTTTAAATCTTTTAATCTCAGCTGTTACAATCTAAGATTATATATTTTTAGAATATGTAGACCAATGTGATGGCTTGTTTGTCTCCTGTTTTAGATTTCCTATATATTGTTACATCTGTCTTTAAATTTTGACACGATCTCAATGCATAACTTTGCCAATTGTTTGTTAATAAAACTGTGTTGGCATATAAAATTATTAAATACTCCCTCCGTTTCAAAATAGATGACCCAACTTTGTACTAACTTTGTACTAAAGTTAGTATAAAGTTGAGTCATCTATTTTGGAACGGAGGGAGTACAATACAATTTTAATACTAAATAATGATAAAATGGTGTTATTTTTCCATGACAGTTCCACATATATTTTTATGTATTCTACTCACAGCAGAAGATGTGTGTTGCCAACGCATTGTGGAGCTAAGTTTTTCCCCTTGGCGACGAGCGTCTAGGGTTTAGTTTACCTCCGGTGGCGACACCGTGAGGCCGATCTGTACTCCATCACCACGCCTAATCCTTCCCGGCGAGGTTCTCGGGCTGATCAAGGGGATAGCCTCGCTATCTACCTGGCCTTGGTTCCTGCTTTGGGTTGTTAGGCGCGGCGGCGGCGGAAGCACGAAGGTTTTTAGGGTTTCGACATGGCGGCAAGTGGATCGCAATCATCAGCGGGGAGTGCGACTCTGGGGGGAAAGCCGATCGGGGTCGAGGATATGATCGGGAAACTGAACCTGCATGAGAGGGAGGAGGATGATCTGGATTTAGATGAGGAGTTCGCGGACGAGATTGAGGAGGCGGAGTTCATGGCGCTCGCTACGGTGCATATGGATAAGCCCTTCAGTAGGAGTTCTTTCTATGAGACAATGAGACTTGCATGGAGCTTAGCACAGGGAGTTAACTTTAAACCTCTGGGTGAAAACTTATTCTCCCTAACAGTGATTTTCATGGGAGATTGGAGGAGGGTGACAGAGGAGAGCCCTTGGCTGTTTCGAGACCATGGTGTGCTCATTGAGAAGTATGATGGCTATTCTAGATATGATGAAGTTGTGTTGGATAAACTTGCAGTCTGGATACAGATCGTGGATCTCCCTCCACTATACAGGAAGGAAAACGTGGTGCGATCGTTGGCTAAGAGAGTAGGGATTGTGGAGAAGATAATGCTAAACCCTAGATGGGGTGAGGGAAGGATTGTGAGGATAAAGGTTAAACTTGACATCCATGAGCCTCTGATGCGATATGTGTCTATCACAAAAGATAAGAAGAAGGTATACTACTCGGTCCTGTATGAGAATATGCCAGTATTCTTCTATGTGTGCGATCATATGGGCCACACTTACCTTGAGCATGGTAATGGGAAGCATGATCCGAGGACCATGGAATGGGGTGAGTTCATACTTGCACCACGGCCAGGAGAAAGAAGGCAAACAGGTCAAGGGTCACAGGGATGGAAGAAGGATAGTAGATCTGTGGGGGTAGGGGAAGAACCTTTGCCTCGGATGATGATGATCTGCAAGACACCGGCACCAGCCCTATAAAACCTATAAGTGGGGGGAGGGGAGCCGAGCTCCAACCCTCCGGCAGGAAAAGGCTAGCTTTTGATGATAAGAACCCAGACCCAGCAGATACAAAGGAGAAGCCCTCGGCACAGGAGATGCCAGTTGACATGTCAACTGCGATGATAGTTCACCCGCACGTGGAGTTAAACACGGGCAAAGTAGATGAGGAGGAAGGGGATACGTACTCACATGATTCGAAGAGGTCGAAGAAGGAAAACTCGGCTATGATGGATGCCAGACACAAATTATCGGCGAGCTCCGAGAAGGGGCTCGACCGGTCGCGATGAAACTCCTCGTTTGGAACTGCCGCGGGATGCGCAAACCTGCGGCAGTTCGAGCGCTCTTGGGGGTCCAAGAGCAGATAAAATCGGATGTGTTGTTCCTGTCTGAAACATACCTGGATAAAGCTAAGGCAGGGAAACTGAAAAGGAGATTGGGTTTCGATGAGATGGTAGTTTCGGAGAGTGACGGTAGAAGTGGAGGGCTGATCATGTTCTTGCACACCAACCTGGGAGTCTCATCCTGGGAAACTCGTGCAAACTTCATTGATATCCGAATTAAAGAGACAACACCGATGGGTTGGCGGTTCACAGGGTTCTATGGTGAACCGAGAAGCGACCGGAAACACCTGTCCTGGGAGTCACCGGCCAATTCTGATAGACACTGAATTCCAGCAAGGCCTGCAACCAAGGGGTCCGACAGGGCCAAGAAAATTCGAAGCAAGATAGTTGGCTGAGGAGGAAGTGGAGGTTATTGTTCAAACTGCCTGGGACCGAGCGAAAGCTAGTGGAGTGGTGCCATACTCGCAAATCACAGGAGACATACATGCTGCGCTGCATTCATGGGACAAAGAAACGCTGAAGGGTCCCAGGACTCGGCTAAGGAAGCTACAAAAAGAGCTAAATGTTGTTATGACAGGACCGCTCACTGATGATGCAGTCGCGTGACAGCATGAGTTACACATGCAAATAGAAAACCTACTTGAGCAGGAGGAGATATACTGGATGCAGAGAGGCCGCGCGGACTGGCTTTGCCGTGGCGATCAAAACACGGATTTTTTCCATAGAGCGGCCATGGAAAGACGCAAGAAATTTTTTATTAAGAAGCTGAAAGGAGAGCTTGGAGATTGGATTGAGGAGGAGGAGCTGCTAAAAACCCATGTGGCAAATTATTTTGAGGGACTTTTTTCTACCGAAGTGCATGACCCAGACCAAGCTGTTCTGGACAAGGTTAAGGCAAAAGTCTCGCCAGAGATGAATGATGAGTTGTTGAAACCCTACACTAGAGATGAAGTGAAAAGGGCTATGTATAACATAAGGGATTTGAAGGCACCGGGACCTGATGGTCTTCATGCAGTTTTTTATAAGAGATTCTGGCATATCATTGGAGAGGATCTAATCGATGAGGTGTTGATGGAAATGAACAATAGAAAGATACCGGAGGGATGGAATAATACTACAATTGTTCTTATTCCAAAGGTGGAAAATCCGGAAGTCATCACAAATTCCGCCCAATTAGCCTGTGTAATGTGGTGTATAAGGTGATTTCAAAACTGCTTGCTAATAGGTTAAAGTATCTGTTGCCAGAGATTATCTCGCTTAATCAAAGTGCCTTTTGTCCCCGGGCGCTTGATTACCGACAACTTCTTAGTTGCTTTTGAGTCTTACCATGCTATCAAGATGAAGAGGACGGGAAAGTTTGGGACCTGTGCGGTGAAGCTGGATATGCACAAGGCTTACGACAGGGTCGAATGGGTGTTTCTAGAGAGAATTATGCTGCGGATGGGCTTTGCACCGGACTGGGTTGCTCTCATCATGGAATGTGTTCGGTCAGTAAAGTACCAAGTTCGGTTTAATAATTGTCTAACAGATTTCTTCGTTCCGTCTAGGGGCCTTCGACAAGGAGAGCCGTTATCACCTTACCTATTTTTACTTTGTGCGGAAGGCCTTTCCAGTCTGCTCATTCATGACGAGAAGGTGGCTAACTTAATGGGGGTCCGAGTCTGCAAAGATGCCCCGGCTGTCTCGCATCTACTTTTCGCAGATGATTCCCTTATTCTGATGCGTGCAGATGCTACTAACGCTACAAGCCTACGCCGGGCTCTTGATGATTATTGTGCTGCCTCTGGCCAACTCGTCAGTGACGCAAAGTCGAGTATCTTTTTCAGTCCTTGTACCCCAACGGAGGTTCGAGCAGAGGTGTGTGCTACTCTGAATATAATGGCGGAGGCGATATCGGACAAGTATCTAGGACTTCCCCCAATCGTTGGTTTGGATAGGACTGACTGTTTTCAGCATATTGTGGATCGGATCTTGGCCAGGCTGAGAGGCTGGAAGGAGAGGATGCTTTCTTTTGGTGGGAAGGAAGTGTTGTTGAAGGCTGTTATTCAAGCCATACCATCGTATGCTATGCTTGTGTTCAAACTCCCAAAACAGATTTGTAATCCGATAGCTTCTGCTATGTCTCAGTTTTGGTGGGGAGATGAGGAGGTGAAGAAGCACATGCACTGGTTTGCATGGTGGAAAATGTGTGTACCTAAGAGCATGGGTGGGATGGGGTTCAGAGATGTGCATTGTTTTAACCTAGCCCTCCTAGCGAAACAATGCTGGTGACTACTCGCAGAGCCAGATTCACTATGTGCGAGAGTTTTAAGAGCAAAATATTTTCCAGATGGTGATCTACTGAACTGCACGCTTAAGAAAGGAAGTTCATTCACCTGGCAGAGTTTGTGGAGTGAGATTCAGACGTTCAAAAAGCGCCACATTTGGAGAATTGGAGACGGTATGCAAATAAATATTTGGGATGATCCTTGGGTCCCTAGTAGCCCAAGCAGGATGGTGATGACCCAACGAGGTAATATTGTTCTCACGGAAGTTTCTGAATTTATTGGTATGGAGAACAGATGCTGGGATGAAGAACTAACCCGTGAGGTATTCTGGCCTGTTGATGCCAATAGGATTTTGAATATTCCTCTCGCTACAGGTATGATGGACGATTTTGTGTCATGGCACTATAACAAAACAGGGAAGACGGCATACCATATGGAGTGGGATAACCAACATGGACGAAAGTTGAGACAAACAAATACCATACTGTCTTCAAGTACTAGTCCAGTTTGGCGCACTCTTTGGAAGCTTCAAATACCGGCAAAGATCAAGGTGCATGTTTGGAGAGCTTTGTATGGTGCAATACCTTGCCGGGGAGTACTGGCCAATCGACATATGATAACAATCTCCGACTGCCCGATATGTGCCACGGACTGCGAGAGTATTCGTCATTCTTTCTTTAGATGCAACAGAGTGCAAGAGATTTGGGCAAAGCTAGGCTTGCTACACACCATAAATGAGCTATCTGAAACTGAGTTGGAGGGATCTTCGGTCCTTGGTGACCTGATGCTAATGCCAAACGCTACTGTCCCGTCGCTCCTGGGCGTGCCCATGAAGGAGTTGGTTGCTGTGGCGGTTTGGTATATATGGTGGGAACGGCGGAGATTCACCCATGGTGAGCCCATTCAGGAACCTGGAAGATCAGCCCAAGCCATTGTGACTCTAACCAAGAACTTCTTGAGGGCAAGGAAGCATGGCGCGGGCAGGATACAGAGACATGGATGGACGAGACCTTCAGAGGGATTTGTTAGCCTCAATATTGACGCCTCTTTTGATGCTGATAGTGGCACCGGCGTGACGGGGGCCATCATACGGGACTCAACAGGCTCCTTCGTTGCGGCATCCACGAGCAGTATCCCGTTTGTCCAAGATGCAGCGACGGCCGAGGCTCGGGGCCTTAAGGACGGGCTGGTGCTTGCAAACACCATCGGCTGCAACAAGGTGGAGATCAGGGCGGACTGTATGGAGGTTATCCAGATAATGCAAGAAGGCGGTAACTCCTTAGAACCGGCTGCAGCCATCTATGAGGAGTGTACTTTCTTGCGCCGTAATTTTATTTCTGTTAGTTTCAGTCATTGCCCTAGGGAAGCCAATATGGCGGCTGGTCTTTTGGCTACTAAGTCGGAGCCCTCGCGAACTATTGTCTGGCAGTACGAGGCTCCGGACTTCTTACTCGATGTAATCACAAACGATGTAGCCCTTTTTCCTCATGAAATATAAACCGCCATCATGGCTTTTTCCTCAAAAAAAAAGCATTGTGGAGCTAGTTCTTATATGGGTGTTACATGTTTTTGTCACATTTGTCTGAATTCAAACAAAGGTATTTCATTTTTTTATCAACGTCATTTGCAGCATGCTAAGCATGTTTACTTTTTTTTTGAGGTGGCTAAGCATGTTTACTTTCTCAGCACATACGTATATTTTTGAACATGCCTAATAGCCAGCCCAGGTCGGATTGTTGTAGCCGCTTTTGGCCCACCAAAACATCCTTCCTCTTCTCCTTTCGTGTTTAGGCCCGTGTGGGATACAAACACATCGTACGATTAGGCTGCGTTCATTTTGCAGGAACTAAAGAAGGAAAATTGCAGGAATAGAAAACAGAGGAAAGATTACCTGAAGTGCTAGTATTCCATAGGAAAGTTTCTCTTGACAGTAGTTTTCACAGGAAATCAAACATCCAGTGCAAGCTCTTTTTCTGTGCGGAGTCCCGAGACAAGGCAGAAGAAAGCCAGTCGAGGCCCACAACATCAGATGCGTCGGTCACGCATGGCAAATAATTTTGCATGTGAAAAGCCCCACACGTGCCTGTTTACATTCCTATGTACCGAACGCTCTAGATTTTTTACCGAACTAGAAGCAAGGGGGGTAAAATAATATATGTGGTCAAAGTTTTGTGCGCCTCTGTTTTCTATGCATCCATTCCGAATTAGGCCTTACTGGAAAATGTGAAATCCTGCAAGCAATCATTCCAGAGCCAACTACGAAGATACCTGGTCTTTCACTCTGTTCACTGGAAAAAAGACAAGAAAGTAAACAATTCTTCAAAGGAATTGGCTCTACCGGGCTTGTTTGGTTTGCAGCCTAAGGTTGGCACGCCTAAGCTTAGGCGTGCCATAATATCTTAGGCATGTGTTTGGCTCATGTCCACACTTGTGACTTGCCACACTTTTCTAGCTACATGTTCCACATGTCATAGACTCAACTTTTTTGCCAAATCTTGTCACACTTGTGGTGACCATTTTGTTAGCCACACTTTTTGTGGCAGCCACACTTTGTCTAAACTTAGTTGTGGCAAAGTTAGTCATGAATCAAACAGACCATTAGTTTATGGCGGCTGTTAGGTGTCAGATGAGATGACTAATCATAGGAAATATCAGCTGCCTAGCCAGCCGTCCTATCAGGCTCAAGTGGTCGCTCGATCAGGCTCGCAGCAACACAGTGTGTCATCCATCTCTCGTCTACATCCTCATCTCACCTCGCATTCACTAGGCCGATGCAGGACCCACCCATCGACCTTGTATTGCCCTCTCATTCCACTAATGGGAGCCCTACCTTCCACCGCATAAGTCATCATTCGGTAGACAGTGCAGCTTCGCCCCTTTGCCGGAGTGCCAGTTCTCTTTCGCAGCAGCCTCGCCATTGCAGCCTCCCTCGGCCCCGCGATGCTCCATCGCAACATTGACAACCTGGTGATGCTTCAATGCAACATCGGCGGCCTGTGAAGCTCGACTGTAGCACTAGGTGGTCCAATGACACTTCATGCCTTCATCGCTACACCGGTGTCCCCCGGGATGCTCAATCGCAGCACCGGTAGCCTGCTCCATTGCAGCAAAGAGTGATGATACAAAACTAGCGAGCCCCTTGGTTAGCACCTCTCGCTCCTTTGAAGCACATTTAAATTGCCGGCGGGCCACTGTTGCAACAACATCGTGCGACCCCATTGCAGCATCGCTGCAAACCGTATGCAGCTTATCCCCGCCTATATCAATGACAGTTATTGTAACAGGGTGGGTTCTAGCATCACCGGCTGCGGCAACCTCGATGGTGAGCCTGCAGCACCGCACTGCTGCCCAGTGAGTTGGTCGGTGTTCCGCAGCTCCTGACCCCGGCCTCTGATTTCATCATGTGCGGCAAGCGGCTGCCACCTGGCAACGTTGTCGACATCTGTGTTACCAATGGCTGCTACCACTGCGGCCCGTGTCGCCGCCCTCACCATGAGTAACATCGCCCCTTCATAGCAACAACTCGTCACCATCGTCAAACAACAAGCAGTGCAGCGCCCCCTTGCAGCAGCAACTCTACCGAGCGATGGTGGGAGAGAGCAGGGAGAGAGGGGGAGGCTCTCGGGAAGAGAGAAAAGCAAGGTTGTACAGAGATTGGAAAGTGAGGGGAGCAGGATTTTCTCGATTCAAGGAAGATGATCACTCGGTCGAGCAAAGCTGATAAGATTTCCAGGGATGGGTGATGAGGGGCTGAGTGATGAATATGGCCACAGGACGTGTGTCGATCCCTAGAGGTGGTTGAAAAAAAAGTGAAACCAGACAGGCAAAATAAAACGTTTTCCTTAGTTTATTGTGCTCGTCTAACAGGATATTATTTATCGTTATATTTTCTGCATGTCAGATCACCACGCATATATATACATATATATATATATATATATATATATATATATATATTATTTTACATAAATTTTATACCTTTTAATCTCTACTATTATAATCTAAATCAACGGACCATATATTTTCAGAATTTCAGTGTATGTCAAGGAACATCATGAGAACTGAGCTCTAGCTCAGTGGTACGGACTTGTCTTGTGTTTCAGGCCAGCCAGGTTCAATCCCCCCAGAGTGCGAATATCTAACTATGTTTATTGTCCTTCTTTAAGGATATGCCAGGGGCGCCTAGCCCCCATCCCGGTGTGTGTCTAGCATTGTTGGTGTATGTGTGGAGATGTGTCTTTAGCGGATTTGTCTTTGATGGATTTGTTCGGATCCGGTCGTAATTCATCTATGTTTGCGTGTCTTCAGGTTGGATCCTTTCAATTTAAGCTACTTTTCATCGTCAACGGTTGTTTTTCTGCTGCATTAGCCCTATGAGCCTTAGTGCTATGAATTTCTGACAGTCTAATACAATAAGTTTCCCGGCTCCGATGATGGATGGGCGATAACCGCGGCGCGCCTTCTGCTCGCTTCAGTACTTGTAGTCATCGCTAGGTGTACTAGGATCTCGATGTAATTTTTATTATTTCTGGTGTTCGTTGTACAATCATGATGGAGAATGAATATATCAGAGTTTTTCTCGTAAAAGAACATTAACGAAGCCACCCGCCAAATATTATTGCATGAAGAACTACAAACGAAGAAGGTCAACATAGAAAAACCTCCTTCGAAATTAAGTTACTAACCTGTGTTTGTGTCAGCGACAATAGCAAGGCAGCCACCGGGTATGGCGTAGTTACCAATGGTTCCTGGGGGGCACCGGCACGTCGAGATTCCATCCTTGTTTATACATTCACCATAGCACCCATGGATCCCATCGCAGTCATTCACGGCTACACATACAACATGCAACAATCAAGGAAAAGAAACCACAAACTGATTTATCTCTCATACAAAAGAGCACATACAAAGACAGCTTATCCTTTACATCGAAAAGAAAAGACAGCTTATCCTTTACTTCAAAAAGAAAAGACAGCTTATCCTAAATAATGGTGAAAATATGTAACAGACAAAACATATTGTCTTAAGACCAAAAAATTAATTCTAGAATGGACATCCATAATTGTTCAATAATAATGTCATGACCACGCGGTGCGCTACTGCTGGTAACTGCTGGTAATATGTATGGTATTATCAGATAGCATCACATTATTCATCTCCTTTCTTTTGATCATATTCTCTACATAAGTTTCATGGTTGTATAATAAATCGTACGCTGGAAAAACGTTCATTTTCTAATCACATAAGCTTGATTGGTAAATGTAAATTAATTGGATAACTTATTTTTTTTTCGATACCTACTATAGCATCAATCAATATCAGTATTACTAAGTAATTTGCTGAAGAATTCACGACAACGAGTATGGATAGGCAGGAAAATAATGGTAGTGGCTGGCCACCGCTAGCAACAGCGGTGGAATACAAGGCCTGAACGGTAAGAGCACGAGCGTTGTTGCCACCTCCTCCAACAATTACGAAACATGCTTTCTCCCGTCTTTATAAGTAAAGCTATACGTGCGAACGACACACGCTATTTAGGAAGCCCTTTTATAAAGCATGTGAAAGAAAAAGGACGACAAATATAATGATGATGAAGAACAAAAGCACAAGACATTCACTAGCCAACGCCATCCTCTCACCGGCAAGCCTGAGCACTAGTGAAGCCTCTCATAAAAGATAAAACACATTAAATAAAAGCTCTTTTAAATACAATGATAAGATGCAATCTATCAAACAAGCTTCATGTAAATATGTACTTAATGCATATAGTATATAAATATATTTGTAATTTCTGAACTTTCGGAATTTGGGAACAGATCCGAACGATCTGGTTCACTCTGATGCGGATCGATGCACGGAAGCCCAACTTCCTAGCCCATCAGCGCCCATAATTTTTTGAGCTATAAAAAATCCTGGGTTGAGTGGGAATTGAACCCTTGTCGGCTGGTAACTAAACTGATCCGACAACCAACTTGTCGAGGGAATGACCCCGGGTACCCCCAAAGACGGCCAAACAATGCTTCAAGACATCGGGGCGGCCAACGCCCCTCAGTCCAGCTGCTCCGTCAGGTTCGCCACCTGGCCGCTCCAGACGGCAGTCAGACGGGCTGCCCGCCCGTCCAGGCTGCTCCTCCGGCCGGCTGCTCCAGTCGGCCTGCTACGCGAGGTAAACCGCTGTACCGACCCGACACCGACAAGACCCCGACGAGACGATCGTATCCGGCACTATTGGAGAATAGTGAAGCACTGTAGCAGGTGTAACACGTCACATTGATGTCCCCCGAATAGTATAGTTGGTGGGTGGGCCACCACCCACCATGGCCAACCCATGCCCACATAGCTTACATGCTAAGCTAGTCACACTATATAAGCTAGCCATCCATCCATCCATCCATATTCTCACGCAAGAGCCCTCATACACTCACGGCCACACATGGCCATTAGCTCATACGGCCACCCGGCCACGGGCATCCATGCCCAAGCATTTGTGCCCACAGATATGAGGCCAAATGCCTGCAGCACTGACCTCAGATACAGCTCCAGGAGCATTCTGTATTGCAGATATACCACAGATATACAGACATGCAGGAGTAGGGGTATTATCTCTCCGGAGAGCTCCGAACCTGGTAAACCCCCGCATGCTAGTCGCGTACCCGTCCCGGATATTCCGCTGCAGTCTTGCCCTCACCTCAAGCCACTCCGTGGCATCTGTCGTCTCGCGGACCCCCCCCCCCCCCCCCCGCGCCGACTGACGCGAGAATATCACGACACAACTCGTCCTATTTATCTTTTGTCTAGATAAAGAAATTTTTGCTGTTGACTTTGTGTGTCGATTATTTTTTTGTAGAGAAACATATAGATGTAAAAAAACTAAAAAACCTTGCGAATTGTTCTGATCAGGGAAAAGACGCACATATGGGTTTTTTAACCCGTCTCCTGGTAAGCAAGTGTTGGCCCAACAATGAACTTTTCTCTGTTAAGTTCTTGTCTTTGTAGTTGACTTTTTTATCTCTATTTTACCAGTACAATAACTTATTTTGATGGAGGTAGGATAGTGTTTCTGTGAAATTCTATAATGATGACGAGAACAGTGTCTCCGCAAACTTACGTACAAATATCATGGCAACTTCACATGAGGGATTTGTTGGGTTGAAACATACCCTAGTAACTTCTATGCAAATGGCATGGTACTTTGTGCATCGGAGACACGATAACTTACGTATAAATGTCGTGGTAGCTTTGACACGGGGTGAAAAAATTATTAAAATATCTCCCCGGTAATTTATGTGTAAATAGCATGGTAATTTCCGCGTGGCAAACCTGATAACTTAGGTGCAAACACCGCGGTAACTTTGACCCAAAGAAAAAAGTTGTTAAAAATGTACCCTAGTAACTTTTGTGTAAATAGCATGGCGATAACGCAACATAGACATGGTAACTTAGGTCCAAACATCGTGATAACTTTGACCCCGAGGAAAAATTATTGAAAAATATAACCTCAATAACTTTTGCGTAAATATTATGGTAATATAACCACCACATACCTGATAACATAGGTGAACCGCGGGGGGAGGGGAGTTGTTGAAAACATATCCCCGGCACTTTTTGTGCAAATTAGATGGTATTGTACGCACAACAAAGTTGACAACTCACTACAAACCCCACGATAACTTTTGATCCCAGGATAAAAGTTTGTTGAAAAAACATACTCTGGTAATTTCTGTGTAAATGTCATGGTAACTTATGTATGACAGGCGTTGTAACTTATGTAGCCCAGATGTGGTAACTTTTGGACCAAAAAAATAGTTATCGAAACATATCAACATGGGATCTAGTTTCGAAGATCTCATCGAAACGAATTTTTTATGTGAAAACCGTTTGTCAATTGGAACGATGATCATTTTGAATTTCTGAGTTCAATGAAATTTTCGCTGACATCACCATTTTCGATGCACCAAGCAATTAGAGAAAATAATTGTTGAATGTGTTTGCTGCATGCATCTTTTTTGTTGGGGAGAGAGAAGCAATAAGCATGCATGCAAATCACACTCGTCCGAAACTGTTGTTATAATCAGAATGTTTGGTAGTTATCTAAGTCCTATAAATATATGTACTTAATGCTTAACATAGCTAAGACAGAATGCATTGGTAGTGCCCTAAGGCCTTGCACAACACTAGGTGTCTAGGGAGGTTCTTAGAAAATAATAAACCGGGTTTCTTTGAAACTAGTGCGTAATTTTACTGAAAATTAAGCGTCTACTCTGTACAAATGAACACCAGTAATAAAAAAAATACTGATTTATTTTTTAAGCATCTCCGCTAAACATCTTGCATTGTATCACACCTAAGTAATATGGAGCGACTATGGAGACACATACCGTCATGTGCTTACTACAGTTAGTGCTTGTCTCGTCTCCACTTAGCAAAATTAAAACATGGGAGGCTAGCGTGTACCTTTGCATCCGTCGGCGAGGTAGGGATTGCCGCGGAAACCTTGTTTGCAGGTGCATGATGTATAGCCTTTTCTTGCATCTATGCGTTCGCTGTGGTTGCTCTTGCAGTGGCGGCTGTCGTCGCCAACAATCTCCCAGTACAGAAACAGGGGAACTGCCATTGTATCCGTTGACGGAGGTACACTTGTCTGCAGCAGATCGTTAGAGATGGAGCTGTTGGCGAACCACTGAATATCGGCGATGAAGACGCGCATGGGGAATCGCTCGAGGTCCGCGCTACGGTTCCCATGACCCAGCCATGTGAGCTGTACGTCATTGCCGGGTATGCTGCTGCCGTTCACTTCATTCTCGTCATCGCTGAAGACGACGTCTCCGTGGCAGCAGCCTGTGCCGCCGGAGCATCGCACGGTGCCGTCATCTGCTATGGGCGCAGCAGGTACAAGACTATCGCAGAGCGTGGTACAGCTCGCAACGGTGATGTTTCCCCTCTTCACTGTCGCGTGCATGTTGCAGCCTGTCACGATGAGCTCGCTCTGCCCAAACCTTGGGAACATGTAGGGCACATCGTGCCTAAGGCGACCGCTGAACATGCCGTTGCCATTGCCATCGGCGTCCAAATCGATCTTTATGTTACCGTGGCGTACAACCGCTAAATGGAAGTCGCCGATAAACAAGACCTGGAAGGTGTCGTCGACGTCGAGAAGCAGCCGCTCGTCGCTGGGGGTAGTGTCGCAGGTGAGGTTGTAGCCCGGCAGGTAGCAGCTGGGGTCCGTGCCGAGGCCGAACGGGTATGGCACGAGCACGTCGGCACACGACGTGACGCAGTTGGGCATCCCGATCGTCGGCGGACTTGGATCATCATCTGCTGCTGCTGCTGTTGCCCCAAGGGACAACAGCATCAGCAATGCCGCTGCTGCGGCTATTGCTTCTATCGTCGCCGCCGAGATGGTTATTTGTGCCATTGCTATGGACAGTATTACTAGCGTTGGATGGATCATGAATGCATGTACCCATCCTGGGCTTATAAACTCCTGACCCTCTGGCCGGCATAAACCTTCTGATCTCATGTACAGCTAAGTACATAAATTTCTAATGACAACGCATGTAATCACATGCACGATCAGCATTTAACGACTGTTTAAACACAAGAGGATGAGTTTTACTCCTAGTATATGCACGATCACCTACCGGTACGCACGATAGCTAAAGTATACACTATTCATCGGTCTGCAATGGCCTTTCAGGAAAAGATAACCGAGCGCACACGGTTCAACGTGCAGCCGCGGACCCGGAAGGGTTCAAGCCTCCAATTTCGGAGAGTAGCCCACTAAATTCCAAGTGGTGATCCAGCTACGGGAATCTGCAAATACATTATCGAAGTAGCTGACTTTCGTTATCAGGTTCCAGAATATCACAAGAGGGATAGTAAACTGACTTAAGTAATCGGGCACTTCAGGATTCAATATCATGAGTTAGGCGCCATGCTTGTTTGGCCAACATTGCAAGGTTGAACAAATGTGTATCTCGGAACCCCAATCCACCCATGTACTTTGGCATAGTCCTTAAGATATGTTAACCTTAATTATCAAAACCCAGTATAGAGTTGGCCCAGCTTAATGGAATTTGTACTGGGCCCAGTACATCATTCTAGAGTTTTGCTCTTTCCAACACGAAGCGTGTGTTTTTTATTTTTATTTTTATTTTCATTTCCTTACTTTTATTTATATTTCAAAAAAATTCTAAACATATAGATACATGGGATATTTTACTTTACCTAGCTTTTAAAAATGTTCGCCACGCATTACAAAAATGTTTGTGGAATGTCAAAGTTTGCTCTCAAGGTTTTAAAAATTGTTCTACAGTTCAAAAAATTCTCCGTGACATGGCACATATGGTAGCACATTTAAAAATATGTTCATGAAGTTTTTAAAACAATCATCAATATGTAAAAATTGTTCACACATTTTGTAAACAATATTCGTACCATTAAAATTTTGTTCATGACATTTAAAAAATATTCACACATTCAAAAATATGTTCATGGCACATTTTACAAAGTGATTTTTTTGCGATGAAACTTTTGATCTAGAAAACTCTCATAGCATATAAAAAGTTTGTGTTCCATTAAAAAGTGTTCATAAAACTTTAAAAATGTCTGCATGTTTAAAAAAGATGTTCATGCCATTTTTGAAAATATTTAGTGTGAGCTTGAAAAACTTTCGTTGTGTATTTAGAAAATGTTCACCATGTATTTAAAAAATATCCAATGTATGTGACAGACGCTCCACATGTATTCAGATAAAATGTTTAACATCTATACAATATTCAACTTGAATCCAAAAAACTCAAAATTTATTTAGAAAATGGAAAAGGTGGGAAAAGGGAAAAAATGAACTAAAAGAAGAACAAAAGAAAACTGGTAAAAATAGTAGAGAAAACACAGAAAAAGTCCATGTGGAACCTCTCAACAGGGCATAAGGTGTTGGGTTTTCATTGCGACGGGGGACGCTCAAAGGGTGCTTTGTCGTAGGACTTGGCTGGGCAAGCATTACTACAATTGTTGTTTTTAGTGGTGGTTACGTCATGCATGATGATCGACAATGATAATGACGATGCATATTTTGTAGTAGTTAGATAGTGCTTGAAAATTGTTGCTAGCCCGTATATTTTGATGTGGTGGTACATACTAATCCCTCATGGTGATGGTGAACTTGCGGTAGTAGGATTACACCCTTTCTTTGGATATGGTGGTAGGATGACACCATAGTAGTTAGGACGAAATTGTGTTGTGTTTTGGTTATCTGATCATGCATGTCTATGTTATTTTTCTTCCACATGTTGTGTTCCTTTGCTTGCTGCTTGACTTGTTGCTCTCATGTCAATCTGGAGGTGAATTGGTATGTTGGGTATAAACGTAGGATTCCATGAGTATACAGTTCATGGCCAACATGCAATGAGCAAGTCAAAGATTACCGAGGCATCTCCTTTCAAAGAGGGTTTAAGACAAGGCAGCAGGCAGAGGATGACTACCACAAATTCATGCTCGAATAGCAACAACGATGAAGTTCGCAAGGTTGCTGCTTAGTTTGGGCTGTGTAGGTTGAAGAAGTTCACCATCATGGTCCAGTGCGTCGTGATTCTAGTGTTGTTTTAGTCTTGTGATTGTTGTGATCATATGAAATGAAAGGATCACTTGTTAGGGGTGCTAAATGGTAAGATCATCACATAAGGTATAAGGTTACTAGAACCAGTTAAATGTGTGCAATCAAACAACATACAATGCATCAGAGCACCCATACACATGCAACCAAAAAATGGGTAGATATTATTGCCTTGACGCATTGAGGCAAGATGCAGGCAACTAAACCATGTGTAGAACATGGTTTTGAGCCTGCATTAGCTCAGTCTATCTCATATGAGCAATAGATGTAAGGAGAAGAAAAAACAGTGCAGACAACCACATGCCCCAAATGCATGGACAGCGTCATGTTGAAGCGGGAGAAAAAGCGCTTTAGGTTTTTTCTCTAGAGATTTGGTAATTGTCGTGTGTCTTCCAATTCTACCCTTGGGCAAGAATATACTACTCCTTATGTTGTCCAGTAGTATCGGCGGATCTAGGCCATGGGCTTATAATTTTCAATGAGTGTGACTAGGCCTTAGTCGAGTAGGACTTAACCAAGTCTCAGTCAAATGACATAACACATAAAAAAGAAAATATGCAAAAGAAAATTTTGCACGAATCTTCACGTAAGATCTCACGAATATAACATCGACTGAGACAGTCCCGTTTTTAGTAGATATCATAAAAGGACTCATAATCTATATATACGCTACACGATGGTAGATCAATACACATGAAATACTTTAGATTTTATAGTTTTTTCAGTGTCAGGCCATTGGATCGGAGTGAATCTTCTAGGCGGCCTAGCGCTTCAGCTGCACGTCCATGTCGATGCTGATGGTCTGAGTAGATTCCACCTTGGTATGTGCAAGGGTTGACATATAAATGCACATCCCACCTTTCTTCACCAACTTAAACTTTTCGGTGAACTAGCTGGTCCATATAGTTGTACATGATATCAGAGCCAAGAGGTCTTGAGTTCAAAACCCAAATACTGCAATTTAAAAATAAAAGATTGCAGCCGACTTTCAATCCACGTTTAAGCCCGAGGGAGCCACACACGAGGGGGTGCTGGCGTACAAATGCATAGCCCACCTTTCCTCACCAGTTTGAGCTTTTGAATGAACTGGCTGGTACGTGCAGTTCTACAGAAAGGACTCGTAATCTATATATACCCCATGATGGTTTGATGAATACACTTTGAATAATTTACTTTCTATATTTTTTCTATAGTGTTAAGCCATTGGCTCGGAGTGTTTCCTCAACAACAACAAAAACCATTGACTTATAGTGAATCTTCTTGGGGGCCTAGCCGCTTGAGCTGCACGTCCACGTCGATGTCTATGGTCTTAGTAGACTCCACCTTGTACTTGTACCTGCTGGCGAGCGCAGCAAAGGCGACACAGTTGGCGGCCGCGAGCAACGTGAGGAACGTGTAGTAATAGTCGAGGTGTGAGGCGTTGAGGTTGTTGGACACCCAGGCTTTGCCCGTCCTCTCGCGCGTCACCCTTGCCACCAGCGACAAGAAGAAGCTGCTAAGGACGTTGCCCACGCCGTACGCCGTGAGCGACAGCGCCGTGCCGAGGCTCTTCATGCTCTCGGGCGCCTGGTCGTAGAAGAACTCGATCTCGCCCGCCAGCACGAACCCGTCCGCCAGTCCCATCAGCACATACTGTGGCAGGAGAACGAAGATCGTAAGGGGGAGCACGCCGCCGGTCACGTCCAGCCCATGGCTCCGTGCGTAGCTCAGGCGCCGGTTCTCGGTGAGCGCCGCCGTCACCATCGTGACGACTTGGATCACCTGCCCGATGCCCATCCTCGTGAGGAGGGTAATTCCTCTTGGGTTATTGGTGTACCTTCGCACGACCTTGACGAACAGCCGGTCGTAGACCACACTGGTGATGAGCATGGAGAGCGTGACGAACGTGCCGAGGCTGGCCCGCGGGATCTCGAAGTGTGGCCCCATGTGCCGATTCATGGTCGTGCCCTGCTTCACGAACAGGGTGTTGGTCTGGGCGATGAGCGTGCACGGTATGAACATGGTCACAACAAAAGGGACCAGCTTCAAGATCTGCTTCGTCTCCTCCACCTCCGTCACCGTGCAGAGGCTCCATTTTGAGGTCGAGGACGCGCCACCAACGTCCTTCACAGATGCCTTGTTGAGGAACCACATGTCGTTCGTAGATTCCATCCGGAACTTGCGCTTTCTTGTGTATGCCTCGTCCTCCAGCTCATGCAGCTCATCAGCGTTCGCCGGCAAGGTTAGGCGCCGTTTGCAGAGTGCGGCGGCGAGCACTTTGCCAATGCGCGTGATCGCGCTGCCCTGAGGCACCTTGTGGCGGTACATAGGTGTGCCAACGAGGAAGATGACGATGGAGACGACGAGGCCAAGGGTGGGGATGCCATAGCCGACGGACCAGCTGACGTTGTCCTGGAGGTAGACGAGGACCGTTGAGGAGAAGAGGATGCCCGTGAAGATGGTGAACATCCACCAGTTGAAGAAGGAGAGCTTGTGGATCTTCTCCCGGGCGTCAAAGTTGTCGAACTGGTCCGCGCCCATGGTTGAGATGTTAGGCTTCGTGCCGCCGTTGCCCAAGGTGACGATGTACAGACCGCCGAAGTAGACACCCACCTGCAGGGCTGACGGCGACGGACAGAGTTTGTCAACGCATGGCGGAGGTTATATTTTGTAACATGATAAAAATATATTTTAATTCACAATAACATTTGTATGTATGCTTGCCTATTTATCTAACATGTTAGATTAGCATTGGTGTATGTAGTCATAACTAACATGTTTAAGTGAGAGGTAAGATGTAATAGTTCTTGCTTACCATTAGATCTTTAATTAATACAGGTGCAAAAAATTATTGTGCAAGAAGTTTCAAAAAAATATTGTGCAAGATCTATTGATGTGTAATTGTGACGATCTATCGGTTTTCTCTTTTTATATAAGGATATGCTAGTTATAATTTGTTTAGGTATAGTTATGAAGATCTAAAGTATGAAATCTTTTTAGAATGATCTTGAAGATCTAATTATCATGATCTATTTAGGTACAATTATGAAGATCTAACGAATGTGATATGCTTAGGTGCGATTATGTAAATCTAATGGGTACACAGTTAGATCTAGTGGATACGATATGTTTTGTTGTGGTTATGTAAATCTAACGCTGTGATCTAGTTTGTATATTGTGAAGATCTAATAGTATTTTTTTTTACAATTAGATAAGTCTAGTGAGTATGATTTCTTTAGGTATGTTTATCAAAAATTGATGGATCTGATCTATTAAATAAGAAATACAACGGTCGAAGTAATTTTTATGATGTGGATAAAGGTTGTACCTCGAAAAGTATCCCGTATTGTGCTTCTAGTGTCATGATAAGAAGAAGATTTTAGTTGAGTGTAAATTTTCAATATCCGCTCATGTATCTGTTATTGCTTTAGATTAGTATTGGTGTATGTGGTCAGATTCTTAATATTTTTAAGCGAGACGATACTATGTACTTGTCCTTTATAGTTAAACTAATATTTAAGGGGTCTGTCTTTTTTTGTACGAGATATGTTGATGTACAACTGTGATGATCTATCGATTGTGTTTTCTTTGTGAAGATCTACCACTTATAATTTGTTAAGATACATTGTTATGAAGATTCGGTGTATGTAGTCATTTTGGAATGGTTATTTAGATATAACACTTATGATCTACTTAGATACAATTATAAAGATCTAATGGAATCATGAATATAGATACAATTATGCAGACCCATGGGTGGATATGATCTATTTTGGTGTGGTTATGTAAATCTAATAGTTATGATATGTTTAGTATAATTAATTAATTATGAAGGTCTAACATATGTGATTTATTTAGGTATAACTATGTAAAACTTATGTATGTTTATGTAAGTATCATGATTATTTTAATTAAATTATAAATATAACATTAATTTGGTAATGGGGATATAACATTAATTTGGTAATGAGGATAAACATGGTGTGTAAACAACCCTAGATTCTGGTTTTAGTTACATGGTAAGAAGAATATATATGTATCCACTCATGTATCTCTCCATTGTATTAGATTAGCGCTTGTGTAAGTGGTCAGAACTAACATGTTTGAATGAGACGTAACATGCACTTGTTCTTTACCATTAAACTTATAATAATAACTAACATGTGTAATAAAATTTTGTTGTGCGACATATGTTGATGTGCCACTGTGATCTGTGATCTGTTGATTGTGGTTTTTATATCGAATTTATCGGTATAAGCTTTTCACATATATATTTATGAAGTTCTAGCATATTTAGTGTTCGTTATAATAGTTATTTAGATCTAACTTTGATGACATATTTATGTACAAAGGATTTGACGGATCTGACCTGTTTACGTGTGAGTATGTTAATTTAACGGTCTATTTAGATGCAGGTGTATATACCTATCGTGGATGCGGTGCAGTTATGTAATTCTAAGGGTTATTATATGTTTAGACAATTACGAAGATCTAAGGAATGCAGCCGGTTTAGATATAATTTTGTAAATCCAATGGGCCAGTATGATCTATTTAGGTGCGTTTATGTAAAGGCTCAAAGCTAAAATAAAGGTTCAAAGCTACCCAAAAAAATCAGCACATTTGTTTTTTTGAAGTGCTATGAGAGGTGGTACCTTAGATATGCCGTTACTAACAAACGGTATGATTAGGTGAACAAAAATATTGGCAGCTAGCACATCAATATGAGAACAAGCAAAGGCGAGTAATAATCAGAAAACCAGAATATAGACCGTATTTGTGTAGGTAGGAAAAGTTGTCCCATATTAAAGTTGCAGCAAGCATGCTCACCTCGAAAGTATTTGGCGAGGCCACCTAGACAGAAGAAGTAAGATAAATAAATGCAATTTAGTATTGTTTTCAAATATATTGGCAGAGGGGAACAATAAAGACAAATTGATGGCATGCATCCAATCCAAGGAAGAACCTTTGCATCCGTCGGTGATGTAGGGGTTGCCGTGATAGCCGTCATTGCACTTACAGGTATGGCCTCTGTTCCCACGTTTGCACTGGCTGTGCTCGCTCTTGCAGAGGTCGCGGGCTACCTCCCCAGGGCAATCCCGACGTGACTTGGCATTGGGTGACGAGCCATTATGCAAGACCTCCCACCCGAGAAGAATGGGAACCTTTACGGGAGTTTCGTACATTTCTTCCAGGTCCATCTTCATGATCAGATGGCCCTGGTGCTCAAACCAACCCTGCTCGGCAATGAAGGTGTACCCGGGCAACGGAAGCAGATCCTGGAGTTTGGTGGTGTCGAACCGTTTGAAGATTAACAGCTTGGGCATTCCGTCCATGGACTCAGAGATAGGCGCCTGGCAGCAGCCCATGTCGTGGCAGTACTTGCCTCCACCAAGGCCGTTGCTACTGCCGGTGTCGTTGTCGTAGCAGAAGGAGGCGCAGCCGCTGATGATGGTGGGGTTGCGATGACCGAGAAGCGTCGCCTGTGCATTGCACCCCGTGACCACGAGCTCGTTCCTAGTGGAAAGCGAGTAAGGCGCTTCTCCGGCGAAAAAGAATTGGGAACCACCGAACAGATCTCCTCCGAAGTGATAAGGGATGGACCCTATGTCGGACCCAGCGCTTATAAGGGGGTACGTTCGGGTGACACGTATTGTGGAGTTGTCAAGGGAGATATTGACTACTTGGAAATCAGTGTTGCCCAGCAGCAGCTGCGGGGGGTGATGGCTTCTGTCGCAGGTGAGGTCGAACCCCGGCAAGTAGCAGCCGGTGGATGGTCCCATGCCGAATGGGTACGATACGGTTACTGCTCCGCAGGACGTCATGCAGCTAGCTGCTGTTCAAAAGAGTGGCAAAATAAACATTTTGAAATAAAACATTCCAAGTTTCAGTAGTACGTATTATTAGTATGTTTCCAAATTTGTCTGGTAACGTAATGATAAATCGTATCTACAAGTTTCAAGAAATTGCTGGAGATGAAAAACACACATGGGGAGGATTGGGGGACGCATTTACCATGTGATAATTTCCAGCGACTATTTTTCGACTGGCATTCAGTCAAACTTCTAGTCATACCATCCGTATTTAAGATTAGTAATGTTTACTCACATAGGATGTTATTTGTGGTTAGATCTTGGTACATGTCAGATCCTAAAGTCATATATGATACTTCGTCCGATCCAAATTAATTGTCGCTGCTTTAGCACAACTCTGGGTACATAACTTTTAAATCTTTTAATCTCAGCTGTTACAATCTAAGATTATATATTTTTAGAATATGTAGACCAATGTGATGGCTTGTTTGTCTCCTGTTTTAGATTTCCTATATATTGTTACATCTGTCTTTAAATTTTGACACGATCTCAATGCATAACTTTGCCAATTGTTTGTTAATAAAACTGTGTTGGCATATAAAATTATTAAATACTCCCTCCATTTCAAAATAGATGACCCAACTTTGTACTAACTTTGTACTAAAGTTAGTATAAAGTTGAGTCATCTATTTTGGAACGGAGGGAGTACAATACAATTTTAATACTAAATAATGATAAAATGGTGTTATTTTTCCATGACAGTTCCACATATATTTTTATGTATTCTACTCACAGCAGGAGATGTGTGTTGCCAACGCATTGTGGAGCTAAGTTTTTCCCCTTGGCGGCGAGCGTCTAGGGTTTAGTTTACCTCCGGTGGCGACACCGTGAGGCCGATCTGTACTCCATCACCACGCCTAATCCTTCCCGGCGAGGTTCTCGGGCTGATCAAGGGGATAGCCTCGCTATCTACCTGGCCTTGGTTCCTGCTTTGGGTTGTTAGGCGCGGCGGCGGCGGAAGCACGAAGGTTTTTAGGGTTTGGACATGGCGGCAAGTGGATCGCAATCATCAGCGAGGAGTGCGACTCTGGGGGAAAGCCGATCGGGGTCGAGGATATGATCGGGAAACTGAACCTGCAGGAGAGGGAGGAGGATGATCTGGATTTAGATGAGGAGTTCGCGGACGAGATTGAGGAGGCGGAGTTCATGGCGCTCGCTACGGTGCATATGGATAAGCCCTTCAGTAGGAGTTCTTTCTGTGAGACAATGAGACCTGCATGGAGCTTAGCACAGGGAATTAACTTTAAACCTCTGGGTGAAAACTTATTCTCCCTAACAGTGAATTGCATGGGAGATTGGAGGAGGGTGACAGAGGAGAGCCCTTGGCTGTTTCGAGACCATGGTGTGCTCATTGAGAAGTATGATGGCTATTCTAGATATGATGAAGTTGTGTTGGATAAACTTGCAGTCTGGATACAGATCGTGGATCTCCCTCCACTATACAGGAAGGAAAACGTGGTGCGATCGTTGGCTAAGAGAGTAGGTATTGTGGAGAAGATAATGCTAAACCCTAGATGGGTTGAGGGAAGGATTGTGAGGATAAAGGTTAAACTTGACATCCATGAGCCTCTGATGCGATATGTGTCTATCACAAAAGACAAGAAGAAGGTATACTACTCGGTCCTGTATGAGAATATGCCAGTATTCTTCTATGTGTGCGATCATATGGGCCACACTTACCTTGAGCATGGTAATGGGAAGCATGATCCGAGGACCATGGAATGGGGTGAGTTCATACTTGCACCACGGCCAGGAGAAAGAAGGCAAACAGGTCAAGGGTCACAGGGATGGAAGAAGGACAGTAGATCTGTGGGGGGAGGGGAAGAACCTTTGCCTCGGATGATGATGATCTGCAAGACACCGGCACCAGCCCTATAAAACCTATAAGTGGGGGGAGGGGAGCCGAGCTCCAACCCTCCGGCAGGAAAAGGCTGGCTTTTGATGATAAGAACCCAGACCCAGCAGATACAAAGGAGAAGCCCTCGGCACAGGAGATGCCAGTTGACATGTCAACTGCGATGATAGTTCACCCGCAGGTGGAGTTAAACACGGGCAAAGTAGATGAGGAGGAAGGGGATACGTCCTCACATGATTCGAAGAGGTCGAAGAAGGAAAACTCGGCTGTGATGGATGCCAGACACAAATTATCGGCGAGCTCCGAGAAGGGGCTCGACCGGTCGCGATGAAACTCCTCGTTTGGAACTGCCGCGGGATGCGCAAACCTGCGGCAGTTCGAGCGCTCCTGGGTGTCCAAGAGCAGATAAAATCGGATGTGTTGTTCCTGTCTGAAACATACCTGGATAAAGCTAAGGCAGGGAAACTGAAAAGGAGATTGGGTTTCGATGAGATGGTAGTTTCGGAGAGTGACGGTAGAAGTGGAGGGCTGATCATGTTCTTGCACACCAACCTGGGAGTCTCATCTTGGGAAACTCGTGCAAACTTCATTGATATCCGAATTAAAGAGACAACACCGATGGGTTGGCGGTTCACAGGGTTCTACGGTGAACCGAGAAGCGACCGGAAACACCTGTCCTGGGAGTACATACGTGATCTCCGCTCAATGGCTGATCTGCCATGGCTAGTAGCAGGGGACTTCAATGAAATACTGCATGCTCACGAGAAAGAAGGAGGGGCGGCGCGCCCTCAACGCTGTATGCAGGGTTTTAGCAGTGCACTAAGTGACTGCAGACTTGATGATCTTGGTTATTCTGGGGATATCTTTACGTGGCGAAGAGGACGCATAAGAGAGCGATTGGACAGAGCTGTCTCGAGTGGCACGTGGGCAGACCTGTTCCCATCTTATGGGGTGTCCAATGAGTCGTTTAACAGGTCGGATCACCGGCCAATTCTGATAGACACTGAATTCCAGCAAGGCCTGCAACCAAGGGGTCCGACAGGGCCAAGAAAATTCGAAGCAAGATGGTTGGCTGAGGAGGAAGTGGAGATTATTGTTCAAACTGCCTGGGACCGAGCGAAAGCTAGTGGAGTGGTGCCATACTCGCAAGTCATAGGAGACATACATGCTGCGCTGCATTCATGGGACAAAGAAACGCTGAAGGGTCCCAGGACTCGGCTAAGGAAGCTACAAAAAGAGCTAAATGTTGTTATGACAGGACCGCTCACTGATGATGCAGTCGCGCGACAGCATGAGTTACACTTGCAGATAGAAAACCTACTTGAGCAGGAGGAGATATACTGGATGCAGAGAGGCCGCGCGGACTGGCTTTGCCGTGGCGATCAAAACACGGATTTTTTCCATAGAGCGGCCATGGAAAGACGCAAGAAAATTTTTATTAAGAAGCTGAAAGGAGAGCTTGGAGATTGGATTGAGGAGGAGGAGCTGCTAAAAACCCATGTGGCAAATTATTTTGAGGGACTTTTTTCTACCGAAGTGCATGACCCAGACCAAGCTGTTCTGGACAAGGTTAAGGCAAAAGTCTCGCCAGAGATGAATGATGAGTTGTTGAAACCCTACACTAGAGATGAAGTGAAAAGGGCTATGTATAACATAAGGGATTTGAAGGCACCGGGACCTGATGGTCTTCATGCAGTTTTTTATAAGAGATTCTGGCATATCATTGGAGAGGATCTAATCGATGAGGTGTTGATGGAAATGAACAATAGAAAGATACCGGAGGGATGGAATAATACTACAATTGTTCTTATTCCAAAGGTGGAAAATCCGGAAGTCATCACAAATTCCGCCCAATTAGCCTGTGTAATGTGGTGTATAAGGTGATTTCAAAACTGCTTGCTAATAGGTTAAAGTATCTGTTGCCAGAGATTATCTCGCTTAATCAAAGTGCCTTTTGTCCCCGGGCGCTTGATTACCGACAACTTCTTAGTTGCTTTTGAGTCTTACCATGCTATCAAGATGAAGAGGACGGGAAAGTTTGGGACCTGTGCGGTGAAGCTGGATATGCACAAGGCTTACGACAGGGTCGAATGGGTGTTTCTAGAGAGAATTATGCTGCAGATGGGCTTTGCACCGGACTGGGTTGCTCTCATCATGGAATGTGTTCGGTCAGTAAAGTACCAAGTTCGGTTTAATAATTCTCTAACAGATTTCTTCGTTCCGTCTAGGGGCCTTCGACAAGGAGATCCGTTATCACCTTACCTATTTTTACTTTGTGCGGAAGGCCTTTCCAGTCTGCTCATTCATGACGAGGAGGTGGCTAACTTAATGGGGGTCCGAGTCTGCAAAGATGCCCCGGCTGTCTCGCATCTACTTTTCGCAGATGATTCCCTTATTCTGATGCGTGCAGATGCTACTAACGCTACAAGCCTACGCCGGGCTCTTGATGATTATTGTGCTGCCTCTGGCCAACTCGTCAGTGACGCAAAGTCGAGTATCTTTTTTAGTCCTTGTACCCCAACGGAGGTTTGAGCAGATGTGTGTGCTACTCTGAATATAATGGCGGAGGCGATATCGGACAAGTATCTAGGACTTCCCCCAATCGTTGGTTTGGACAGGACTGACTGTTTTCAGCATATTGTGGATCGGATCTTGGCCAGGCTGAGAGGCTGGAAGGAGAGGATGCTTTCTTTTGGTGGGAAGGAAGTGTTGTTGAAGGCTGTTATTCAAGCCATACCATCATATGCTATGCTTGTGTTCAAACTCCCAAAACAGATTTGTAATGCGATAGCTTCTGCTATGTCTCAGTTTTGGTGGGGAGATGAGGAGGTGAAGAAGCACATGCACTGGTTTGCATGGTGGAAAATGTGTGTACCTAAGAGCATGGGTGGGATGGGGTTCAGAGATGTGCATTGTTTTAACCTGGCCCTCCTAGCGAAACAATGCTGGCGACTACTCGCAGAGCCAGATTCACTATGTGCGAGAGTTTTAAGAGCAAAATATTTTCCAGATGGTGATCTACTGAACTGCACGCTTAAGAAAGGAAGTTCATTCACCTGGCAGAGTCTGTGGAGTGGGATTCAGACGTTCAAAAAGGGCCACATTTGGAGAATTGGAGACGGTATGCAAATAAATATTTGGGATGATCCTTGGGTCCCTAGTAGCCCAAGCAGGATGGTGATGACCCAACGAGGTAATATTGTTCTCACGGAAGTTTATGAATTTATTGATATGGAGAACAGATGCTGGGATGAAGAACTAATCCGTGAGGTATTCTGGCCTGTTGATGCCAATAGGATTTTGAATATTCCTCTCGCTACAGGTATGATGGACGATTTTGTGTCATGGCACTATAACAAAACAGGGAAGACGGCATACCATATGGAGTGGGATAACCAACATGGACGAAAGTTGAGACAAACAAATACCACACTGTCTTCAAGTACTAGTCCAGTTTGGCGCACTCTTTGGAAGCTTCAAATACCGGCAAAGATCAAGGTGCATGTTTGGAGAGCTTTGTATGGTGCAATACCTTGCCGGGGAGTACTGGCCAATCGACATATGATAACAATCTCCGACTGCCCGATATGTGCCACGGACTGCGAGAGTATTCGTCATTCTTTCTTTAGATGCAACAGAGTGCAAGAGATTTGGGCAAAGCTAGGCTTGCTACACACCATAAATGAGCTATCTGAAACTGAGTTGGAGGGATCTTCGGTCCTTGGTGACCTGATGCTAATGTCAAACGCTACTGTCCCGTCGCTCCTGGGCGTGCCCATGAAGGAGTTGGTTGTTGTGGCGGTTTGGTATATATGGTGGGAACGGAGGAGATTCACCCATGGTTAGCCCATTCAGGAACCTGGAAGATCGGCCCAAGCCATTGTGACTCTAACCAAGAACTTCTTGAGGGCAAGGAAGCATGGCGCGGGCAGGATACAGAGACATGGATGGACGAGACCTTCAGAGGGATTTGTTAGCCTCAATATTGACGCCTCTTTTGATGCTAATAGTGGCACCGGCGTGACGGGGGCCATCATACGGGACTCAACAGGCTCCTTCGTTGCGGCATCCACGAGCAGTATCCCGTTTTTCCAAGATGCAGCGACGGCCGAGGCTCGGGGCCTTAAGGACGGGCTGGTGCTTGCAAACACCATCGGCTGCAACAAGGTGGAGATCAGGGCGGACTGTATGGAGGTTATCCAGATAATGCAAGAAGGCGGTAACTCCTTAGGACCAGCTGCAGCCATCTATGAGGAGTGTACTTTCTTGCGCCGTAATTTTATTTCTGTTAGTTTCAGTCATTGCCCTAGGGAAGCCAATATGGCGGCTGGTCTTTTGGCTACTAAGTCGGAGCCCTCGCGAACTATTGTCTGGCAGTACGAGGCTCCGGACTTCTTACTCGATGTAATCACAAACGATGTAGCCCTTTTTCCTTATGAAATATAAACAGCCATGATGGCTTTTTCCTCAAAAAAAAAAGCATTGTGGAGCTAGTTCTTATATGGGTGTTACATGTTTTTGTCACATTTGTCTGAATTCAAACAAAGGTATTTCTTTTTTTTATCAAAGTCATTTGCAGCATGCTAAGCATGTTTACTTTTTTTTTGAGGTGGCTAAGCATGTTTACTTTCTCAGCGCATACGTATATTTTTGGACATGCCTAATAGCCAGCCCAGGTCGGATTGTTGTAGCCGCTTTTGGCCCACCAAAACATCCTTCTTCTTCTCCTTTCGTGTTTAGGCCCGTGTGGGATACAAACACATCGTACGATTAGGCTGCGTTCATTTTGCAGGAACTAAAGAAGGAAAATTGCAGGAATAGAAAACAGAGGAAAGATTACCTGAAGTGCTAGTATTCCATAGGAAAGTTTCTCTTGACAGTAGTTTTCACAGGAAATCAAACATCCAGTGCAAGCTCTTTTTCTGTGCGGAGTCCCGAGACAAGGCAGAAGAAAGCCAGTCGAGGCCCACAACATCAGATGCGTCGGTCACGCATGGCAAATAATTTTGCATGTGAAAGGCCCCACACGTGCCTGTTTACATTCCTATGTACCGAACGCTCTAGATTTTTTACCGAACTAGAAGCAAGGGGGGTAAAATAATATATGTGGTCGAAGTTTTGTGTGCCTCTGTTTTCTATGCATCCATTCCGAACTAGGCCTTACTGGAAAATGTGAAATCCTGCAAGCAATCATTCCAGAGCCAACTACGAAGATACCTGGTCTTTCACTCTGTTCACTGGAAAAAAGACAAGAAAGTAAACAATTCTTCAAAGGAATTGGCTCTACCGGGCTTGTTTGGTTTGCAGCCTAAGGTTGCCACGCCTAAGCTTAGGCGTGCCATAATATCTTAGGCATGTGTTTGGCTCATTGCCACACTTGTGACTTGCCACACTTTTCTAGCTACATGGTCCACATGTCATAGACTCAATTTTTTTGCCAAATCTTGTCACACTTGTGGTGGCCATTTTGTTAGCCACACTTTTTGTGGCAGCCACACTTTGTCTGAGCTTAGTTGTGGCAAAGTTAGTCATGAATCAAAAAGACCATTAGTTTATGGCGGCTGTTAGGTGTCAGATGAGATGACTAATCATAGGAAATATCAGCTGCCTAGCCAGCCGTCCTATCAGGCTCAAGTGGTCGCTCGATCAGGCTCGCAGCAACATAGTGTGTCATCCATCTCTCGTCTACATCCTCATCTCACCTCGCATTCACTAGGCCGATGCAGGACCCGCCCATCGACCTTGTATTGCCCTCTCATTCCACTAATGGAAGCCCTACCTTCCACCGCATAAGTCATCATTCGGTAGACAGTACAGCTTCGCCCCTTTGCCGGAGTGCTAGTTCTCTTTCGCAGCAGCCTCGCCATTGCAGCATCCCTCGGCCCCGCGATGCTCCATCGCAACATTGACAACCTGGTGATGCTTCAATGCAACATCGGCGGCCTGTGAAGCTCGACTGTAGCACTAGGTGGTCCAATGACACTTCATGCCTTCATCGCTACACCGGTGTCCCCCGGGATGCTCAATCGCAGCACCGGTAGCCTGCTCCATTGCAGCAAAGAGTGATGATACAAAACTAGCGAGCCCCTTGGTTAGCACCTCTCGCTCCTTTAAAGCACATTTAAATTGCCGGCGGGCCACTGTTGCAACAACATCGTGCGACCCCATTGCAGCATCGCTGCAAACCGTATGCAGCTCATCCCCGCCTATATCAACGACAGTTATTGTGACGGGGTGGGTTCTAGCATCACCGGCTGCGGCAACCTCGATGGTGAGCCTGCAGCACCGCACTGCTGCCCAGTGAGTTGGTCGGTGTTCCGCAGCTCCTGACCCCGGCCTCTGATTTCATCATGTGCGGCAAGCGGCTGCCACCTGGCGACGTTGTCGACATCTGTGTTACCAATGGCTGCTACCACTGCGGCCCGTGTCGTCGCCCTCACCATGAGTAACATCACCCCTTCATAGCAACAACTCGTCATCGTCGTCAAACAACAAGCAGTGCAGCGCCCCCTTGCAGCAGCAACTCTACCGAGCGATGGTGGGAGAGAGCAGGGAGAGAGGGGGAGGCTCTCGGGAAGAGAGAAAAGCAAGGTTGTACAGAGATTGGAAAGTGAGGGGAGCAGGATTTTCTCGATTCAAGGAAGATGATCACTCGGTCGAGCAAAGCTGATAAGATTTCCAGGGATGGGTGATGAGGGGCTGAGTGATGAATATGGCCACAGGACGTGTGTCGATCCCTAGAGGTGGTTGAAAAAAAAGTGAAACCAGACAGGCAAAATAAAACGTTTTCCTTAGTTTATTGTGCTCGTCTAACAGGATATTATTTATCGTTATATTTTCTGCATGTCAGATCACCACATATATATATATATATATATATATATATATTATTTTACATAAATTTTATACCTTTTAATCTCTACTATTATAATCTAAATCAACGGACCATATATTTTCAGAATTTCAGTGTATGTCAAGGAACATCATGAGAACTGAGCTCTAGCTCAGTGGTACGGACTTGTCTTGTGTTTCAGGCCAGCCAGGTTCAATCCCCCCAGAGTGCGAATATCTAACTATGTTTATTGTCCTTCTTTAAGGATATGCCAGGGGCGCCTAGCCCCCATCCCGGTGTGTGTCTAGCATTGTTGGTGGATGTGTGGAGATGTGTCTTTAGCGGATTTGTCTTTGATGGATTTGTTCGGATCCGGTCGTAATTCATCTATGTTTGTGTGTCTTCAGGTTGGATCCTTTCAATTTAAGCTACTTTTCATCGTCAACGGTTGTTTTTCTGCTGCATTAGCCCTATGAGCCTTAGTGCTATGAATTTTTGACAGTCTAATACAATAAGTTTCCCGGCTCCGATGATGGATGGGCGATAACCGCGGCGCGCCTTCTGCTCGCTTCAGTACTTGTAGTCATCGCTAGGTGTACCAGGATCTGGATGTAATTTTTATTATTTCTGGTGTTCATTGTACAATCATGATGGAGAATGAATATATCAGAGTTTTTCTCCTAAAAGAACATTAACGAAGCCACCCGCCAAATATTATTGCATGAAGAACTACAAACGAAGAAGGTCAACATAGAAAAACCTCCTTCGAAATTAAGTTACTAACCTGTGTTTGTGTCAGCGACAATAGCAAGGCAGCCACCGGGTATGGCATAGTTACCAATGGTTCCTGGGGGGCACCGGCACGTCGAGATTCCATCCTTGTTTATACATTCACCATAGCACCCATGGATCCCATCGCAGTCATTCACGGCTACACATACAACATGCAACAATCAAGGAAAAGAAACCACAAACTGATTTATCTGTCATACAAAAGAGCACATACAAAGACAGCTTATCCTTTACATTGAAAAGAAAAGACAGCTTATCCTTTACTTCAAAAAGAAAAGACAGCTTATCCTAAATAATGGTGAAAATATGTAACAGACAAAACATATTGTCTTAAGACCAAAAAATTAATTCTAGAATGGACATCCATAATTGTTCAATAATAATGTCATGACCACGCGGTGCGCTACTGCTGGTAACTGCTGGTAATATGTATGGTATTATCAGATAGCATCACATTATTCATCTCCTTTCTTTTGATCATATTCTCTACATAAGTTTCACGGTTGTATAATAAATCGTACGCTGGAAAAACGTTCATTTTCTAATCACATAAGCTTGATTGGTAAATGTAAATTAATTGGATAACTTATTTTTTTTTCGATACCTACTATAGCATCAATCAATATCAGTATTACTAAGTAATTTGCTGAAGAATTCACGACAACGAGTATGGATAGGCAGGAAAATAATGGTAGTGGCTGGCCACCGCTAGCAACGGCGGTGGAATACAAGGCCTGAACGGTAAGAGCACGAGCGTTGTTGCCACCTCCTCCGACAATTACGAAACATGCTTTCTCCCGTCTTTATAAGTAAAGCTATACGTGCGAACGATACACGCTATTTAGGAAGCCCTTTTATAAAGCATGTGAAAGAAAAAGGATGACAAATATAATGATGATGAAGAACAAAAGCACAAGACATTCACTAGCCAATGCCATCCTCTCACCGGCAAGCCTGAGCACTAGTGAAGCCTCTCATAAAAGATAAAACACATTAAATAAAAGCTCTTTTGAATACAATGATAAGATGCAATCTATCAAACAAGCTTCATGTAAATACGTACTTAATGCATATAGTATATAAATATATTTGTAATTTCTGAACTTTCGGAATTTGGGAACAGATCCGAACGATCTGGTTCACGTCTGATGCGGATCGATGCACGGAAGCCCAACTTCCTAGCCCATCAGCGCCCGTAATTTTTTGAGCTATAAAAAATCCTGGGTTGAGTGGGAATTGAACCCTTGTCGGTTGGTAACTAAACTGATCCGACAACCAACTTGTCGAGGGAATGACCCCGGGTACCCCCAAAGACGGCCAAACAATGCTTCAAGACATCGGGGCGGCCAACGCCCCTCAGTCCAGCTGCTCCGTCAGGTTCGCCACCTGGCCGCTCCAGACGGCAGTCGGACGGGCTGCCCGCCCGTCCAGGCTGCTCCTCCGGCCGGCTGCTCCAGTCGACCTGCTACGCGAGGTAAACCGCTGTACCGACCCGACACCGACAAGACCCCGACGAGACGATCGTATCCGGCACTATTGGAGAATAGTGAAGCACTGTAGCAGGTGTAACACGTCACATTGATGTCCCCCGAATAGTATAGTTGGTGGGTGGGCCACCACCCACCATGGCCACACCCATGCCCACATAGCTTACATGCTAAGCTAGTCACACTATATAAGCTAGCCATCCATCCATCCATCCATATGCTCACGCAAGAGCCCTCATACACTCACGGCCACACATGGCCATTAGCTCATACGGCCACCCGGCCACGGGCATCCATGCCCAAGCATTTGTGCCCATAGATATGAGGCCAAATGTCTGCGGCACTGACCTCAGATACAGCTCCAGGAGCACTCTGTATTGCAGATATACCACAGATATACAGACATGCAGGAGTAGGGGTATTATCTCTCCGGAGAGCCCCGAACCTGGTAAACCCCCGCATGCTAGTCGCGTACCCGTCCCGGATATTCCGCTGCAGTCTTGCCCTCACCTCAAGCCACTCCGTGGCATCTGTCGTCTCGCGGACCCCCCCCCCCCCCCCCTCGCGCCGACTGACGCGAGAATACCACGACACAACTCGTCCTATTTATCTTTTGTCTAGATAAAGAAATTTTTGCTGTTGACTTTGTGTGTCGATTATTTTTTTGTAGAGAAACATATAGATGTAAAAAAACTAAAAAACCTTGCGAATTGTTCTGATCAGGGAAAAGACGCACATATGGGTTTTTTAACCCGTCTCCTGGTAAGCAAGTGTTGGCCCAACAATGAACTTTTCTCTGTTAAGTTCTTGTCTTTGTAGTTGACTTTTTTATCTCTATTTTACCGGTACAATAACTTATTTTGATGGAGGTAGGATAGTGTTTCTGTGAAATTCTATAATGATGACGAGAACAGTGTCTCCGCAAACTTACGTACAAATATCATGGCAACTTCACATGAGGGATTTGTTGGGTTGAAACATACCCAAGTAACTTCTATGCAAATGGCATGGTACTTTGTGCATCGGGGACACGATAACTTACGTATAAATGTCGTGGTAGCTTTGACACGGGGTGAAAAAATTATTAAAATATCTCCCCGGTAATTTATGTGTAAATAGCATGGTAATTTCTGCGTGGCAAACCTGATAACTTAGGTGCAAACACCGCGGTAACTTTGACCCAAAGAAAAAAGTTGTTAAAAATGTACCCTAGTAACTTTTGTGTAAATAGCATGGCGATAACGCAACATAGACATGGTAACTTAGGTCCAAACATCGTGATAACTTTGACCCCGAGGAAAAATTATTGAAAAATATAACCTCAATAACTTTTGCGTAAATATTATGGTAATATAACCACCACATACCTGATAACATAGGTGAACCGCGGGGGGAGGGGAGTTGTTGAAAACATATCCCCGGCACTTTTTGTGCAAATTAGATGGTATTGTACGCACAACAAAGTTGACAACTCACTACAAACCCCACGATAACTTTTGATCCCAGGATAAAAGTTTGTTGAAAAAACATACTCTGGTAATTTCTGTGTAAACGTCATGGTAACTTATGTATGACAGGCGTGATAACTTATGTAGCCCAGATGTGGTAACTTTTGGACCAAAAAAATAGTTCTCGAAACATATCAACATGGGATCTAGTTTCGAAGATCTCATCGAAACGAATTTTTTATGTGAAAACCGTTTGTCAATTGGAACGATGATCATTTTGAATTTCTGAGTTCAATGAAATTTTCGCTGACATCACCATTTTCGATGCACCAAGCAATTAGAGAAAATAATTGTTGAATGTGTTTGCTGCACGCATCTTTTTTGTTGGGGAGAGAGAAGCAATAAGCATGCATGCAAATCACACTCGTCCGAAACTGTTGTTATAATGAGAATGTTTGGTAGTTATCTAAGTCCTATAAATATATGTACTTAATGCTTAACATAGCTAAGACAAAATGCATTGGTAGTGCCCTAAGGCCTTGCACAATATTAGGTGTCTAGGGAGGTTCTTAGAAAATAATAAACCGGGTTTCTTTGAAACTAGTGCGTAATTTTACTGAAAATTAAGCGTCTACTCTGTACAAATGAACACCAGTAATAAAAAAAATACTGATTTATTTTTTAAGCATCTCCGCTAAACATCTTGCATTGTACCACACCTAAGTAATATGGAGCGACTATGGAGACACATAACGTCATGTTTTTTTTCGAAAAGGGGGGGTACCCCGGCCTCTGCATCAGCATGATGCATACGGCCCTCTTATTAACAAAGTAGAGTAGTATCAACATGGTTCGAAAGGTCCTCAAAATTGTAAAAAGAAGCAAAACAAGCTCACACAGAGCCCGAATAAGCTAGATACATCAAACTAGCCACATCAATGTGCCACAACCGGCTGGGCAAACTAGATAGGAATACTAAATGTCTATCCTATTACAAGACCGCCATCCAAACCGGTTGAAGATATCCCGAGCTACCATCTCCCAACGGATAGACCCAGTAACCAAATGCTCCCTGGCCTCCGTCTGGGTGAGTAGCAACCACGAACGAATCAGAGCCGTGGTCCGGAATAAAACCTGCAAAAAATGTATACATGATATTCTGTTAAAGACCAAATCGTTTCTGCAGTTCCAGATGGTCCACAGCAAAGCATAAACCCCCACCCGAATATGTCTCTCTAAGTTGGGCTCAATCCCATTAAGCCATGTCCCAAATAAAGTATTAACATAATTCGGTGGTTTGATGTTAAAAGCAATGTGGACCGTCTGCCATAGAACCTTTGCAAGCGGACAATCAAAAAAGAGGTGTTTAATAGACTCATCCCGTTCACAGAAACTACACCTAGTAGGTCATGTCCAATTGCGCTTCTTCAAGTTATCCTTAGTTAATATTACTTGTTTATGAACAAACCACATAAACACTTTTATTTTCAAAGGCACTTTGACATCCCAAACATGTTTGGACGTAGGAATGGAACTCGAATTAATAACATCAATATACATTGATTTAACCGTGAAGCCTCCAGACTTAGTCAACTTCCAGCGCAATTCATCAGGTTGTTGAGACAACTGGATATCCATCAGCCTTCTAACTAGATGGAGCCATTGTTCCCAACGATTGCCCGCTAGCACTCTCTGAACTGAATATTAAGGGGGATAGATTGAAGAACCGAAGCAATGACCACCTCCTTTCGTTGAACAATACGATACAAGGAGGGATATTGGATGGCCAGGGGTGTGTCACCAAGCCAAGTGTCCTCCCAGAAACGTGTGCTCGAGCCGTTTCCGACAACAAACTTTGTCCTATTAATGAAAGCCTACTTGACCTTCATGAGCCCCTTCCAGAAAGACGAGTCAGTCGGCCTTACAGACACTTGCGACAAAGTTTTTGACTGGAGGTACTTGCCGCGAAGGATCTGTGCCCACACAGCATCCGTCTCCGACGAGAGCTTCCACAGCCACTTGCTAAGAAGGCATTTATTCTTAATTTCGAGATTCTCAATACCTAGACCCCCTTGGTCCTTCGGTCTACAAATAATGTCCCACTTAGCAAGTCTGTATTTTCTTTTCAGCTCATCACCCTGCCAGAAGAACCGCGATCTATAGAAGTCCAGTCTCTTCCTGACAACAACTGGTACCTCAAAGAACGAAAGAAGAAACATCGGCAAACTTGTGAGTACCGAATTAATTAGGATTAACCGGCCTCCATAAGATAAGAGCTTGCCCTTCCAGCAGCTCAGTTTCTTCTCAAATCGGTCCTCAATGCACTTCCATTCTCTGTTCGTTAGCCTACGATGGTGGATAGGAATCCCTAAGTACGAGAAAGGTAACTGTCCCAACTCACACCCAAACAATTGCCTATAGGCTGCCTGCTCATCTTTGCCCCTACCAAAGCAGAACAACTCGCTCTTATGAAAGTTGATCTTCAATCCGGTCAATTGTTCGAATAGGCATAAAACCAGCTTCATATTCCTAGCCTTAACCACGTCATGCTCCATAAAGATGATCGTATCATCAGCGTATTGTAGGATAGAAATGCCTCCATCAACCAGATGAGGCACCAATCCACCTACTTGACCATTTTCCTTAGCCCGTCCTATCAGAATTGCCAACATATCTACCACAATGTTGAACAAGATAGGGGACATCGGGTCTCCTTGTCGTAAGCCTTTATGAGTCTGAAAGTAATGACCTATATCATCATTAACTTTAATTCCCATACTACCTTTTTGCGTAAATGATTGCACCTGCCTTCGCCAGGCTTCATCAAACCCTTTCATACGCAAAGATTGTTGGAGAAATGGCCACTTAATCTTATCATACGCTTTCTCGAAATCCACTTTAAAAATCACTCCATCCAATTTTTTTGATTGGATTTCATGGAGCGTTTCATGCAGAACTACCATCCCTTCTAGAATGTTTCTGTCTGGCATGAACGCGGTTTGGGATTGATGCACCACAGAATGCGCAATCTGTGTGAGCCTGTTGGTCCCGACCTTTGTGAAGATTTTGAAACTAACATTTAGGAGACAGATCGGCCTGAATTGCTCAATTCTGACCGCATCCGTCTTCTTAGGTAGTAATGTGATAGTCCCAAAATTCAGGTGGAATAATTGAAGCTGTCCAGAGAATAGATCATGAAACATAGGTAGTAAATCCCCCTTAATAATGTGCCAACACTTCTTATAGAACTCGGCCGGGAAACCATCCGGACCAGGAGCCTTATTATTTTTCATTTGAGCAATTGCCTCAAAAACCTCCTTCTCCGAGAACGGGGCAAGCAGAATGTCATTATCAGCAGCCGAAAGCTGAGGTACATCCTCAGTTATGGACTCATCAAGTGACACCGTATTCTCCTCCGGTGGACCAAATAACTGCTTATAATACTCAGTGATATATGTTTTTAGGTTATCCTGACCTAAAATCGTACCCTCGTCCTGCTCAAGCTGAAAGATTCGCTTCTTTCTGTGCTTGCCATTAGCAATTAAATGAAAGAACTGAGTATTCGCGTCCCCCTGGACCACTCTACGTACCTTAGCACGTGAAGCTCACTTCAGTTCTTCTTCACGTAGTAGTTCTTTCAACCGCTTTTCCGCCTCATTTTTAACCTGAAGCTCTGCGGGGACTAAAACATTGGACTCGGCTTTTACGTCCAAGTCATTTACAAGAGAAAGGAGTCTATCCTTTTCAATCTTATACGCACCACTAAGATGCTTAGCCCAACCCCTCAAGAAGCTTCTCAAATTCCTAATCTTATTCTGCCAACGCTCAATGGGTGTTTTACCGCGAACCTCTTTAGCCCATTCCCTGGCGATCAAGTCAAAGAACCCCTCACGTTCGAACCATGACGTCTCAAATGAGAAGGTGTTCTTATTACCCACGTGGTTCGGCTCCCCTGAGTCCACAAACAATGGGGTATGATCAGATATTCCCCTCGAAAGGGCTTGCACCGTGACCAACGGGAATTTTTGTTCCCACTCCACGCTTGCAAGAACCCGATCAAGTTTTTCGTAAGTTGGGTTTGGCATAGCGTTGGCCATTGTAAACTTTCGACCCGAGAGTTCTATCTCTCTCAGATCCAAGCTTTCAATAATGGTGTTGAACATGAAGGACCATCTGCCATCAAAGTTGTCATTGTTCTTCTCCTCCCGCCTCCGGATGATATTGAAATCACCTCCGACTAAAATCGGTAGTTGTTCTGACCCACAAATTCGAACTAGGTCAGCTAGAAACTCCGCTTTAAACTCAGGTTGCGCGGCACCATATACCGCCACCAAAGCCCAGTTAAAGCCATCAATCTTAGACCTAACTCGAAACTTTACGGCGAAGTCACCCATCACAACACTATAGACTTCAAGTGAATCGCATCTCACACCTAGTAAGATGCCCCCCGATCTTCCTCGCGGAGGTAAGCAATACCAATCGAAATCAATACCACCAACTAGTGAGGAGAGAAACTGTGGTGCAAAGTTATCTCTACCCGTCTCCGATAGAGCAACAAAATCTAGCTTCTGCTCAATAGAAGTCTCAGCCAGGAATCTTCTTTTAGCCAAGTCTTTAAGACCTCTGCTATTCCAAAAAATTCCTCTCATAGTTCATCATGGAATTTTTTTGTGGTTCGAATCCTACCACTCCTACGAACTGCAGAATCGGGATAAATCTTCCGTTTCCACTTACGCTTAGGTTTATTAAGCTCGAGTCCCCGTTCCTCATGACCGGGTTCTGAAATATTGCTAGCGTCATTCTGTAGGGGCACATCCTCTTCGTCAGCCTCATGGTTAGTGGGTGCGAGATCCTCACACAGGCTATCAAGCACTCTAACTCCTAACGCATTTATCTCATCATCATTCATAGGTTTAACTGCTGCAAGATTATGAATAGTCTCTAAAGCCCGTTCCGCTTCCAGGTCTAAAATATCATTCACCGATTTGGTAATTTCACTATCTGTAGCACCTAGTGAAACTCCTAATTGGTTTGCATTATTTATAATGTCCTCATTAGAAAAATGCAATAAGGAATTAGACAAGTCAACGGACATACCCGATGTAAAAGCAGCCTCCTGAAGCTTGGCCGCCCTCATAGCGCACCGCTGCTGCAAATCATCAACCTCCGGGACGTCGAGGATGCGAGCACTCATCCGTCTACCCGCGGAAATAGGGTCCGGGATCCCACCAAACGCGATCACCTCCTCCCTAGTATAACCTGGCACCGAAACTCCAGGTGGTGCCGAGGTCACTAGCGAAGGCAACTGCGGGCTCCCGATCCCCTTGGACGAGTGCCCCACCGCAGGCAATGGGGAGGAGTGAACGACCGGGGCCTCCTGCCCGCCGTCTCTCCCCGCCCCAACCTACGGCTCAGATGTAGTAGCCCTCGGAGGTGTGGTCCACCTGACCACCGGGGCAGAGGGAGGAGACCGGGCCACCTGCCCTAGCGTCCCCCCTCCCGCAGCAGCAGCCACAGTGGTTGCCACCACCGTCGCGGAAGTCGTCAAGGCCGCCTGCCTCGAGAATCCTCCAGCCGCTGGAACCGACCCCCTAGGGGTCAAGCCCACCGACGAAAGCTGCAACGTCCTCGGGACGGGGGGAGAATGGACTCCAGGTCCCGAACCCCCTCCCCCACAACCCCTCGGTCCCGTGCTCGCTGACACCGAAGTCACACCCACAGCAGTCAGCAATCCAGTAGGGCTATCACTGTACCCGCAGTCCGCACCAACCTCCCTCTCAACCTCCAATGAAGGAAGCGTGTGCTCAAGAGCATCGTCCGACTCCACCCTGTCACTCCAAAGCCTGGGAGGTGCCGAAGCTGGCTCGAAAGAGCCGAAACGCAAAGTAGCCATGGGTACCGCCGGTGAGACTGTGGGCTCAGCCTCCGATCCAGTCCCGGCCGACTGAGGATGAGATCCGTTGGATCCCTCTCGCATGGTCTCATCTGACGGTACCCCCTTAGTCCCAGCACCACCCTCACGGTCGTGCATATCAACATCATTGCCGTTAACTGCATCGTCAAATAAGTCGGTGTCCTCAAACTCAATATCTAGCGGGAAGACCTCACCCTTATATGTCCAGTTGACCTTATCAGGCACATACTCAATATCCAAAATGCTCACAAGAATCCGGGCAATCCCATTGGCACGAGTGAAAGCCATGTCTACTTTTTCAGTTTTTCCAACCAGGATACCCAAACTGGCCACAACACGAGCGTCCTGCAGAGGCTTAGATGGAGCCCCCAAAAACCTCAGCCATACCTGTGTAAGCGGTTTTCCTTTAGGCTCAACCTGTTTCCACTCGTTAAACTCCAGAATACACTTAGTACCGGGAACTTTACACAAGCCAAAACTTAACAATTTCTGCAGGTCCTCGACAGATGGGAAATCAACCTTAAAAACTCTGTCCTCAATGGGCACCAACTCCCAAACAAAATCACCGGGAGCTAACTCCTGCAACCTCCTCACAATCTGTGCCTCAGTCACCTCACCCTGTGTCGCTCTGACAATCCCAGTAGTTGAAGTGTGGTTATCCTCCGGGACCTCTCTTGCCTCCGGGGACTCAAAAAACATGAGCTCAGCACAGTAGACTCCATAGATGTTCAGAGTCGGAGGTACGTCACGCAAGATCGGGCACTCACCCGACTCATGTGCAAGCTTGCCACATGACTCGCACAATTGGGCCATACATTCAGCAATAAAGTGGCCCTTGTCCCCACATCGATAGCAAATCATCCTCTCCTTCTTACGGGCATACTTGGAAGCCCTCTCTGAATCAGACCTGTTGGTAGGCTCATCCACCGTCCCAGCCTCGGAAACGTCAACATTGGCCAACTCCTTTACCACCTCCATCGCCTGTGGAGGTAGCTCTGAGGAATGCTGAGTCTCATCCGTAGCATCAGAATGAACTGTCAGCCTAGGTGGTTGTGGTCGACGAAATCTCCCACGACCCCAAGTCCAGCCACCTCTGTTACCACGAAAACCTCTTCTCTGACGATGATCCGGGCCGGATGCCCCCTCAACAAACCCGCCGGCCGGCCCTAGAAAGGGTCTCTCGGCCGAACCGTCACTCTGCCAAGCGTAACCACGGCCTCCTCCCGTCGACGAGGAGCCGAGGTGATGTCCCTCACCGTATGCATCGTAGCCGTCATCCCCCCACTGGCCACGGGGAGGGGCATTAGACTGAGTGGACCGGTTTTGCACCGGCCTAGCAACATAGTGTGGTGGTGGTTTTCCCATGGTTGCCGGCGCACTTCCAGCCTGCCGTTGACCAGCGCCGCGGCCAGCTGGCCCATCGCCGGCAGTACTCGGCACCTGGGGTCTCGGTCCCCCTCGACCGGCAGCTAGTGGGGCAGGGGGCGACGCCGCTGTAGCTCTCCCGACCCCCCGGCCTGCAGAAATCGCCACGGGCGCCAAGACCGGAGCCGTCGGCCTCAAGCCACCCCTCGCAAGAGCCGGCTGCGGATGGGATGTCCCCGGCGGCGGCGCCCCCCCGGTGGGTGCACCTCGACCCGCGACTCCAGCCGCTCCGCCACCTCCCGTCGGCGGCCTCTGGCCGACCTGCGTCTGACCCCCACGTCCGGTGGTCGCTGCCGGCGGTGGAGCCACTCCTCCCCGACCTACAGCACCCGGCAGGGATCGTTTCACCGGCGGAGGAGCATCCCCTCGACCTGCCATGGCCGGCCAGGGTTGGATGCGCCGCGCTCGTCTATCTCCGCCAGACGGGAACCCCCTCGTACCTGATTTGCGAACCCTAGATGGCGGCAAGCGAGAGAAAGACACAACACGATCGACGTTCGTGCATGCGCCTTCCACAGGCCTGACCGACCGGACGTCGCACTCCTGGGCCACATACCCGTTGGAGGCCGCACGCTCCAGGCCCGTATCTGCACCCCCATGATGGGCCTCATACCCATACATGCTCTCGACACCGGCCCGTACCCTACCGGCCCACTCAGAGCCAAGTAGCGATTTCAAACGATCGGACCTGGCCGCCCTGATCTCGTCGGCCGCACAGGTTGCCGGCGGCGGAGGTGTTGGATCTGGCCTCCCCCCCTTCTTCCTCTTCTTTCGAATAACCATGTTCCAATCCTCTAGTGGAAAAAAATCGGACAAAGTAATTGGTTGAATGCGTACCTTAGGCAAAGGCCCTTTCCATGGTCGGATCGCCGTCGCCGCCGTCCTCCGGTGTATAATCCGGCGAACCACCTCCACTCGATCGGTAGAACGCAGACCTAGCCGCGCCGGATCATCTCCCGGCACGATTTCATCTACCAACGCAGCAACATCTTCCTCCGAATATCCAGGATTGAACGCCTCGCAGATCACGTCCGATGGTGTTGGCGAATACTCCGGCACCGGATCGTCTTCGTCCTCCTCATCTTCCGAGTCCGCTAACGCCCAGAATCGACCCCCCACGCGAGCTTCGATCAGATCCGGCGACTTCCGTCGGTGGCCAGCGACGGTCGCCCAGGGATCGCGGCGAGTCGCCCGCATCGCCCCGCCCGCTCGTGTTCACCAATAGCCACAACAGTTCTCCATCGTCTCTACCGTCATGTGCTTACTACAGTTAGTGCTTGTCTCGTCTCCACTTAGCAAAATTAAAACATGGGAGGCTAGCGTGTACCTTTGCATCCGTCGGCGAGGTAGGGATTGCCGCGGAAACCTTGTTTGCAGGTGCATGATGTATAGCCTTTTCTTGCATCTATGCGTTCGCTGTGGTTGCTCTTGCAGTGGCGGCTGTCGTCGCCAACAATCTCCCAGTACAGAAACAGGGGAACTGCCATTGTATCCGTTGACGGAGGTACACTTGTCTGCAGCAGATCGTTAGAGATGGAGCTGTTGGCGAACCACTGAATATCGGCGATGAAGACGCGCATGGGGAATCGCTCGAGGTCCGCGCTACGGTTCCCATGACCCAGCCATGTGAGCTGTACGTCATTGCCGGGTATGCTGCTGCCGTTCACTTCATTCTCGTCATCGCTGAAGACGACGTCTCCGTGGCAGCAGCCTGTGCCGCCGGAGCATCGCACGGTGCCGTCATCTGCTATGGGCGCAGCAGGTACAAGACTATCGCAGAGCGTGGTACAGCTCGCAACGGTGATGTTTCCCCTCTTCACTGTCGCGTGCATGTTGCAGCCTGTCACGATGAGCTCGCTCTGCCCAAACCTTGGGAACATGTAGGGCACATCGTGCCTAAGGCGACCGCTGAACATGCCGTTGCCATTGCCATCGGCGTCCAAATCGATCTTTATGTTACCGTGGCGTACAACCGCTAAATGGAAGTCGCCGATAAACAAGACCTGGAAGGTGTCGTCGACGTCGAGAAGCAGCCGCTCGTCGCTGGGGGTAGTGTCGCAGGTGAGGTTGTAGCCCGGCAGGTAGCAGCTGGGGTCCGTGCCGAGGCCGAACGGGTATGGCACGAGCACGTCGGCACACGACGTGACGCAGTTGGGCATCCCGATCGTCGGCGGACTTGGATCATCATCTGCTGCTGCTGCTGTTGCCCCAAGGGACAACAGCATCAGCAATGCCGCTGCTGCGGCTATTGCTTCTATCGTCGCCGCCGAGATGGTTATTTGTGCCATTGCTATGGACAGTATTACTAGCGTTGGATGGATCATGAATGCATGTACCCATCCTGGGCTTATAAACTCCTGACCCTCTGGCCGGCATAAACCTTCTGATCTCATGTACAGCTAAGTACATAAATTTCTAATGACAACGCATGTAATCACATGCACGATCAGCATTTAACGACTGTTTAAACACAAGAGGATGAGTTTTACTCCTAGTATATGCACGATCACCTACCGGTACGCACGATAGCTAAAGTATACACTATTCATCGGTCTGCAATGGCCTTTCAGGAAAAGATAACCGAGCGCACACGGTTCAACGTGCAGCCGCGGACCCGGAAGGGTTCAAGCCTCCAATTTCGGAGAGTAGCCCACTAAATTCCAAGTGGTGATCCAGCTACGGGAATCTGCAAATACATTATCGAAGTAGCTGACTTTCGTTATCAGGTTCCAGAATATCACAAGAGGGATAGTAAACTGACTTAAGTAATCGGGCACTTCAGGATTCAATATCATGAGTTAGGCGCCATGCTTGTTTGGCCAACATTGCAAGGTTGAACAAATGTGTATCTCGGAACCCCAATCCACCCATGTACTTTGGCATAGTCCTTAAGATATGTTAACCTTAATTATCAAAACCCAGTATAGAGTTGGCCCAGCTTAATGGAATTTGTACTGGGCCCAGTACATCATTCTAGAGTTTTGCTCTTTCCAACACGAAGCGTGTGTTTTTTATTTTTATTTTTATTTTCATTTCCTTACTTTTATTTATATTTCAAAAAAATTCTAAACATATAGATACATGGGATATTTTACTTTACCTAGCTTTTAAAAATGTTCGCCACGCATTACAAAAATGTTTGTGGAATGTCAAAGTTTGCTCTCAAGGTTTTAAAAATTGTTCTACAGTTCAAAAAATTCTCCGTGACATGGCACATATGGTAGCACATTTAAAAATATGTTCATGAAGTTTTTAAAACAATCATCAATATGTAAAAATTGTTCACACATTTTGTAAACAATATTCGTACCATTAAAATTTTGTTCATGACATTTAAAAAATATTCACACATTCAAAAATATGTTCATGGCACATTTTACAAAGTGATTTTTTTGCGATGAAACTTTTGATCTAGAAAACTCTCATAGCATATAAAAAGTTTGTGTTCCATTAAAAAGTGTTCATAAAACTTTAAAAATGTCTGCATGTTTAAAAAAGATGTTCATGCCATTTTTGAAAATATTTAGTGTGAGCTTGAAAAACTTTCGTTGTGTATTTAGAAAATGTTCACCATGTATTTAAAAAATATCCAATGTATGTGACAGACGCTCCACATGTATTCAGATAAAATGTTTAACATCTATACAATATTCAACTTGAATCCAAAAAACTCAAAATTTATTTAGAAAATGGAAAAGGTGGGAAAAGGGAAAAAATGAACTAAAAGAAGAACAAAAGAAAACTGGTAAAAATAGTAGAGAAAACACAGAAAAAGTCCATGTGGAACCTCTCAACAGGGCATAAGGTGTTGGGTTTTCATTGCGACGGGGGACGCTCAAAGGGTGCTTTGTCATAGGACTTGGCTGGGCAAGCATTACTACAATTGTTGTTTTTAGTGGTGGTTACGTCATGCATGATGATCGACAATGATAATGACGATGCATATTTTGTAGTAGTTAGATAGTGCTTGAAAATTGTTGCTAGCCCGTATATTTTGATGTGGTGGTACATACTAATCCCTCATGGTGATGGTGAACTTGCGGTAGTAGGATTACACCCTTTCTTTGGATATGGTGGTAGGATGACACCATAGTAGTTAGGACGAAATTGTGTTGTGTTTTGGTTATCTGATCATGCATGTCTATGTTATTTTTCTTCCACATGTTGTGTTCCTTTGCTTGCTGCTTGACTTGTTGCTCTCATGTCAATCTAGAGGTGAATTGGTATGTTGTGTATAAAGGTAGGATTCCATGAGTATACAGTTCATGGCCAACATGCAATGAGCAAGTCAAAGGTTACCGAGGCATCTCCTTTCAAAGAGGGTTTAAGACAAGGCAGCAGGCAGAGGATGACTACCACAAATTCATGCTCGAATAGCAACAACGATGAAGTTCGCAAGGTTGCTGCTTAGTTTAGGCTATGTAGGTTGAAGAAGTTCATCATCATGGTCCAGTACGTCGTGATTCTAGTGTTGTTTTAGTCTTGTGATTGTTGTGACCATATGAAATGAAAGGATCACTTGTTAGGGGTGCTAAATGGTAAGATCATCACATAAGGTATAAGGTTACTAGAACCAGTTAAATGTGTGCAATCAAACAACATACAATGCATCAGAGCACCCATACACATGCAACCAAAACATGGGTAGATATTATTGCCTTGACGCATTGAGGCAAGATGCAGGCAACTAAACCATGTGTAGAACATGGTTTTGAGCCTGCATTAGCTCAATCTATCTCATATGAGCAATAGATGTAAGGAGAAGAAAAAACAGTGCAGACAACCACATGCCCCAAATGCATGGACAGCGTCATGTTGAAGCGGGAGAAAAAGCACTTTAGGTTTTTTCTCTAGAGATTTGGTAATTGTCGTCTGTCTTCCAATACTACCCTTGGGCAAGAATATACTACTTATTTTGTCCGGTAGTATCCGCGGATCTAGGCCATGGGCTTATAATTTTCAATGGGTGTGACTAGGCCTTAGTCGAGTAGGACTTAACCAAGTCTCAGTCAAATGACATAACACATAAAAAAGAAAATATGCAAAAGAAAATTTTGCACGAATCTTCACGTAAGATCTCACGAATATAACATCGACTGAGACAGTCCCGTTTTTAGTAGATATCATAAAAGGACTCATAATCTATATATACGCTACACGATGGTAGATCAATACACATGAAATACTTTAGATTTTATAGTTTTTTCAGTGTCAGGCCATTGGATCGGAGTGAATCTTCTAGGCGGCCTAGCGCTTCAGCTGCACGTCCATGTCGATGCTGATGGTCTGAGTAGATTCCACCTTGGTATGTGCAAGGGTTGACATATAAATGCACATCCCACCTTTCTTCACCAACTTAAACTTTTCGGTGAACTAGCTGGTCCATATAGTTGTACATGATATCAGAGCCAAGAGGTCTTGAGTTCAAAACCCAAATACTGCAATTTAAAAATAAAAGATTGCAGCCGACTTTCAATCCACGTTTAAGCCCGAGGGAGCCACACACGAGGGGGTGCTGGCGTACAAATGCATAGCCCACCTTTCCTCACCAGTTTGAGCTTTTGAATGAACTGGCTGGTACGTGCAGTTCTACAGAAAGGACTCGTAATCTATATATACCCCATGATGGTTTGATGAATACACTTTGAATAATTTACTTTCTATATTTTTTCTATAGTGTTAAGCCATTGGCTCGGAGTGTTTCCTCAACAACAACAAAAACCATTGACTTATAGTGAATCTTCTTGGGGGCCTAGCCGCTTGAGCTGCACGTCCACGTCGATGTCTATGGTCTTAGTAGACTCCACCTTGTACTTGTACCTGCTGGCGAGCGCAGCAAAGGCGACACAGTTGGCGGCCGCGAGCAACGTGAGGAACGTGTAGTAATAGTCGAGGTGTGAGGCGTTGAGGTTGTTGGACACCCAGGCTTTGCCCGTCCTCTCGCGCGTCACCCTTGCCACCAGCGACAAGAAGAAGCTGCTAAGGACGTTGCCCACGCCGTACGCCGTGAGCGACAGCGCCGTGCCGAGGCTCTTCATGCTCTCGGGCGCCTGGTCGTAGAAGAACTCGATCTCGCCCGCCAGCACGAACCCGTCCGCCAGTCCCATCAGCACATACTGTGGCAGGAGAACGAAGATCGTAAGGGGGAGCACGCCGCCGGTCACGTCCAGCCCATGGCTCCGTGCGTAGCTCAGGCGCCGGTTCTCGGTGAGCGCCGCCGTCGCCATCGTGACGACTTGGATCACCTGCCCGATGCCCATCCTCGTGAGGAGGGTAATTCCTCTTGGGTTATTGGTGTACCTTCGCACGACCTTGACGAACAGCCGGTCGTAGACCACACTGGTGATGAGCATGGAGAGCGTGACGAACGCGCCGAGGCTGGCCGGCGGGATCTCGAAGTGTGGCCCCATGTGCCGATTCATGGTCGTGCCCTGCTTCACGAACAGGGTGTTGGTCTGGGCGATGAGCGTGCACGGTATGAACATGGTCACAACAAAAGGAACCAGCTTCAAGATCTGCTTTGTCTCCTCCACCTCCGTCACCGTGCAGAGACTCCATTTTGAGGTCGAGGACGCGCCACCGACGTCCTTCACAGATGCCTTGTTCAGGAACCACATGTCGTTCGTGGATTCCATCCGGAACTTGCGCTTCCTCGTGTATGCCTCCTGCTCCAGCTCATGCAGCTCATCGGCATTTGCCGGCAAGGGTAGGCGCCGTTTGCCGAGCGCGGCGGCGAGCACCTTGCCAATGCGCGTGATCGCGCTGCCCTGAGGCACCTTGTGGCGGTACATAGGCGTGCCGACGAGGAAGATGACGATGGAGACGACGAGGCCAAGAGTGGGGATGCCATAGCCGACGGACCAGCTGACGTTGTCCTGGAGGTAGACGAGGACCGTTGAGGAGAAGAGGATGCCCGTGAAGATGGTGAACATCCACCAGTTGAAGAAGGAGAGCTTGTGGATCTTCTCCCGAGCGTCAAAGTTGTCGAACTGGTCCGCGCCCATGGTTGAGATGTTAGGCTTCGTGCCGCCGTTGCCCAAGGCGACAATGTACAGACCGCCGAAGTAGACACCCACCTGCAGGGCTGACGGCGACGGACAGAGTTTGTCAACGCATGGCGGAGGCTTGAGCGCTCTCACAGTCACGGCCAGCGTCAGTAGCATCATCCCCTGCATATCAAGGCATCCACATCATGTCTAGTCTCATTCTTTTTCTTCCAAAGCAAGTATATACAACTATATATATATATATATATATATATATATATATATATATATATATATTACTCCCACGTCCCATAATATATGATTGTTTTTCAAATTATGTTAGCTTGAAAAAAGATCTTTTATTGTGAAATGAAGGGAGTACATGGTACATACTCCCATCATTCACAAACATAAGCTGTTTTACGTATTTCAAGATGGATTACATACAGACTTACATATTTTAATATAGACACATACAAACTGAAATAATCAAATTTGTCTACATAAATCTGATTTAGGAACAAAAATTAAAACATCTTATATTTGTGAACGGAGGGAGTACTACTTTGTTAATTTAGCCGTGTTTGAGGACGGCATGGTGCACCAGAAAAAGAAAAAACTGAAAAGAAAATTTTTCATGGATCTAAATGTAAGATCTTATGGATATAGCAGCGACTGAGATTTAGAAAGACTATTCTGGGTATGTGCAAAATTTTGTGGCGATATGACATCAACGGAGCTCTGTAAAATAACAAAAGTTGGAGTTATGTGAAAAGTTCAAATTGCATGCGCGTGTGTGTATGCAAGAGAAATGATTAATTTTTCAATTTTTTTTTTGTTCTGTTGTCTGAGAAATGCATGCGTGATCAAAGAAAAATGTCATACAAATCGAGCTCTCAAATACTCCGCCGTATGTATGTAGCTAATTGGCTCAAGTGAGAAAATGTAGGGATAAGGAGAGGAGACGGTTGGTTACCATGAAATAGATGGCGGAGCCGATGACGAAGGTCCAGTAGCGGCCGAGGTAGGCGTCCGCGAGGTGGGCGCCGATCAGGGGCGTGATGAAGACGACGCCGGACCAGTTGGTGACGTTGTTGGACGCCTCCATGGTCCCCTGGTGCATCTTCTCCGTGAGGTAGACGAAGAGGTTGGACGAGATCCCGTAGTAGGCCATCCGCTCGAACAGCTCGTACACTGCCATGGATGAGTTGGCCTGGCGGCATGAAGAACAGAAGCAAAGCATATGTGTGCGTGATGCAGTGACTGGTCGGCAATGGTACCTACCTACGATGAAGGAGCAGGCTGTCCAGCCGCCCCTCTTGGACCGGAGCACAGGGTTGCCACGGAGATCCACCGACCCGTCCTGCACGTACTCCTGCCGCCCGGTGCCGCTCTCCACTGCCAGGCTCTCCGTCACCGCCATTGTTGCTACCTACTAACCTGCCTTTGCTGCAGCTAGCACTGCTCTCTATCTCTCTTCTCTCTCTCTCTCTCCAGGTAGTAATATACATATATCAGCGCGAGCTGCTATCAAGTGACGGACGGGAAGTGCATGTATGCACCGTACTATAGCAGTGCTAGTACGGCCGGTCGGCCGGCCGGCAGACGCAGACGAGGTCAGCGCCGCGCAACGCAAGCAGTTAAGGCGCTAGACCCACGTGGCGTGCACGGATAGTCTCTGCCGTGATCTGTGATGACAGGCTGCTGTGATCTGCCGTGCATATGGTATGGGAATATAATCAGTTGGATTGATTAAGACAGGGAAATCAAGCTAGTACCGACCTTCGATTCGCATATTTATCCCAGCGGTCCTACTCTACTGTTGCTGTGATCTGCCGTACACGCCAGACTAATTGATACTACTACATTCGTTTATTGGTCTTTTTTGTATTTTACACCAAATTTTGATTACATATTTAACTAGTAAAATGTTAATGCATGTCATGAAAAATAATATCACTGAATTCGTATTTTGACATAGTTTTCGATGATACTATTTTTGCTATGTATAACTTGTATTTTAGTAATTAAAATATGATTCAAAATACAAGAGGACTAATAAATCAGGACGAAGAATAGTATTCATGCGAGAATAGAGCAGACATCATTCGCTTGTCTGTCTCGCTGATTCACGTAGATTCATGGCGGCGAAACGAGATCCTCCGGAGTCCTATACAACTCCAGAGCCGGGCACATGGTCCTTATTCGCTGTTATGTGGAAATGCATGTCATCGTACTGTCAAACAAAAAATAAAAGAGGTGCATGTCACATCATACTGCCGTGCGCATGTTGATTTGTGTGGCCGCCTGACGTGGTGAAGAGCTAGGGACAAAGAGAAATGTGAGACTATGGAAGTAGTATGGAGCAAAACGACAGTCAGCAAAGATGCGAGAGCTGCACGTACGATACTGTATCGTCATGTCGAGCTTACAATCAAAGAGGCAGTCGCACTAATTTGGATTAGTTAACCGACCTCGATTTACAACTCATCAAATGGCACCAGTGGTCTAGTGGTAGAATAGTACCCTGCCATGGTACAGACCCGGGTTTGATTCCCAGCTGGTGCATTATGTGTTTTTCCAAAAAAATTGGTGATTATTTTGTATAGTACAGTGTTGTTTTTCTTTTTAAGATTTTTGTTTCTATGAGACAAACTCTGTACAAAGGACATGCTACCCATCCGCCGGCGGAAGATCCGCAGCCTCGGCATCCGTTAGATCCGGAGTCATCCAGCGGCCCAGCCCCATCCTCATCATTGCAACAGAGCACATGTTGCGCATACCGTTTTGCAGCATAGGTGTTGTTGCAAAAAAAAAATTTGCCTATACTTTTCTGCAATATGGGTGTTGTTACGGAAGAAACATTTGCATCACAAATGATGTTGGAGAAAAAATGTCTTCACTTTCCTACAACATGAGTCTTGTTGCGGAAGAACTTTAGCAACACGCAACATATATGATGTTGCAAAGAAATGTCTTCACTTTTCTGCAACACGGTTGGTGTTGCGAAAGAATTTTTTGCAACACAGATGATGTTGCAGAAAAAAAATTGCAATGAAAATGATGATACAAAAACACCACCATCTTTGCCGACAGCACCGCCGTCGCTTGCGCCGCCGTCTCCAACCAGATGGCCATCCACCTCCGAGCTCTCAGCCTGAGCGCCCCCAATCCCCGTCGCGATCGCATGAGCTGGCCAACTCGCATACTACCTCCACCTCCGAACTCTCGTCCCGAGCGCCGCCATTCCCCGTCGTCAGTCGAGTCGGCCGGCGAGCTCGCATCCTACCTCCATGAGCGCTTGTTGTTGTAGCCGCTAGCTATTTCTTGCATGTTACTTCCATGGACACCCAGGGCCAGGTGGTCGGGTTGAGCTGTCCACCATAGGCTTGCATGCTACCCCAGTGGGCACGCCCGATGGGCACAAGCTGGAGCAGTTCCTGGGTGTCTCCATGGGAGCTAACTACCCTATTGCTTGCGTGCGTGATGGACGCGGCTGGATGGTTGGGGAAGGAAGGAAGAGGCCATGAGGAGAAAAGATGTGGAGGAGATTAGTCAAAGGAGAAGATAAGGCAGGACACGGAAGTAGTGCCCAGATCCACCGAAACACGCATCATTCGTGGGAGGAGGCGGAAGCAACGGAAAAAATCAGCGGGCTGACGTGCTTCCGATAAACATGGTGCCGCAAACAACACATCTGATGTGCACGTGATGTCTTGATGTGCGTGTCATCCCAAAAAGGGCACCAACAACCCACCAGATGCGCACGTGATTACAACACCACATTTAAAGTCCCTCGTCTGCTTGCTTGCTGCAGGCATGACGAGAAAAACAATAAAGCCGCAATGACATAGTCGTGCATAGGTAATCATAGGGTTTAGGAGCCTCGTGGGCATGATCTTGGTGGCTGCCGATGGTGGAGATGCAACAAAGACGATGTAGGAGAGCATGGGCACTGCCGGCATACCCCTCAAGGTAGCCGACAATACAGGTCTTCCAACACTATCATCGTTTCTCTTCTTATCATGCATCCAACATAGGTACATGACATGCTTTTATATGTGAGGTGCTTATGGGCAAGGGAACAATTGTAGTTGTTGGTGCTGATGGGCTATGGAACGAAATCAGTTAATGGTTTTGGGTGCCTAAAATGTGGGAAAGGACTCCCCTGCATCTCTCGGTCAATAACAACTTGGGAGTAACTTCAACATTTTCCCCTCCCTTGATGGTATGTTTAGCAAACATCGTAAGCGCACTCTTAGTACAAACAGCACGCCAAAATAATGTGAACAATGACCTATGACAATACCACAGAACCACAATATTGATAGTTCATCTTTTTATCTGGGAACGAAAAACACAATACTTCATGGTATTTCCTCATGGTGTTGTTACCCTTTCTAGGATTAGTAAAGTTCCCTCGAGTGGCAGCTCATCAACAGCACCAGTGGTCTAGTTGTAGAATAGTACCCTGCCACGGTACAGACCCGGGTTCGATTCCCGGCTGGTGCAACTTTGTTTTCTTTTTCCTTTTTGAAAGGAAGATCTTGTCAACGGGGAAAAGAGTTTGGACCACGCAACGAGGAACCACGGTCCTCTCACGTGTCAGGTGTGCCCGGCGGTGTTCCCTCCATTGCCACTCGGGGAACCGGAGGTTGTATAGTGGTGATTCAGTCGGTTTGCGGCTGCCTCCGATCCTCATTTGGTGACGGCGTCGGCGACCTTCGGGCACGGTGGTTTTGGTCTAGATTTTGTGGAAGATGGACAGCAGGTCTGACTCTCTCCTCCGCGGTGTTGAACAAGGCCTGCAGTCTGTCGAGCACGGGCATGATCCCCGGTCCACGATTCATAGAGTTTCTGCCTTGTTGATCTTTTATTGGTCACTCAATCGGCTCATAACGTTGCTCTAGCTATGGTGCTTTGGCGGAGTTGCTGTGTCAGGTTGCTTGTCTTTCTGTGTTCAATGGTCTTTCGGCAGCGACAGTGGCCAGCGACAAGCATCGACCATGATGTGTGCAGGGGCCTTCAAAGACTTTATTATTATTATTATTTTAGTGTTTCCGGGTCCTTTCGATGAGTTTTGAGTGTATGTGCTACTCTCTCCGTTCGGAATTACTTGTCACAAAAATGAATGTATCTACAACTAAAATATATCTAGATACATTCATTTCTTGGACGAGTAATTCCGAACGGAGGATGTACGTTTCAGTGAATATGTGCTTTTTTTTTTTTACAAAAAATCCATCCATCCACAGGAACACGCAATCCTGTTGTTTGTCTAAGATCGCTTAGGTATGATTTTCGTAACATATAATTTATAATCACACGATCCATGAACACGCAATCCCCCGTTAATTGTTGGACTGCCGGGTGAATTAATAATTGCAGAGAGCCAATTAACACGCAGGGCATAATCAGTACAGATTCTAAGCTCCATGAAACGGAGGCCTGGGAGTGCTCGTGTAAGTTGACCCTGTTTGTCAGGGTCAGATCGTGTCATGAGGTCCTCAGCGAACGCAACGCAACCGACGTTTCTTGTGTCGGTCAAAATCAGATGTGTGGGATTGTCCACCGTTCCCACCTCTCTCTCTCTCTGCACGTCCTCCTTTCCCTCCGGCCCATCTTGTGCCACCGCCGCCGCCGCCTCTCCATCTCTCTCTACCTCCCGCCCTTCCCCTCCCCACCCACCTCGCTATCTCACCGTCCACACACCGCCCAACACCATGGTAGCGTACTCTATCGCTCCTACACACGCCACCATCAAGGTCGCGGCGGCAGCCCCGGCGGAGCACCTGGAGTCCTCTTCAGCTTGCTGGCCACAGACTCCGCTCCCTCGCGGTGTCATCTTCCTCTTTCCGCAGCCAGTGCGTGTGCGTCGCCACCGTCGAATGGCCGAGTGGCAGGCCGCCACGAGCGAGCTGTTCAATAAATTGGCGAACACAATAGGACTGCTGATGAAGATGTCCTCCGGTGATGATTTCTCCTTAGACAGGGTGCCGGAACAGGATCCCGATTGACTTTTCGTGGATACAGAGGCTTGCGGCGACGGAACTTCTCATATAGGGTTTTTTCGAGGGTTTGGATATTTATAGGAATTCTTGGCATTGATTTCACGTCAGGGAGGCCCATGAGGGAGCGACAAACCTGGGGTCGCTTCCTCGTGAAGCTTCTTGTCCTTTCTCAATGCTTCGGGGGTTTCTTTTGGTCCACAAAAAATCGCCGTAATTTTAAGCCCATTCTGAGAACTTTTATTTCTGCACAAAAAACGACCACGATTGTTCTGCTGAAAACAGCGTCAGTCCGGATTAGTTCTAATCAAATCATACCAAAACCATATAAAATTATTGTGAACATGGTATGAATACTTCATAAATTATAAATACGTTGAAGATGTATCAATCCGGTTCAAAGATATCTTATGTTTGTAATGTGATCTCATCCCTGCAGCTATAAGGGGAAGCATTGACACAATGAGGGATTATAAAGCAGCAAAGAATAAGGTATGCAATTATAGATAAAATGTGGTTTTGTCTTAATTTATTTGTTGTTAACTTATTGTGTGATGTAACTGTCTCAAAGCTGTCCTTGAGCTTCAAGTTAAATCACTCACAGAAAACAAAGAGGGAAGGGCGCGGAGCCACTTATCTCAAGAAATTACTCCTTGTCGTACGCCTATACAACTACTCTGAAGCAAGATGTCGATGCAATGAGGGTTTTAGGGGATCAAGCTCTGTATAGGGTACACCGTCTGTTCTTGCATAAAGTGCATGAACCCAACAGGAGCAAGCTCCTGAGATTGTTTGAGTTGTTACTCTCTTAGATTCATTCCATTTTATTGTCTTCTTTGGAGATGCTTGTAAGGGGTTTTTTGCGGCAAGACGCTTGTGATATTAATGTGAGTTCATGTAGTGGTTAGTGAGAGTGTTGTGGCACACGGTGCAAATTGCCTTTAACATTACTCCTCCGAATTCGGTCAATTCGTTAACAGCTAGACAAATTCGCGTAGGAGTATGTGCGTTGTTATGGGCAATTTGAAACTGCAGAAATGATTTGGCTTTTAACAGAACAACAACTATTCATTTTTTGCAGGTCCTTACTCACTCCGACGGAGGCCAGGGAGCGTTTGGTTACTGGGTCTGTCCGGTGAGAGATGATAGCGCGGGATATCTTCAACCGGTTTGGATGGCGGTCATGTAATAAGATAGGCGATTAGTTTACCTATCTTTCTTATGTCAGCCAGTTATGGCTTTTGGGCCTTTTGCTTTTGGCATTGTGGCTCTTTGTGAGCTAGCCATTTATTTATTTTCAGACTATAAGACCTTGTTAAACTTTTTTATCTATTTATTAATGTGGCCGTATGCATCATTCTGATGCAGAGCCCGAGGAGTCACCCCTTTTCGAAAAAAATATGAAGTGGTTAGTGATATTTCACAGAGTTGTTACTGTCATACATGTAAGCAGATGTTCCTCTGACTTTTACTTCCTATTTCAAGAGAAAAAACAATTCTGCGAAGCTCATACTTTGAAAACTTATGAGCTAGATTTGGTAATGAAAAATACATGTGGAATAATCTTCGGCGCTAAAAACTACGCTCCCTTATTTTTAAGGCCTCACGGTCAGTTGACGTCTCCAAATTTTGAATTGGATCACCCGATTTTGATTGGGTCAACAACTTCTCAAGGATTTCTCTCATTCATTTCCTTTAATTTACCATGCTCCCTAACTTGGAGCTCTGCCATCCGATTGAGGTATTCAATTTTAGAACTGATTCACATTTTGACCCGGTCAACAATTTTTCAAATTAATTGGCAGCAACCGGCCTATAAAAACATATCAATCCCTGGCACCCTCTCATCATCTAAAATAAAGAAGCATCAGCACGTGATTATGTGGCACCGATATAGTACATGCAGGCGTCGATGCAAAAAAAATTCCCACATAATTATGGGTTGATTTGCAGATAAGATAGAATCAGACGCAAAAGTCCCACAAAAATATCCCGCATTATATAAAAAAAAACACTCCATCTCCTCCACTCGCCAAACCAAATGTTCTCTTAGTTCCAAAATATAAGATCTACTAGTTTTTTAAAAAGACAAATTTCTTTAACTTTTGACAAAGTTTAGAGGGCAAAATTTCGACATCCACAACACTAATTAAATAAAATATGAAAATTCCTTTCAAGATGATTCTAATAAGATACCGATCCGTAGTGTGGACATAGATATATTTCTCTATAAATGTGGTCACTAAATGGTTTAACTTCTCAAAAACTTAATACATGCTATATTTTGAAATGAAGGCGTAAAAATTTATGAAAACCCAATAACAACAACGATGCAGCAAAGCGCGCCCAACCTTTCTAGTGTATATGATGGTATAAATGTGTAATTATCTTAAAATTTAGATGCCAAATGTCTGCCATCAATATCTGTGATGGTGAGTTGTTCATGTACAACATCAATGGCTGAATGTTCCTGATTTTTGTCAGAATTTTTAGCCTATTTTTTATTTAATTTTATTCATATTGTGTTTTGAAAAAAAATCTATTTTACTACCCTGAATAAAGTGGGTGGTTCACCTTACCCCCCGGTCTATTTTTCGGCTTATTCTACCCAAAACAAACCAAAACCGGACAAAACACCCCCCAGGCTGGTTTGTCTCCACCCGCTGCTAATGTGGCACTAGTCAACGACAGTTTTGACCTGGGTGGGGCCCCCTAGTCAGGTCTTTCTCTCTCTCTCTCTCTCTCTCTCTCTCTCTCTCTCTCTCTCTCTCTCTTCGGGTCAGATCCGCCGCCACCCGAACGAGCTCACCCCGGTCGCCACACCCCGGTCGGCCTCGCCTCGCCCTCCGCGGCGTTGGCTCCGCCGTCGTCCGCCCCGTCACCGCTCCAGTCGCGTGCTTGCGCTGCCCGCCTCCTCCCCGAGCTTGCGCTGTCGTCCCCATCCGCCCCCGCACGTTGCTCGCGCCGTCGTCCCCGGCCGACCGCCGGCTCCAACCATCCCCGCTCTGCCCTCGCGCGCGCGGTCTCCTCCCCGAGCTTGCTCCATTGTCCCCGTCCGTCCCCGCGCGTTTCTCGCGCCGTCATCTCCGACCGCCCACCGCTCCGCACTTGGCTGCGCCTGTGTCGCTGCACCTGGCCGCGCCCGGCCTCCCCCGCTCGGCGCGCTGTCTCTGCCCACCCCGGCGCCGGCCCAGCCGCCTGTCGACTCCGCGTGCACCGGCCGCCGCCGTTGTGGTCGGTTGCTACTGCTGCTACTGCAGTAGGGGCCCACCCCTTTTTTCTTCTATTTCTTTGATTTTTTTTTAAAAAACTGTGAGTGGGACCCACCTGCAGGTCAAATACCACCTTTGACCATGTCCACGTCACTATCCGGTCTGGGTAAACCACTTAGGGTGTTTTTTTGTCCGGTATGAGATTGTTTAGGGGGTAAAGGAACCGAAAAATAGATCAGGGGGTAATGTGAACCACCACTTTATTCAGGGTAGTAAAATGGACTTTTTCTTGTGTTTTTTTTTCGAAACGGAGGCAAAGATTTGCCTCACCAATTAATTAAGCAGAAGAGAATTGTCCAGTTAATCAACGGAAAACCGGGCGAAAACCGATACAAATCAATCACACGTGGACTACTCACGGAGCATGAACCCCGTAAACACGCGATCAACCCGACAACCATACCCAACACATAGCGACCACCAACCCTCACAGTGCTACACTGCAAAGAAACCCCTAAGTAGATATGTGGATGGATAGACATGTCACATATTAACTGTCACTCAAAATGATGTATCCATAACTAAATACATTTAGATACATCCGTCTTGAGCGACAGTTATTTGCAGACGAAGGAAATACTAGTTTCATTTTAATTTTTGTTGCTTACATTTTATTCTCCAGTGCCCTATCGTCACTTCACACTTACACTTCTGAAGATACATACAGGTGTGCAGAGCCACTTGACACTTCTTGTGAAGAAAAAGAAAAAGCGGGCCGGTGCCGGCGGCGTTGAGGGAGGCCCTCTCGATCTCGGAGCTTCGCTTTCCTCCGCGTCGGGACGGCAGAGGCCACCGCCCACCGGCCAGGGAGGTTCATCTCGTCTTCCTCGGCGCCAGGGCCGAGGCAGGCGGCAGCGAGCGGCGGAGATCTCCTCCTCGCCCCCTCCCTCAACGATGTCGTCGTGTGGACCGGCTCGCCGGCCGGCAGCCACATCTACAGCAGGTTGCAGCTGCAGATCCATGGTGAGCATCGGCGAGCATGCTCGTCCTCCTAACTCTGCTTTCGTTCTTCCTAATCCCAGTTCATGCCCAGGTTGCGCCGGTGCGGTAAGGGGCGAGCGGCGCCGGCGTCCTCTGGGTCCTCTGCCATTACCAAATTCTTCCACATCCGTACGTGGAGCTTGTTGGCCGCTGTAAGCGGCGGCGACGAGTGGGCCCGTGGCAGACGAGCCGTTGTGCTGATGCATGCATGGTTGTTAGCTGCACACAGCTGGATCTTGTTGATCGTGGAGATATCCAGGCAAGCCAAGTCAGTGCGTGCGTGCGTGGTAGCTAGCCTGGTGTGTGTGCACAGGTATAAATACCCCTCCCATGTACTGGTCGAAGTGCGCCGGTATGAGCCGAGCCTAGAAGCCAGAGATGAGGTAGTCTCCGCCGGGACCGTGGTATGTGCCGGGTCGGTTGTGAGAGAGCTCCTCTGGATAGGCTGCGGTGAGTTGCCGCGCCCGGGTATGTGCCCAGTAAAGTGAGGCCGTTCGTGCGGCCGAGGCGCCGTTCGTGCGGCGGAGGCGTTTGTGCGCCGGAAATATTTGTGTGCTCCATCTTCCACCTTCGTTTGTGCAAGTGAGAGAAAGAGAGCGGCAACAACATTTGGTATCGGAGCATCGGTTTCGGAGGAGCTCGCCGGCGATGGCGCTCGTCCCGTGCGGCGGCGGAGCACGGTGACGCCGTGCGTGCGGGGAGCGCGGCGGACCTGCGCGGTGGCGCAGAGGCTGCGGTGGCGCGGCGCGGCTCGGCGGAGGGAAGGCCAAGCTCCGGGACACGCTGGATCGGCCGCGTTGGTCGCGTCGGAGCGCGATCATGGCGCGGGCTGGTGGCGTGCGGAGCGTGGCAGAACAAGCCGCGGCGACGGGCTCACCGCGTCGGGCGCGTGTATGGGCGCGCGCCAGACGTAGCGGGCACGTCGGGACCGCGGGTGAGGACCACGTCGGGGCGCTGGACCTGGTGCGCAGATCGCGTACGTGCGCGGCGGGAGCGCGGGCCGGGAGCGCGAGGACGTGGGGTGTGCGCGGCGAAGGGCACGGCGGCACGGTGGCAGGCGTGGCAGCGACGTCAGGGCGGTGGCGGCTACAACGACGACGACGTCGACGGCGCGGCGGAGCGCGCGCTGCGGGCGGACGGCAGCGTTGAGGACATCGGTCTCCTCTAGGCCACGGCTTAGGGGGAGAGTGTTGGCCGCTGTAAGCCGCGGCGACGAGTGGGCCCGTGGCAGACGAGCCGTTGTGCTGATGCATGCATGGTTGTTAGCTGCACAGCTGGATCTTGTTGATCGTGGAGATATTCCAGTGAGTAGTTAGTGCATGGGTTAGTGGCCTAATGTGGTGCCTGTTAGGCTAGTGCGTGCGTGACTTGCGGTGTGGCCGAGTGCATGCAGAGGCAAGCCAAGTCAGTGCGTGCGTGCGTGGTAGCTAGCCTGGTGTGTGTGCACGGGTATAAATACCCCTCCCATGTACTGATCGAAGTGCGCCGGTATGAGCCGAGCCTAGAAGCCAGAGATGAGGTAGTCTCCGCCGAGACCGTGGTATGCGCCGGGTCGGTTGTGAAAGAGCTCCTCTGGATAGGCTGCGGTGAGTTGCCGCGCCTGGGTATGTGCCCAGTAAAGTGAGGCCGTTCGTGCGGCCGAGGCGCCGTTCGTGCGGCGGAGGCGTTTGTGCGCCGAAAATATTTGTGTGCTCCATCTTCCACCTTCGTTTGTGCAAGTGAGAGAAAAAGAGCGGCAACAATAGAGCTATGAGCCGCCGCGCCGTCCCCGCTGGCAGGCGCATCTTGGAGCAGAACATCAAGGCCCGGTACCGCGCTGGAGCCATTGGCACCGACGATGCACTCCACCTATTTGACGAATTGCTCCAGGTTGCCCAGCCCTCCTCGATCGCCGCCATCAACTGCCTCCTCATTGTCATCGGCCGTGATTGCCCTGCGCTCGCCGTCTTCCTCTTCAACCGCATCGCAAGAGCCAAGGTGGCGCCCCACAATATCACCTACGGCATTCTAGTCGACTGCTGCTGCCGTGCTGGCCGCTTGGACCTTGGCTTCGCTGCCATGGGCCACATCGTTAAGACGGGATTTGCGGCATGATCCGTTGTCTCTTTCAGCCACCTGCTCATGGCCGTCTGTGCGGAGAAGAAGACCAGCTATGGAATGGACATCGTGCTCCGAATTATGCCTGAGCTTAACTGCATACCGGATGTTTACTCCTACAGCATTCTTTTCAAGGGTCTCTGCAACGAGAAGAGAAGCCAAGAGGCTCTCGAGCTGATTCACATGATGGTTGAGCATGGAGGTAGCTGCCAACCTAATCTGGTCTCATACAACACCGTAATTGACGGCTTGTTGAAAGAGGGTGAGGTGGGCAAGGCTTACAGCCTATTTTGTGAAATGGTACAGAGAGGGATTTCGCCAAATATTGTGACCTACAACTCAATCATCTCTGGCATGTGCAAGGTTCATGCAACGGACAAGGCTGAGAAGGTTCTTCAACAGATGTTTGATAGAGAATTTCTGCCTGATACTGCCACATATACTAGCCTAATACATGGATATTATTCATCAGGACAATGCAAAGAGGTGGAACAGGTTTTCGAGCACATGTCTATAAATGGTGTTCAACCAAATATGATAACTTACAATATACAGATGGATTATCATTGCAAGAGCGGAAGATGCACGGAAGCTAGGAAGATCTTTGATTCTATGGTCAGTTTGGGCCAAAAACCGTCTGTTTCTACCTACAGTATTCTGCTTCATGGTTATGCTATTGAAAAATCATTTCATGATATGCATTGTCTCCTTGATTTGATGGTAGAAAATGGTATCTCACCAGATCATCATGTCTACAACATACTCATATCTGCATATGCTAAAGAGGAAATGGCAAGTGAGGTAATGCATATATTTACAAAAATGCGGCAGCAAGGATTGAACCCTAGTGTTGCGAACTATGGAGCGGTAATAAACTTGCTTTCCAGTATTGGCAGAATGGATGATGCTATGTCCCAATTCAATCAAATGATAGCCGAAGGATTAGCTCCTGATATCATAGTTTTCAACCCCCTTATTAGTGGTTTTTGTACTTGTGGCAAATGGGAGAAGGTTCATGAACTATTTTCTGAAATGTTGAATCGCGGCATCTATCCTGATACCGTGTTCTTCACCACAATTATGGACCGCCTTTGCAAAAATGGAAGGGTTATGGAAGCCCAAGATATGTTTGACCTGATGGTACACATGGGTGTTAAGCCTAATGTTCATGCTTATGCCACATTGATGCATGGGTACTTTTTCGTTAGGAAGATGGATGAAGTGAGGAAGTTACTTGGCAATATGCTCTCAATTGGCTTGAAACCGGATGTTTTCATCTATACCATATTGATTGATGGTTACTCTAAGAATGGAATGATAGATAACGCATCAGCTGTTTTCACTGAGATGTTGGAAAAGAATATTAAGCCTTCTGCCATCACTTATAGCACAATGCTCTATGGCCTATTTCATGCTGGACTGTTGCTGCCATTGAACTATATCTCAGGATGATTGACAGTGGGATACACGTGGATATTGTGGCCTACAACATAATTCTCAGAGGCCTTTGTAAAAACAACTGTGTCGATGAAGCGCTAAGAATGTTTCAGAACCTATCTTCAACAAATTATCAACTTGAGGTTGGGACTTACAATATTATGATTAGTGCGTTGGTTAAAGGTGGCAGAAAGGAAGAGGCCACATATTTGTTTGATGATATCTTGGCCAAAGGATTAGTGCCGGATGTTGTTACGTATAGCTTAATAAAAAAAGGAGCACTCTAAAAAAGCTTACAGAAGAGGGTTGAGTCTCTGCAAGAGTCTTGATGGTCTTTTCCTTTCTGTGGAGAATAATGGCTGTGCCGCCGACTCCTATATACTAAATGCTATTATTAGAATGTTACTTCAGAAAGGGGAGGTGCACAGGGCTGGGTCTTAGGGCATCTCCAGCCGTTGGCCCCCCCAGGACGCACAAAAATCGCCCCCTGGGGGCGAGCCGGCGAGACACTCGGCGCTGGGGGCGGTTTTTCGTCCAGTCGCCGCCCCCAGCTCGCCCCCAGGCGCCGAAATTGGCCCACCTTGCAGCCCAATTTCGGCGAATAAACGGCCCATATGGGCGAGAATAGACCCATATTCGGCGTGGTTTCGCCCTGTCTCGGCGTTCAATTATCAACATAATTAATCCTTATCACATATTTCATCACAGAAAAATCAAATACTTCAACAAAATAGTACAACAACAAATAGTTCAATACAAATTATATAGTTCAACAAATAAAAACTCGTATTTCATCACGCGGCGTCCCCCTTGAGCCTCCATAGGTGCTCAATCAGATCTTTCTGCAGTTGATGATGCACCTGTGGGTCTCGGATCTCTTGACGCATACTGAGATAGGCAGTCCAAGTTGCCGGTAGCTGGTGATCAACTTCGGCTAGAGGACCCTGCCTGTAGTATGGTTCGGTGTCAAACACTGGGTCTTCTTGCTCGCTCTCGATGATCATGTTGTGCAAGATGACACAGCAAGTCATGATCTCCCACATTTGATCTTTCGACCAGGTCTGAGCGGGGTACCGAACAACAGCGAATCGAGATTGGAGCACACCAAATGCCCGCTCGACATCCTTCCTGCAAGCCTTCTGAACCTTCGCAAACTAGGCGTTCTTGCCTCCTGGCACAGGGTTTGAGATCGTCTTCACAAATGTCGACCATCTCGGATAGATGTCGTCAGCTAGATAGTACCCCTTGTTGTATTGGTGCCCATTAATCTCGAAGTTCACCGGATTAGAATGGCCCTCAACGAGCTTGGCAAAAACAGGAGAGCACTGCAACACGTTGATGTCATTGTGAGTTCCTGGCATACCAAAGAAGGAGTGCCAAATCCAGAGGTCCTGTGTGGCTACCGCCTCAAGCACCACACTGCAACCGCCTTTGGCGCCTTTGTACATCCCCTGCCAACCAAATGGGCAGTTCTTCCATTTCCAATGTATGCAGTCGATGCTTCCAAGCATCCCAGGAAATCCTCTTGCTGCATTCTTGGCTAGGATCCGAGCAGTGTCTTCCGCATTGGGTGCTCTCAAGTATTGTGGCCCAAACACTGCCACCACTGCCCGACAGAACTTGTAGAAACACTCTATGCCGGTGGACTCGGCCATGCGCCCATAGTCGTCGAGTGAATCACTGGGAGCTCCATATGCAAGCATCCTCATCGCTGTCGTGCACTTCTGGATGGAGGTGAATCCAAGAGCGCCAGTGCAATCCATCTTGCACTTGAAGTAGTTGTCGAACTCCCGGATGGAATTCACAATCCTGAGGAAGAGCTTTCGGCTCATCCGATAACGGAGCCGAAATGTTCTCTCGCCATGAAGTGGAGCATCGGCGAAGTAGTCGGAGTAGAGCATGCAGTAGCCTTGCAGACGATGCCGGTTCTTTGCTTTCACCCGCCCCGACGCCGAGCCACCTCGACGTGGCTTTTCACTGCTCGCCAGCAGCTGGGCGAGGGCGGCGAGCACCATCAGATGCTCTTCTTCCTGGACGTCGGCCGCGGCTTCCTCCTCCAGCAGCGCGGCGAGCTCCTCCTCCTCATCGGAGTTCATCGCCGAGTCAGTCAAAACACCGAACACCTTGCGCTCGGTGGGCGTGTACCCGCCGTTAAACCGCGCCTCCGCGGCCGGAAACGGCGGCCGGCAGCACCAACTGCTGTGGGAGGGGCTGCCGCGGCGAAGCGCTGCTATTTTCCGGCGGGGAATGGCTATCTAGCGGAGTAGGCCGGCGCCCGTCGCCGGGATACAGCTAGTGGTGGCCGAGGGCGCGGGGGGTGCGAGGCGAGTCGGGGAAGAAAAACTTGACTTTTCCCCTGTCGGTGTGGGCCAGGCGTGCTTTTCACTAGCGCCGGAGCCCCCAACGGCTCCCCAGCGCGCCGGGTTCGGCCTGTGACCGCCGGGCGGAAAAAAGGTCCGAACCGGCGATTTTCGGCGTCCTGGGGGCGCGACTGGGCCGTTTTTTCGGCGCCGGCGCGAAAAAATCGCTTGGAGAGGCCTTCTTGGGGGCGCGGCTGGAGATGCCCTTACCTATCCAAAATTGATGAGAGGCGCTTCACCCTTGAAGCTTCCATAGCTGACCTTTTCTTGCTTCAGCGGGGAATTGTCAGCAATATCAGAGGTTTCCTCCTGAAAAATATCACTCTTATCTGGAACAGGGAAATGGTTGAAACCTTGTGTAGAGATTTTTCTAGATACTCTGGACTGCTGACCGAGGGCCACACTTACTAAAGCACGGTGTATTTTTTGTCAGCAATGAGGGAAACACTATCTGACAGTTTAATTTTCTCATAAGTACTTTGTTGCAACTTCTTAGCAAATGGTAGCTTCATGTTCCGAAGCTACATCTACCATCTTTCTTATGGTTATAACCTGCCCTCTCTTACGACTTGGTGAACAAAACATGTCGCATCAGCATGTTCTGATACGATCCGTTATGTACGTGGAATAGCACATTTCATCCCTGAATCGAAATCAATCAGGGACTTACCTTGGATCACATCCAGCAATTTGCCACCCTTTTGGTTGTAAGGACTTCATTAATTTAAAGCCGAGTGACAGCCTCTTCTCTAAAAAAAGGCAGTGTTTTAGGCCAGACTACATAAGGGCATCTCCAATGTTGATCTGTAAAGGGACACCATACAATTTTTCATTTTGTGTCTGGCGTGCCCTGCCAGCTAAATTATGCCGTGGAGGGAGGAGGAGGCGGCACCAACTATTCGTGTCCCCAAGCAATCCGGGTCATACTCGAACTACCTAGGACTCGGATCGAGTTGTTCTCTGTCTATAGTAGTATTTCCTCAGCGCAACGACAACAAGTCGATTTTGTTCTATTGTACTACATGTATAGGTATTACTAGCAAATAGGAAAAAGTCCGAAATAAACCTTGAAGTTATAGCCAAAAGCTAAATCAAACCCTAAACTTTGAATCCCGGAAATTGGCACTCTGAACTTGTAATCCCGGTCTATTTTAGACCCTAACATGTTTGGCACACCGGGAATACTCTAATCCCGGCCGGGATAACCAGCTTTTTTTTTGAGACAACCACGCGAAACTTTATTAACCCGTCACAATGTTTACAGGGACGAAAGTAAGGTCTCCTGGGTGGCCTAACCAAACATGACGGCCTAACCCAAGGGTAAGAGAATGTTTCGCTAGGTTGTGAGCTTCAAAATTTGAGCTCCTAAATTCATGAACTATAACACAAGAAATATAAGAAGAAGATCTAACTGACACTTCCTTCAAAATTGCTCCATAAGAAGCACGGCTGTCACCTTTCATGTCATCGATCACCACCTTGCAGTCCGAAGCAACATGGACACGTTGAATGTATAGATCATCAGCAAGTGCCAAAGCTTCCCGTATTGCCAACGCTTCTAGTGTGGGGGGATCATCAATATGATTGAAAACCATCGCCGAAGCTCCCAAAAAAGCACCATTTTGATCCCTACAAATTGCTGCTGCTGACCCGTGCCTCCCCCTTCTTGAAACTGCTCCATCAGCGTTTAATTTTGCACTTCCCATGATTGGTGGCAGCCAAGAGGAAGCTCGGACCGGTTGGTGTCTCCTCCTGTCTTGGCTTCTCCCATTTATAATATCCAATTCTGAGATAAAGCTCCGTATAAATGCATCAGTTGCTTGCGGAGACTTAAATATATCCTCGTGAGTAGCCTTTCTTCTAGCTCCCCATATCGCCCAGGCCGTCACCACCACTCGGATGAATTCTTTCCCACCTAGCCTCTCATGCAAAGCAAACAGCCAGTCTTTGGCACTCTCTTGCTGGTGTTCGATGAGCTTCTCGACCAGCTCTTCGGGTGCCAAGGCCCAAACGCTCCTAGCCAGCGCACAGGTAAGGAGCGCATGCCCCCATGTATCCTTTGCTCCGCATAGCGGGCATGAGTCCGTATCGGCCATATGACGATGATGCAAAACCTCACCACTGGGCATAAAGTGCTTGGCCAGACGCCAAAGAAACATTCGAAGTTTGGAAGGAACTTGAATATGCCACAGGACGCTCCATACCTTTTCCTCCTGCCCCGCGGACGTTTCCTCATTGCCGTGCCACCAGTTATCCCTGTTCGTCCTCGTTCTGAGGATCATCCGATAAGCCGACCTGACAGTAAACACCCATGTACTTTCCTCATGCCATGCCCAGAAGTCCGGCATTCTCCTCGTACAAACTGGAATTTTTAGGATCTCCTCGGCGTCAAAGGGAGTAAAAATAGTGCGAATCAGCCCTTCCTTCCACTGCGCCGAAGTATTGTCTATGAGTTCTACTACCCTTTCTGGAGGATTAGGAACTAACGACACCAAAGGCCTCTTGAAACTACCCCGAGGGATCCAATTATCCCTCCATATGTGTGTAGTATCTCCATCACCAATCCTTCGAACTATTCCTTGAGCTAAGATATCTCTTCCATCCAGAATTGCTCGCCAAATCTGTGATGGTCATGAGCCCAACTCTGCATCCAACAAATTGCATTGTGGAAAGTAAACCGCCTTTAGTATTTGCGCACTCAAAGAGGATTCTTCTGTCAAGACTCTCCAAGCCTGGCGGGCAAGGAGTGCTAGGTTGAAAATTTCCATATCTCGAAAACCTAGGCCTCCCAGCTGCTTCGGTTGGATCATAGTGTCCCAAGCAACCCAGCTGGGTTTTCTTTTTCCTTCTTTACTGCCCCACCAAAACTGCCGTATAATTGATGTTATATTCTCACATAAACCCCGTGGCAATCGGAAACAAGACATAGAATATACGGGTATGGCCTGAGCAACTGATTTGATCAAGACCTCTTTCCCTCCTGCAGACAGTAACTTCTCCATCCACCCTTTGATCTTCTCCCACACCCGATCACGCAGATATTTAAAGGTACCGTTTTTGGACTGGCCAACATCTGTTGGCATGCCAAGATACCGCTCATTCAGGGACTCATTCTGGACATGTAAAGTATTTTTGATCTCTGTCCTCAAAAGCATCGGGCAACCTGGGCTGAAGAAGATTGATGATTTGTCATTATTTATACGCTGTCCAGATGCATTGCAATATATGTCCAACAGGTTTGACACTGCAACCGAACCCTCTACACTAGCCTTAAAAAGCAGCAGGTTGTCATCTGCAAACAAAAGGTGGTTGATGGATGGGGTTGTTGGGGCCACCTTAATACCTGCAAGTGATGACTGTGAACTGGATTTCAGGAGGCACGAAAGGCCCTCTGCTGCAATCAAGAATAAGTAGGGGGAGATTGGGTCTCCCTGTCGGATTCCTCTCGTAGGTCTGAAAGACTCGAGCTTCTCACCATTAAAAAGGACTGAAAAGGATACTGAAGAAACCATACCCATTACTGTGGTGATCCACTGCTGAGAAAAGCCCAATTTGCTCATGATAGCCTCCAGATAAGACCACTCCAATCTATCATACGCCTTCATCATGTCCAGTTTGAGTGCACAAAAGCTATTAGTCTTGGATTTGGACTTCTTCATGAAATGTAGACACTCATATGCACATATGATGTTATCCGTGATTAATCTTCCTGGTACAAAAGCAGATTGATTTTCAGAAATTATGTCAGGCAAAACTACTTTCAATCTGTTTGCAATCACCTTAGATGCTATCTTATAGATTACATTGCACAGGCTAATGGGCCGAAATTGAGCCAGTAAGGTAGGGTTTAGAACCTTTGGGATCAGGACCAAAACTGTATCATTTATACTTTTCGGGCTTTGCTCTCCTCTGACTATGCTCAGCACCATCCTCGTGACGTCGTCCCCACAAGTATCCCAATGATGCTGATAAAAGTGCGCCGGGAAGCCATCCGGTCCCGGAGCTTTGGTGGGGAACATCTGAAACAGAGTTGTTTTCACCTCCTCCTTCGTGTCTTCAGCGTTCAACATTGCATTCATCTCGTCCGAGACTTTCCCTGGCATGTGGTTAAGAACGTCGTCTATACCTTGCACCCCTTCACTTGTATATAGTGTTTGATAGAACTCATTTGCCAGGTTTTTCATCTCATCCGGATCGACTACTATAGCACCCAAAGAGTTTTGTAGAGCCTTGATGAGATTCTTTTTCCGTCTCAAACTCGCTCTCATATGGAAGAATTTTGTATTTTTGTCTCCCGCTCTCAGCCAGTCAATCCGCGCCCGCTGCCGCCACATAATTTCCTCCCTATGATAAAGTTCAATCAGCCTTTCATTAACCTTGAATTCTACATGCGATGGCCCCATACGTACGGGGTCACCCCGTAACTCTTCCAGCTGCTTTTTCAAGGCTTTAATCTCCTTTCTTACACTGCCAAAAGTGTCATTGCTCCATCTCCCCAAATCTGTTGCCAAATTGGCAAGCTTTCCTCTCAATTCTTCCACCGTGGAACAAGGTGCATCCGCACCCCAGCCCTGTGCAACCACATCATTAAGGCTCTCACGCGTCTCCCACATCGTCTCGTATTTGAACTCGTGTTTCCTTCTCTCCTTTCTGGCTCGACCGAAGTCAAGGAGTAAGGCAAGGTGGTCTGACAAAGCTGCAGTTTCATGAGTGACCGAGGCCAAGGGGAATCTCGCCAACCAATCAGAATTGACCAAGGCCCTATCCAATCTGCACCGGGTGTATGTACCACCTGCAACCCTCTTCTCAAACATCAATAGTATCTGGAAAAGCTTGGATCTGAGCGTTGCTACGTTGTCCTACACCCTCGTGCTCATTTGGACGTAAGACTTCATTGAAATCACCTATACAGACCCACGGAAGCGTGCTCAAAGTGCTTATGTTTTTAAGAACTGTCCAAGTTTGGTGACGCAGGTGCGTTTGGGCTTCACCATAGACGCATGTCATCCTCCACTTATCCTCACCTTCCTCCTCAACAGCCACATCCATATGATAACACGAATAACCAAGAATTTCAACTTTTATTACATTGTTCCAGAAAAGTCCAATGCCGCCACTACGGCCTTGACTGTCAACTGCATAAGCATTATTATAACCTATCGAGCTAGCTAGAGCTTCTACCCTGCTTCCTTCTATTTGCGTCTCAACAATGCATACGAGGGTAGGGGTAAACTTCTTCGCAAAATCGCGAAGCTCTCGAACTGCCGCAGGTTTACTCGCTCTGCGGCAGTTCCAACAAAGAGCATTCATTGGGCCTGGCGGCGCTCCTCGAAGGAGCCCGCCAAATTCCTGACTGCTGAGTTGCTTGCATCGCCTTGCTCAAGCCCTTTCTTGGTCCGTTTCTGCTCCCTGACAATCGGGGGACTGGTTACCGGTACAATGGCTAGCTGGTCATCAACCTTGCGGCCCTCATGTGTGTTCAAAATTTGTTTATGGTTGGCCCCTAGTTCCTTCCACGCGAGCCTTTTCCTGCTTGCTTCGTCCATGTCCACATCAGTATCCACTACCTCCGGGGGTACACCCTTGCCTGAGCCTCTCATCTCGGTCCCTTTCTGACCTGCTGTATGCATCCCTCTCACGAGGATCTGGCCTGCTACCTGAGCGGCCTCCACGCCTTCCACCCTGACGTCCTCGGCCTTCTCCTGGACCCCGTCTGCTGCGCATGAACCAGCTTGCTCTGAGATCCTTGAATACCAAGGCGGAAGGAGGATGGATCCCACTGCCATGCTCTTTAAACTGATGGCCTAGCATTCCGCAAACCGCACACCAATCTGGGAGGCGTTCATATTTGACTCTGTAAATCTGCCTCTTTCCATCCCTGACCATAGTCACCGCGTTCTTCAGCGGCTTAAGGACATTGAGCCGAACCCAAACACGGTAGAAATTGCCCACAAAATCATTTGATGGTGGTTCAGAGAATAAAACCTCCCCCACCTTTGCAGCCAGCGCAGTAACCAGATGGGCATATAGATCTGGCACATCATGGATTTGGATCCATACATCGATTGTTTCCAGCTTGATTGTTGAGGGTTGTGAGATCCCATCATACGGCATGATCAGCACCGCATCTCCTCTAAAGTTCCAGGGTCCATCATTCATTACCCTCTCCCAATCACCCAAGCATGAAAATTGGACAGTGTATAGATTGTTTTCTAGGGGCTTGAACTTCACTTCTTGCGCTGCATCCCATGCTGATCTCATGTTTCTATAGAACCATGTTTGGCTATAGGATTTAGGAGTGTTTACCTTAGCCAACGCAACCCATCTAGGTTTCTCTGGTGGCGCTTGCACCTCATCAAAGATCACATCGTCCAGATCTTCCTCCTTCAGTCCCAACTCTTTCATCAGCGATTCAACATCTCCAATTCCCGCAGAACTCGAAGATCCTCCAGAAGCCATTAAATCTCTCACCCGAAGCAGACAAAGCAGATCGGGTTTTCTTGTGGTGAAACCTTAAAACCGTCGGCCCCCGTTCCTGCTAGGATCGGGTGCTGCGCACCTTGGCTAGCGAGGGAGAACGGCGGGAGGACGCGGCGGTAGGGAAGCAAATCGACTCGACGGCGGCCAGATCGCCACCGGGAGGAGCGGAACCCTAGCTTGAGGGACGACCAAGTTCTCCTATACCACGGGGTGATGCGGAAGTGGAACTCGGCCGGGATAACCAGCTACTCTCAGAAACAAGAATTTGGGCCAGCCCACTATAACTAGCTACTCTCAGAAAAATGTTTGCACGTTTCTAAAATTGTTCAGAGGTTAAAAATGTTCATGTTATATATTTTTAGCACGAATTCAATTCATTTTGTGTTATTTAAAAATTATTTGGAATTCTGAAATTCTGTTCGCATTTTAAAAACTGTTCGAGATTTCAAAAAATTCACATTTGTCAAAAAATGTTTAGAATTACAACAGTTATTCACATGTTATTAATTTTTTCGGATTTTCAGAATTGTGTCGCATTTTTGAATAATATTTTTGGAATTTTCATAAATTATTTCGTAAATAATGTTTTTAAAAAATGTTTTGGATTGTTGGCTGCGATTTCGACTGGGCCTGCCCATCAGACATGAAGCAAGTTTTTTTCTTATCACGTGCTATAAAAATTCTTTCTTTCTTTTTCTTAACGTGCGACGTAGTACATCCAAGAGAGAAAAACATGCCATGGAGTCGAACTTTGGACCTGGTAGGGTTGACCTGATTTCGCTAGCCACTACAGCAGACGACTATGACTTACATAATAAGAAGCCGAAAATATTTAATCAAAAACCAAAGCGTCGAACTGTGAAAAAAATTTAGGGGCAAACAAGTATTGGAAACATATTTATTTCTGAATTCTTCAAACATTTTATAAAGTGTGTTTTTGAAAATTTCGAATACTGTTATAAAACCAACAACTTTCAAAAAGAGAACACCTTTTGAAACATAAACATTTTTTAAAACCTGAAAAAAAACTAAAGTGCAAAGACTTTTTGAAACATAATTTTTTCTGAAACCTGAGCAAAATTTTAAAGTGCAAAAACTTTTTGGAACATAATTTTTTTCTGAAACTTGAACAAAATTTTAAAGTGCGAACACTTTTTGTACAATGTAAAAAATGATTGCGTGTTGTAAAAAGAATGTGTCATAACCTTAACAGAATATACGTGACATGTGTTTGAAAAAGTGTATGCAAATTTAAAAATTTTGAACCATCTAAATGAGTGTTCGTGTAGTTTTAAAATTTTTATTGTCATTAAGAAAATGTAAAACATGTATTTGAAAAGATATTACCATATATTCAAAAAAGTTTGAAAACATTTAATTTAAAAATCTCCATAACGTATTTGAAAATATCAAAAGTTTATCAAATATTTAATGTGTGTGTTATAAATATATATTTGGTACTGAGAAAAATTAGACATGTGTGAAAATGGAAAAAGAAAAGATAACATAAAAGAAAAAAACTAAGAAAAACAAATTAGTGCGCGTGCATGAGCGACTGCACTACTGGGCCGGCCCAATCCAGCAAATACCGGCGAAGTCCTCTCTAGGTTTAAAATAGATTGGGATTAGAGAGTTCAGTTTGCTGATTTCAGGGATTGAGAGTTCGGGGTTTGGTTTAGTTTTCGCCTACAAATTCAAGGTTTATTTTGGACTTTTTCCCTAGCAAATATGCCCGTGCGATACAACGGAAGAAAAACTAGTAGATTATGCACGTGTGATAGATATAAAAAAAAATTAAATCAAATGCCAGGATGAGATAAGGAGTTTTAAAATGTCATTTCATAAACTATGTTTGAGTGATGTCATGACGAGATAAGGGACTTTTAGAAAGTCATTTTAAAAACAAAAAAATGTGATGGTCTCATCACGACTTGATTTCCTAAAGCGTCAAAACCAAAAAAATGTCGCTGAGCAAACTACATTAATGAACCGTGCCTGAGCTAGACTGATGAATGAGTGTCTCGCCAGCCTTGACCTAGTGTAGCGGTGTTTATCATAATCAGTAATGTGGTGCCAGAATAAACGTAGCTGTCTATGAAGGCAAAATAGAAATTTAGTCATTTTTATATAGCTTACAAAAACTAACCCATAAGAAGTATTGTCAATTTTGGGGGCACGAAAAACTTTTTTTTACCCAAAGCGAGGGACTAAATAAAATTGTAAAACGACACCTTCAGATCCCCTAATAAAACGTGTACGTAAGCGATGGTTCGCTATGTTCATTACTTACGGATCTGTTTTAATTTTTGTGAACGTACTCTAAAATTCATGGATATTTTTTTAAAATTCCTAAATATGTTTTGAATACTGGATCGTTTAAAAAAATAATGAACGTTTTTTATTTCATGAACATTTATTTGAAATTGTGATTTTTTAATAATATGTTTAACAATTTTTTGAAATCTTGATCATTTTATGATTTTCCAAATGTTTTTTGAATTCACAAACAGTTTATGATTTATCAATAATTTTTTAAAAAAACTCACAACATTTTGAAATTTGGTTCTTTTGGAAATCATGAATTAATTTAAAGAAGAAAAAAATAAAACAGAAATGAGAACGTAAAAAGCAAAAAATAAAATAGAAAACAAGGTCGTTGCAACCTGCAAATGGGCTGGTCCATTACCGCGTGCGGGAGGAGTAGGCTCATCAGTACTTGTGATACACGGACTGTTGGACCGTGCAACAGTGGAAGCCGTAGTTTGTAGAGGCCCAAGCCCTAGCTCAAGACTTGGGCATGCAATATGTTCTGGTATCATCAGATTGCAAGCACGTGGTCAATCATATTCGGCAAGGCACGGGGGAAACTACGGCGGCATTGTCAAAGAGCTGAAGGAAACTTCAATACTTTTTAGTTCTTGTGATTTTATTTTCGAGTCTATAGCTTTAAATTTTGAGGCACATAAGATAGCTAGATATGGTGTTAATCTCCCAGTTGGGAGACATATTTGGTTGGGTACCGGTTCGATACGGCTGTTGTACCTGTAAACATTTTCAATATTCAATAAAGCTTAGCTATCTTTGCACAAAAAAAGAGAGAGAAAAAAGGAGAGAAAAGGGGTATCGTTATGTTCATTATTTACAGATCTGTTTTAAGTTTGTGACCATATTATAAAATTTCATGTACATTTTTTTATTTCCTGGATATGTTTTAAATACTGGATATTTTTTGAAAAATCATCAAATTTTTTATTCATGAAAATTTATTTGAAATCGTGTTTTTTATAATATGTGAACAATTTTTTAAAATCATGATCATTTTATGATTTTCCGAATATTTTTCAATTCACAAACAGTTTATGATTTCTCAATACTTTTTTCAAAGAACTCACAACCTTTTGAAATTTGGTTCTTCTGGAAATCATGAATTAATTTAAAAAGAAAAAACTAAAACAGAATTGAGAACGTAAAAAGCAAAAAATGAAATAGAAAACAGGGTCGTAGCAACCTGCAAATGGGCCGGCCCGTTAAAGCGGGCGGGAGAAGTAGGCACGCTTGCGAGAGAAAAAAATGGAGAGAAAAGGGGTATAGTTATGTTCGTTATATACGGATCTGTTTTAATTTTTCTGAACATATTCTAAAATTTCATGTACATTGTTTTTAAATCCCGGAGTATGTTTTGTATATCATGAACATTGATTTTGAAATCATGTTTTTTTATAATATGTGAACAATTTTTGGAAACCATGATCATTTTCTGATTTTTTTTGAATTTACGAACAGTTTGGGCTTTCTCAATATATATTTTTTTAAAACACTACTTTTGAAACTTGTTTCTTTTGGAAATCACGAATTAATTTAAGGAAGAGAAAACTTAAACAGAAATGAGAACATAAAAAAATAAAATAAAATAGAAAACAGGGCGCTACGACCTACAAATGGGCCGGTCCATTACCATGTGCGGGAGGAGCAGGCGCACTTTCGAGAGGAAAAAGGGAGAGGGAGAGAAAAAGGGTAGGGATCAAAACCTAGTCTCCCGTGAGGAGGGTGGAGATCGAAGCCACTGCGCTGCTCAGGTGCTCACGTTCTATAAGTGCAGCAGTCTATATAAGAACTGTGGAACTTGGGTGCGATTTGGAAATAAAAACGAATCATTTTTTCTTTACTTATGAGTGGCATAGTGAGGGTAATTTATGACAACTTTGGGGGCAATTACGGTGACGTACCACCAGAAATAATAGCCCCTTTTGTTAGTAGGTAGAGATATACAATACATGGTGGGCGGCCGGCCAAAGGTGTATGTTGGTCACATCATTAATCATGCAAACTCTTCCAGCTAGTCATGGCGTCCGAGGCAGACAAGGAGGTTGTCTTCGGAGATGAGTTCGTGCCTGACGAGATTCTCGCCCGTGTGCCGGCCCGCTGCGTCGTGCGCTGCATGGTGCTCTCGAAGCGGTTCCGGCAGCTCCTCAAAAGCCTGCACTTCTGGCTCCGCCGCCCACATCTCGGCGCGCTAGGCCTGGAACTCCCGCACGCCGCTTGCCTCTACTGGCACGATAGCTCCAGGACCTTCTTCTTCCACGTTGTCGAACCGACGTTCGCATATGATCATAAACTCTTGCCCAAGATTGTTATGCTATATATAAAATGAACCATATCGACAAATTTTCCTATCCCTAAAAAGGAAAAAGATGACCCCTTCTTCCTATATATTATCAAGGACCAGTAAAAACTTCAGCCACAAAGAACGGTTGTGATAAGAAATGCTCAATGTTTCTTGCTCTTGCTACAGTTAAACCATCCTCTTTCGATGTCCCATTCGTTTGATTTTTATTTTCTGCATGGTAGGGAGAAGCCTTGCGCCTTCTTTTTTTGAAGGCAAGTGACTTCGCAAACTGCTCAATTTTGCCCTCTAATTTCCGCTGCTTCTCCTCCCTATGAATCAAACTTTTTTTGCCACATCCTACAAAAACGAAACGGTCCCTTCATAACCAGTCATCCATAATATCAAATAGATCATTTTCTTATTTCCACCCCACGAATCCGTTATTCCTAAACGAGTTATGAAGGGAATTATGAACATCCTTGTCTCCAGATTGGATCCAGAACAGGATCAGAGGGATCAATTTAAGCACACCATCAACGTAACAGCTGGTACGTCAACATGTCCAATGGGCTAGTCCTCCTGGCCGCACGGTCGTCCGTGGACTGTGTTGTTTTCAACCCGGCCACGAAAGAGGAGGTACACCTGTCCATGACGCTTCTTAGGGTTTGGGTACCCACCTTCTAGCAGGGTCCACAAGGCTCTCGTCTAGGAGTATGCCAACGATAAGACAAGTTTGATGGTTATATCATTGGACAGTACCGGCTGCCAGCAAGAGCCGAGGACGGTGTTATCATGCAATGAGGAGATGCTTTGTTAGCATAGTCTACACATGGCAGGCGGCAAAGTGTTTTCTTATGTACATCATAATGTACATCAACGGCGAGGAGGGGCATGAAGTGGACTATTACGACGTAACGTCGGTGCTTGCTTTTGACAGACGACGATGGGATCGTCACCAGAGTTGTTGTCCCGGACAATGGCCAGGGCGTCTCATACAACATGATGTAAAGACCCTATGTCTTGAGCTCTGGATCCGTTTTGTTTCTTGCATCTGAGGATTACAGAAGATTGAGAACCCTGTCCTAGAGATAGAGAGGGGTTTATATAGAGCGCGTCGAATCCCCAGCCTTTGCTTTCAGGGGTGGTGGGTGGAGGGGTGGGAGGATACATTGACGACAAGCACTATGGATGATAACCGGCGGAAATAATCATTGTAATGCATAAAGTTGCACGCCTCATGTCGCCCTGAATTCTTTTGATGACTGTCTGCCTCGTCCGAGCCCTGTATGTACATGCCGAGAGGTTCTGACTCATCCGAGTAGATGAGGTTCCATGTGTTGTGGACAAATCGGTCCTTCTGGCATAAAAACATGAAATAATTATTTGGCTCAGTCCACAAACAAAAATATTAAAGGAGTACCATGAATCGAAAAAATCTGCAAAGCTATAAAACAGAGCCAATAAGTAAGTAGATTAAATTACGTTTAGATAAATAAAAAAGGACTTGCATTTTTTGAGAGTACGCAAAATGCGTACTTTAGCTTTATAGAAGGGAGAAAGTTAATTACAAGAGATGATACCAGTGCACAGCCACACACGGCCAACACCACACCCTCCACTCCACACTCACTAGGCTACTACTCTATAACGTTTGTTTCTCCTCTTCCTCGCACCGCTGCCCACAACATGAATTCCTTGTGGATTGCATAGGCTACCTCCCCTTTGGTGGCAGTGGTGTTGTTGGGAAAAACTCTGTAGTTCCTCTGCTTCCAAATGTTCTAGCAGACAGACGTGCAGAGGGTATCGAATCCTTTCCGGTTCCTGTTGTCGATGCGCTTTCTAGAAGCCATCCACCAGTCTCCCAAGGTGCGTTCCGTGGTCGGCGTGAGCTCAATGTCAATGCCCAATCTCCTGAAGAAAACAAACCAGACCTGTCTAGCATACACATATTGAATGAGAATGTGCTCCACCATGTCCTCCTCCTGCTCACAGAAAGCAAGGCGAGCTATGCTCTTGCAATCCATGTCTGAGCCTTCGGTCTGATGTCCAAATCCTATGTTGTATAGCAAGCCACATGAATTTTTGCATGTGAGAGTGGCCCAACATCTCCAAACAGCCGAGGCGCATTGGAACCGGGTTCCTCCCTGGCACATCATCCTGTATGCCGATTTGGCGGAATATGTGCCACTTGCCTCCCATTGCCAGATCGGGGTGTCATCCATGTCTGCTCTCAGTTCCGTTTGCACCATTATCTCCCACTCTAATGAACTGGACTAGTTCCTCGATGGTCAACTCGCCCACTATATCCTGGGTCCATGCATGGAGATGAAGCACTTCGATCACCTTCCTCCTTTCACCACCTGTTTCCTAACTTTGCTGAAAAGCAGAGGTGCAATTCTCGGACACTCGATCCGTTGACCCAACGATCTCTCCAAAACAACACTTGTGTACACTCTCCAATATTCCACTTAACTATGCTGTCGAAGGCCAACACCACCTGCTTATCCGCACTGAGATTCAGACCTTGCCAAGGCCGTTCGCTGTCTGTCCTCTTGAGCCACTCCCACCTTAGTCTTAGCGCCAACCCCTGTTTGTAAAGATCCATGACTCCTAGGCCTCCCAGCTCCTTTGGTCGGCACACCCTCTGCCATGCCACCGCGCAATTGCCTCCCTGGATCTCCTCTGTCCCAGCCCAGAAGAACGCTCGACATCCCTTATCAATCTTCTCCAGAGCCCACTTGGGAGCATCGACCACGATCAGGTGATGTGTGGGACGAGAGCGTACCACTTGATTGACGAGAATCAATCTACCTGGCCTTGTCACAAGTCCTCGCTGCCAGCCTGGCATAAGTTTCAGAACCTGATCCACGATGGGTTGCCAATCCGATCTCGTTAGCTGCTTGATGCCCACTTTCAGCCCTAGATACTTGATGGGAAACTGCTCCATCTTCCAAGGCAGCACCTGTCTAACCAGCTCCTCATCAGCCTCCTCCGATCTGATCAAAACTGCCGAAAATTTTGAGAAGTTTACCTTGAGGCCCGAGGCCTCCCCGAAGATTGAAAGGGCTTCCTGAACAAACAAAAGATCCAATCTCGAAGGTCTTATGAATATGACCACATCATCGGCATACATCGAGAGCCTTTGCATCGCCGTGCATCCCGGCATCTTGCTAACCACATTCATCTCCTGGGCTTTTATCACCAATGCAGTGAGGACGTGTGCTCGCGAGGTGCGCAGGTTCCTAGCAACTCACTGTAGGCTTCAAAGAAAACATCCTCCTTTTCAGCTTTGTCTGTGATAGTACGCCCATCTATGGAGATCGCGGGAATGAATTTATTTGCTCTCCTACCATTAGCCACCAAGTGAAAGAGCTTGGTATTTGCATCTCCCTCCTGCAGCCATCTAAGACGGGAACACTGTCTAGCTATCGTTCTTTCCAGGGATGCCAGGCCCAGCACCACGAGTTTCAGAGATCTGCACAGCCATCATTCGCCTTCTGATAGCGCTCTCCCCTCCCGTGCGCAGTCCAGCCGAAGAATCACTAGGTTTGCAATCGCGATCTGGATCTTGATATTCCCGACCAACTTTACGCTGCCCCACGCTGTTAGATGCTTCACATAGTTCCTTAGCAGCACATCAAGCCTTACGAACGGGTCCGTAATGCTCGCATCACAAGTCCATCCTTCTTGTACCGCTTCCATGAACCCGTCCAGTTTCACCCAGAATAGCCCGAATCTGAATCTTTTCCAAGGATTCAATTGGTCTTCCATCGAAAGGTATAGGGGGCAGTGGTCCAAAGTGTTGGTGGAGAGAGCCTGCAGCAAGCACTCCGGGTACGCGAGCTCCCAATCCACCGACACTAGAGCCCTATCAATCTTAGTCATTGTGGGGTTCTCTCTCTCGTTACTCCACGTGAACCTTCTGCCATGAAGGAACAACTCTTTGAGGGCATTGTCATCCACAAACCTTTTGAACCTACCCATCATTCTCCTGTGCAAAAGGGAATTATTTTTGTCCATGGCATTAAGAATCATGTTAAAATCTCTGATTGCCATCCACGACCCCGGGCAGAGCGCCCTTCTAGCAGTCAACTCCTCTAGCATACTGATCTTATGCTCGTCCTCCTGCGGTCCATAAATGACCGATAACCACCAAGGTTCACCCTCCCTCTGTGAGGCGTAGCCCGTGATGAAGTTGGTATCGAGTACCGTATTAAAGATCGACACCCTCGAAGAGTCCCAAGCAATGAAAATGCCACCACGGGTGTCGGACACAGGTAAACACGCGAAACCATCATAAGCAGGAGCCAAGCACCGCAAGATAGTGTATCTGTCTACATGGTCGAGTTTCGTCTCCAAGATACACCATATAACTACTTTCATAGAGTTTGCAAGCTCCCTAAGCGCATCCTTCTTGGCCGGGCTGTTGAGCCCCCTCACATTCCAGCACACCAACTCTACGGCTGTGTATGACATTTGTAAGCATCAATGCTCCAATGTCCGTACCAACACCACTAACTCTACGTGACCATAAGGCTCTCCATGGCACCGGCAAGATTGACCGGCACCGTCTTCCCGAAGATTGCCGCAATCGCCTTGAGCTGAGGCTCGCGAAGAGGTGAGTCGAAGATGACCCGCAACTGCTCCAGTGCTCCCTCCGATACTGCTAGGTCATCCTCCTTAATGCCTAGTGTTTTGAGCAAGACTGTTTCCGCCGCCGATGCCCTAGACTTGGATTGGTTGCCCACTCCAACGGACCGTGTGTTGCACCTCAGGGTAAATGGGTCTTGTCCCATTCGGACTCCCCTCATCATCTCGATCTCCTTTAGCAAGGGTGGCGCCAGCTTCTTCAGCAGACCTAAGAAAAAAGAATTGATGTTGCCCAGGGCTACTTGTTCTTTGGCTGAAAGGCCAACTTCCACAGCCCTGTGGCCCTCTGTTTGCATGGCACCGGACGTGGTCATGTCAAGCTCACCCATTTCCCCTTCCAAAATCTGCATGCGTCTTTGACCCGCCCAGGGGAGGCCAGCACGATCGCACGACCAGTCTTAGAAGACTCCGCCTGCACGACATCCAATGTTGATACGGTCTCCCCTGCCAACCCCACCCGGGGCATAGACTAAGTGTCGGAGGCGATCACGTTGGACACTGGGCCCCAGCCCTCTACCAGGGTGTCCCCCTATTTGGCTGCCGCTAGTGCGCCCTGATCCTTCTCCTCTAGGATCATCTGTGGCCTGTCTGAAGGAAATATGCCCTAGAGGCAATAATAAAGTTATTATTTATTTCCTTATTTCATGATAAATGTTTATTATTCATGCTAGAATTGTATTAACCGGAAACATGATACATGTGTGAATACATAGACAAACATATAGTCACTAGTATGCCTCTAGTTGACTAGCTCATTAATCAAAGATGGTTATGTTTCCTGACCATAGACATATGTTGTCATTTGATTAATGGGATCACATCATTAGGAGAATGATGTGATTGACATGACCCATCCCGTTAGCTTAGCACTTGATCGTTTAGTATTCTGCTATTGCTTTCTTCATAACTTATACATGTTCCTGTAACTATGAGAATTATGCAACTCCCGTTTACCGGAGGAACACTTTGGGTACTACCAGATGTCACAACGTAACTGGGTGATTATAAAGGAGTACTACAGGTGTCTCCAAAGGTACATGTTGAGTTGGCGTATTTCGAGATTAGGTTTTGTCACTCCGATTGTCGGAGAGGTATCTCTGGGCCCTCTCGGTAATACTCATCACTTAAGCCTTGCAAGCATTATAACTAATGAAGTTAGTTATGAGATGACGTATTACAGAACGAGTAAAGAGACTTGCCGGTAATGATATTGAACTAGGTATTGGATACCGACGATCAATCCTCGGGCAAGTAACATACCGATGACAAAGGGAACAACGTATGTTGTTATGCGGTTTGACCGATAAAGATCTTCGAAGAATATGTAGGAACCAATATGGGCATCCAGGTCCCGCTATTGGTTATTGACCGAGAATGGTTTTAGGTCATGTCTACATAGTTCTCGAACCCGTAGGGTCCGCACGCTTAACGTTTCGATGACAGTTTTATTATGAGTTTATAAGTTTTGATGTACCGAAGTTTGTTCGGAGTCCCGGATGTGATTAGGACATGACGAGGAGTCTCGGAATGGTCGAGACATAAAGATTGATATATTGGAAGCCTATATATGGACATCGGAATGGTTCCGGGTGAAATCAGGATTTTACCGGAACACCGGGGGGTTACCGGAACCCTCCCGGGGGATATTGGGCCTTAGTGGGCCAAGAGGGAGAAGAGGAGGGCCGGCCAGGGCAGGCCGCGCGCCCCCTCCCCCCTAGTCCTAATAGGACAAGGAAGGGGGGGCGGCGCCCCCCTTTCCTCTTTCCCCTCCCCCCTTTTCCTTCTCCACCAAGGCAAGAGGGAGGAGTCCTACTCCCGGTGGGAGTAGGACTCCTCCAGGCGCAACCCTAGGGGGCCGGCCGCACCTCCCCCCTCCCTCCTTTATATACAGGGGCGGGGGGCACCCCATAGAAACACAAGTTGATCTACGGATCGTTCCTTAGCCGTGTGCGGTGCCCCCCTCCACCATATTCCACCTCGGTCATATTGTCGCGGAGTTTAGGCGAAGCCCTGTGCCGGTAGAACATCATCATCGTCACCACGCCGTCGTGCTGACGGAACTCATCCCCGAAGCTTTGCTGGATCGGAGCCCGGGGATCGTCATCGAGCTGAACGTGTGCTGAACTCGGAGGTGCCGTACGTTCGGTGCTTGGATCGGTCGGATCGTGAAGACGTACGACTACATCAGCCGCATTGTCATAACGCTTCCGCTTACGGTCTACGAGGGTACGTGGACAATACTCTCCCCTCTCGTTGCTATGCATCACCATGATCTTGCGTGTGCGTAGGAATTTTTTTGAAATTACTACGTTCCCCAACAGTGGCATCAGAGCCTAGGTTTTATGCGTTGATGTTATATGCACGAGTAGAACACAAGTGAGTTGTGGGCGATACAAGTCATACTGCTTACCAGCATGTCATACTTTGGTTCGGCGGTATGGTGAGATGAAGCGGCCCGGACCGACATTACGCGTACGCTTACGCGAGACTGGTTTCACCGTTACAAGCACTCGTGCTTAAAGGTGACTGGCGGGTGTCTGTCTCTCTCACTTTAGCTGAATCGAGTGTGGCTACGCCCGGTCCTTGCGAAGGTTAAAACAGCACCAACTTGACGAACTATCGTTGTGGTTTTTGATGCGTAGGTAAGAACGGTTCTTGCTAAGCCCGTAGCAGCCACGTAAAATTTGCAACAACAAAGTAGAGGACGTCTAACTTGTTTTTGCAGGGCATGTTGTGATGTGATATGGTCAAGACGTGATGCTATATTTTATTGTATGAGATGATCATGTTTTGTAACCGAAGTTATCGGCAACTGGCAGGAGCCATATGGTTGTCGCTTTATTGTATGAAATGCAAACGCCCTGTAATTGCTTTACTTTATCACTAAGCGGTAGCGATAGTCGTAGAAGCAATAGATGGCGTAACGACAACGATGCTACGATGGAGATCAATGTGTCGCGCCGGTGACGATGGTGATCATGACGGTGCTTCGAAGATGGAGATCACAAGCACAAGATGATGATGGCCATATCATATCACTTATATTGATTGCATGTGATGTTTATCCTTTATGCATCTTATCTTGCTTTAATTGACGGTAGCATTTTAAGATGATCTCTCGCTCATTATCAAGAAGTGTTCTCCCTGAGTATGCACCGTTGCGAAAGTTCTTCGTGCTGAGACACCACGTGATGATCGGGTGTGATAGGCTCTACGTTCAAATACAACGGGTGCAAAACAGTTGCACACGCGGAATACTCAGGTTAAACTTGACGAGCCTAGCATATACAGATATGGCCTCGGAACACGGAGACCGAAAGGTCGAGCGTGAATCATATAGTAGATATGATCAACATAGTGATGTTCACCATTGAAACTACTCCATCTCACGTGATGATCGGACATGGTTTAGTTGATTTGGATCACGTGATCACTTAGATGACTAGAGAGATGTCTGTCTAAGTGGGAGTTCTTAAGCAATATGATTAATTGAACTTTAATTTATCATGAACTTAGTCCTGGTAGTATTTTGCAAATTATGTTATAGATCAATAGCTCGCGTTGTTGTTTTCATATGTTTATTTTGATATGTTCCTAGAGAAAACTGTGTTGAAAAATGTTAGTAGCAATGATGCGGATTGGATCCGTGATCTGAGGTTTATCCTCATTGCTGCACAGAAGAATTATGTCCTTAATGCACCGCTAGGTGACAAACCTATTGCAGGAGCAGATGCAGACGTTATGAATGTTTGTCTAGCTTAATATGATGACTACTTGATAGTTTAGTGCACCATGCTTAACGGCTTAGAATCGGGACTTCAAAGACGTTTTGAACGTCATGGACCATATGAGATGTTCCAGGAATTGAAGTTAATATTTCAAGCAAATACCCGAGTTGAGAGATATGAAGTCTCCAACAAGTTCTATAGCTAAAAGATGGAGGAGAATCGCTCAGCTAGTGAGCATGTGCTCAGATTGTCTGGGTACTTCAATCGCTTGAATCAAGTGGGAGTTAATCTTCCAGATAAGATAGTGATTGACAGAATTCTCTAGCCACCATCACTAAGTTACTAGAACTTTGTGATGAACTATAGTATGCAAGGGATGACGAAATCAATTCCCGAGCTCTTCTGATGTTGAAATCAACGAAGGTAGAAATCAAGAAAGAGCATCAAGTGTTGATGATTGACAAGACCACTAGTTTCAAGAAAAAGGGCAAAGGGAAGGAAAGGGAAACTTCAAGTAGAATGGCAAACAAGTTGTCACTTCCATGAAGAAGACCAAAGCTTGACCAAAGCCTGAAACTAAGTGCTTACACTGCAAAGGAAATGGTCACTGGAAGCGGAAATGCCCTGAATATTTGGTGGATAAGAAGGATGGCAAAGTGAACAAGGGTATATTTGATATACAGGTTATTGATGTGTGCCTTACTAGTGTTTATAGTAGCCCCTGAGTATTTGATACTTGTTCGGTTGCTAAGATTAGTAACTCGAAACAGGAGTTACAGAATAAACAGAGACTAGTTGAAGGGGAAGTGACGATGAGTGCTGGAAGTAGTTCCAAGATTGATATGATCATCATCGCACACTCCCTATACTTTCGGGATTAGTGTTAAACCTAAATAAATGTTATTTGGTGTTTGCGTTGAGCATGAATATGATTTGATCATGTTTATTGCAATATGGTTATTCGTTTAAAGTCAGAGAATAATTGTTGTTCTGTTTAAATGAATAAAACCTTCAATGGTCATACACCCAATGAAAATAGTTTGTTGGATCTCGATCATAGTGATACACATATTCATAATATTGATGCCAAAAGATGCTAAGTTAATAATGATAGTGCAACTAATTTGTGGCACTGGCGTTTGGGTCATATCGGTGTAAAGTGCTTGAAGAAACTCCATAAAGATGGATTTTTGGAATCACTTGGTTATGAATCATTTGATGCTTGCGAACCGTGCCTTTTGAGCAAGATGACTAAAACTCTATTCTCCGGAACAATGGAACAAGCTACTGACTTATTGAAAATAATACATACCGATGTATGCGATCCAATGAGTGTTGATGCTCGTGGCAAGTATCGTTATTTTCTGACCTTCACAAGATGATTTGAGCAGATATGAGTATATCTACTTGATGAAACATAAGTCTGAAATAGTTGAAAGGTTCAAAGAATTTCAGAGTGAAGTGGAAAAATCATCGTAACAAGAAAGTAAAGTTTCTGCGATCTGATTGCGGAGACGAATATTTGAGTTACGAGTTTGGTCTTCAATTAAAACAATGTGGAATAGTTTCACAGCTCACGCCACCTGGAACACCACAACGTTATGGTGTTCCGAACGTCGTAACCGCACTTTATTGGATATGGTGCGATCTATAATGTCTCTTACTGATTTACCAATATTGTTTTGGGGTTATGCATTAGAGACAGCTGCATTCACATTAAAAGGGCACCATCTAAATCCGTTGAGACAACAAGATATGAACTGTGGTTTAGCAAGAAACCCAAGTTGTCGTTTCTTAAAGTTTGGGGCTGCGATGCTTATGTGAAAAAGTTTCATCCTGATAAGCTCGAACCCAAATCGGAGAAGTGCGTCTTCATAGAATACCCAAAGGAAATTGTTGGGTACACCTTCTATCATAGATCCGAAGGCAAGATATTCGTAGCTAAAATGGATCCTTTCTAGAGAAGGAGTTTCTCTCGAAAGAAGTGAGTGGGAGGAAAGTAGAGCTTGATAAGGTAATTTGTACCTTCTCCCGAATTGGAAAGTAGTTCATCACGGAAATCAGTTCCAGTGATTCCTACACCAATTAGTGAGGAAGCTAATGATGATGATCATGAAACTTCAGATCAAGTTACTACAAAACCTCGTAGGTCTTCCAAAGTACAGTCCGCACCAGAGTAGTACGGTAATACTGTTCTGGAAGTCATGTTACTAGACCATGATGAACCTATGAACTATGAGGAAGCGATGATGAGCCCAGATTCCGCGAAATGGCTTGAGGCCATAAAATCTGAGATATGATCCATGTATGAGAACAAAGTATGGACTTTGATTGACTTGCTCAATGATCAGCAAGCCATGTTAAATAAATGGATCTTCAAGAGGAAGACGGACACTGATAGTAGTGTTACTATCCACTAAGCTCGACTTGTTGCAAAAGGTTTTCAACAAGTTCAAGGGGTTGAATACGATGAGATTTTCTCACTCGTATCGATGCTTAAGTCTGTCCGAATCATGTTAGCAATTGCCACATTTTATGAAATCTGGCAAATGGATGTCAAAACTGCATTTCTTAAGGAATTTATTAAAAAAGAGTTGTATATGATGCAACCAAAAGGTTTTGTCAATCCTAAAGATGTTAACAAAGTGTGCAAGCTCCAGCGATCCATCTATGGACTGGTGCAAGCATCTCGGAGTTGGAATATACGCTTTGATGAGTTGATCAAAGCATATGATTTTATACAGACTTTTGGAGAAGCCTGTATTTACAAGAAAGTGAGTGGGAGCACTACAGCATTTCTGATAAGTATATGTAAATGACATATTGTTAATCAGAAATAATGTAGAATTATTCTGCAAAGCATAAAGGAGTGTTTTGAAAGGAGTTTTTCAAAGCAAGACCTCGATGAAGCTGCTTACACATTGAGCATCAAGATCTATATAGATAGATCAAGACGCTTGATAAGATTTTTTCAAATGAGTACATACCTTGATAAATTTTTGAAATAGTTCAAAATGGAACAGTCAAAGAAGGAGTTCTTGCCTATGATGCAAAGGTGTGAAATTGAGTAAGACTCAAGACCCGACCATGGCAGAAAATAGAAAGAGAATGAAAAGTCATTCCCTATGCCTCAGTCATAGGTTCTATAAAGTATGCTATGCTGTGAACCAGACCTATTGTATACCTTGCTCTGAGTTTGATAAAGGAATACAATTTTGATCTAAGAGTAGATCACTGGACAGCGGTCAAGAATATCCTTAGTGAGGACTAAGGACATGTTTCTCGATTATGGAGGTGATAAAAGAGCCCGTCGTAAAAAGTTACAACGATGCAAGCTTTTACACCAATCCAGATGACTCTAAGTCTCAATCTGGATACATATTGAAAGTGGGAGCAATTAGCTAGAGTAGCTCCGTGCAGAGCATTGTGGACATAGAATATTTGCAAAATACATACGGCTCTGAATGTGACAGACCCGTTGACTAAGCTTCTCTCACGAGCAAAACATGATCACACCTTAGTATTCTTTGGGTGTTAATCACATAGCGATGTGAACTAGATTATTGACTCTAGTAAACCCTTTGGGTGTTGGTCACATGACGATGTGAACTATGGGTGTTAATCATATACAGATATGAATATTGGTGTTAAATCACATGGCAATGTGAACTAGATTATTGACTCTAGTGCAAGTGGGATACTGAAGGAAATATGCCCTAGAGGCAATAATAAAGTTATTGTTTATTTCCTTATTTCATGATAAATGTTTATTATTCATGCTAGAATTGTATTAACCGGAAACATGATACATGTGTGAATACATAGACAAACATATAGTCACTAGTATGCCTCTACTTGACTAGCTCATTAATCAAAGATGGTTATGTTTCCTGACCATAGACATGTGTTGTCATTTGATTAATGGGATCACATCATTAGGAGAATGATGTGATTGACATGACCCATCCCGTTAGCTTAGCACTTGATTGTTTAGTATTCTGCTATTGCTTTCTTCATGACTTATACATGTTCCTGTAACTATGAGAATTATGCAACTCCCGTTTACCGGAGGAACACTTTGGGTACTACCAAACGTCACAACGTAACTGGGTGATTATAAAGGAGTACTACAGGTGTCTCCAAAGGTACATGTTGAGTTGGCGTATTTCGAGATTAGGTTTTGTCACTCCGATTGTCGGAGAGGTATCTCTGGGCCCTCTCGGTAATACTCATCACTTAAGCCTTGCAAGCATTATAACTAATGAAGTTAGTTATGAGATGACGTATTACAGAACAAGTAAAGAGACTTGCCGGTAACGAGATTGAACTAGGTATTGGATACCGACGATCAAATCTCGGGCAAGTAACATACCGATGACAAAGGGAACAACGTATGTTGTTATGCGGTTTGACCGATAAAGATCTTCGAAGAATATGTAGGAACCAATATGGGCATCCAGGTCCCGCTATTGGTTATTGACCGAGAATGGTTTTAGGTCATGTCTACATAGTTCTCGAACCCATAGGGTCCGCACGCTTAACGTTTCGATGACAGTTTTATTATGAGTTTATAAGTTTTGATGTACCGAAGTTTGTTCGGAGTCCCGGATGTGATTACGGACATGACGAGGAGTCTCGGAATGGTCGAGACATAAAGATTGATATATTGGAAGCCTATATTTGGACATCGGAATGGTTCCGAGTGAAATCGGGATTTTACTGGAACACCAGGGGGTTACCGGAACCCTCCCGGGGGATATTGGGCCTTAGTGGGCCAAGAGGGAGAAGAGGAGGGCCGGCCAGGGCAGGCCGCGCGCCCCCTCCCCCCTAGTCCGAATAGGACAAGGAAGGGGGGGCGGCGCCCCCCTTTCCTCTTTCCCCTCCCCCCCTTTTCCTTCTCCACCAAGGCAAGAGGGGTGGGAGTAGGACTCCTCCAGGCGCACCCCTAGGGGGCCGGCCGCACCTCCCCCCTCCCTCCTTTATATACGGGGGCGGGGGGCACCCCATAGAAACACAAGTTGATCTACGGATCATTCCTTAGCCGTGTGCGGTGCCCCCCTCCACCATATTCCACCTCGGTCATATCGTCGCGGAGTTTAGGCGAAGCCCTGCGCCGGTAGAACATCATCATCGTCACCACGCCGTCGTGCTGACGGAACTCATCCCCGAAGCTTTGCTGGATCGGAGCCTGGGGATCGTCATCGAGCTGAACGTGTGCTGAACTCGGAGGTGTCGTACGTTCGGTGCTTGGATCGGTCGGATCGTGAAGACGTACGACTACATCAACCGCGTTGTCATAACGCTTCCGCTTACGGTCTACGAGGGTACGTGGACAATACTCTCCCCTCTCGTTGCTATGCATCACCATGATCTTGCGTGTGCGTAGAATTTTTTTTCAAATTACTACGTTCCCCAACACTGTCTGCCTCCACCCCCATAACTATCTCAAGGCCCAAGCATGGAGGCAGCCGCACCGGATCCAGGGCCTCTCCAGTCCCAATCATAGCCAACTCGCCCAAAACCTGGGGATCCGCTCCCTTATCCCGAACTCCTGCCAGAGCGAGGTCCGGAGACACCTCAAGCTGGCCCACCATTACTTTATCTGCCTCGGGGCCAGATCCCAGGCCAGACACCAACTGGGCGGTTCCTCGCACCGATCCTGCCGCCTGTGTATCGCATCCCATCTCTCCTATCCCAGGACCCGGCATGACCAGCCCAACTGCTGGCACCACCTCATTGGCCGCATGGGAGTCCGACCCCACCCGCGTGGGCACCGGGATAGGAGCCTCGTTTGAACCCCGCGGACCTGATCGTTCCACCATTCAAATCCCAGCACCACTACATGGGATAGGCGGCCCCACCGTCTCCATCGACGTCATGGATGGAATTCTCTCGTCAAAGGGCCCAGTCTGCCTTCCAGCGCCTGCCTGTAGGAGCCACGGCCCGCGCCGCCACCCGTCGCCGGCCCCTAACTCCTCCGTCTCGCTCCGCGATCATCGCAAACACCGCGTGACCATGGCTGGACCACCCACTCGCCGCCTGGAAAGGATCCATTGGAGCTGCCCGGCAGCCCGCTCTGCCCGCTGTCGCCATTCGAGCTTGCTGACCGCCGCCAATTATCCGGCGCGGTGAAGTCCCGTAGCCTGCCCACATTAATGAACACAGGGTACTCCAGCAACTGCAGAAACCCGACGCGACGCGCCGCGGGGTCAACCACCATCCGGCGGCTCCGGCACCCAAAGTCGCCGAAAGAGAGGCACCTCCTTTGGATCGACGCACCAAGCACGCAGCTTGAACAATGAAAGATCCTCCCCGCTCTCCGCTTCTGGCGCAAGACTGTCAATGAGGCAGGAGTTTCCAAGGAGCTCTGCCGCCGTGTCTCTTGACCAGGCATGTGAGGGAATCCCTTCGATTATGAGGTCCACTTGCATGCGCATAAGCCTGGATGTCGCTTGCGCCTGCCTAAGCCATGGCCTGAAGAAGATTTTACACCCTGAAGCTCGACAAACGGCACCGCCGGCGCCCTATTCCTGAACTCGTGCACCGCGAACACCACTAGGAAGTCCTCCGGGTGAAATTTGTGGACAGAGAACTTGTGCCTTGGAATGCCCAGCTGCACAGAGATCACCTCCGCCGCCTCCATGCAGGAGGTGGCCGGCCTGGACCCGCCGACGTACGTCACCACCACCAGCCTGAGCCGACGCTCGAGGTCATCCATGCCTGTCCAGCGCTGCAAGATGCAAACCTCCGACGGTGCCTCCAGAAAGGCAGCGCCAGCAGCCTCTGGGGTAAATATGGGCACAACTGGCGAGATACGCGCTGGCGGCACGCTCTGCCTAGGCTCCAACAGTCTATTCCCCAAAGGTGGTGACTGCATTGGCGCCGGCTCCCGCCTGGCAACCTTGGCAATCACCGCACGCCGGAGCTCCTCCTCTGACATAGGACTGCGCGGAAGAGTGCACTGCGAAGAGACATGCCCCACATAGGCGCCGTGTTTTGATTTTCGGCCGCAAAAAGTGGATTTCAGCCGAATTTCGGCCATCTCGGCCTGAGGCGAAAAGTATATTTAGGCCGAAATTGCTCAAATTTGGCAAATTTTGATCAAATTTAAGTCAAATTGCAGTCAAATTTTGGTCAAATTTCAGCCGAAATTTTTGAAAATGGCCGAAATTCGGCCATCTCGGCCTAGGGCGAAAAAAAGCTCAAACCGAAAATCAAAACACAGCATAGGCGCAGCAGATGCAAAGGGGATCATTGGTGCAGTCTTGTCTCCGATGTCCATCTTGAAAGCATCTGAAACAGAGCCCGTAGAGGTCCGACGGAATCTGTCTTCTCTCCGAGGAAGTGGGCGAGTCCGAGCAGATCTGACCACCAGCACCCTGCTGGCGTCTCAAACCACGGCAGCGCCTCCACATGGCTTTGCGAGACGGCCCTGGCCGTCGCCACCCCGCCTCCGGCACCGCCGCCGCGGCCGCAGCAGGCGTCGTGCCGGCGGACGAAGAGCGCGCCGAGCCAGGGGAGGCCGAGAGCCCCAGCCCCGAGACCACCGGCCGTCCCCGCGGGAAGGTGGAAGACACCGAGGGCGGACCGCGGGATCCCGAAGCCATGAGCGGTGAGAGGACGCCGGGGCCGGAGCGGCCACCGGCGGGGATAGGGGAGGTGGACGCCGGGGCCGGAGTGGCCGCTGGCGGGGGGAGGGGGAGGGGTTACGCTCGGGGGAGGCTTGATCCTCGCTTTCCACCTTATAATCAACCCTTACTTGCAATTTTCATGAAGAGCCAAAACACACACCAAACCAGTTGAATGCGTGCCGAAACCAGGTACCTGAAGACGGAAGTACCAAAAACCACGCACACTCACTCAACTCAACCGTTGGGAGAGGGTTTTACTCTCCAAGAATTCAATCTCCCAAAGCAGCAAGCATGCATGAATTGAAAAAGGAAAACAAAGACACTAGCTCTACCAACCCATCGCCAAGATCAGTACATTTTTCCTATTAGAACAAAAAACACCGTTCAAAGATGAAAAAAATGTCAGGACCGGCACGACCTGTCATGTAGAAGATGAAGTAAAACCACGACACTTATTTTGGGTAGGACGGAGTATATCTTTGTTGTACCATATGAATTTTTTTTTCTCTTGCTAATAAGCCACTCAAAGATGACTGATGGAATCCCCATGTCACACAGATGACTATTTAATTTTCTCATGCATTTATAGTTATACTATCTGTTCTGGACTTATATATGGTATATCCTGTAAATTATTGTGTGTAAAAAGAGTCGAGTCCAGAATTTCGAGGCGGTAATAGTTTTTTCTCTTTATGTAAGTGTGTATACAACGTTCAGCTATAAACAACAACCTCTGAATCCAGTGTCAACTGCGTTGTACTTAGTGAGCTTGCAGCTCAAGAGCAGTACGTTGACCAAGTAGAAACATGCACTAAATCTGGGAGCTGAATCCGGACGGCCGAAGACAGTATCCCCTCGTTGAGCTCGTGGCTGAGCCACAACTTCTCCTTCAATGTCCACTTCTGAACCATGTGCTTGCAATTCTCACACACTAGACTCTTATAAAGTTTTATGTCCTCCAGATTCACCGCTGCTTCCATTACATTCCTGACAAAGCGCACGATTTTGTCATTTGCTAGAAAGCTCCCAAAGATTCTGAGCTCAGCAAGGTTGCGGTGCTTGAAATCAGATGCGGATGGTTCCAGCTCTAGTCCCTTGTCCTTCTCCTCGCTAAATGCATACAATTTTCTCTGCTCCCCCGTTACCATTTCACATAGATGATCCCGCACCTGTATTTTGTCAGATAAAAAATTCTTAATTGGCCACACCAAGTTTGAACTTCAAAATGAGACAATAAAAATGAGAATTGAATAGTCGGTACAAGAGCTCACCACGATGCATAGTTCCTTAAGGCTGGGTGCCCCTTGGAGTATGAACATTATCCAAGTCAGATCGCATCCTTCAAAAATGTTATACAAATTCACACGCCTTAGTTTGTGGAACACCGGTAACAATCGTCTTCGACCTTCTGGTTTGACCCAAATCTGCAAAAGAGGGCGATAATATAGAATTATGTTAACCAAAAATAATGATTACAACCTCCACCCCACATGGACAGCAAAACTTACGCACATCACTGACAACATTGAGGACCTTCACTAACCTTTTCGCTTTTGAAGTTCAAATGCAGATTGCTTATTGCGGTTTTACCAAGCAACTCACTTAACTTGAGCATCTTGTGCCAAGAAAAACCAGTATTAATGATGCTGACAGTCTGGAGCAGCGGGACATAGCCAAGACAGAAAGGGTCACCTAGAGATTTAAATACATTAAATTTCACTATTATGAGTTTTGGTACCCACTTTAGATCAATCCTCTTGATAATCCTACTACAGGCAATCACTAGTTCACTGAGCTGTGGATGCTCCACTTCCAGCAAAGACTCAATGCCCATATCACAGTGGTAGAGGCGGAGGAACTCCAATTGCTTGCATATACTGAAAATTTTCGGAAAGCCTGATTCGCATAACCTCAAATTCTCTAGTGTGAGACGTGCAAGACCACCAAATGTGATTGGACAAGAATCAAGGAATGACATGAACTGCCTCCCATAATTGAGCAGCTCATTATTGGTAAAAACATTGCGCACCTTCGTTAAGATTATAAATCAACTGAAGCAACCTTCTGTGTTGCTATGGTGTTGGCAACAGTCTGGCCAATGAAAATGGATTCATCTCCCAAGTAGAATTGCAAGCACAACAGGTGAATGCTGTATGGATTTCCAGCCCTCCTTTCAAGTATGCTCCTGGTTGCTGTCAGCATGGTGGTATTGGCCCGAACTATGTCATCTGATGTTAACTTCCTCCCTTCGTGCTTCGGGTGAAACGAACCAACCATTATAACAACCTTTGGGAGTATAGCAGGGATCTGCTTCCAACGTATGGATAGGATGGTGGTTCGTGTGGCATCAGTGATATCAAGTCGCTCCACAATGTTGAGCAAAACGTCATCAGGCAACTGGCCGAGCCTATCAACTTCATTGTCCTCCTACATTTGATATGGAAACAAACCAGAGTTGATTTCTTATTAGTGTTTTCCACAAATAAAGATACAATTTTCAAACTTTCTCACAAAAAGACGCACTTTTGATTGCAAAACTTTTATACTTACCAGTTACCATAGGAATAAAAAACACAAATTTGATTATACAAATTTTATGCAATCTTTGTAACTCTCTTACATTAAGTTCCAGAGGGAGTACTTTCCAAGAGACTGGCGCAATTTTGACTCCTCCCCACAAAAAAAAGTGCCCTGTTTGGAAGCAATGTTTTGTTTTTTGAAAGCGCCATATTCCAATACTATGGTTTTTAAGTTAATTACACCCACCATACATAATCTTGGAAACTAGTGAAAAGTGGTACAAAACTTTCTGAATCAACCTAGAGGCCGACAAGTGTCATTGTTTCTTTACAAAGGAACCCTAAAGCTAATCGAATTTGTACAACAAAGGTCCTAGACTTAAAATCCCTAAAATCTACCGCTGTGTTAATCGCGGGGGGGGGGGGGGGGGGGGGGGGCAGCGGCTACGGCTGGAGCCCAGCAGCAGTCAGTCAAGCACACCCACCAGCAGCAGAGTGTTTTATTGTGTACCTACTGCACCTTTTTTCTGGCTGGATAAATGGCTGTTACAGCCACCTCTCCACAAAGTATTCCCCAACCTCCACTCACACTCCATGGATGACAAGGTTTTAGTGGCTACAGTATGGCAAAACGGCTTATTGGCGAACCTGCGGAACCGTCTGTCTAATGCTGCTGCTCGCGAGTTGGATTGTGTGCTGTTGCTATTGCAGGATTTTCTGCAGGTGGACCGATACAACGAACGGTCCCTCACCCATGGACTTCCGTTCTCTGCCAAGAACACCTACTCCTCCATTGTTGCTGAAGACTACGCCGACCCTCACCATGACTTTGTCTGGGCCTCCAAGGTTCCGATCAAGGTCAAGATCTTCGCCTGGCTTCTCCTCCGCGATCGGCTAAACACGAAAGCCAACATGTTTCACAAGCATATTGCCCAATCAACTGCTTGCCCCCGTTGTCAAGACCCGCATGAGGATGCCCTCCACCTCATCTCCAACTGTTCCTACGCGACACAGGTTTGGTCCTCCTTGGGTCTGCCGTCGCCAACCTCACTTGCTGCTCTGCACCAACACCCAACGATTCTAGGCCTCAACCCCAACATCTGGCCATCGGTGGCTCTGACTGTTGCATGGAAGCTATGGGACTCGAGAAACGCTCTCGTATTCAGAAACGAGGATCACTCCCACAGAACTACAATACGAAACATTATAGCAGATTTCTCTCTCTGGGTTTTCCGGTTCAAAAAGAAAGAAGACAATATCTTTTCTAAGCAATGGCTTAACTTCCTCTCTGCTGCTATTCACTAAAAGCTGATGTTGTAATTGAACTATTGTTGTAATTCTTCACTTCTCTTTTGAGTGGTAATATATTCAGGTGGGGAAGCTCTAAGCTCAGCAAGTTGGCGGCGCAACTCCCTCATCTCCTGTCGTACAAAACCAAAAGTCCTCTTACTCCACCTTAACATTGATGCTGAAACATTGTTGAGCTTATTGGCCAAGTCAGCTAGGTTCAACGCCGGGCCGTTTCCGTTCCAAGCTTCGTCTACCACGTCGCGGAAGCGATCGTCAGTCTCCCACACACACTCATACCGGAATGGTTTCCTCCCAACCACCCGTTGGTTCCCCATCTCTGTATCCGCTGAACCCTAATTTGATCATCACCGCCTTCAAATACGGCCGCTCCAAGCGATCATATGCCTTCATCATATCCAGTTTAAGCGCACAAAATCGATTTCCCTTCAACCTTCTTGTTTTCATATAGTGCAGACACTCGTAGGCCGTGATAAAATTGTCCATAATGAGCCGTCCAGGGACAAAAGCAGACTGCTCTTCGGAGATGATATCGGGGAGAAATAATTTCAGCCGGTTAGCTAAGACCTTTGACGCAATCTTGTAGATTACGTTGCAAAGACTTATAGGGCGAAATTGTCCTAAAACTTTTGGACTGGAGATCTTGGGAATTAAAACAATGAACGTGTTGTTTATCTCCTCCGGGGAATCAACTCCATCAAGCACTCGGATGATCATCCTAGTAACCTCATCACCGCACAAATCCCAGTGTTTCTGGAAAAAATGCGCGGGAAAACCGTCTGGGCCAGGTGCCTTGGTTGGGAACATCTGAAACACGGCATCTTTTACCTCCTCCTTGCTATAATCTGCGTTGAGACGAGCGTTCATATTTCCATCCACACGAACAGGAATGTGAGACAAGACTTCCTCCATACCAATCGTGCCCTCCGACGAATACAAGTTTTTATAAAACTCTGTGGCCATACCTGCCAGCTCGCTCGGGTCCGTGCACAATGATCCATCAGCTCGTTCCAGTTGGGCGATCCTATTTTTTGCCCGTCGAGCACTTGCTTTCCGTTGAAAAAAATTCGTGTTGTTATCTCCTTCAGCCAACCACATGATCCTGGAGCGTTGTTTTGCCATGATCTCCTCCCTGTACGATAATTCAATCAAGCGATCCATGACCCTTACTTCTTCCTGTCCAGGACCCGTCCGCAATGGATCAGCTCTAAGCTCAGCAAGTTGGCGGCGCAACTCCCTCATCTCCTGTCGTACAGAACCAAAAGTCCTCTTACTCCACCTTAACATTGATGCTGAAACATTGTTGAGCTTATTGGCCAAGTCAGCTAGGTTCAACGCCGGGCCGTTTCCGTTCCAAGCTTCGTCTACCACGTCGCGGAAGCGATCGTCAGTCTCCCACACACACTCATACCGGAATGGTTTCCTCCCAACCACCCGTTGGTTCCCCATCTCTGTATCCGTCCTGAGTAGGATCAGACAATGATCGCTTTTTGCTGCTGTCAGGTGTTCTAGTGTCGCAAAAGGGAAAAGTAAGGACCAACTCGGTGAGGCTAGCGCTCGGTCTAGCCGGACCCTGCAGTTTTGACCACCTGACACTCGTTTTTCAAAAGTCCATGCAAGTCCCAAATATCCAATATCCGCCAAGCCACAAACATCCACTGCATCTCTGAACCCCTCCATTTGTGCACTATCCCGTGTGTTCGGTCTCATCTGTTCCTCCTGGCGAAGTATTTCATTGAAGTCGCCGATGCATAGCCACGGCAGGGTACTCTCCCCCCTCAGCCTCTTCATAGTTTCCCAAGTTTTAAACTGCATGTTCCTGTTCGCCTCCCCATAGAAACAAGTGAGCCTCCACTGCTCCGAACCCGGGCTCAACACCTAGGAGTCAATGTGATACTGGGAAAAGTTTTTTATTACAAGATTAACATCTGTCTTCCAAAAAATACCGAGACCTCCACTCCTACCACTACTAGCTACTGCAAAACTATTTTGAAAACCTAATGACACCGCCAAACCCTCCACTCGATTCTTTGCAATATGCGTCTCCACAACACAAAGAACCGACGGTGCACTATCCTCCACTAGAGCACGAAGCTCGTTGACTGCCGTAGGGTCGCCAATACCGCGACAGTTCCAAAATAATGTCCGCATCAGGCTTGGCGGCCCTCCTCTAGGGAAGCCGCCTTGTCCATAAGCTCCATATCTTCACCCTCTTCTCCCTCCTGTCTCCTCTTATTCACGATGTGAATCTTCTCCGGCGTAGTGATCACTGTATTGATCGGCGTAGACAAAGACGCCCCTTCGATCAGCATAACTGTGTCCGCAACCTTGCCTGCCAGAGAAAGTTGTTGCCCTCTAACATTTATAGAACCATCAGCCGCCACTAGACGTTTCCGAGCTCCCTTCTCTCCTTCCTCCCCCATGCTCTCCTTTCTCGCCTGCATCTCCACCTGCTGCGTCCCGTGCATATGCAATCCTCCCACATCACCCATTCCCCTACCCCCTGGAGGGGCTCTACCACCTCGTCCCCTTGCTCCTCTTCCACCATCGCCTCCTCTGCCTCTTCCATTGTCACCTCTTCCTGCTCCTCCATATGGTTGGGTCGCTGGCATCTCCGGCTCCCACAGTAGCCATTCACCCCACTCGAACGACTCAGGATCATGAACACCGTCGCCGCACTCATCAGCTAAGTGACCCATTCGGCCACAGGCAAAGCAGAAGTCTGGAAGCTTTTCGTAGAACACGCCGAACTTTTTGCGTTCCTTTAGGGTGATCGGAACAAACCTGACCAAAGGCTCATTAACATCAACAAATACTCTGGCTCGTAGCGTGCTTGACGGATTTATTCTACCCTCATTCACTACAACAGTAAACGGAGGATCTCCCACCTTAGCTGCTACCTTCTCCGCCAACTCCCTTCTTCTAGTAAGGCCATCAGGCAGACCCTTGACACGAGCCCACAACGGAACTTTGTTTAGTTTATAGCCCTTGACATCGGAAAATCCGTCATACTCCTGGATCACCACAGGCCCCCGTCAGAACAGCCACGGCCCCCCCTCCATTATCTTCCTCCAATCTCCCAAGCAATGGCACTGAACAAAAAACAAATTGGGCCCCTTAATATTGAAAGTCACGCCCTGCGCCGCCGACCACGCATTACGCATCTGTGTCAAGAGCGCCGCATGACTGAACGGCTTGGTCGTGTGTACCCGGAACAAGGCTAACCAACGAACATCTTTGATCAAATCTTCAACCTCCTCTGAGAAATCCAGATCCTCCTCTTCCTTCCCGTGCAGCTTCATCCCGGCGAACTGATCGTCAAGATCAGGCCCCGGACCATAGTACGAGCCATACTCATCCTCCCCTCCTCCCGATGCACTCCTCCTAGCCTGAGAGCTGTGGCTCCCCCCATCCGCCCTCGGGTTGTCTTGGCTTCCATCTCCCCCGACCCCATCATGGAGTCCAGATCCGATCGCCCCCTCAAAACCTAACCCTACTTCCGCCTCCGTCTCTTCCCCCTGCCCCCCTGTCATCTGACGCGTTGGATCTGCCATGCAAGCGAGCAAGCACTGCGCGGAGTGGTAGATCTCACCGGCGGCCGGAGGAAACCGGCGATCGGCGAGAGTTTACGTGGACTCTGGCGAGAATCGCCGGAGGAGTGGTGGAACCCTAGAAACTAGGGGAAATAACTCGCGGACTCTTGACAATTTTCCTTTCTTGGTGGAACTCTAGAGGCGGCGGCAAGATGATGGGCTAGGCCCAATGTGCGCTTGCAGCCAAATTGTTCCCGACGTGAGGCCGAGCTGGGCTGATCTGTCTATGGTGCTAAAAAAAATACACTTTTAATTTATGTAATTTTTGTTCATGAGTTAGGAGTTTGAATTTTGAGGCTCATAATCTAGCGAGGCGCGCATTACAATTCGGGTTGGCTGTCATGTTTGGTTAGACCACCCCGGTGACATTTCATTCGTCCATGTAAATATTAAGATGGGTCAATAAAGCTTCGCATGATTGTTTAAAAAGGCTTTGCCAGCAAGTGTCTCAAAACAAAATGAAAACATAATCTCTACTATTATAGGGTCCAACTCCCCCTCCCCTCGACCCCCCTCCCATCATGAAAAAAACCCTCATCTGGGCCCCCTCCTCTCTCTCTCTCTCTCTCTCTCTCTCTCTCTCACACACACACACACACATCACGTTGAAACCTACATCCGATGTCCAAACTAAACTCTATCATCCTCAAACCAATGTCCTAACCGAGGTGGTGAACCGAACGCTATCTGCACTTCTTTGCGTGCTCATCAAGAAGAACATCAAGGAGTGGGAGGAGTACTTTCCTATCGTCGAGTTCACCTACAACCGCGCAAGACGTGCGACTACGAACAAGTCTCCATTTGACATGGTGTACGGCTTCAACCCTTTGTCCCCATTGGACATCGTCCTGCTTCCTCTATAAGAGCGCACGAACATGGATGTGATTGCACGTGCCACATACATGAAGAATATGCACAAAGAAACAAGGCTCACCATAGAGCGACAAGTCAATCGACACGCCTCCAAGATGTGAAGGAAATATGCCCTAGAGGCAATAATAAAGTTGTTATTTTATATTTCCTTATTCATGATAAAGGTTTATTTTTCATGCTAGAATTGTATTGATCGGAAACATAAATACATGTGTGAATACATAAACAAATACTGTGTCCCTAGTAAGCTCTACTATATTAGCTCGTTGATCAAAGATGGTTAAAGTTTCCTAACCATGGACATGAGTTGTTATTTGATAGCGGGATCACATCATTAGGAGAATGATGTGATGGACAACACCCATCAGTTAGCTTAGCATAATGACCATTCATTTTTATTACTATTCCTTTCTTCATGTCAAATACATATTCCTTCGACTATGAGGTTATGCAACTCCCGGATACTGGAGGAATACCTTGTGGGTGATTGGTGGTAAGCAGTACGCCGATCAGCGCCCACAACTCTCTGTGTTCTACTGTTGCTCATGATGCCACTCTTGGGGAACGTAGCATGCAATTTCAAAAAAAAATTCCTACGCTCACGCATGATCTTTCTAGGAGATGTATAGCAACAAGAGGGAGAGTGTGTCTACGTACCCTCGTAGACCGTAATAGGAAGCGTTTCACAAAGTGGTTGATGTAGTCGAACTTTCTTCGCGATCCACCGATCGAGTACCGAATGTACGACACCTCCGAGTTCTGCACACGTTCAGCTTGGTGATGTCCCTCGCCTTCTTGATCCAGCAAGATGTCGAGGTAGTAGATGAGTTCCATCAGGCGACGGCGTGGTGACGGTGACGGTGAAGTGATCTCCGCAGGGCTTCGCGTAAGCACTTCGAAATTATGACCTGGGGCGTAAACTGTGGAGGGTGGCACTGCACACGGCTAAGATAATGTCTAGGTGCGCTAGGCGCCCCTCCTACCACATATATATAGGTGGGGGAGGAGGGAGCAGCCAGGGGGCGCTCCAAGTAGGATCCGAATCCTACTTGGGGTTTCCCCAAGTGGCGCCCCCTGCCTTTTTCACCGGAGAAGAAAGGGAAGGGGAAGAGAGAAAGGAAAGGGGGGCCGAACCCCTTTTTCCTTATCCCAATTCGGCCTCCTCACATAGGGGGGGGGGGCGCCACCCCTTGTGGGATGGTGTGCTCCCCTTTCATGGCCCATATGGCCCATATCTTTCCCCGGGGGTTCCGGTAACCCCTCTGGTACTCTGATAAATACCCGATACACTCTAGAACACTTCCGCTGTCCGAATACCACCGTCCTATATCACAATATTTACCTCTTGACCATTTCGAGACTCCTCGTCATGTCCGTGATCACATCCAGGACTCCGAACAACATTCGGTCACCAAATCACATAAGTCATATAATACTATATCGTCAATAGTCTCCCCTCTCGTTACACACTTTTATCTACTTACAACTCAAGAATTACAACTCGAAACTCAGAACAAAATATGACTCTATATGAATGCCTCTGGCGGTGTACCGGGATGTGCAATGACTCAAGACTAACATGTATAAAAATCATGAACGGTGGCTTTGCCACGAATACTATGTCAACTACATGATGATGCAAAGCAATATGACAATGATGAAGCTTGTCATAATAAATAGAATGGTGGAAAGTTGCATGACAATATATCTCATAATGGCTATGGAAATGTTGTAATAGGTAGATATGGTGGCTGTTTTGAGGAAGGTATATGGTGGGTGTATGGTACCGGTGAAAGTTGCGCGGTACTAGAGAGGCTAGCAATGGTGGAAGGGTGAGAGTGCGTATAATCCATGGACTCAACATTAGTCATAAAGAACTCACATACTTATTGCAAAAATCTATTAGTCATTGAAACAAAGTACTGCGCGCATGCTCCTATGGGGATAGATTGGTAGGAAAGGACCATTCATCGCCGACCGCCACTCATAAGGAAGACAATCAATAAATAAATCATGCTCCAACTTCGTTACATAACGGTTCAGCATATGTGCATGCTACAGGAATCACAAACCTCAACACAAGTATTTCAACAATATACAATTACTGACTAGCATGACTGTAATATCACCATCCTCACATCGCAAAACAATCATTAGGAATCAAACTTCTCATAGTATTCAATTCACTTTATATGAAAGTTTATATTATATCCCTCTTGGATGCCCATCATATTGGGACTAAATTCATAACCTAAGCAAATTACCATGCTGTTTAGAGAAACTCTCAAAATAATACAAGTGAAGCATGAGAGTTCAACAATTTTTATAAAATAAAGCCACCGCCATGTTCTAAAAAGATATAAGTGAATTACTAGAGCAAAATTGCCTAGCTGAAAAGATATAAGTGAAGCACATAGAGGATTCTAATAAATCATGATTCATGCGTGTCCCTCTCAAAAGGTGTGTACAGCAAGGATGATTGTGTCAAACTAAAAAGCAAAGACTCAAATCATACAAGACGCTCCAAGCAAAACACATATCATCTGGTGAATAAAAATATAGCCTCAAGTAAAATTACCGATAGACGAAGAAGAAAGAGGGGATGCCTTCCGGGGCATCCCCAAGCTTAGGCTCTTGGTTGTCCTTGAATATTACCTTGGGGTGCCTTGGGTATCCCCAAGCTTAGACTCTTGCCACCCCTTATTCCATAGTCCATCAAAGCCGTACCCAAAACTTGAAAACTTCACAACACAAAACTCAACAGAAAATCTTATGAGATCCATTAGTATAAGAAAATAAATCACCACTTTTGGTACTGTTATGAACTCATTCTTTATTGATATTGGTGTAATATCTACTGTATTCAAACTTCTCCATGGTTCATACCCCCCGATACTACCCGTAAATTCATCAAAATAAGCAAACAACACAAAGAAAACTGAATCTGTCAAAAACAGAACAGTCTGTAGCAATCAGAGAACTTCGAATACTTATGTAACTCCAAAAATTGTGAAAAATTAGGACAACCTGGGAATTTGTATATCAATCTTGTGTAAAAAGATTAGATCAAAAGCATGCTTCTATAAATTATTAAAATTATTTTTCTGGGCACAAAAGTTTCTGTTTTGCAACAAGTTCAAATCAAGTATCACCCTAAGCCATCCCAAAGGTCTTACTTGGCACAAACACTAATTAAAACACAAAAACACATCTAACCAGAGGATAGATGAATAGAACCAAAAAAACAAGAACAAAAATAAAATTGGATTGCCTCCCAACAAGCGCTATTGTTTAACGCCCTTAGCCAGGCATAAAACATAGATGTAGGTATTATCATATTTGGTATGCTATCCATAAGTAGCTCTCATAATAGATTCATATGGCAACTTAACTTTCTTTCTAGGAAAGAGTTCCATGCCCTTCCTTAACGGAAATTGAAATCTAATGTTTCCTTATTTCATAACAATAATTGCACCAATCGTACTAAGGAAAGGTCTACCAAGAATAATAGGACATGTAGGATTGCAATCTATATCAAGAACAATGAAATCTATGGGCACATATTCCTAATTGCAATAATAAGAACATCATTAATCCTTCCCATAGGTTTGTTAATAGTGGAATATGCAAGATGCAAATTTAAAGAACAATCATCAAATTCACGGAAACCTAACACATCACGTAAAGTTTTTGGAATCATAGAAACACTAGCACCCAAATCACACAAAGCATGACACTCATAATCTTTAATCTTAATCTTAATAGTAGGTCCCACTCATCATAAAGTTTTCTAGGGATAGAAACTTCCAATTCAAGCTTTTCTTCAAAAGATTTCATCATGGCATCAACGAGATGTTTAGTAAAAGCTTTATTTGATTATAAGCATGAGGAAAATTCAACATGGATTGCAACAAGGAAATACAATTTGCAAAGGACAACTATCATAATTAAATTCCTTGAAATCCAAAAGAGTGGGTTCATTGCTACTTAAAGTCTTGACCTCTCCAATCCCCTTTTATCAACTTTTGCATCTAGATATATAAACTCCGAATCATCGGGACGCCTTTTAACTAAAGTTAACTCATCTCCAGTCCCATCTTTATCAAGGTTTATATTGGAAAACAAAGATTCAATAGGAGTCACATCTATCACTTTAAGATCTTCATCATTATTTTTACAAAACTCCGGTTTAGCGGCCATCTTATTTACCAAAGTGGTTTATTTATCAAAAATTTAGCCAACTAAATTTTCAAGGTGAGCAAATTGAGTTTTAAGACCGTAAATTTTTTTAGACATATCATCGAGCTCTTTATTCATATATCTCAAAAAAGTTTTCTGCTCCTTGAGTTCGTTCCTAAAGAAACCATTATGCTCATGAAGCTCCTAGTATTATTTCCAACTTCTTCCAGCTTCTTATAGTAAGGATCAAAGTTCTTAGGTTGAGCCATCAAATCAAGCTAACGTACGAACGAGCAAAAAGCAAACGAAAAGATGAACGGAAGAAGGGCGAAAGAAAAAGGCAAATCTTTCGAAAATAGTTTTAGAAGTGGGGGAAAGGAAAACGAGAGGCGAATGGCAAATAATGTAATGCAAGAGATGGGAGTTTTATGATGGGTACTTGGTATGTGTTGACTTGGCATAGTTCTCCCCGGCAACGGCGCCAGAAATTGGCCAGTTGACGGGAGACTAGTCTTGACTTGGCATAAATCTCCCCAGCAACGGCGCCAAAAATTCTTCCTGCTACTTCTTGAGCTTGCGTTGGTTTTTGCCTTGAATAGGAAAGGGTGATGCAGCAAAGTAGAGATAAGTATTTCCCTCAGTTTGAGAACCAAGGTATCAATCCAGTAGGAGAAGAACACGCAAATCACCAATAACTGCACAAACAATCAAACACTTGCACCCAACGCGATAAAGGGGTTGTCAATCCCTTCACGGTCACTTGCAAAAGTGAGATCTGATAGAAATAGATAAACAAAATATAAAATATTTTTGGGTTTTTGATTTATAAATATGAAAATAAAAGATTGCAAAATAGTAGATCGGAAACTAATATGATGGAAAATAGACCCGGGGGCCATAGGTTTCACTAGAGGCTTCTCTCATGAAGGCAAATAATACGGTGGGTGAACAAATTACTGTCGAGCAATTGATAGAAAAAAGCGCAAAGTTATGACGATATCCAAGGCAATGATTATGCAATATAGGCATCACGTTCATATCAAGTAGACCGACTCCTGCCTGCATCTACTACTATTACTCCACACGTCGACCAACTCTTGCTAGCATCTAGAGTATTAAGTTCATAAAGAACAGAATAATGCATTAAGTAAGATGACATGATGTAGAGGAATAAACTCAAGCAATATGATGTAAACCTCATCATTTTATCATCGATGGCAACAAAGCAATACGTGCCACGATACCCATACTTTGTCACTGGGTGAGGACACCGCAAGATTGAACCCAAAGATAAGCACCTCTCCCATTGCAAGAAAAACCAATCTAGTTGGCCAAACCAAACCGATAATTCGAAGAGAAATACAAAGATACCAAATCATGCATATAGGAATTCAGAGGAGATTCAAATAATATTCACAGATAAGCTGATCATAAATCCATAATTCATCGGATCTCGACAAACACACCACAAAAGAATATTACATCGGATAGATCTCCAAGAACATCGAGGAGAACATGGTATTGAGAATCAAAGAGAGAGAAGAAGCCATCTAGCTACTAGCTAAACCCCGGCATGGGCAGCCCGGCCTGACGACCCGGCTCGAGCCCGGCCCGAAAAACCCGGGCCGGGCCGGGTCGGGCTTGACATTCGGGTCGGGCTCAGGCTTTGTTTTGCAGCCCAAAAGATAGTTCGGGCCGTGCTCGGGCTTAAATTTTTTCGTATTTCGGGCCGGGCTTGCATGCGCGCGTACTAAAAAATAGCATTCAGACCGGGCTTTCGGGCTTCGAGCTTGATTTTGGGCCGGGCTCGGGCTTGAAAATAGGGAGTATTTCGGGCTTCGGGCCGGGCTCGGGCTTGAGAAATTAAGGTCGAGATTTTAGAAGCCCAGACCAAAACCCGGCCCGGCCCGACGTTTGCCCGGGTTTACTACTAGCTATGGAACCGTAGGTCTGTGGTGGACTACTCACGCTTCATCGGAAGGGCAATAGAGTTGATGTAGATGACCTCCGTGATCGAATCCCCCTCCGGTAGGATGCCGGAAAAGGCCCTAAGATGGGATCTCACTGGAACAGAAGGTTGTGTCGGTGGAAAAGAGTTTTCGTGAATGCTTCTGGTGGTTTTTGGGAATATTTGCAAATATATAGGAGGAATATCTAGGTCAGGGGGGTCACGAGGGGCCCACAAGGTAGGGGGCGCGCGCCCTACCCCCTTGGGCGCGCCCTCCACCCTGTCGCCACCTCGTGCCTCTTCTGACTTGAACTCCAAGTCTCCTGGGTGTCTTCTGGTCCATGAAAAATCATCGTGAAGTTTTATTCCGTTTGGACTCCGTTTAGTATTCCTTTTCTGCGAAGCTCAAAAAGAAGGAAAAAACAGAAACTGGCACTGGGCTCTAGGTTAGTAGGTTAGTCCCAAAAATAATATAAAATATCATATTAATGCATATAAAACATCCAAAAAAGATAATATAATAACATGGAACAATAAAAAATTAGAGATACGTTGGAGACGCATCAACAACTCATTTCCATGGTTAGGAAACCTTAATCATCTTTGATCAACGAGCTAGTCTAGTAGAGGCTTACTAGGGACACATGTATTTAAGTTTCCAATCAATACAATTCTAGCATGAATAATAAACCTTTATCATGAATAAGAAAATATAAAATAACAACTTTAGTATTACCTCTAGGACATATTTCCTTTAAAGAGAGTATGATCTAAACCTAAGGGCATGTATATGGTGATCCTAGTAATGCCATGTAAGATAATTAGTGGGGGAGAAGAGAGAAAAATAAAGAAAATATCATTGCCTTTTGTTAGCTAAGGGATGATCTCTTAGAGAAAGAAGTTAGAAATTTATCTCCATTGTACAAGATGTCTTCTCTAATTCACATATTTTTCTTGTTTAATTTTAGTCACTACGTAATTTTAGGATCTCATAATACTAAATGCTAGAGATAACACAAAGAGATAATTTTCATTGTAATATTCTCTCCGATTCAAACTAAGTGTCATGGTTTTAGTTTAAATTTGAACAAAAACCACGACACTTATTTTGGATCGGAGGGAATAAGTTCTACTGCCTTCTCTATAAGACTTGGAGAAGCTGGGGATGGGCCCAGACCAACATTGATTTAACTACTTCAATTGGAGTTACTAGTATGATGATTTTTTTCAGGGAAATTCTATTCCAATGGTTCTGGCCCTCCCCAACATTAGTGTTAGAGGAATTGGCCCCTCTCAAAAAAATCCTAGTTCTGTCCCTGAACGTGGAGTACATAGTGAGATCGAGTTATTTTATTGATAAAGGGTTAATTTTATTTCAAAAGAAGCATCAAGAGTGTACAAACATAATGAGCAGACACCTCGTCTCTGTATAGATAGGATGCACATCGTCAACATCAACACACGCACACACAAAAAAACAACGGCTAATAGCAAAGTCATAAGACCAAAGCGCTGAAGATTCTCAATTATTGACTCGCTCTGGAATTTATCTACAGATTCGTATTTTAAGGAGCATGTCTGTCGAACTCAGCTTTTTGGGAGCACCTGTCACCAACTTCTCCGACTGGTTCGATTATGATATCTGGAGGTTCGGTGAGCGACGGCGTCGTGGAGGTTGAGGTTATTAAAATCGCCTTGGTCTTAACTCCATGGAAGGTGAGGTCGTTCCTCATGCTGATGATGCCTTCTTAGCCGGTTTCCCGTCTATGGAGATTTTGCAGAGGTTGGATATTCAAGGTCAAATCTCAAGATGTCCATAATTGCTATCAGTGAATGGCAATATGAGTCCTATTTCCGGCCGAGATATAGTCTCTTGAAACTACTTTGGGTACACGGTACCGAGGTTTCATCACCAATTCGCCACTTTCTCGATTTGTGGGCAGTGGAATCCGTCGGCGATGCAACTCAGCAGGTTGACCGGATCTTCCTGCACCGCCGTGGCATTCACTACTAAGGAAAACCTTATACACAGAATCTTAGCAGCAACGAGGTTTAAAAACAAACGCTACGGCTAATTAGCAGTAGCGAGCTTTAGAAGACCGCGCTACTAATAGCCCAGTAGCAGTAGCGCTCTAGGTGAAACGAGCGCTACTACTACAATTGCCACGGCGTTGCCTCCAGGCTAGATATAGTAGTAGCGCTCTTCTCCTGAATGCGCTATAATATGTCTCCAACGTATCTATAATTTTTGATTGTTCCATGCTATTATATTACTCCTTTTGGATGTTTATGTGCTTTATTTTACACATTTATATCATTTTTGGGACTAACCTACTAACCGGAGGCCTAGCCCGTATTGCTGTTTTTTTTTGCCTATTTCAGTATTTCGAAGAAAAGGAATATCAAACGGAGTCCAAACGAAAAAAACCTTCGGGAGCGTGATTTTTGGAACGAACGTGATCCGGAGAACTTGGAGTGCAAGTCAAGAAGCAAACGAGGCGGCCAGGAGATAGGAGGGCGCGCCCCTTGTCTCCTGGGCCCCTCGAGCGGCCACCGACGTACTTCTTCCTCCTATATATACCTACGTACCCCGAAAACATCCAGGGAGCCAACGAAAAACAATTTCCACCGCCGTAACCTTCTGTATCCGCGAGATCCCATCTTGGAGCCTTCGCCGGCGCTCCGCCGGAGGGGGGAATCGACCACGGGGGGCTTCTACATCAATACCATAGCCCCTCCGATGAGTTGTGAGTAGTTTACCACAGACCTTCAGGTCCATAGTTATTTGCTAGATGGCTTCTTCTCTCTTTATGGATCTCAATACAATGTTCTCCCCCTCTCTTGTGGAGATCTATTCGATGTAAACTCTTTTTGCGGTGTGTTTGTCGAGATCCGATGAATTGTGGGTTTATGATCAAGTTTATCTATGAGAAATATTTGAATCTCCTCTGAATTCTTTTATGTATAATTGAGTTATCTTTCCAAGTCTCTTCGAATTATCAGTTTGGTTTGGCCTACTAGATTGATCTTTCTTGCTATGGGAGAAGTGCTTAGCTTTGGGTTCAATCTTGCGGTGTCCTTACCCAGTGACAGAAAGGGTTGCAAGGCACGTATTATATTGTTGCCATGGAGGATAAAAACATCGGTTTTATATCATATTGCTTGAGTTTATCCCTCTACATCATGTCATCTTTCTTAATGCGTTACTCTGTTCTTATGAACTTAATACTCTAGATGCATGCTGGATAGCGGTCGATGTGTGGAGTAATAGTAGTAGATGCAGGCAGGAGTCGGTCTACTTGTCGCGGACGTGATGCCTATATACACGATCATGCCTAGATAATCTCATAATTATTCGCTTTTCTATCAATTGCTCGACAGTAATTTGTTCACCCACCGTAATACTTATGCTATCTTGAGAGAAGCCACTAGTGAAACCTATGGCCCCCGGGTCTATCGTTTATCATATAAGCTTTCAATCTACTTTTATTTGCATCTTTACTTTTTGCATCTATATTATAAAATACCAAAATTATATTTATCTTATCATACTATCTCTATCATATCTCACTTTCGCAAGTGGCCGTGAAGGGATTGGCAACCCCTTTATTGCGTTGGTTGCGAGTTCTTTGTTTGTTTGTGTAGGTGCGTGGGACTTTTGAGGAGCATCCTACTGGATTGATACCTTGGTTCTCAAAAACTGAGGGAAATACTTACGCTACTATTGCTGCATCACCCTTTCCTCTTGAAGGAAAACAAACGCAAGCTCAAGACGTAGCATGCTACTGCTAAAGTACTTAGTAGAAGCATTTTTCTTCAAAACTCGCTACTGTTAAGTATCATCCCCTCTTGCAACTAATTAAGTTTAGTCCCATACTGCTAAGCGAACAAGGTGTTTACCACCTTAAATACGTTACTTCTCAAACTATCTCGAGCACTTGGTCTTCATTGAACTGTATGTGTAGGATTTATGGCTGCAATATGAATCTTCACCTGTGTCTATACAGGTACGGTGAGGATTCATGTTGACTATTTAGATTATACACAAAAAGATCAATGATGACCAATGTATATTTTTGATGTTTTACATGCTTAGCCTTAGCAGTAGTGTTTTTGCAGGACAAAGCGCCACTGATATTGGGCTTAGCAGTAGCACGCTACCTATACCCGCGCTAATGCTACAAAAAAAACACGCGGCCCGGCCCCCCGCACGCTCATCTCTCAATCGTCCCCCTCCGCCAGACGCCGGCAGCTGCGGTTAGGGTTTCTCCTCTGCCACCGCGCGCCACCGCCACCACCGCCGCAGGTAATGCTCCTCCCCCTCTCGCCGCCCCTCTGCTACTCCTCCACCCTCTCGCCGCCCACTCTGTCACCGCCCGCGAGCTCTGGCCGGGCTCCTTTGGCCAACCGCCCTGGATCCCCTCACCGGCCGCTGTCGTCGCCCCCTCTCGTAGGAAAGTTACCAGCCTTCCCCTTGTCAGCTCCCCCGGCCGAGGTCGCCATGCCATCCCCACTCCTCGTCAGCACCCCCCGAGGGCTGCCCTACCACTACTAGGGAAAAGCCTATACACTGAATCTTAGTAGCAGCGTGGCTCAAAAAGGAGCGCTACTGCTAACTAGTAGTAGCACGTGTGTGGGAAACTCGCTGCTGATAAGAATTTAGTAGTAGCGCGCTCGGCGTAAAACGCGCTGCTACAAATATCGACCGGCGGTGTTCACCTAACTCTAATTAGCAGTAGCGCGGTCGCGCGAACCGCGCTACTGCTGAGGATGTATTAGTAGCGCGCTTTTTCTGAGATCGCTGCTACTAAATTTCAAATTGCCACACTTTTTTGTCCCAGTTAGCAGTAGCGCCGTATCCCAAAGCGCGCTGCTGCTAATTCCTTAGCAGCAACGCGTTTTAGATCCCGCGCTACTGCTAACCCGCACCAACCCACCACCTTTCCCCACCCGTCCCTCCCCTCCCCCTCCTCTCTTTCCCTTCCCCCTACCTCCCCCTCCCCCTCCTCTCTTCCCTTCCCCCTACCTCCCCCACATGCTACCACTCTCACTCTTCTTCTTCCTCAATATTTCTCCCCCATTACTCTCTCTCTTCTATCCACCTTTCTCTCTCTCCATTACTCCTACCTAACTACACCACCTCCATTAATGCATCTCCTTTCTCTTTTTCCTTCCCCCTCCACTAGTTGAAGTTGTCTCCTCCCAAATTAGGTAGCTAGATAGATGTAGGATTTAGTTAAGTGACCTATTTGCCCCCTAACTAGATCTATCTTTGTCAAGAAGAGCTTTGTGCACTTTTGATCTCCCTACAACATCATCTCCACCGTGTGCTCGACCTCGATGGAGATAGAGGTGATGAAAATTTGATGCTTTTGCAAAATGGAAATATGTTTATGTGTGTGTGATATGTTTGTGGAAATTGTGTGTGTGGCATGAGTTGACGCTAAATTGTGCTTTTGAGTTGCCTATGTTTTGCCGAAATGTCGATTTATTTCCGTTTCGGCGAATTCCGGGCAAACTCTAGATCCATATATGTCCTATTTTTAGGGAAGGTCATGCCAAAAAAATTTATGACCTTGATGCATGCATGCATTTTTATAATCAATTTGTTTATTATTACCGTGCAGAGTTGACGATGGTCAGTGGAACGATGGTGGAGAGGTGGTTGCGGTCGGCGGTGCAGGACATGAAAGAAAATAACCGGACAGAGGTTTTATGTCCGTGTCGAAAATGCAAAGGAATAGTTTGGCTCGACCCCCATGACAATAGTCGTGTCGAAGCGCACCTGCTCATGACTGGTTTCATGGATGGCTATACTCGGTGGATAATTGAAGATGAGGATGACGATATTGAGGATGCCGACGGGGCAGACAATGATGACACGGGGCAAGACGAAGAGATGATCGATAATGGCGGCGGGGAAGAGGCCGGACATGGCGGCGGAGAAGGGGCTGGACATGGTGGAGGAGAAGGGGCCGGACATGGCGGCGGAGAGAACGACATGGACTCCACGCAGCAGAGTTCGTCGGTACTAAGTTCAATTGTGCGGGACCCTCATGTTCAAGCATTGCTTCGCAGGAAGACGAGTACTGAGAGAGCTGCTTCTAGAGAGGAGGCTAAGCTGGAGCAACTAGTGGTAGACTCGAACACTCCATTGTATGATGGTTGCAATCCTAAGGTGACCCGCTTGAGTTTCACGCTCCAACTCCTGAAGACGAAGGCTAAAAACAAATGGACCGACACTAGCCTCGATGAGCATCTCAAGTACCTAAAGGATGTTCTTCCCGCGGGTAATCTATGTCCTACTAGTGTTGATGAGGCCAAGAAGATCGTGTGCCCTCTTGATCTGCCAAACGTTAGATACCATGCATGCATCAACGATTGCATAATTTATCAGAAGGAGCACGCGGAAAAAACAAGCTGTCCGGTGTGCAATGCTTCTCGATACAAGAAGGCCGGGAAGAAATGTCCCCAGAAAGTTGTATGGTACTTACCGATCACTCCCCGTCTCCAGAGGTATTTTGTAGATCCCATGGAAGCTAAGCTAATGCGCTGGCACGCGGAGAGGAAGAAGCCCGACGATGGAGATGATCCGAAGCTGAGACACGTGAAGGATGGAAGCCAGTGGAGAGCGTTGAACAGCTTCTATCGGTATTTTGAATGTGATGCAAGGAACATCGTACTCGGCGCGTGTACCGATGGCATGAATCCGTTTGGCAACCAGAACACCAACCATAGCACATGGCCCGTGTTTGTATGGATGTCCGGTTCCACGGGCTGCGTGACAAGGTCGGGATTGTCGACATCCAACCAGTTCGACAGGGTTGAGGGGGAGATTGTGGGCTTCACCCCTGTCTCATGGCAATTGCATCGAAATCACCTAGTAGCTTCCTTAGCTGTGGAAGAAACTTAACCTGGAGTTGACTAGAGCTGTCCATGCAAGTACGTACTAGTGTCCTAGTACTAGATAGGAAATTACCAGGAATAGATAGGGTAAGTGTGTAGTAGTTTCTCAGCTAGCTACACGTCCGGTGCTAGCCGGCTCAAAGATCCTATAAAAGAAGTTGTATCCCACATTGTAAAAATCAGGCCATTCCACTGATAATCATCCAAGCCTCAAGTAGTACTCCTTTCTCACATATGCGTGTGCATATCCAGTGTAGAAGCAAGTGAGCTACGCTCTTGCTAGTACGTGTGTGTGCTGCTTCAGTGAGTGCTTTGCTACTGTAGTATGTTCCTGAGGATACTAGCTAGCCGACAATAGTTTGGGCTAACAGGGGTGAGGAGGAAGCTGTTACGGGGTACTGTGCCAATATACGGCTCGGCCCCGCTGGCTGGCAGATCCGACGGCCCCGACGCGCGCCAGAGATCCAGGGATCATCCGATCCGACCCGACCCGACCCGACCCGACCCGCATGGTGGGCCCACGTGTGAGACGGTGCTGCTGACTGGGTCAGCCCACGTGTGAAGCGGCTTCTCCGTGGCGGCGCCGTTGGTCGACGGCCACCGTCGCTTGCCTTGCTCCACGCGTGACGGCGCCGAGGGCGTCGGCGCCGCTGCATCTTTGGGCTCCACGTGCCGTCAGCTCCGCTTGTCGTCTCTGCTCCCCCCGAACCCGCGCTGGCCGGCGAGCCGCCCGATAGACGGAGCCCCCGACGCACTGCTCCTCATCCACAGCGCCCAGCGGCGGAGGCCGTCGAGACGCCTCAGGATCCCCTGGCCTCCTCCCTTGTAGAACAGCACCACGACCGCCGGAACCCATGCTATCTACTCCCTCCGTTCCTAAATATTTGTATTTCTAGACATTTCAATGGACTACCACATACGGATGTATGTAGACATATTTTAAAGTGTAGATTCACTTATTTTGCTCCGTATGTGGTCACTTGTTGAAATGTCTAGAAAGACAAATATTTAGGAACGGAGGGAGTACCACATGCCGGAGATGGAGGCTTTCCATTTTCGTTTTCCTCCCTTCCTTTTTCTTTAGGTTTTGCCATTTTCCTTAAACGGAACCGAATAGTGGTGAAATTTGGGGTTGTTGGGCTGTTTCCTTTTTCAACAAGACGAGTAGGCAGATTTTCACGATGGCCCGGCCCAAAACGCAGCATCATTTTGGCGAGAGAAACTCGGCCCGAGCAGAGCATTTTGGCAGTTTCGGAAAAATAATATAATCCAAGGTCTGCCGTAATGACCAAGGTGTGTTCCAAGGGACATTGACGTGGTCTGCCGTAATGACCAAGGTGTGTTCCAAGGGACATTGACGTGGTCTATGAAGGAATTCGGGACCAGAGGTTCTTGAACTGTATGCATACCGAGAAGCTCTAGCTCTCGAACAAGATTTGCGGCTCGACAAGATTCACACAGCATCTGATTAAAGGTTGTCAAAGAGTTGGATGCCTCACAAAACATAGGGAGCCACTGCATGATTGTGCGAGAAATCAAAACTTGCAAAAGTTTCTTTTTTTTTGAATGGTCACCGGGGGGAGGGGATTCTCCCCACCTGAATATATTGCTCAAAAAGCTGCTGAAGCTAAGAGTCACCTCTTAAGCTTTGGCCGATCCAGTTTATAAGGAACACCGGATCAAAAATCTAAACAAATTGCCTCACTTATTTGGAAAACCGGGCCGAAAACCGTAAAAGTAACAAAGTTATAAAAGATGAGGAGAAAGGACGCCCAAGATAAGGCCCGACCTAGCTAGCAGACCGAATGACTAACAGGGCGGGAGGCACAAGTATATGTGGGGTGTCGTGGAGGGATGACAATACTAAGACTAAGCAAGCAACCTAACACACCGCACCGGCGTGCAAACCGAACCTGACAACACAACTCAGGAGCAACCACAACCAACGAGTGACAACAAGAACCTTGATTGGGAGCTCCGTCACGAGAATTCGGAACGATTAGCAAGTTGGGGAGGCATCTTGCGTCATCGAAGAGCAAAGACGAACCGGAACGACACCAAGAGTACTAGGCTCACCGCACCACAATGGCCACCAAGGGAGGTACTTGAACATGCACAACAACATGGCCGAAACCAGGGAACAGCACCGAAGACGAACACATAGGAAGCAAGGCTACAACAACACAGACCACGTCGACCCCAATCGGCTGCACCACCAACAACAAAATTCCTTCAGCTGACCCCAAAGATCGTGCCTTCAAGAAGGGCCGCGACGCTGGTTGCGTCGCCATCATCCATACTGGAGGAGCTGGACTAGGGGTTTCCCCCGGGGTCTTGACATGGAAGGTGTAGACAACAAATGCAACGATGCCTTCAAGGAGGTTAGCGGTGCCCACAGTACCGGTAAAAAAAAGCTATATACTCCCTCCGTCCCAAATTACTTGCCGCACAAATGGGTAGAAATGTATTTAGAACTAAAAATATGTTTAGATACATCCATTTCTACGGTAATTAATCCCGAACGTACGGAGTGTATGATATAGGGGTGTTCATTTGCGCTAGGATATGGAGTAAACATGATCATTCCCCGGGCCAGGTCGGGTTCGGGCCGGGCTTGGCAAAGCTCGATGAAAAAATCCCAAGCCCGAGCCCGGCCCAGCCCGGCCCGAAGCACATGAACAGTGGTGTTTTTTACTTAAATTAATCATATTCAGGATATTATATTGAATCATTATACCTATATTTCAAATAAAATATGTATATATAGGCATTTCGGTCTTTTGGGCCGGGCTTCGAGCGAGAAATTGGAGCCCGAGCCTGGCCCGGATGTCGGGCTGCCGGGTCGGGTTGTCCATGAACAGGTTTAATATGGAGTATATTATAAGAAAAATAACAGATAGAGTGACTGAAAAATGCTTGGGGGCACGTTCGTTTAACGGGATGAACGAATGGGAAGTTTTATTTCACCGGTTTCATACGTACCTATAACACGTAGGGCGGGCAAATAGACCGATCGATGAATCTACCATAGTAATCATTTCGATTTCGCAAGAGGACAGCAGATCAAAGAGGACATTCTGCTCAGCATCGAAGGGAGAGGGACTGGCGTTTGTTCTTTGCTCGTTCTTCATTCCTTGGCAAAATCCGAGAGCAGAGACGACGGCGGAGCAGTGCAGGTGAAGTTAAGCCAGTTGGTCACCACGTCGTCGGCCGACAGGTTGCACCGGACGGTGAAACTGTCGCTGCTCGCGAGGAAGCAGTCCGACGCCTCCAGCTCCTTCCTCCCCACAAACCGGGCGTACCCTTTCCTGTACCGGGGGCAGGGGCAGAAGCTGCCCGAGTTGTACATGACCGTCGTCAGCCCCGACCTGGCGGTGCGGCAGTCGAACACGGTGCGCTCCCCGCTTGCGTCCAGGATCTCGATGGACATCCTCGCGTCCTTCAGCTGCATCCACATACGCGACGCGACGAAGATGGCGACGCCGTCGCCGGGGTTGATGCCCGACGGGTACAGCATGAGGCGCCAGCTGCCGCCTCGGAACCAGAACGGCTTGAAGTTGAGCGCTTGCCCGGCGGGCATCCCGGCACACCTGGAGGAAAACTCCGTGACGGTGAAGAGGTGCGTGGTGGACCTCATCTTGCGCCACGTGCAGTACAGCGGCAAAGGCGGAGGAGGCGAGCAGCGGGAAGCTGGTTGCTTGGAAAGGATCCGGCCGGCCGAGTGCTTCCTCAAATTCGATCTGTGAATCCAAATCCAAAGAAGAGTACGTGCACACGGCCCGGCTGGACACGCCGCGTACTGCCTACGTACAGGTACAGTATATAGCAACTCTTTGGTCGGTGGCTCGATCGGTGCCATGGTTTCCTTTTGAGTGTGGCTACCATGTTTCTTTATTGTTGGTTGCGTTTGTTTTCTTCTAAGATTTGCAAAATGCAGATATTGGAATTACTTTTGCCCTATTGAAAACGATGTACTCCCTCCGTTCTAAATTACTTGTCTTAGATTTGTCTAGATACGGATGTATCTAGACTTATTTTAGTGCTAGATACCTCCGTATCTAGACAAATCTAAGACAAGTAATTCGGAACGGAGGGAGTATTTGCTAAAATAATGGACGTCCAAAACTCCAAATTAAGTAGTCCGATGTGATTAAAGAAAGCGGATATTGGAAATACATCTATGCATGAAAGAGAGCAGGGTGGTTACTAAGGAGAAATTCAAACAAAATAAGGGTATATATATAGTTACTATATTATATAAATGGGATGTTGCCCCTAAGTTATCATGACCATTGTTTCCCGTCTCACACATGATTGCTTTCCTGTCAAATGCATTTTACAGTTTTTTTTTTGCGGGGAAAATGTTTTTTTATAGTTGATTCAATTTATTTTGCACACAGTGCTATAGGCCCTTTATGATTCATGAGATTATTAACAAGTTGTAGAAATGTTCTACAGTTTAATTCTGCCGTACAAATGCTTTTAGCTTTCCATATTAATTATGGTTGGAGGAAGAGTGATGTGCCGACAATAGAAGTTGTGAAAGTTGCTTGACATGCATGAGGATCCTTAGAGCAACTCTAGCGGATCCGGTCAAAACTGATACTATGGGCCGCGGTCGCGTGCCTGCTTGGGCCACCATAGCTCGACAGCGAGCCGGTTGGAGCTGCCGGTTTACGCATCGCGTCGGGCGAGCTTGCGCATCATGGCCGCCATGCCCATGTGTAGCAACGGCCAAGGAGGAGGAGGAAAAACGGCGGAAATAGGGAGAGATTTGACGATGGAGGCCGGGATGGCTAGCGGCGGGGCATGCGATATTGCGGCGGAGGGATAGCATTTGGTATTACTAAATCCCAACCGGACCGTAGATACAACCTCGGAGGGACGGTTTTGCAGGCCGCCTCTAATTTTTTTGTGGGTCAGTCTAAATTTAGGGATCTATCCATGCCGCAAAAACGCATCTTCCGTAAAATGGGCAAAGTTTACGCGCCAACGAGCTTTTGGGGATCTGCTAGAGGTGCTCTTATGATATATGTTGGACATAATTTATGTTGAACGACTGGAATATGTATATTCCGTTGCAACGCACGTGCAATTAACTATACATCAAAAGAATGAAAAGTTCCATGTTTTACTTTTTTTCCGCCAGCCCTTCACCCAACCTCCGGAAGCAATTCCACTTTGATTTACTTACTAAATATTTCTATAAGGCAAATCAGGGGCAGGATTTTATAAACGTTATTTACACAATCTCATTAATATGGGCATGTAAATAAGAAGCTAACGTATTAGAATACTTATATCCCGTTGCAACGCACGGGCATTGTCCTAGTTCAATTTAGAAAAACTTGTGAACAATTCTTAACAAATACACCCTTTTGTTATTACGATGAAATTGCGGACAGGTCCTAACATCTTGCAGTCAACACCCTTTTGTTAAATTCGACAGGAAATTTCGGCAGCATAACGGGACTTGCGCGGGAGAATCTCATTGCTAATTTGGAAACCGGAAACAACGCGTGTCTTCCTCTATTCTCTGCACAACGGCACTACACAACCGCTCGACGGCCATGTCTTCTATTTTGTACTACTTCACACGGAAGGGAAATTACGCCGCATGTCTTCCTAGCTTGCTGTTTAGAGAAAATAAGTATTAGAGAGATAACTTCAAGACGGTATCACATCCAAATATATCGCTAATTGGGAAAATTAAGTAAACTAAAACGCAACTCTTTTTCTGAAAATCTCAAACTCTTTCATTAATTTTTTTTAATGTTCTCGATATGGCAATTGCACACAAAATTTTATCCCATTACAATTCAATGGTTGACAAATAATCATACTACTCTGGCAGCGTGGGACTGGCCTTGTTGTTTAAATTTTATTATAAATTTGTTTGTTGGTAACAGAAAATAAGGTTATATGGGCACCCTTTAACTGAAATTAAAGGCATCTGTTTTTTTGTGACCATGTACTACACCAGAAGTTTACATGTGTTTTTACAAAAAATTATGATAGTCAACTCGAAAAAAAGTTATGATAGTACTACTGATGGATGAGCCCAAACTACCCAATGAATCAAACAAGAATGCCGTGTGCTACCATGTATTCAAAACAGCATCTCGGTGCTAGTCAAACAACACATTCTTAGGACACCTCTCCTGCTATTGGCAATCACATTTAGCACACAAAACTAGATCAAGTAGCAACATCGAATAGCAAGTACAAGGAACTGACAAGAAGTTCATGTTTTCCTGTAAGACAAGAGTTTTTAGCACTAACCCTTGCAGCATCAGTGTTTTTTCTTCAGTTAGAAATAGGTGTAGTTTTCTTCTGTTTCATTGACTAGACAAGAACGGTACACCAAAAGTTCATATACATATGTTTTTGCAGAAATACCATCTCCTATGATGTATGCTTGTAAACCCCAAAACATGGCCTAGCCAATGACTTTCTCGCGACCTAGAAAGTTGCCATTGCCATGACACGCCCATGGCACTATATAACATAAATGCTAGAACACGATGATATTCTCGCCTGCCTATTTACAAAAAGATATTCTCTTACTATTTCTGTCTAGTATCCCTTCAGGCTAATAGACAAAAGAAATACACTACATGTCAACCATAACAAAGTTGTCTGAAACTTAACCAGTAAGTGTTTACGATCCGGTAAAATCAATCAACTTAATCATCTCCGCATGGAAGCATCATGCTCAGGCATTCACTCTCAGCGCCTACATGCACACACTACACTCTGAAGCGAAATCTATAAAATCTACTAATGTTGATCACCAAAAATACATAAATTAGGTTTCATGGTCTATTTTTCTCAAGTTAACAGAGGAATACGAGGTACAACCAGGATGGACGTTCTCAATGCTGATGCATATGTATATAGGATTTTTTCCGCACTAACCTTAGATTGAGTTTGCTCATCTGAGTCTTCTGAAAAGGAACACCCGGCACCTGGCACATGATCCTCGACAGTGTTCAGGTTATTTGTTGTCCACCAGCGGTTTCCTGGCTGCATCCCGGCCTCCACATCCACATCCCGTAGATTCATATGTGTTGGTGGTCCTTGTGTTGTAAAAGTAGGATAGCTAGAGGTCTTATGTGTAAAGTTGCAACTCTGTAAATATCCCATACAGGAGAGTGAATCGAGAGTGAGCTATTCCCGACCAAAACTTCCAGAGTACTCTTCCCCTCTTCTCCTCTCTTCTCCTCCAAACTCAAATCTCTAATCTTGGAGAGGATCCAGTGGGTGTGAATCAACATGGCATCAGAGCTTTGGCAAGATCCATCCCGGTGACGCTCGTGTGGACATTGCTGGGCGTTCGGGAGGTGAAGGCAGCGGGATTGAGACCCAGTACGGCGGTGGGGAGTCGAATCGAGGCTACCTGAAGAAGGTTGCGGGGCTCCCTGGATCAGAGAAAAGAGGAGCAGGAGGTAAGAGGTTGTTGTTGTTTCGATTTGGAGAAATAGGGGACTGCTGCTGCAGATTTGGGGAGGAAGAAGAGAGATTGAGGGTTGTTGATGTGTGGTCTCTGAAAAGGGATAAAGGGATAGTAGAGAGCAGCAGAGAGCTTGTAAAGAAGAGAGATTGAGCACTGCTGCTGCTTTTGCTGCTGAGTGTGGAGGAATTGAAGATATGGCAGGCAATGGTAGTGCTCCAGGGGCAGTCACAGCAGGGGAGCTTGCTGCTGTCTTGCAGGACATGGATGAGAAATATCAGTTGTTGTTTGATGCGATTAGCAAGCAAGCAGGGAACTCAAGATCAGAAGTGGAGGCAAAAGAGGAGATACATCCTTTGCAAATGCCCCATGTAAAATTAGAAGGACTAGAAAATTATGTGAGCTGGGCATAGCATGCGGAGACCATCTTGGTTTCCAGGAAACTTGAAGCTTACATTCTAGGCACAGTGGAGAAGCCTATGGATGAGAGTTCCAAAGAAGGTCAGAAGTGGAAGATGACAAATGCACTAGTGAGGGCGTGGTTATTAAGCTCTCTATCACCTCAGATTGCCAAACAAATTGAAAGGATTAAAGAAGCTTCTGAAATTTGGAGGTTATTGAAAGGGACATTCTCAGGAGTAGGAAACGAAATGCTTGCTTGCAAGATTCAAAAGGAGTTACAAGATTTGTGCCAAGGCGAGAAGACGGTGGTTGACTATGTTTCTGAACTAAAACGACTTTGGAGCGATCTGGATTATTATGATCCAATCGAGATGGAGTGTGGCAAATGTATTGAAAAGTACAATAAATGGACAGAGAGAAGGCGTGTTAGGGATTTTCTGAATGGACTTAATCCCAAATTTGAGAATAGGAGGGCAGCACTTTATGGCAGTGGCAAGTTACCTCCTTTGGAGCAAGCGATATCTGCGATCATTAGCGAGGAGACACGCCTGAAATTGGAGGTTGGAGGACTATCTATGCAGGGCATAGCACAGAGGCGTTCAGCCCTTCTTGTCACAGAAAATGCAAATAACCAGCGGTTTGGGTTGAACACATCCGAAAGAAATTGCTTTGAGTGTGGCCAGCCAGGGCATATAAGATCATCTTGTCCTCAATTATTTGGGAGTGGACGTGGAAGAGGTCAAAACTGGCGCGGCAGAGGTCGTGGACGGGGGCTTGGTGGGCGTGGTATTGGTCGTGGCCGTGCAGCAGGCAGGGCAAATGCCTCAGTTATGGTAGATGAACACTCTCAAAATGTGAACGTGGAAATGAGCGCGGATGACTGGGAGAAGTGGCAGCAATTTAAAGGGTTAAGGTTAGGTGATAAGCAAACTACTGAAGCGCCCACAACACCATCCTCTGCCGCATCTGCAAATTTTAGTGGTAACATTCCTAATGCTCATACTTCTAATTTTCGTGATGCGCCATGGTTAATAGATTCTGGTGCATCTAGACATATGGCTGGTTCACACAAGAAGTTTACTAATTATGTCCGCGAATTGAGAGGGCAAAGTGTAAAGTTGGCTGATGGTTCCACACAAACTATTATGGGTTCAGGGACACTCATGTGTAACTCTAATATGCCCCTCTCATCTGTGCTACATGTTCCTTCGTTTCCAATTAACCTTCTGTCTATAAGCTGCATTACAAGTGAGCTGAATTGTGTTGTCATCTTTTTCCCATCATGGTGTTTAATTCAGGAACTTGGGACTGGAAGAAGACTTGGGACAGGGAGCATGCATGATGGATTGTATTATTTGGATGATAATACATCACCAGCTGTCGCTGCTGCTCTATCCTCTTCACCACTTGAAGAATTTATGCTACAACACCGAAGACTTGGGCATATGTCTTTTGTTATTCTGGGTCAGCTTTACCCTAATCTCTTTAATAAAGTTAGAAAGGAGGACTTGGTATGTGATGCTTGCCTATATGGAAAGCAAATCCGCAGCACTTATATTCTATCTGATCATAGAAGTGATGTCCCACTTCAGACAATACACTCTGATGTGTGGGGTTCTAGTGGAGTAGTGTCTATCAATGGATATCGTTATTTTGTTACCTTTATTGACTGTTGTACTAGGACCACTTGGGTGTATGTGTTGAGGAACAAAAATGATGTATTTGAATGCTTTAGAGATTTTCATAATATGATTATGACTCAGTATGATGCATGTGTTAAGGTATTTAGGACTGATAATGGCACAGAGTATATAAATAGAGAGTTTGATGGTTATTTGTCGAGCTTTGGAATAATGCATCAGACTACCTGTCCGGGTACCTCTGAGCAGAATGGCTTAGCTGAGAGAAAGAATAGGCATTTGTTAGAGGTAACCCACTGTATGATGATGGCTATGAATGTTCCTAAGTTCTTATGGAATGAGGCAGTAATGACAGCAGCATACCTAATTAATAGAATGCCATCTAGAGTCCTTGGGTACAAGACGCCAATAGAGTGTTTAACTGGCAAGACTTCTTATGTAGTTCCGCCAAAGGTGTTCGGGTGTATGTGTTTTGTGAAAGATTACAGGCCATCTGTTGGAAAGTTAGATCCAAGGGCTTTGAAGTGTGTGTTTGTGGGGTATTCTGGGAAGCAGAAGGGCTATAAGTGTTGGTGCCCATCAGAAAAGCGAATGTTCGTGAGCATGGATGTAATCTTCAGGGAACACATACCATTTTATGGAGAACCTGTAGATTTAACTGATGTATTTCCTGATCTGTTTCCTAGTGATGTTTCAGACCCGGGCAACAAGGCAGGGGAAGAAAAAGGAGAAGAGAGCAACTCTACACCATCAAAGCAAGTGGTGGTTGGAGCAATACCACTTGAGGACGGGAATGATGATAGAGATGTTGATCTTAGAGGAGGGCAAGAGCAGATGCAAGGGGAGCAACAAGATACATCAACTGAGGCTATACGGTGGTCAAGGCCGAATGAAGAACAAAATCTACAGGTATATACACGAAGACGTAAACCTGAGGAAGAACAAGTGCAAGGGGAGGAAATCAGTTTAAGGGAGGATGATTCAGAAGCAAAAATTCAATCCGACATGCATGATTCAAGTTCACAACCATCAGCTTCACCTCATACTACATTACCATTCTCCACAAGCGATGGTACACCTCCTCTCACTTACGATGACTTAGATGTTCATATTGCTCATAGAAAGCAACCTCGCACTACTGCTGGAAAATTGCCCTCTAAATTTGCCCCATATGATATCTCCAATTATGTTTCATACTCTTCTGTTGGGCCCCTATATAAGTCATTTATAGCTTCCTTGCATTCCGCTGTACCTATACCATGTGACTGGCAGGAAGCGAAGCAATATCCAGAATGGAGGGCAGCAATGTTGGAGGAAATGGCGGCTCTTGATAAGAACCAAACATGGGTACTTACTTATCTACCTGGAGATAAGAAAGTTGTGGGTTGTAAATGGGTATTTACAATTAAGCAAGCTCCAAACGGTAAGGTGGAAAGATATAAGGCTAGGCTAGTAGCAAAAGGGTACAGTCAAACTTATGGGGTGGATTATGATGAAACGTTTGCTCCGGTAGCAAAATTGAGTACTGTCAGGACTTTAATCTCGATAGCTGCAAATCATAAGTGGAAATTGTTCCGGATGGATGTTAAAAATGCTTTTCTTCACGGAGATCTACAAGAGGAGGTTTATATGGAATTTCCTCCTGGTTTTAGTAGCCAGGAAACAGAGGGTAAAGTGTGTCGGTTAAGAAAATCCCTCTACGGACTGAAACAGTCTCCTAGGGCATGGTTTGGAAGGTTCTGAAAGGAAATATGTTCCATGGGGTATCGACAAAGCAATGCAGATCATACCCTGTTCTTTAAATGTCAGCATGATCAGATCACGATTCTTCTTGTTTATGTAGATGACATGGTGATTACAGGCAACAATGAGGTGGAGATATCTCACTTGAAGAAGATGCTAGCAAAGTCATTTGAAGTCAAGGACATGGGATATCTTCACTACTTCTTGGGCATTGAAGTTGCATATGGCCCAAAAGGTATTTATCTCTCACAAAGAAAATATGTGCTTGATTTAATTGAGGAGACGGGGATGCTAGGATGTAAACCTGCAGTTACTCCAATAGAGCAGAATCATCGAATCATGGCAGATGGTGGTGATCCCGTTGATAGGCACCAATACCAGAGGCTAGTTGGGCGATTAATCTATCTATCACATACAAGACCTGATATTGCGTATGCTGTTAGTGTCGTAAGCAGATATATGCATGACCCAAGGACTAGCCACTTAGATGCTGTGAATAGAATTCTAAGATACTTAAAGAGTTGTCCTGGGAAAGGAATCTTGTTCTCTAATCATGGACATCTGAGGGTAGAGGGTTACACCGATGCGGACTGGGCCGGATGCTTAGATGATAGACGTTCAACTTCGGGCTACTGCATGTTTGTGGGAGGAAATCTGGTTAGTTGGAGAAGCAAGAAGCAGAGTGTCGTGGCTCGCTCGACAGCAGAAGCGGAATTTAGGTCCATGGCCTCGGGTTTGTGTGAACTAATGTGGTTGAAAACCTTACTAACCGAGTTGCAGCTGTGGACTGATGCATCTATTCAGGTTTATTGTGATAATCAAGCCACAATTAACATAGTGAATAACCCAGTTTATCATGATAGAACTAAACATATTGAGATAGATAGGCACTTCATCCGAGAGAAATTAGATGAAGGGTTATTCCAAATTAGTTATGTTAAGTCTATAGATCAGCTTGCAAATGTATTAACAAAAGGAATAGGTGTTGTATCATTTATGAGGATTTGTAACAAGATGGGGCTTATTGACATCTTTGCCCCATCTTGAGGGAGAGTGTTGGTGGTCCTTGTGTTGTAAAAGTAGGATAGCTAGAGGTCTTATGTGTAAAGTTGCAACTCTGTAAATATCCTATACAGGAGAGTGAATCGAGAGTGAGCTATTCCCGACCAAAACTTCCAGAGTACTCTTCCCCTCTTCTCCTCTCTTCTCCTCCAAACTCAAATCTCTAATCTTGGAGAGGATCCAGTGGGTGTGAATCAACAATATGCATCACTACATCACAAGATTAACAAAAAAATTAGTCAGTTATAGTGGCACCATGCAAAGATTTTCCTTAAAGAAGTTTAGATGGAGAAAAGGGCATATTCTCATACAGAGAAGAGAACTACTAGCAAGCCAGGACGAGTGTCGGGCAAAGAAGGGCAGGTGAAGGAGAAAGGAAGAGGTGGAGGCGCCGCAGATCAAGAAGAGCGAGCAAAGAGGAAGCCAGTATTTATAGAGGAGTCGGATCGGGGCGTAATCTGCGTGAGGCGCGCGGGAGCCAATGGATGGAAGCGGCCTGGATCATAGCACGCCACACAAACGGGGAGGGGGAGGGTGCATGGGGCAGAGCGTTAATTAATGTCACGCTGGTTTTGTGGGGGGATTCTGGTTTCGAGGAGGAAGAAGATCGAGAGAATTAAAAGGATTGTACGTGAGAGATGACAGACAGGCAGGCCCAAAGGATATCTTTGTTGTTATTTTTCTCTTTGGATGGGGGGGCCAAGGGATATCTTTAGGCTGGCCCATACTACCTCAAGTTTCTTTTTGACCGTGTTATAAGTAATGAATTATATAAACACAAGTAATTTTTTACAGAATCCAAAAGATGTGCATTACCAACCTAGGGTTCCACCAGCTATTTAATTTTTGTGTGTGCCCCTGTCATCGTTATGTACCAATCTCGTTAGCAATGATAATATTTTTGCAGGAACAAAGAGCAGCTACTTAGTCAGCATCCACTACGCAACTACCAGGCCCTCAGGCTAGCACGGAGATCCTCAGGAACATCAGCCAGCCACCAGCAATTGGTCTCCATGGAATCTGGTAAGGCAGCCAGCTCTTTAGCCATTTTGTTTTCTTCTCTTGTCTCTTCATCAAGATGATTTGGTAGGATTTTGTTCTAGTCTATCTTGATAAGGCTGAGTTGGTCGCCATCCTAATCTATTGACTGAATCTGGAGCACGTCAATCCGTGGCAAAAACTGAGCAATCCGTCTATATAACAGGCTCACAAATTTTTGACAGATAATAAGAGCTATGGACTATCCAGAACCAACATTCATCTCCAGAGCAACAAGAGTACCCTGATACCAACATCACAACTCCAGCAGGTTTTGTGCGAAATATACAGTTGCTGAGGATGAGCAACCATTCATTGCACGAGTCCTGAAACCGATTCAAACTGCATCAATCTCATGCCCCAAGGATTCCCAAGCAGCTGTATATGTTTTTCCATCCAAAATAACGAGTGAAAGAGATCCAAATCACACACACACAAAATAACATACTCATCCATTTAGTTCAGTTCCACAAAACTAGATGATACAGAATCAACCACCAACTTTTCGTACGAAGAGATGTATCATTTCACTGAATTGTTTCTATATATATAAACGGTCCGGTTGATTTTACAACTTGAACGAGGCAAGTGCATTACAAAACACAATTGCAACAATAGTCATTTTTCCCTAATTCCGAAACGCACCTTGCCTGGTGGCTGGCTGGTGGCCGTTTCAAACATACAACACCTCTTTGAATACAAAATAAAGAGGAACAACATCACATTCATCGGCGACCCAAAACGACAAGTTCAGACATACACGCTGGAAGAAACACAATACAAGGACAAGCTACATCTATCATATCAGTATTCTCGCCCGGAGCCCTCCTTGAAGATAAAAAACAATAGACCTTCCCCAGCGACTGCATCTCCACCATGTATTTCTTTGCCGTCCTCAACATCAAGTGAGCCCCCTACATGTCCTGGGCACACAAAGAGACAGAACAAGATTATTTCCTCTTCAAAATTTAACAACAGTAAAAGGTACACTTTGCAATACCCTTTATAGAAAGTTAAAAGGCAGCTCCATGTCAAAACAAAACAAATCTGGCTCAGTGCACACACAAACCCAAAGTACTTGGTGAATCACATGTCTACATTTCATATATAAAATACAAAGTACTAACAAGCAGCCTCCCAAAGCTAAACCAATCTCTTTTTTTGGTTCATCGTAACAGGACGTAATGCAGTTCAAGTTGCTTCCAAAGACAACAATCTATATGTGCACTCTTAAAATTTTCATCCGAAGTAGAAAATAGCCTATGCAAGTATGCGATGATACTTCAAGTTACCCCTTGCAAATTTTGATTCAAATAGTCAATTGCTTATGATTGTCACTGTCAAGTAACAATCCTAGCTTTCTATTTCTGCCTTCCCTTGAGCAGAGTAACATACGTTTGGAAGTCTTTCTATGCTGGGCACAAGATTGTTTGACAGGTGGCTTATTCCATACTCATAGCTCTGCCAAGGACCATAACAAGCTATGGAAATCCTTGTCTACAGTGGCAGGCTAAATTTGGGTTTTATGCCGATAAGCCCAGTGTGTTTCATGCTACATCATATTCACAGCAACCATGAAGCATTGTTAACAAGGTATGCAAGATAAGCTCAGAATGAAATAAGTGGCGGACCAAGATTTGTTTTTCTTTCATATATATTGCCTCCACTTTAAAAGAGTATAACAATTAATAGAAGGAAATACATTATCATTTCTTCACTCACAAAGTCAGACAGATCAAACAGGCTTACTTATGATGCACTTATTGTTTTCTACAATCAGGAGCACCCAGTCCAAAACCTAGTTCCCATAGCAAACAGAGTTTGGAAGGAGAGATTGTTCACATAGCAAACCGAGTTGGAAGGAGAGACCAGGGACTCACCTATCTAGTTGTAGCAAAGAAGGCAGTCGTCGGAGCATGGACCATCACAATATGCACCGTCTGCTGGATAGCCTAAATATCGAGCCCCTTCCGTTGAGCGCACCAGGTTCAAATGTCTCTCTCTAATGAACACACCACAAAACAGAGGACAAAAATATAAGTGAGAAAGTGTAAGTGCATCTCTTTAGGGTCGATATTAAACACTACGCACCACTCATACACTTGGTAATATAATAGCAGTAGCTATCCCAAAAAAGATTTAAGCAATCATAATACTTCCACGAAACAAAAACTAGAAACAAAAGTACAAGCATAACCATTTTCAAAAAAATATAAGCAGTGAGCATACTAGAGAAGTTAGAAGTAATGTAAATAGTGAGCATGCAGCTAGCTGTACTTGTTACCAACTAAGATAATTACTGATGATTTACATTAACTTCCATGGCACAGCGGAGATATAACCAAAAACTTCCTTGCTATAACAACCACATTATATTAATAAAAAATGATCGATGCAACACTCTAGCTTCTAACAAAAATCCATCAATTCGCATACATTTATCAGATTTTACACAATGCATATATATCCCAAGTGAGTGAGTTACATGTGTGGATGTGCTTTAAATACAGCCAGCAATCAAGATATTCGCATGTCCATTAAGCAAGACAAGACTTGCAGCAAGACAGGACTTGCACAAGAGTTGAATATGAAAGATATCCCCGTGAAAATATATCGCATGGCCTGCAGTGAGAAAATAGCATAGTTTAGCCAACTACACATATTCATATTCTTGTCTAGCCATTAAAATTTAAAACAGAAAAGAATTATCAGGTATTCATAGTCTAAAAATCTGCCGTCTCTACTATTTACATGTATCAACATGTACTGATAAAATGACATGGATATTTGCGCAGCTATCAAGTAAAGCATCGTCATATATAACTTCCATATTTGCGCAGCTATCAACTAAAACAACATCATATATCAACTCAGCATTATTTTAAGAATCTTCGAATAACAGAAATTATTCTTTTGGATAATCCTAACCAGATCTCTGTAGCCAAATAATAAAAGCCTTAGTCATTATCCTTTTTGCCTACTAGTTCCATCATATATGCACAAAACATAGATAAGCCAACTCTTTTTCCACTGCAAAAATGATAAACTGGCCCAAGTGTAACACAAATCTCACTTGCAAACATGGACAGACAGTAGATGTCAATCTGTCGAGGTTCAAATAAAACTGCAATGCACATCTACTACGAATCAAAAGAACCATAGGTCCAAAGTTGATATTTTGAACGCCATAACTACATTGTATCAATAAGAACATCTGTTGGATTTGCTGTAGCCATGTCAATTGAACCATAAAAATTTAACTTAGGTTGCAGAAACCATATGGTTCATGCCAACAAAGAATTCTTATATCTATGTTTTGACAGGGCAACGTGAACCAGAAGTCATTTGTTGCAACAAGAGACTATTTTCTTAACACTGTTGAGCTAATAATAATTTAAAGAATCTGATATATGTGAAGTTCCACCCAAGTACTCGATGATCCATGCAATTTGAAGTCATATGTTGTATATGCATATGATGAATAGCATAAAGTAGAAGAGATCACCTCACCTATCCTGATGAAAGCATGCACGACGAGTATGAATAGAAGGACAGGCTTGGAAGCAAATGGTGTAAGAATTTCTGCAGGAGACCACCATACAACCCAAATCCAAACACCACCATGCCACCAAAACAGCCAGCCTAAATACCTCCAAGAATCTGCAGTACAAAGCACAAAACTAAGTGTCTATTATACAGACAGGACATGGATGGCGAACACAATTAACTAAAAACTGAAAATCAGAATCAAGTATTTGTGACTACAAGCTAAGGTGCACACTAAGAATCAAATGCAGAGGAAATGCTCTATGTGAAACCGTAGCAAGGTACCTGAGTGAGAAGGTAGCCCCCCAAAAAATAAGACTGGATGAGGCCAACAGTTGCTAGACTCCAGCCGAGCTTTGTAGACATCAAAAGGATTGCGAAACTCATGTTCACCTGGGTGAATTTGACCATCACAATAAACTAACTAAGAAGCCGATGAATTCTGGGTACTCACACGGAGGAGTATGCCATGCTAATGTGCCTTGGATTTTCCACATCTTCGGGCAACCCAGATAGATCATCACACCTTATAGTGCCAGCCATTTCAGTTTGACAACTAACTCTAGGTGGCCCTTGAGCGTGTCAAGTTCCCTCGATGGCCTCTAACAACCACGGCGTCTAGGCTTTACTTTTATATAGATATGCTCTCCTATAATAATATCCAAAGAATGGAATAAGGTTTCTCTAACACAAGACAAGACAAACATATGCTGCTATAACTGCTGATAGTGCCAAACTACACTGTTCTAGCACAAGCCACACTAGTAAGTACTACTACCATGAAAAACAAAGATCACACACTATTTCATCAAAGGCACACCACATACTTTCGAATTGCTTATACTTGGTAGTAAAAAATATGGACTTAAACCAGAGCATCTTATCTACAAATGCACCTCATTATTTTTGTTACGGAACCTACACGACTACAAGATCAAAAACAGTAGCATGATATTGATCACACAACCACTTTACTAGTGACAAACCGCTTAGTTATGCAAGAAAAAAATTATGTAGTAACATGGCACATTCTAAAGCCTAGAACTACATCATCATTATACCAAGATTGTAGCATCACAGCTCAAACCATAACCAGACATGGCCATATGAGGAGGACGAGCCACAACCGACATTATCCCCCTTGGCTCCGCTACAGACACTCTCATCTGTCCGATATTGCCGACAATCCGCTCATAGAGATAGCCATCTTCTTTGATTCTTCTGCTTCATCCTCTTAGAGATAGGATTGATGGATCAACTACTAGACTCCATCCATGGATTTCGTATTTGACCAGCTTGACAGGGTTGCTCATCGATCTGCAGCAAACAGTTTTGCCAACAACAGTGTCCAGTCGTTGCATATAGAGAAAGTATAGGAGCACAACTGCACAACAATGTATCTGCATTAGTACAATAATAGAACGTGCTCTCGGGATCTATCTACTTTGCCAACCAAGCTGGTACACCTACACATTTGATGCGAACATGGAACTTAATAACCTAAAATGGAGATCTTTTGTGGAATCTTTCAAAGCGATAGGGAGCCTCTGCTACATGGCATGTCCTTAAAAGGAATTGTACATCATGCAGGTTTCGGTCTTTGATTGTATTCTTGGTCATTGCACTCGTTAAGGACACTATGTGCCTTCTAGTAGGACTAATAAAGTCGCTTCCAGCAATTACTTCTAGCTTGTTGATAAAAGAACTTATTGCCCAGATCCATATTATCCAAAGATAGGAAGTTAAAATTCCAATCATTTCCAAAGAATCATGGTAGGAATTCTTGCTATGAGCTTATTTAATACACAAGACTCCTTCTTTGCCTTATATTTGTGAATTCTTATTACTCCAGCTACTGTAAAAAACGGAAACCTACTTTTATCCATTCCAGCATAAATTTTGGATATCTAACCTTTTATTACTTACGAAGATCATTATGACATATGAAAATTGGCTTGCAGTATGTCAAAAAAAAGTTAATATATAAATTTTCTAGTATATAGCAATAAAATTAGATCCAAAGTTGTATAAGGCTGTACATCAGAAGGACTTCGGATAATGATGCCTAGAAAGCCTTTTATATGTGCACACAATCGAAAAAGAAACATCGATCCATAAACACAAAGAGGAGAGAAACCCAGAAGATAAGAAAAAAAATCCTGCCTTCAAAACAGCAGTCCTTTGGTCAAGTAGGTGTCACATCATGTGTTTACTAATTGCAACCAGCAGTCCTCTTGTGAGATTGTAACCATGGTAGAACTTTCAATGAGTAGCCTGTACTAAAATGCTGAATCAAGCAGGGTAAAGAATACATATTTTTACTATCCATTACTGGAGCGTTGAAAAGCTTCATTGTGCTTTAATATTGTAGTGACTTGGCAAGAACTAGACACCAAATTATATATTGTTTACTATCCTTCACGACATGGCATTTACTATGCTTACAAGTTGCAGTTCAAATTGCTTCCAAAGATAACAATCTATACTTGGAGTAGATCCCAAGTAGAAAACATTCATATGCAAGTATGTGATAATACTGCAAGTTACGCCTTGCAAATTCGGATTCGGTTAGTCAATTACCTATGACTTATACTGTCAATTGAAAATCCTAGCTTTCCATTTTTTCCTTCCCTAGAACATAGTAATAATATACGTTTGGAACTCTTTATATGCTGGGAACAAGCTTAGTTGACAAGGCGGCTTGTTCCATACTCGTACCTAAAGATATCACTGCCAAGGACCATAACAAGGAACGTCAATCCTTGCCTACAGTTTCCAGCCCATTTGGCTAACCATGACAGGCCAAATTTGGCTTCTATGCAGATTAAGCGTAGTGTGTTTCATGCTACATCATATTCACAGCAAGCATGAAGCATTCTTGATAAGGTACGCCCGATAACCTCAGATTGAAATAAGTCCAGGACCAAGATTTTTGTTTACATATATTACATACAGTTAAAAGATTATAACAAATAATAGAATAAAATATAGGAAATTTCGCAAGCAGTCAAGGTGTCCAGCAAAAAATATTATGTTTCGACCAGAAACAGCCTTGATTCTGACCCAAGAACCACTACCTGGGCACAACACAACTAGATATGCCATGGCACGATGGCCACTATGAGATTTATACACGACTCGATGGCCGTGGGCACACAAGCACGCACATGAGAGAGCAGAGAGGAGAGGGATGGAGGGCCTTACATACACCAGGGTGGTAGAAGAAGCACAGAGGAAGCCGAGAGGAGACAAGGATGGGGAGCCTCACCAGCGATTCGTTGGGGCAGGGGTTTGACGCTGCGAGCATCGGGTCGCAGGCGCTGCCGTGGCCATGGATCAACTGAGCCCGGGGTGAGCCGAACGCGTCATCCACTGGTTGTTGGATGGAGTTCGAGCAGGAACGACATGGAGCACCGCCGCGGCAGGAGCGCCATTCGAGCCCTGCTTGAATCTGGAGCCTAGGGAGAGAAGAAATTTTTAGATCAGGGAAATGCTTAAACCGTGAAGAAAAATGCAGTGCACAATTTATAGCAGTGAACAAGGCATACAAGCAAGTATTTTCATCTTCGTATGGCCTGAAGAAGAAAGACATACAAGTAGCTATACTAACAAAGCAAAAGCCAACGGAACTAAACTCAATCTAGTATAATGAGAATGTCAAAATCCTGATAATGCTATAAAAGCACTCCCTCTCTAAACTAACACAAGACGTTTTAGGTCACTAAAAGTAGTGTTCTAAAACATCTTATATTAGTTTGCAGAGGGAGTAGCATACATGTTTTGGTTGCACGATGATCTTGTCAGAATCAACCAAACAATCCTGAAATTATAGAGGGCCACTTGTTGCAGCAAGAAAGAACATCATCTGGGCATCTTCAGATATTTACAAGAGATTATTTGGCACAATTAATCATCTTGCTAGCTAACAACACAACTGCTACAACATCACGTAGTCACAACTTAACCGTGCTAACTAAAAAATGCAAGAAACGCATCTACCCATGCATATAGAGAAATACTGGTAAGATGTGAAATTGCACATCACTAAAACTGAACATGTATACAGTAATAACATAGCATCATAGACCAGATCGCCACCACAGACCAAAAGCACTATATCATCAGCTCGATGGCCGAAGCCAGAGGAAAGAGACACTAGGGACTCACCTAAGTGGTGGTAGGTAGCCCAGGAGGTTACGGGACGACCAATCAGCCATCTCATCGGCACCGGAAGCAAGGCGTCAACTATGATCTCCTGAAATATTCAAAGAACCGAGTCATTTCTCTCTCAAATGAACACAACACAAGACAAAGGTGCATGCTGACAAAAAGTAAGTGAGGAGAGGTCCACGGCTTCAAAGAATGTTAACATATGTTCAGGGTAGACAAAAACACTATTCACAAAAAATACAATTGGTAATAGGAGCTACTCCAAAACAGCTTGACCAAACCAGAATTAAAACACTAGCTATGTTCTGGAACCCATTCAAGAAGATAGCATCCATGATCATCTAAGAAATCTCTCCTACAATGCACACATGCCTTGGTAAAAAGGACGATAAATCAAATAGCATCTAATGCACAATAGCAATTAGACAACCCGGTAAGTTCCACAATTCTTCATCGTACTACAGAAATCAGAAGATAAAACCAACTATAGTGCCATATTCATCAAATCCGCAGCCACCGAGTCGCCGCCTCCTGCAAATAAACCCACAAAAACAACCGCATGCAGCCGCAGTACCGCCCACCGAAGAACGAGCATACAGCCAAAGCCTCGCGAAGCAGAAGAAACGTACGCGGAGGACCAGCAGCCGGATGATGCGATGATAATAAAAAAATCTCTTTGACCGGCGACGAACACAACAAAACCCCACCCACGAACACACGGAGCAACAACACTCAAACATGATGAAAAAGACGAAGCAGGCACCAGCGTGCAGGATCGGGACACAGTACGCACACCGCAAAGGACTTGATAGCCAACCGTTCTAACCACACAAAACCAGAAACACAGTCACAAACAGGCCCAGGGGTCAGCAACATCACCACTTAGCCCAATAATTTGGTATATCTCATTATTATAAAACCAACCTTCAAACATCGGCTATACCTGCAATTCATTATCAGGAATAGATCTTGCATCTCCACAACCTGAGAGGTGAGGACTGAGCTCCCATTCCACTAAAACATAAGATGACTATTTTCTTGCAAATGATTGATGGGCAACAAATTTCAAGCATATACCTGCAGAAATTTTCATGAGTAAACAATAATGAGTATGATGCACGACACATGTTGTGAGCTTTGAAGAATTCTTTCGAAAACAGTTCCAAGTTGAACCTTTAAATATTCAACCATTTCTACTGCCTAGGGCAAAGAAGTACTGGACATTCTTATTGGCACTTTGGACATTGTGCAAAAAAGGTAGCTACTAGTACACTACCATTAATTATTTTTACTCGTGCTTCTAACACTAGTTCTAAGCTGCTGGTTAATGTGTGTATAGTGTACACCTGGGAGATTAGAGAGAAACATGGTCCCCGCACATACATTCATTTACCCCAATTATACATTTTCATGTCTTGCTAGCTAGATTCATAGCATTAACCAACCAAGTTCGCCTCATAGTTTCTCGAATAGACACGAGTTCCATAGCTTGAATTTGTTTTAACAGAAGAAACACCGACAATTCAATTCAACATTCTCAACACATATTGGTAAACAAATGCAGCATCAAATTCACTATAGTTTCTAGGATTTATGTCCCTAAAATTCACTTCATATTACCGCCTTAGATGGATTTAACTAAAACGGTGGTAGTCTGCTTATACTTCAAGAACCTTGATTGGAGGAAAAATAGAGATCTAAAACGACATAGTCCCACCTCATGAACGTACAACACAAAGTTCTGACCATGGTAACAACACAAACACCATAGACCACTCACCACCAACAAAGATCACAAGCACTATATCATCGACTCGACAGACAGAAATGAACATGTTATGGCCAAGCAAAAGCTGGTTCCGGGAGCAAACAGAGGGAGAGAGCAAAAAAACTCGCCTAAGTAGTTGCACCAGAGGAGGCAGCCATGTGTGCCCAGATCATCACACCGTGTTAGGACTGCCCGGCGCCTTTGGCTTGACAACCAACTCCACATGCCCCTTGATCTTATCAAGTTCCCTCAACCTGCAACAACTAAGTCAGATCTCTCACAAATGGACAGGACACAAAATGATAGCATAACAATATTGTAGGTTAATCAACACATAGCCATGCTACAGGAAAATGGACCCTTTATTGCATCATGAACCCTGATAATAGAGGTCTGGGGAAGCAAGCAGCAACAAAGGAACTCACAAGGTCCATGTTGCAGAGCAATAAGGAGAAGAAGCGGAGGACAACGACGGTCCAGCACTTGCGGAACTGCTGCCATCGGGCGGGAGCAGAAAAGACCTCTCCATTAACGTCGCCGACTAGAACGGCCGTCTCAGCAGGGACGTCACCCAGCTGTGTCCCAGTCATCTCGTATTGCTAGGCCCTGCAGTGGGCACGCTTTCTGATGGGTACCCATCATTCCGGTTGTAGCACGCTCGCGCTCTCCAGACCGGTTAGGTTCTTGGGCTTGTGCCATCCGTTGTTGATCGGGTCCAAGGAGAGGAAGCACTGGAACCTTGACAAGACTCTCATCTTCATTCCTGCATTGTTGCAGAGCCTCATAGGAGTGGTGAGCAGAGTCTGGCCGCAAAGTTGCTCCTATATTGAAATTCCAGCGCTCCTGGAAACACGCTGGCCATTTGATCTTTTGACTCCTCCAGGAACCAAGGAGCACAACCACGTGCTGTGTGGCAACATAGAGTACATCATCTCATGCTGCTTACCTGTGGAAAAAGACACCATAGTATGGATTGGATTTCCTTCGAACGGCAAAGTGGGACTAAAAATCACGCAACGGAAATGTATGCAGGGTATAGTATCTAGTACGATCTACAACGCTGATCAGTATGGTAAAATAACCAATAATGAATATGGCAACAAACGTGGGACTAAAAATCACGCAAAGGAGAAGTAGAATAATTAGGAATGAATTCAAATATAACATTATGCATCCTTGCTGAAAAAGGCACCTAGGAGGCAACAAACCAGACAACATGCATATGGCAATTGAGCCAACTCAAACATGTGTCGATTTTTCAAGAGAAAATAGGCTCATAGCAGGTAAGCTGTAATCATTCTATTTTTACAAACGTTCCTAAACATGGTAACTTTTTTTACTGAAATCACTTACCGAGTACTATATATATGATTCAATGTTCATGGTGACAGAGTGGAATGCTTTTCAAAGAAAATAAAGAACTAAAACCCAAATGTGTCAAGGGAAGCAGACAAACAGATATAGTCAAAACCTGCAATAACCTATTTTCATGGTGATATATGTGGTAAGCAGACAAACAGATTATCTACAATATAGCTCTCCTACAGCCAGGCATTTCTACATCAAGGGAAGCAGACCGGCAGACCTACTGTTCATCGTAAGAAATGAAGCGGAGCCTTTGGTCTCGGCAAAATTGAAGATGTTACTCAAAAATAAAATAAACACCATTGATACTCAAACATATATGGTTGAAAATGAGAAGGGGCATGATTTCTAAGAAAAGTTGATACCTGAACAAATGTCACCAACTCAAATCATTTTTTTGCTTTAGTAGTCATTTACAGGGTACTATATCTCAGTCGACCTCAATGTTCATGGTAATATATCTCAGTCAACCTCAATGGCAGCTAAGCAGTAAACATACTATTGATAGACATTCCTAAACATGATTAAAAATACTGAAATAATTTATCAGGTACTATATCTAAGTCGGTGTCAACTCAAATATGTCTAAGCGGTAATCATGCTATTTTCAGATGTACCTCAAACATGGTAAAAATAATACTTTGGCAACAGAATGCAGAATAAGCAGTAATCATGTTATCACATATGCAACCAAGTTAAGTCAAACGAATTCATGAATTGAAACCCAAACGTGTGAAGGCATGTACAGTTCTCCAGTATAGCTGCTCGTACTACAACAAGGCAATCTTACTGCAAGACGAGTATCATTGTTCATCAAAACAAAGGAAGCCATGGCAGAGCCTTTGAACTGGCAAATTTTAAGGCATTAAAAGACATTATACTTTTTATGTATCAACTTTCAGAACTATGAGCTCATCGTTCACCCGAAGAAGTACTTTGGGACTCATTGTTCAGTTTATTTAATCTCACGATAATATACAGTATAGCCCTTTAAATAGGGAAAACACCTAGCAATTCAGCCTAAGCATTGCATTAAAGATTAAATTGGGGTTTTCCTCTCCATGTGGAACATGCAAGTTTGCACCATTAAACTTTCGACACTATTTCAATTTACAATACCAACTAGGCTAAAGGTACAAACTAGTCCACTGTGAGCAGGAGCACGATGCGAATGTCTAGAAACTATGCTAGAGGCAGGCAGAGCAGCGATAGCATTGGGGGGGGGGGGGGGGGGGGGGGGGGGACATCTTACGTGGGAGGGCGGAGCAGAGAGCAACCTTGTGCGGGGTTTCGGTGTCAGCATCGCCTCAAGGTTGAGGTATGACCCAATGATGTCCTCGTCGAGCTCGACAACTTGGGCGTGTCTTCTTGCATGTTCCTCAACGATGTTGTCCATAAAGGCCGCCTGCTGCTTTGAATCAAACAAACACATAAATTAGGGGATCTGAGAGACTAAAACTCAAAGCTACACTCTTTCCAGTAGAACATAGAGCTTGTAGAACCCAGCTAAGAGTGTGCCAGCCAATGGCAAAAGAACCTAGCTACAGCATCACTGTAAATAGATCACTGGAAAATCAAATTCTATAAATCAAAAGACCAAATGACCAATACATCAAGAGTTTAGATCTAGAACGGCTAAACTACATTATATTAAGACCATCTGATGGTCTTGCTGCAACCACCTCGAATGATCCAGAAAAAATAATCAAGTTAGGTTGCAGAAACGGTAAACTGTTTCTCCATAGCTGCAAGGACAATGGTCATATGGTCAATGGAGAAGCACATGTGTAAGTAACAAAACAGAGATAACAAGGTGACACAAAGCAACCACAACCATAGCAGCAAGGGAAAATGAAGGTTGCATAAGCTAGTAACTGGTTCAAATGCAAACTAAATTAATTCCAAGCAAGCTACTATGCCTACTATATGGTGACATATAGTACCTCGTCATCTAATGCTGCTTAGCTGTGGAAGTAGACACCATAGTATGGTTGGATTTTCTTTGAAGGGAAAAAGGGCTAAAAATCATGCAATGGCAATGTGTGCAGGGTATAGTATCTAGTACTATTTACAAGGGTGATCAGTATAGTAGAATAACCAGGAACAAATTAAAATTAACATTATGCATCCTTGTTGAAGACATGCACCTAGGAGGCAACAAACCAGACAACATGCATATGGAAATTGAGCCAACTCAAACATGTGTCATTTTTTTCAGAGAAAATGGGCACATAGCAACTCACCAGTAATCATGCTATTTTTTCAAACGTTCCTAAACATGTTTTTTTACTGAAATCACTTAACGAGTACTATATATGTATCGATGTTAATGGTGATATATGTGGAATGCTTTTCAGAGAAAATCAGAATTAAACCCAAATGTGTCAAGCCCAGTATAGTCAAAACCTGCAACAACCTATGTTCATGGTGATATATGTGGTAAGCGGACCAACAGATTCTCCACAGTATAGCTGCTCCTACAGCAAGGCATTTCTACAGCAAGGAAAGAAGACGAGCATACCTATTCATCGTAAATTAGGAAGCGAAGCCTTTGATCTCAGCAAAATTGAAAGCGTTTCTCAAAAATAAAATAAAAACCATTGGCACTCAAACATATATTATTGAAAATGAAAAGGAGCATGCTTTCTAAGAAAAGCTGATACCCGAACAAATGTCACCAAAGCAAATCAATATTTTTTTGCTTCAGAAACCATTTACGGGGTACTATATCTCAGTCGACTTCGATCAAATATATCTCAGTTTTCTAGAAACAACAGGCATATGGCAGCTAGGCATTAATCATAATAATGACAGATATTCCTAAACATGATAAAAAATACTGAGATTGTTTATCGAGTACTAATGAGAAAAGTCACCTAGCCATTCGGCCTAGAATTGCATTAAAGATTGAACTGGTGTCTAGAAACTATGCTAGAGGCAGAGCAGCAATAACTTGGAAAAAATGCATCTTAGGTGGGGGGGAGGGGGGGCAGATAGCAACCTTGTGCGCGGAGTCGGCGTCACCATCACCTAGAGGTTGCGGTATGACCCAATGATGTCCTCGTCTAGCTCGACAACTTGGGCATGTCTTCCTGCATGTTCCTCGTCGATGTCGTCCATAAACGGCGCCTGCTGCTCTGAATCAAACAAACACATAAAGTAGGAGATCTAAGAGAGACTACAACTCAAAGCAACTCTCTTTTCAGTACAACATAGAGACCGTAGAAGCCAGCTAAGAGTGTACCATCCAACAACAAAAGAGCCTAGCTACAACATGACTGTAAATAGATCACTAGAAAACCAAATTCTCCAAGTCAAAAGACCAATACATCAAGAGTTGGGATCTAGAACAGCTTAACTACATTATATCAATATAAGAACATCTGGTTGTCTTGCTGAAGCCACCTCCAATGAACTAGAAGAAAATCAACTTAGGTTGCAGATTTGCACTAATACAATAAACTGTTTCTCCTTAGGAGCAAGAACAATGGCCATATGGTCAATGGAGAAGCACATGTGTAAGTAACAAAATAGAGATAACAAGGTGACACAAAGCAACCAACACCATAGTAGCAAGGAAATATGAAGGTTGCATAAGCTAGTAACTCGTTGAGATGCAAACTAAATTAATTCCCAGCAGGATACTATGCTTGGCAACAGAAAAATGGTCTCCTTTGGAAGCTGTGGTTTTTCTCATTAGAGTGAGGTAAACAAAAATATAACTAAGCAACCGTACATAGCTGATAACTAATCATTTGCATGATTGCGTACCTGCCATTATTTAGGCTTGCTATTGATAGAGGGATCAAATATTATCAAACAAAGATGTTATGATCCTTGAGAAATGTAGTTAGGTATAATCTGTATGTGTTGTTTCAAAGGTGGTGTAGCATAATCATGAAGATTTGTTGTCACCAGCTGCCTTGGGAAAACTATTATGCTAGATTTAGCACATAGATTAGATTAGAGGAGTTTAATCTGTTAGAATAAATGCTAAACCATCCTCAAGCTATTGGTCTAGGAATGGGACTCAATTAATTCCCACTTAGTTTTTGCCTGTGTTATAGTCCTAACCTTCCTGGCAAGTGGATGGAATGGTGGGTTACTATTATTACGAAATCGGCACATCAGGAATATGTTAGAATTGCTGAAACGAGCAGGGCTAAAAAAATGACCATTCCAACAAGCGGGCCTATGAAACAGCATTAATTACACAACAGATTTACCCTTCATTGTAATTACAGAACGGGCTGGATGTGGTCGTATGAAAGTGGAAAACTAAAAGAACACCTTGTCATTTAGTGAGACATGCAAATCCAAGAGGACTTCATATTACTGAGATTGATAGAAAAGAAAAAACAACCATTCATGGCTATAACAGAGGAGCAAAGACATCACATAAACACTTAAGTAAGACCATGATAGCAGACAACTAATACACCACCAACAAAATGAAAAGAGCATGCAACACAATATTATAACTGGTGGAGCACGATCAACCAACATCATAGCACTTGAGAACCGTTATTATACTAGTTCATGTCGGGAATGAAAACATGGTTACCAACCTGGCTTTTCTAGGTGGGGATTGTACTATTCTTAGTAATAAGTCTGGTCAAAATTACCACCAAGAGTACCAATACCAAGTGATCAAGGAGAAAAATCTCCTTCACATCTCCACGGAGAATGCCGACCTGAATAGCACCACTCATGGCCATTCTAATCTATCTTTTTAATAGATCAACAGTGAACTCGCTCACTAAGAACTCCGACAGACTATTGACAAGTCTTCTCCACCCAAGAAAGTATCACTGTTTGTTGTTTTGACCTGACAAGCACATCATCAACATATCAGCAATGGGAATGAAGCACGATATAACAACCACTAGTAAGAGGCAAGCTATAAACACTGACCTCAAACCCTCCGTTAGAGATCTCTACAATCGAGACAACAAAGGCTCCTCCTCCAAGGATCCTATCAAACAAACAAAGGACTATTACCAAACCCTGTAGCAACAGTAGCATGGAGTAGAAAAAGGGCCTAACCAGCACAAAACTACAAGAGGCCAATTTCATTTACAAGAAAGATCATCACAATCACATGATTGTGGTGGCAGGAAAAGCACCACCATAGATCGAAACAATAAATCATCGACTCAATGCTAGTGTTATTGTTTCACTACTTATTCATTAAAAATAGCCAAGCTTTCAGGTCCTATAAAAAATGTGTATATGACCTTTATTCATTTCATTAACCATGGCTCAATAATTGTGGACACATAGAGCATGAGGGAGAGCAACGGAGAGAAACCAGCAGGTTACCTATGCCAGAACCGAAGAGGAAGCAACCACCATAGGGGCGGGAGGATAGGCGCCAGAGTGACCGCGGGAGTAGGCAGGCCTGCTTCGCCGGCCAACCTTGTGCCACACAACACCATTATCCCAAAACCAGCATCGATCACGGGATGTTCGCCGGTACCCATTCACCTTTGCCTCATCTTCGTTATCATGGGGCCCATCCAACCTTGGAGTTCGCCTGCCGCTTGGCCAAGTAGCTCATAACTGCTGCAAAGGATATCAGGGTCAGGTGGCTGGAATGAGTATATATAGGAGCACAACAACAATATAAGCTACAGCAGCTCTAGACACAACTTAAAGGAAGCAACAAATACGCGATATCAGTTCTTGTAAAAGATATACACCGGATCAGATTATGCTGAAAGGCAACAGTACCGTTATCTTCTATCTAGGATTATTCAAGCCAAGAAAAAGGAAACCCAAATAGCTAGGAGTTCATTTTCTTGTAGGAGAGGGCTCGAACAAATTATGACTTATTTACTCAGCAGTGAATCCCTATAATTAATAATTAATACGAGAAGCACAAATTTAACCCTAGATGGCAGATGGCCAGTGCAAAACTGAGGTCACCATGGCTCGATGGCCATGGGTACACACACACACACACACACACACACACACACACACAGAGAGAGAGAGAGAGAGAGGATGAGGGGGAGCGAGAGATAGCACCTACGCCTTTGCTAGGGAGGAAGACAAGACGAATCATGGCAGGGCGGGAGTGAGGTGTCGTAGTGGAAGAAGAATGAATCCAATCAGGGTGGTCTATGGAAGAAGAATGAATCAATCCCATGCATTCACCTTCGCCGCCGCAAACAGGGCCACTTGTCGATGGACATACCAAACTGCACACAACCAACCGACCGCACGCATTAGATGCGGATCGAGATGAAGAATACCAACCAGAAGAAGGGGATGCGGATCAGATTCATACATACATACATACCCTTGTCGAGGTCTTGTCTTAGAGGATGATTAAACGCTGTCCGAAACAGAGGAAATAGCACTCATGAAGATGATCGATGATCTGACCTCCGGGTAGAGCAAATAGCTGCTGGTCGGAACTCCCGGGAAGAGCCATGCTAGGCCATTGAAATGCAAAACAACACAAGGATTCACACATTAAATGCTGATTCATGTTTCTTGTGAATACATGGTCTTGCAGTACCAGGTGAGAGTGGCAGTACACAAGTAGCATCACTATTATTACCTTGTAAAGAACAACATGCCAATGAGAATGAGACACTACCGAGTTGTACAATAGCCATGATGACATCCAGTCTTGGTAAATGGTTATCCGGATGGAATTTTGAGTTCCCAAGAAAGAAAAATTATCAGCACAAGAATCCTATTTTTGATGTCTGAACTGAACCGACTTTGAATTTTGAACAGTAGCAGATCAGGTCACTACAATGAGTCTGAAGTCAGATCAGGTCAAGCAAAATTAGAAGTAACCTACTTAGGGTCTTCACAAGCTATAACAACAAAAAAACGTTTAAAAAACAAAATTCAATAGTGGAATTCCTGGGTAGTTGTTTTTATACATATAGATAGTAACACAATCAGACTCGCATCTTTCTTGGTAGCAATTGAATCTTCACAGCCCAGCCATTATCGTGATTACAGCCAGCCATGATCATAAAAAACCAAATACCGGCCAGCTGCATCAGCAAACCAATGGATTTTATATAAAGGCAAAGATAAGCCTGAAGACAAGAAAAAAGACCACCATCGCTTTCAGATGTGGCAGCTGTCGTGGTCTTAGTTACAAGGACTAGAAACCGTTCCATTTTTCGTGTTCGATGATGCACAGCTCAGTGGTCCATCAACAAAGGTGTTTGGCACATTTGTACATTTGAAATCGATGATATCTATACATTTCATTTTCGAGCTTTGAAGTCGATGATTTCTGTACATTTGCCAAACACGAGGATTGCAAACATTTGTTTACCTTGTGTTTTCCTTTTCAAGACAAGTGCCTTATGTTATGGTTTCTGTAGGAACTCAAAGAACCCGTTGATGTTCCTACATGGCTAGTCTGCTAATTGATGTTATAATATCACACAAACAGCATGTGGGAGAGCGAGACAGAGCACCTACCTATGCCTTTGTCGGGAGGAATCCGAGGCGAATCGTGGCTGGCTGCCAGATCGAATCCCCATGAATCCAATCCAATCCAATCCAATCCAATCCAATCAGGGGAAGAAGAATCCCACGATTTCACATTGGCCGCCGCAAACAATCAGGGTGGCCACTTGTCGATGGGCATCCCAAACTGCATACACACAACCAAGCAACCGCGCGCACACACGCATCAGATGCGGATTGTCGATTTGAAGAAAAGCAACCTGAATAAGAAGAAGAAGGGGATGCCGCGAATCAGATTCATGCATACCCCTGCTTCCGTCGTCAAGGCCTGTGCTGCGCCTCCTGCCTGCTGCGCGTGCGGTCTCCGTGGCCGCCCTCCATGGCCGCGAGAAGGGAGGAGAGACGGCAGCTCGGTCGCCATGGCCGCGGCGCTGGAAGGGGTGGAAGGAGGTGGGGGGTGGATCGGCACGGCTAGGGTTGGGTGGAAGGAGGAGGCGGAGGTGGGAGAGGACGATGGCCGCGTGCGCGCACGTCTCGACGGCGATGGGAGAGGAGGATGGACGCGGCGGCGGGGCGGGGCTGGGGTTGGGGCAGAGCAGGTCGTCGGCGGCGGCGGCGGGGGTTGGGAACTTGGGAGTGAGGAGTTTGGGTGGGTCGGGGCCTGGCGTGGTGAGCTTTCCTTTTTTCATTTAGAGCATGACTAAGAGTGATTGGATACGTTTTAGTCCCATGACTAAAAGTAGTGGGACTAAAACTTGCTAGCCTCACCCATGCTTGGATCCAAATACTAAAGAGACTAAAATAAAGTTATTGAGCATTTATTATCCTCCAAACCATCCAATCCAGAACTCGCATGTGCTAAAGGAGAGGAATTAAATGAGGAGAGAGAGGGCTAATACATATTTTAGTAGGTTTCATGTGACTAAAAAGTTTTAGCCTCAAGACTAGTTCTAGCCTCTCTTTAGTCAGGGGTGCTTGGAACTTTAGCCTCTAAAAGAGACTATTTTTAGTTAGACTAAAAATAGTCCCTTGGATACAAGCAGGCCCTAAAAGTAGTGGGACTAAAACTTGATAGCCTCATTCATGCTTGGATCCAAATACTAAAGAGACTAAAATTAAGTTATTGAGCATTTATTATCCTCCAAACCCTCCAATCCAGAACTCGCATGTGTTAAAAGAGAGGAATTAAATAAGGAGAGAGAGGGCTAATACATATTTTAGTAGGTTTCGTATGACTAAAATTTTTTAGCCTCAAGACTAGTCCTAGTCTCTCTTTAGTCAGAGATGCTTGGAACTTTAGCCTCTAAAAGAGACTATTTTTAGTCAGACTAAAAATAGTCCCTTGGATCCAAGCACCCTCTTACACGCGCATACACTCATCCCTATGAACGCACACACGCACACCCTACCTCTATGAGCATCTCCGAGAGACTGAGCCGGCATATCAAGCGCATCGTCGGAAATCGTGAAATTAATCCAGGAATAATGCGAGCAACAGGATTTGAACCCTGGTGGGTTGGGGATACCACTGTCCACCTAACCAACTCAACCACAGGTTGGTTCGCGGCGTGACCAATCTTAATGACAAGTTTGCGTTGTTTTTATTGGTCAATATGATCCTCCCATGGATTGCTCCATTGCGGCGATCTCAACCGCCCATCTTTTTTACATCCGACGGCAAAAACTTCGCGTCACGTGGATCACACCCAGTAAAACTCAAAGTTTTCCCATCACTCCTGCCTAAATTTCTTGATGGATTATTATAGATCCATAAAAGAAGTTTTGAAAACTAGTTCAGCATAATTACTATATGAAAACAAAAAACGTTGGAGTGGCTTTTTGTAATTGCATCCCTATATATCTTCTTTCGTGGTGTGGGCGAGAGGTTACCACTTAATTTAATTGTGAGTAGTATCTATTTTCTTCCCTAAGTACATGTATCTGTGGCATGCTCCTGATGCTTCGCACTACCCGGTGAGCTCCACGAGGCCCAATCTCCTACGTCTAAAGGGGGGCCTCCTGTGGTTGCCCTCATTCGGCACCTGATTATCCCGACTTCCTACATGCTATAGCTAAAGTGGACCTCTCGCCGCCACCGTCCTGAATTTCTTGACAGACACATGAGCTCTCCATCGACGTTATAGAGTCAAATATATACATCCATCAATAATGGAGTGAAAAGAGAGGGGAATAGGTTCTCTCTCTCTCTCTCTCTCTCTCTCTCTCTTAAAGAGGGAGCGAGCGTGGCGCCACGACTTGACCTCGCGGTGGAGTCATTACACTCTCTTAGCGGCATATGTCCATCGCCCGTGAAGCCGCCATGGCTATCGACCTTGTAACCCACCCACCCACCTCGCTTCCCTGTCAGACAAGCTCACCGGGGCCTAGGAAGGGGGGAGGGGTGCGTCCATCCACGCACTCCTTTGGATCCTTGGTGCGACGCTAGTGTGCGGTGGAGTTGTCTAACTTTGGCGTGGTTACGGAGCATGGTGTTCCACCTTTTTGTAGCTGCTTGATGTCGGGGGTCATGAGCCGGCTTCCTGCTGCTGCCATGGTGTTGCGCCGAGTCAAGATCGCCTGACCCACCGTGGAAGTGGAACAGGTCATGTGACACCGGAAGAGAAGGGAAAAAAAAGGAACTTCGAGTTGATTATCAGAAGAAGGAAAGAAATTTCCTTGTGGATTGTAGTACAAAGAAGGCTTGTAATCTTGCTAGTTGATCAAAAAAAAAACAGTTTATGCGTGCGACTCCAACGCTTCAATTCTCGTCAAAAAAGGATCGCTAATCTTCAGACTATATAGCTAGTGCAAGTTATTCTTCGCTCGTTTTTTGCTTGGCAATTCGATCGAGAGCACAACGCCGGCGGAGACGTGCGGCCGTTGAGCCACTTGACCGCCTTCTCGTCCGCGGACAGAGTGCACCAGAGGGCTCGGGAGTCGCCGGAGTTGGAGGCGACCGAAACCCGAGCCTCCTCCTGCCATGGCCGCGCTAGGGTTTCGGCGCGTAGGAAGAGAAGGAGGGGAGAGGGTGGGGGCGCAGGCGGTGGGGTAGACGCCGGAGGTCGCCGGCGTGGCAGGGGAGGAGGTCGCCGGCCGGTGGGGAAGAGGATTGGATCCAGGAGAGGGTTGGATTGGGGAAAAAAATGAAGTTTTGGGTGGGCTGCGGGTTGGGCCGGGTCGGTCGGGATGGCCTTTCTCGCGGTTGGTTGGTTCCAAAAAAATTCAATTTGGCACCGGCCGAGCCTTGAGCGGATGTAGTCTACGTATACAAGTGTCTACATACATCCGAATGTAATCTCTATGGTGGAATCTCTAAAAGGACATACATTTAAAAGCGGAGGATTATAAAATATTTTTTAACTGCAACCGCTATGTGGGACCCCCTCATTATTTATTATTTCCCCCTCCACCAAAATGTCAAACGTGCATCTCAACCGGCCGGCCCCATTGACAGAGTCTGCAATGCCCCAACATCGGACACCTCCCCCCCCCCCCCCCCCCATGAGGACGGCATCCCACCGATCCATCTTCTAATGTGTCGTGCTCTCGTTCCCCGGTGGACCTTCCGTCGCCGCTCTTATGAAGCTCTCGGCCGCCATGTGATCTCTATTTGGCCCGCCCGCATCCTGACGTTGGCGCCCTCGTGAAGAACCAGAAAGCCCCGTGAGCAGGCCGACGTTATCCGTATCACATTGGATTACCGCTCCTTCGATGGTCGGATAACCCAAAACGAAGCATGACTTGTGCTCCATAGACTATCTATTACGTACCTTTATTTCTCGTATGTAGGTCGACTTTGGATGCCGGGGGCTTTCATCCTTAGAAAAAAACATCGACTTTGGATAGTGTGGGTAGCCCACTGAACTGTAGTATGAAAGTCCATTGACCCAGGTTTTACCTATACCATGTTGTGTAGTCGGTCGCTCTTCATATGATGAGTTGACGATTGTGAACCCCATGTAGTAGACGTAGTTGTATACATACAACGTACTTACTTTTGTGCGCTAGCTAGCTAGCTTGGTGGCCAAGTGCTCTTCATATGATTATGATCTGTTTGGCGATGTGTGGATGGATGTGGCGTCGTCGTTACAACCGGCATGCACGATCCAATTCTTCTCGTCACAAAAAGAGAAGAAAAGAAAACGAAAGTGCTCCATGCACACGACACAAATGTCCGATCCATGCACGAACACGTACATCCAGCCGCCGGCGCCCTTTTTAATCAACACATGTCCGGTCAGATTCAATCCATCGTTCCCCGCAAAAAGATTCAATCCATCGTGCGTGCATCGTCCGACTTTCATCGTGTGCATATAGCAAGACTCAATAGAGAAAGACCCAGATTCTGTCTGTTTGAGTCATCCTGCAAGCATGCACGTTTTTTCTTTTCTTTTCTTCATTTTGAGACATTGATGCATGCGTGGCGTGGCTCCGGTGCACATCTCCCGACGTTGGCGCTCTCGTGAAGATCCCGAGAGCCCCGTGAGCAAGCTGACATTATCGGTACCACATTCATTGGATTACCTATTCTTCGATGACCAGATAACCCAAACGAAGCATCAAGCATTGAAACACACCAGCCTATAGCCTATAGCATGGTCATTGTTGACGCCACATGAGGCTATGCGATTCGGTGGCTTTCATGTTCAAGTTCAAGTGGAGGCAAAGTCAAGATTTATCCACATTGGTCCACGGGGTCACCAACCATCAACGACAAATGTATGTGCCATAGAAACAAGCCCATCGGCCTAAATTTTCATATGTAAGTTTCATTCCACATCTGGTCGTCGGCTTGAAAAGAAAACCGATCGATGTGGCGTCGTCGTTCCAACCGGCCTGCGACTCCCACGATCCAATTCTTCTCTGTCTGTTTGAGTCATCCCGCAAGCATGCACTGTTTTTTGAGGTAATAGCACCCCAGGTCCTTGAACTTGTCCTTCATGTGATGGTTTGGTCCTCAAACTTGCAAAAATGGATTATTTGGTCCTGAAACTTGTTCTCAAGGTGCACATTTGGTCCTGGGCCAATCAACAACAGCCAAGTGGAGCCAGTAGGGCGGAGCCAGTCAGCGCCGCAATTTTTGCATTTAGCCCCTTTCTGTTTATTGAAATTAACCTGCGGGATACCTCTGCTGGAGTGGATAGCTAGCTCTCTGTAGCCTCGCCTCGACCCACCCATGCCAGCTGCTTGACGGCGGGGACGACCCACCCATCGGCCTCTTCGAGAGCAGGACGTCGGCGGAGACGCGCGGCCCGTGAGCCACTTGGCCACCACCTCGTCGGCGGACAGAGTGCACCTGATGATGAAACTTTCCTCCAGCTCCTTCCTTCCCACGAACCGGACGTACCCCCCCCCCCCCCCCCCCCCCCCCCGCTCTGTTCCAGGATCTCGATGGACATCCTGGTGTCCTTGAGGTGCGTCCACACATCTCCGACGCGACGAAGACGGCCACGGAGTCCCCCGCGGCGTCGTCTTCGAGTCCCGCGGGGAACAGCCTGAGCTGCCAGCTGTTGTCCCGGAACGTGATCGGCTTGAAGTTCAGCGCGTGACCGGTGGGCGATCGAGCCCACCTGGAGGAGAACTCCGTGACCGCGAAGAGGCGCGTGGTGCTCTTCGTCTTGCGCCACGTGCAGTACTCCGGCAGAGATGGCCGTAGCGAGCGGCAGTGGCGGTCCGACTCCGACATGGAGAAGGCCGCGGCCTTGGCGACGGACTTGGTCGTCTCCCGGTTGGAGGACACGGTGCACCTGACCGTGAAGCTGCCGTCGGCGCGGATGCACGGCGACTCCTCTAGCTCCCTCCGCTCCACGAACCGGACGTACCCCATGTCCTCGCCGCCGTCGAGCAGCGTCTGGTCGGACCTCGCGGTGTGGCAGTCGAAGACGGAGCTCTCCCCGCGCGCGTCCAGGATCTCGATGGAGATCTTGGTGCTGCTGGGGGCGAAAGCGTAGTTCATGCAGACAAACACGGCGACAAAGTCCCCCGCTCCGTCCTCGTCACTGAATCCTGCCGGGTACACCTTGAGGCGCCAGCGTCTGCCGCGGAAGTGGAAGAACTCGAAGTGGAGCGCGGTGCCGGCGGGCATCCGCGCCCACTCGGAGAACTTGGGGACCGTGAAGAGGCGCGTCGTGGACTTCCTTTGGAGCACGGTGCACGAGACTGGCGGGGACGGCGAGGAGTGGCTGCTGCCCATCGCCGGCGCGCGCGGGAAGCCGGATCCAAAGAACGAAGAGTGGAGTCCGGCGGTTGGGGACACGCCGATCGCCGCGCGCACTATGCTATGCTAGCCTGCTAGGTATATAAAAGTAGCTAGCGCGATTGATTCGGCTGCTCGATCGATGCCAATATGGTTTCCGATTTCGCTTTGTTGTTTCCGTTTTTTGGAATGTTAAACCCTGTTCACATGCTGATTCAATTTTGATTTTCCTTTTAGGTAGGTATAGAACAAGCATGGTATGAAAATTCTTACTCCGAAAAAAGGCCAACATCCTCGAAAATGTTTGACGAGGCGTCAGCAGCAGGCTCCATAGGCACCCGATGCATCCTATTCAGCGGGTCAGTCCGGCTCCATAGGATGTACCGGCTTCCAATTCATGCATCACACGTGGGCTCAAAACTGATGCCATGGCCCGTCCTCCATGAAACAGGCTTTCGTCTCACTTTATATAAAGCAATAATCAATCAAAATACACGGCCGAACAATATAAGATGATAAGATATACCGCATAGATAGCCGATCAGAAAACACAAACTCACGTTACTACGCTACCACAAAGATACCATATAGGAAGACCTAAGAACAATGCCACACTACGCCCTAGTACACCTAAACTCCACGACAACGCCCTCAGGAGGGGGAACGGCGTCAAACGCCGCCACTGTCAAGTCCATCGGACAAAGGTTATCACCCGGAACCCGGGCACGGAGAGGAGCTCCATGACAACGTCTTCAGGAAGATACCACGGCCAGTCTATTTCAATTATAAATTCAACCACATATATTTTGTAGCATATAGTTTAAATTTTTGTTTTGTCAAATAGATGATCAAAGCGGGCCTAATAAACCTAGACAGGTGATACATGTGGATCAGAAACACCCCTCACCCCTCCCCACCCTGTCGCTCCTCGAGGGCGACACGGGCGAAAGCCCTAAATCGCTGCCTCCAGCCTCCCCTCCTAAACAACTTAAATATTTTATTTTTTTGTCGCAGATGAACCAGCGGTCCAACCGATAAAAATCTGAAACGACGATTTCACCGGTTTGGTTGCCGGTTCGATTTCTTAAACTATGCGTCCAGGTTGTCCAAGGCCCAAGGCACAAACTGTTTGTGTGAATTTCACTGCAAGAAGCTAGTCCCCACCTACCACTATGAATACCCTTTCTGATCGATCATGACGCAAGTCGCCAACACGAGCGTTGGAGGTTGAGCTACAAGCCTACAACACCATTTGTGGTAGCCGGCCAAAAAAATCGTCTCTAGTGTATCCTATGGCCGAAGATCGGCCACTCGGAGCAAAGGGGCCTGGACTTCACCTGCGCATCCTCCTCTTAATCCTCCCGGCCTGGATGTCGATAGGAAGGCATTGCAGCGGCAGTTTCGAGTCCATCATTCCTTCCTCCAGCTAGAGGCGGAGGGGTGACCAGTCGGGCGTTCAAAGTGGTCTCATCCTTGGTGATGACAAGCGTGTATTGGAGTAACAGTTGTTCGGGTCCGATTGTAATTTCAGGTATGATGTTAGGGTCCTCCTTGCCTATTTTAGGGACTTTTTTTTCATTTTCTCGGCTGTTGTGACCTTTGTACTACCACCTATGCGAGCGGAATGAAGCTCTCTGCATCATTTTGTCTGAACACGCCCGTTGTTTTAAAGAAAGGACATGTTTATCTGGCAAATTTTCATTGGCGTAAATTGCCGATGAACGCTCCACTTGGCATGCCTAGTAGGTAACTAAAACTGTCAAACATTTTTCGAGGGACATGCCATGTATGGAAGGGGAAATTACCATGTGCAGGAAAGAATTGTTGGCGAGTTTTTTTTTTAAATGTCATCCACGTGATGGGATCAAATGGCTATGAGGACGTTCGCTAGGGCTGCCTTCCAGCGAACATTCGCCCATTAGCATTTCTGAAAAGAAAAAAACTTTAGATAGCTAGGATTTTCTACACACCTCGAGGCCGTACGGAATCTCTCCACTATGTAACTTTGCTGCGGAGCAAAGCGACATACAGTGGAATTTTGGTGCGCTGCCAAATGGGTGCTCCGCCCACTCCGCTCCATGGCGAAGGAGAGGAGGATTGCCAAACACAGACTTTGTGTGTATACGGATACAGATGAACATAATAGAGAAGGGTATATATACATGTAAGGTTTTCTTTTAGCTGTGTTACGCAGGAATAGCATTGCTCTATTGCATATGATGCAGCAGCCAAATACATACGTATTACGTTTACTCGGCATCGATCATAGATTCAGTATGAATATAACAATCAAGCACATGACGGGCGGATGCAAATTTACATGAACGCGGGAGCAAAGACAAAGAATACTGCAAGGTGCAAGCACACAGTTACGCAGTACGCACCAATCAGACTAGTAGTGAGAAAAGACAATTTACCATGCATGGTATATACCGTGCATGTATCAGCCACTGGTTATCTTTGAGATCCGGATCCCTGCATGCATCTCGTCGCTGTGTTGCTTAGTTAAGCTGAATTAATGACCATTTGTTCTACTTAATTTATGTCATATCAATCAGTAAGTATTTCTCCTGACAACTTTTCCCGGTAGTTATCACCTGCAATATCTCTCCTCTCACTCACAAAAGTAGAGACGAGTAGTACTACGCTCATTCAGGTTTATTTTTCATATGATTCTAAAATTTATTTATTTTTATCATTTGAACCGTAAGTTTGATTTATGATACATTTGCATTTTTATGTTCTTTGTGAAGTGAACATTGAAATAAGATCACTCCTGAATATATTTTCACAAATTATAAAATTCAAATATGGAACGTGGAGAGGCCTTACAAAACTATAAAATATGGAATATGGAACGTCGGGGATGCACCGCGACGCCTCCAGCTCCTTTCTCCCCACGAACCCTATGCACTGAGAAAGGGATAAGGTGCATGGACTCTGACCCAAAGAAGAGACCGGTTGCACATTAGATAATCGATAGGCTTTATAAAACGACAAGTACAATCGAAACTGGCATCAGTAGTTGTCAAGGGCAAGATGCAGATCTTTCATCTGAGTACCTAGGAAAGGATATCACAGAACACTCTGAAATTTAAGAGCTTGCGGAACATCTTGGGACACTTCAAGAAAATCAATTGGAGCAAGGTCAAGATGAAGCTTCAGGTGATGAATGGTCATTATGGGAAGTACAAGATACGAAACAAAATGTCAGCCAACAAGGTGCAGGCATTTCTTGTTGGAGAACGTAGCAGAAATTCAAAATTTTCCTACGTGTAACCAAGATCTATCTATGGAGAAACCAGAAACGAGGGGAAGAAGAGTGCATCTACATACCCTTGTAGATCGCTAAGCGGAAGCGTTCAAGAGAACGGGGTTGAAGGAGTCGTACTCGTCGTGATCCAAATCACCAGAGATCCTAGTGCCGAACGGACGGCACCTCCGCGTTCAACACACGTACAGCCCGGTGACGTCTCCCATGCCTTGATCCAGCAAGGAGAGAGGGAGAGGTTGAGGAAGACTCCGTCCAGTAGCAGCACGACGGCGTGGTGGTGATGGAGGAGCGTGGCAATCCTGCAGGGCTTCACCAAGCAACGCGGGAGAGGAGGAGTACTTAGGAGAGGGGGAGGGCTGCGCCAGGGGAAGCCTGTAGCTCCCATGCGCCTCCCCACTATATATAGGGGTGGAGGGGGCTGGTTTCTTGCCCTCCAAGTCCATTGGGGCGTTGGCAAAGGTGGGAGGAAAGAAATCCCATCATTTCCTTCCCCACCGATTGTTATCCCCCTTTTTTAGGGATCTGATCTTATCCCTTCGGGATATGATCTTATTCCTTCTAAGGGGGGATCTTGGTGCGCCTTGACCAGGGGTGTGGGGCCTTGACCCCACTACCCACGTTCATGTGGGTCCCCCATGCAGGTGGGCCCTACTCCGGAACCTTCTAGAACCTTCCCAGTACAATACCGAAAAATCCCGAACATTTTCCGGTGGCCAAAATAGGACTTCCCATATATAAATCTTTACCTCTGGACCATTTCGGAACTCCTCGTGACGTCCGGGATCTCATCCGGGACTCCGAACAACATTCGGTAACCACATACAAACTTCCTTTATAACCCTAGCGTCATCGAACCTTAAGTGTGTAGACCCTACGGGTTCGGGAGACATGTAGACATGACCGAGACGTTCTCCAGTCAATAACCAACAGCGGGATCTGGATACCCATGTTGGCTCCCACATGTTCCACGATGATCTCATCGGATGAACCACGATGTCAAGGACTCAATCGATCCCGTATACAATTCCCTTTATCTAACGGTATTGTACTTGCCCGAGATTCGATCGTCGGTATACCGATACCTTGTTCAATCTCGTTACCGGCAAGTCTCTTTACTCGTTCCGCAACACATCATCCTGTGATCAACCCCTTGGTCACATTGTGCACATTATGATGATGTCCTACCGAGTGGGCCCAGAGATACCTCTCCGTTACACGGAGTGACAAATCCCAGTCTCGATTCGTGCCAACGCAACAGACACTTTCGGAGATACCTGTAGTGCACCTTTATAGCCACCCAGTTACGTTGTGACGTTTGGTACACCCAAAGCATTCCTATGGTATCCGGGAGTTGCACAATCTCATGGTCTAAGGAAAAGATACTTGACATTAGAAAAGTTTTAGCAAACGAACTACACGATCTCTGTGCTAGACTTAGGATTGGGTCTTGTCTATCACATCATTCTCCTAATGATGTGATCCTGTTATCAACGACATCCAATGTCCATGGTCAGGAAACCGTAACCATCTATTGATCAACGAGCTAGTCAACTAGAGGCTTACTAGGGACATGGTGTTGTCTATGTACCCACACATGTATCTGAGTTTCCTATCAATAGAATTATAGCATGGATAATAAACGATTATCATGAACAAGGAAATATAATAATAACTAATTTATTATTGCCTCTAGGGCATATTTCCAACAGTCTCCCACTTGCACTAGAGTCAATAATCTAGTTCACATCGTCATGTGATTAACATTCACATGTCACATCGCCATGTGACCAACATCCAAAGAGTTTACTAGTGTCATTAAACTAGTTCACATCCTCATGTGATTAAGACTCAATGAGTTCTGGGGTTTGATCATGTTTTGCTTGTGAGAGAGGTTTTAGTCAACGGGTCTGCAACTTTCAGATCCGTATGTACTTCGCAAATCTCTAGGTCATTCTGTAAATGCTGCTTCCACGCTCCACTTGGAGCTATTCCAAATGGTTGCTCCACTATACGTATCCGGTTTGCTACTCAGAGTCACTCGGATAGGTGTTAAAGCTTGCATCGACGTAACCCTTTACGCCGAACTCTTTATCACCTCCATAATCGAGAAACATGTCCTTATTTACTCCAAGGACAATTTTGACCGCTGTCCAATGATCCATTCCTGGATCATTCTTGTACCCCTTGACTGACTCATGGCAAGGCACACTTCTGGTGCGGTACACAGCATAGCATACTATAGAGCCTACGTCTGAAGTATAGGGGACAACCTTCGTCCTTTCTCTCTATTCTGTCGTGGTCAAACTTTTAAGTCTTAACTTCATACCTTACATATCAGGCAAGAACTCCTTCTTTGACTGATCCATCTTGAACACCTTCAAGATCATGTCAAGGTACGTGCTCATTTGAAAGTACTATTAAGCATTTTGATCTATCTTATAGATCTTGATGCTTATTATTCAAGTAGCCTAATCGAGGTTTTCCATTGAAAAACACTTTTCAAATAACCCTATATGCTTTACAGAAATTCTAAATCATTTCTGATCAACAATATGTCAATAACATATACTCATCAGAAATTCTATAGTGCTCCCACTCACTTCTTTGGAAATACAAGTTTCTCATAAACTTTTGTATAAACCCAAAATCTTTGATCATCTCATCGAAACGTATATTCCAACTCCGAGATGCTTACTCCAGTCCTTAGAAGGATCGCTGGAGCCAGCATACCTTTTAGCATCCTTAGGATCGACAAAAACTTTCGGATTGTATCACATACAACCTTTCCTTACAAAGACTGGTAAGGAAACTCGTTTTGACATCCATCTGCCAGATTTCATAAATGCAGCTAATGCTAACATGATTCCGACGGACTTAAGCATCGCTACGGATGAGAAAATCTCATCGTAGTCAACTCCTTGAACTTGTGAAAAAATTCTTCGCCACAAGTCGAGCTTCATAGACGGTGACATCACCGTCCACATCCGTCTTCTTCTTAAAGATCCATTTATCTCAATGGCTTGCCGATCATCGGGCAAGTCCACCAAAGTCCATGCTTTGTTCTGATACATGGATCCTATCTCGGATTTCATGGCTTCTAACCATTTGTCGGAATTTGGGCCCACCATTGCTTCTCCATAGCTCGTAGGTTTATTGTTGTCTAGCAACATGACCTTCAAGACAAGATTACTGTATCACTCTGAAGCAGTACGCATCCTTGTCACCCTACGAGGTACGGTAGTGACTTGATCCGAAGTTTCATGATCACTATCATAAGCTTCTACTTCAATTGGTGTAGGTGCCACAGGAACAACTTCCTGTGCCCTGCTACACACTAGTTGTAGTGACGGTTCAATAACCATATCAAGTCTCCACCATCCTCCCACTCAACTTTTCGAGACAAACTTTTCCTCGAGAAAGGACCCGATTCAAGAAACAATCCCTATTGCTTTCGGATCTGAATTAGGAGGTATACCCAACTGTTTTGGGTGTCCTATGAAGATGCATTTTATCCGCTTTGGGTTCGAGCTTATCAACCTGAAACTTTTTCACATAAGCGTCGCAGCCCCAAACCTTTAAGAAATGACAGCTTAGGTTTCTCTAAACCATAGTTCATACGGTGTCATCTCAACGGAATTACGTGGTGCCCTATTTAAAGTGAATGTGGTTGTCTCTAATGCCTAACCCATAAACGATAGTGGTAATTCGACAAGAGACATCATGGTACGCACCATATCCAATAGGGTGCAGCTATGATGTTCGGACACACCATCAAACTATGGTGTTCTAGGCGGTATTAATTGTGAAACAATTTCCACAATGTCTTAATTGCGTGCCAAAGCTCGTAACTCAGATACTCATCTCTATGATCATATCATAGACATTTCATCCTCCTGTCACGATGACCTTCAACTTCACTCTGAAATTACTTGAACCATTCAATAATTTAGACTTGTGTTTCATCAAGTAAATATACTCTACATCTACTCGAATCATCTGTGAAGTAAGAACATAACGATATTCACTCCATGCCTCAGCACTCATTGGACTGCACTCATCAAAATGTGTTACTTCCAACAAGTTGCTATCTTGTTCCATTTTACTGAAAAACGAGGCTTTTTAGTCATCTTGCCCATGTGGTATGATTTGCATATCTCAAGTGATTCAAAATCAAGTGAGTCCAAACGATCCATCTGCATGGAGTTTCTTCATGCGTATACACCAATAGACATGGTTTGCATGTCTCAAACTTTTCAAAACGAGTTAGTCCAAAGATCCATCAACATGGAGCTTCTTCATGCGTTTTACACCAATATGACTTACATGGCAGTGCCACAAGTAAGTGGTACTATCATTACTATCTTATATCTTTTTGGCATGAAAATGTGTATCACTACAATCGAGATTCAATAAACCATTCCTTTAGGTGCAAGACCATTGAAGGTATTATTCAAATAAATAGAGTAACCATTATTCTCCTTAAATGAATAACCGTATTGCGATAGACAATAATCCAATCATGTCTATGCTCAACGCAAACACCAAATCTCGATGGTAGAGGGAGCGTGCGATGCTTGATCACATCAACCTTGGAAACACTTCCAACACATATCGTCAGCTCACCTTTAGCTAGTCTCCGTTTATTCCATAGCTTTTATTTCGAATTACTAACACTTAGCAACCGAACCGGTATCTAATACCCTGGTGCTACTAGGGGTACTAGTAAAGTACACATTAACATAATATATATCCAATATACTTCTATCGACCTTGCCAGCCTTCTCATCTACCAAGTATCTAGGGTAATTCCTCTCCAGTGGTTGTTCCCCTTATTACAGAAGCACTTAGTCTCGGGTTTGGGTTCAACCTTGGGTTTCTTCACTAGAGCAGCAGCTGATTTGCCGTTTCATGAAGTATCCCTTCTTGCCCTTGCCCTTCTTGAAACTAGTGGTTTCACCAACCATCAACAATTGATGCTCCTTCTTGATTTCTACTTTCGCGGTGTCAAACATCGCGAATACCTCAAGGATCATCATATCTATCCCTGATATGTTATAGCTCATCACGAAGCTCTAGCAGCTTGGTGGCAATGACTTTGGAGAAACATCACTATCTCATCTGGAAGATCAACTCCCACTCGATTCAAGTGATTGTTGCACTCAGACAATCTGAGCACAAGCTCAACGATTGAGCTTTTCTCCCTTAGTTTGCAGGCTAAGAAAATCGTCGGAGGTCTCATACCTCTTGACGTGGGCACGAGCCTGAAATCTCAATTTCAGCCCTCGAAACATCTCATATGTTCCGCGACGTTTCGAAAACGTCTTTGATGCCTCAACTCTAAACCGTTTAACTGAACTATCACGTAGTTATCAAAACGTGTATGTCTGATGTTCGCAACATCCACAAACGATGTTTGGGGTTCAGCACACTGAGCGGTGCATTAAGGACATAAGCTTTCTACTGTCCGCATAATCGCTATTGTCAACTTTCAACTATATTTTCTCTAGGAACATATCTAAACAGTGGAACTAAAGCGCGAGCTTACGGCATAATTTGCAAAGGTCTTGTGACTATGTTCAGGATAATTAAGTTCATCTTATGAACTCCCACTCAGATAGACATCCCTCTAGTCATCTAAGTGATTACATGATCCGAGTCAACTAGGCCGTGTCCGATCATCACGTGAGACGGACTAGTCATCATCGGTGAACATCTTCATGTTGATCGTATCCTCCATACGACTCATGCTCGACCTTTCGGTCTCTGTGTTCCGAGGCCATGTCTGTACATGCTAGGCTCGTTAAGTTAACCCTAAGTGTTTTGCATGTGTAAAACTGTCTTACACCCGTTGTATGTGAACGTAAGGATCTATCACACCCGATCATCACGTGGTGCTTCGAAACGACGAACTTTAGCAACGGTGCACAGTTAGGGGAGAACACTTCTTGAAATTGTTGTAAGGGATCATCTTATTTACTACCGTCATTCTAAGTAAACAAGATGCATAAACATGATAAACATCACATGCAACCAAATAGTGACATGATATGGCCAATATCATTTTGCTCCTTTTGATCTCCATCTTCGGGGCTTCATGATCATCATCGTCACCGGCATGACACCATGATCTCCATCATCATGATCTCCATCATCGTGTCTCCATGAAGTTGTCTCGCCAACTTATTACTTCTACTACTATGGCTACCGGTTAGCAATAAAGTAAAGTAATTACATGGCGTTGTTCAATGACACGCAGGTCATACAATAAATAAAGACAACTCCTATGGCTCCTGCTGGTTGTCATACTCATCGACATGCAAGTCGTGATTCCTATTACAAGAACATGATCAATCTCATACATCACATATCATTCATCACATTCTTCTTGGCCATATCACATCACATAGCATGCCCTGCAAAACAAGTTAGACGTCCTCTAATTGTTGTTGCATGTTTTACGTGGCTGCTATGGGTTTCTAACAAGAACGTTTCTTACCTACGCAAAACCACAACGTGATATGCCAATTGCTATTTACCCTTCATAAGGACCCTTTTCATCGAATCCGTTCCGACTAAAGTGGGAGAGACTGGCACCCGCTAGCCACCTTATGCACCAAGTGCATGTCAATCGGTGGAACCTGTCTCACGTAAGAGTACGTGTAAGGTCGGTCCGGGCCGCTTCATCCCACAATACCGTCGAAACAATATTGGACTAGTAACGGTAAGCATATTGAACAAAATCAACGCCCACAACTACTTTGTGTTCTACTCGTGCAAAGAATCTACGCAATAGACCTAGCTCATGATGCCACTGTTGGGGAACGTAGCAGAAATTCAAAATTTTCCTACGTGTCACCAAGATCTATCTATGGAGAAACCAGAAACGAGGGGAAGGAGAGTGCATCTACATACCCTTGTAGATCGCTAAGCGGAAGCGTTCAAGAGAACGGGGTTGAAGGAGTCGTACTCATCGTGATCCAAATCACCGGAGATCCTAGTGTCGAACGGATGGCACCTCCGTGTTCAACACACGTACAACCCGGTGACGTCTCCCATGCCTTGATCCAGCAAGGAGAGAGGGAGAGGTTGAGGAAGACTCCATCCAGTAGCAGCACGACGGCGTGGTGGTGATGGAGGAGCGTGGCAATCCTGCAGGGCTTCGCCAAGCAACGCGGGAGAGGAGGAGTACTTGGAAGAGGGGGAGGGCTGCGCCAGGGGAAGCCTGTAGCTCCCATGCGCCTCCCCACTATATATAGGGGTGGAGGGGGCTGGTTTCTTTCCCTCCAAGTCCATTGGGGCGTTGGCAAAGGTGGGAGGAAAGAAATCCCATCATTTCCTTCCCCACCGATTGTTATCCCCCTTTTTTAGGGATCTTGATCTTATCCCTTCGGGATATGATCTTATTCCTTCTAAGGGGGAATCTTGGTGCGCCTTGACCAGGGATGTGGGGCCTTGATCCCACTACCCACGTTCATGTGGGTCCCCCATGCAGGTGGGCCCCACTCCGGAACCTTCTAGAACCTTCCCGGTATAATACCGAAAAATCCCGAACATTTTCCGGTGGCCAAAATAGGACTTCCCATATATAAATCTTTACCTCCGGACCATTCCGGAACTCCTCGTGACGTCCGGGATCTCATCCGGGACTCCGAACAACATTCGGTAACCACATACAAACTTCCTTTATAACCCTAGTGTCATCGAACCTTAAGTGTGTAGACCCTACGGGTTCGGGAGACATGTAGACATGACCGAGACGTTCTCCAGTCAATAACCAACAGCGGGATCTGGATACCCATGTTGGCTCCCACATGTTCCACGATGATCTCATCGGATGAACCACGATGTCAAGGACTCAATCGATCCCGTATACAATTCCCTTTGTCTAACGGTATTGTACTTGCCCGAGATTCGATCGTCGGTATACCGATACCTTGTTCAATCTCGTTACCGGCAAGTCTCTTTACTCGTTCCGCAACACATCATCCTGTGATCAACCCCTTGGTCACATTGTGCACATTATGATGATGTCCTACCGAGTGGGCCCAGAGATACCTCTCCGTTACACGGAGTGACAAATCCCAGTCTTGATTCGTGCCAACCCAACAGACACTTTCGGAGATACCTGTAGTGCACCTTTATAGCCACCCAGTTACGTTGTGACGTTTGGTACACCCAAAGCATTCCTACGGTATCCGGGAGTTGCACAATCTCATGGTCTAAGGAAAAGATACTTGACATTAGAAAAGTTTTAGCAAACGAACTACACGATCTCTGTGCTAGACTTAGGATTGGGTCTTGTCCATCACATCATTCTCCTAATGATGTGATCCTGTTATCAACGACATCCAATGTCCATGGTCAGGAAACCGTAACCATCTATTGATCAACGAGCTAGTCAACTAGAGGCTTACTAGGGACATGGTGTTGTCTATGTATCCACACATGTATCTGAGTTTCCTATCAATAGAATTATAGCATGGATAATAAACGATTATCATGAACAAGGAAATATAATAATAACTAATTTATTATTACCTCTAGGGCATATTTCCAACATTTCTAACTTTAGTGTGTTGCACAAGTTGAACAATTTGGACATCGTTAACCAGGCAGCACGCATAAATTACGTGAGGTATGGTGGGCCTATGTTGGAGAAGATAACCTTTTTGAAAATTTTCAAAAAGGAGGAGCTTGAGCCAACTTTAAAGGTAAAGAACCGACAAGATGGCTTTGGAGAAGTTTACATAGGTCGTATTGATGAAGTACCAGTCATAGTAAGGAAACTGATTAGTGGTTCCGTGGTACAGAATGAAAAATTTGCAGAGGAAGTCATCATCCAATCTCAAGTGCTTCACAAGAACATTGTTAGGCTCATAGGTTGTTGCGTGGAAGTTGACACCCCAATGCTAGTCTATGAGTATCCCGCCAAAGGCTGCCTCCATGACATTCTTCACAACAAGAAGAAGGTAGATCTCAGCTCGGGTAGCTTCAACAATGTAGAGCTCAGCCTGGCCGCACGTTTAAATATTGCTGCAGAATCAGCATATGGTCTAGCTTAATATGCATTCAGGGCGCAATATTAAAACCTTAAACGGTAATGTGAAATCAGAAAATATACTCTTGGATGAACTCTTTGTGCCAAAGAGCTCGGACTTTGGCATATCAAGGCTCAGTACGAGAGTTTATCAAACACATTGGAATATTCAATGGTGACATAAGTTATATCGACTTGATGTACCTACACACAGGCTACCTTACCGAAAAAAGTGATGTCTACAGTTTTGGAGTCCTGATGTTGGAGCTTCTTACTAGGAAGAAGGGTGACCGTGTTGACAGTAACAACTTTGTAAAGAATTTTCTTGAAAATCACGAGACAGGAAGGAAATCAACTGAGCTGTTTGATAAGGAAATTGCAGTGGCAGGGGATTTGGAGCTACTTGACAATCTGGCAAAAATTGCTGCGGATTGTCTTAACAATGATTCGGACCTAAGACCGACAATCATAGATGTTGCAAAGCTCCTTGCCATACTGAATCGGGACCGCAAGAGTGAGTTCGCAAGCTGATGTATTTACTAGTGGAGTTTGAACAACATGTATGCTGTGTCGAATAAGCTTCGGATAGGCCTACCTGTGTGGTGATCGAGCGCGTAATTTATGTACTTTTTTTTGCTGCATTGAACAAGTCATTGAAACTCTCTCCAAGTGTAAACCCTCTCTGGCCTCATCAGGCCTCGACCTGGCGATAAGAAAAGCTTTTTCGCTCTGCTTAATTTGCTAGTGTGTAATTCGCTCAGCAAGCATCCATACATATCTTCGTTAGAAGCGATCGTGACAGCAGGCAAATGGATGAGAGTATGGCTGTGGCAGCTGCTTTTTGGGCACACTTGTTGCGCCGTCTCATCATCAGGTGATGTGAACAGTCAGCCCGTCAGTCTCAATTTTGAACAGTCAGTCCGTCAGTATTCCGCAAGCACCGGAAGCACAGCTATCCTCGGATATGCAAGTCAGCTGCAAGGGGGCACGCACATACAGTCTGAACTCTGAACCAAAATAAATCATCAGTGTGATTGATCGATGCTGCTGCTGATGGAGTCTGCGTTTCAGGGACACATTTTGCGCTTGCAGGAGTTGCGCCCCATAGAGTAGTCTGCATTCGGTGGGTGGCTTCTGATGTGTTACTCCCTTCTTTATGAATAGACGGTGAGATTTCAAAACAAGGCTGCCTTCAAAATACAGCCAGAGATTACTGTAGGGGAAATCCTCACTACCTTAAGAATTCCTCCGTGGGAGGCATTGTAGAACGAAGGTATAAATTCTCGAGCTGGAGCTTGCGGGGCTGCACAAGGAGTCTGAATGAGTCGACGGTTTTTCATTTTGCTATGTGTTTCTCTAAATGTGTTCTAATTATTGTTTTTTTTTGTTAAGTTTGATTCTTTTTATGAGATCAATAAATTTTCATGGATTGAGAAAAATGTTTGTGAATTCAAAAAAATGTTCATGAATTTTAAAAATATATTCGAATCTGCATTTAAAAATGTTGATTGTGTATCATATAAAATCAAAGGATTTTTTTATAAATGTTCAATATGTATTTGAAAAATGTTCAACATGTATCTAAAAAATATTCAATTTGTATACGTAATCCATATTTTAAAAAGTAAATGTACATAGAATGTTAAAAACAAAGAGAAACAAAAAAATAGGAAAAATAAGCAAAATAAAAAAGTGAAACAATAAAAAAGGAGAAAATGTGAAAAGAAACAAAAAAATACAAACATTAATAGAACTCGTCCATAGATCTTCTCAAAACCATTCTATTAAGCTGACCCATTGAGCGAAACACTCGAGAGAGGAACTTCTTTCGGTATCTCTCGCTAAGTAAGCTGTATATAGGTAGCACCCACGAGAGCTATTTTCTCGTGTACTGCGAGACGGATATAGCTCTTGCCTTCAGTGCTGCCACAAGTAGGCTGGGCATCTAACGGGTATTTTAGTTAGGTCGCTTGGTCATTGTATGTATTTTTTTTCTCTTCTTCTTCATGTCCACTAGGAGACCTCCTATCCCTCCCGGCATACGTCCATTTTTGGGCCGGCCCATAGCCGGCGCGGGGGCCCTCCTGTTTATTTTTGTTTATTTTTTTTTCAGATTTTCTGTTATGTTCTTTTGCACCTTTAACAAGTCATTAGGATTCCAAAAAAGTTTTAAATACAAAAAAAATTCATGAATTTGAAATATGTTTCTGGAATTTAAAACAAAAAAATACTCATGTTTAACCTATTCTCTGTAAATAATAAAAGGCCTAAATTGACTGAAAACAGGGCGAACTGGGCAAACGTGGAATACTAACCAGCGGCTAGTAGGCAAGATAGCACCTACCGCAGTTGGGCCAAAGCCCAACAGAGAGAGGACACTTAACGTTGGACCGTGGTTACTTCAAGGAAAAATCAGGGGCTTTTTTCTAAAACATAAACGTATGGTGGAGGACGGGCAGAGACACTGCGTACTTTATTAGTAAGGTGGTATAGACTAGTTATGTGCCCTTGCGTCGCTACTAGGACCAACTATTATTTACAACACAATAAAATGACCATATGAGATAAATATTGATGCAAAACAGGTAAAGAAAATAGGTATGTGCCCTTCTTCTTGATTCGGTTATCAATCGAAGATGTGATATTGATTGATACTACTTACTTGTCTACGGACCGGAAATTTACTGCTACTTATTGAGTTACCAAATATGTTTGACCAATATCAGACTTTATCATAAGAAACAATTTAATTATTTAAGGGCCGTCGCCCAACATAGTGGAGCTTAGAAGGATGGTCCAGGCAGCGGCCAGTACGACTGTGGGGAAGGTAGAGGGGAAGGCAGGGTGGCGAGGCGGCGCTAGCCGTCAGTCGTGGGGCGACGGAGGCAGACGGTTAGGCAGGGGTCGGCGGGCGGCTGCGTGAGGTAGAAGAAGGTGGAGGTAGAAACTAAACAGTGCCCGATCTATTTTGAGCCGCTCGATGAAGAGGCCTGAATGGAAGTAACTGATCTAGAATGCAAGCTGTACTAAAACAACTTCAGCCATAACTTTGTATATGTTTGATCACGTGATTAGAGGACGGAGTACATGGCCAATAGCATTTCTTTTTATCTCTGGGGTAGCTCAATTACACCATTTTACTTTAGTGGACGCACTGACCTCACGTCACTTGCTCTACTACACCCCACACAGTAATCTGGCTATCAGTAGCAGACATCTACCTACTCTCTAGCATCAAAGTGTTGACGTTGTAGCCCGGGGTCATCGTCGTCTTCCTCAAAGCTCTGGATCGAGCGCCGTGGCGTACCTCCCTCCAATGAGAAATCTCATTCACATCACCGCAACCTGGCTCGGCGGCCAGGTGATGGCGATGGGGCTCGTCACCGAGTGCTTGCGGTCGCTCCACTCCATGGACCCGAACGTGTGATTCTTCGTGACGCTCCCGAAGCTACGCTGTGCAAAGGTGAGCACGAACTTCTGTGTCCTCCGTCTCACGCTGAACCGCAGCGTCCGGGGGGTCACCGTGACGCGCACGCCGTCCGGGGCAGTCACCTTGGCCCTGTACGTAGCCCTGGCATGGCCGCCGACGTTGCGCACGACACGGCGCTGCGTGACGGCTGCCGTTTTGTTCGCGGTGAACACCACCGAGAAGGCCGGATAGTTGTGGTCGCCGAGGGAGGCGCCCGCGCGGGCCGAGCAGTTGGCGGAGGAGCCGAACACGGCGACCTGCTCGGCGGTGTAGCCGAGCGCGCACAGGAAGGCGATGTAGTCCTCCGTGTCGGCGTCGTACACGAGGCCCGGGTCCACGGCGCGGTTGGGGTCGATGTGCCCAGCCCCGCGCGCGAACGGCGTGGACTCGCCGCCGGTGGACATGTCGCCGATCACGCCGCCGGCGCCGTCCACGTTGTACGCCGTCGTCATCAGGGCCGACTTGACCGCGGCGGGGCTCCACTCTGGCCTCGCCTGCCGGAGCAACGCCGCAACGCCGCGACGCCGCTCACGTGCGGGCAGGACATGGACGTGCCCGATACAATGTTGTACTGCACTCGCCTCGTGTCGCTAGCGAGCCCGGTGGGCGAGTTGGCGCCTGTCCATGCGGCGAGAATGTCCACGCCCGGCGCGGTCACGTCGGGCTTCAGGATCTCGGGCGCGCGGACGTTGGGCCCGCGGCTAGAGAAGGACGCCATCCTAGGGGACGGCGGCGTACGGCGGCCGACGACGGTGCCGCGGAACACGATCGTTGCGGTAGGGGTTGTTTCCATGTTGATGTACTTCTTGATCTTCTCGGATGCGGCAAATGGGACCACCGTGGCGGGGATGAGATTGGCGCTGATCATAACCTGCTCGCCGTATGATTCGATGCTACCGAAGATCGCTCCGGCACCGCCGGCGAGCTTGACGGCTTGTTCTTTCACAGCCCGGGCGAACATGCCGGGGTCACACACGACGATCTTCCCGGCTACCATGGTAGCGTTGAGCTTCCCATCTTCGCATATTTTCGAGCCGACGTCCCCTCCATAGACCAGTGGCATCTTGGTGGCGCCGAACGGCTCGCCCGCATACAGAGAGGTGCCCGTGAAGGTCTCGCCATTGCCGAGAATGGCGTCTGCCCGGAACTGGCGGTTGAGCGTGGACGCGCCCACCGTCAAGAACCACGGTGCTATGTTGGCGGCGGTGTACTCTCCGGGGCCGGAGTTGCCCGCAGAGGCAGAGACGAGGATGCCTTTGCTGACCGCCCGGAACGCGCCTAGGGCGATGATATCGGCATAGAAGTCAGGGGCCTTGCCGCCGGCGCTGAGCGATGCAGAGATGATGTCGACGCCGTCCGCGATGGCCTCATCAAACGCGGCGAGGGTGTCAGAGCTCGGGCACCCTTCCTCCCAGCACGCCTTGTAGACCGCAATGCGCGCGCCCGGGGCCATGCCGACGGCCTTTCCTCTGGCATAGCCGTAGAAGCCCGCGTCGGTAGCAGCAGAGCCGGCGGCGGTGGAGGCGGTGTGGGTGCCATGGCCACTGGTGTCAAGTGGCGACTCCAAGTCCTCACCGAGCGCACGGCCGCGCGCAGCCTCCTGGCCCTTGTGGAAGAACTTGGCGCCGACGAGCTTGTTGTTGCAGAGCGCGGAGCCGTTGAAGGACGGCCCCGAGACGCAGCCGCCGCGGAACCTGCCGGGCGGCAGCGACGGGTCGGCGGCGAAGGACGCGCGGCCCTCCGGGTACACCCCGGTGTCGATGACCCCGATGACGACGTCGGAGGCGCCGTTGGACGCCGGGAGCAGCCCGGAGGACGGGGAGAGGCCGAGGAAGGACGGCGTGAGGGTGGTGTGCAGCTCCAGCATGGCATCGGGCACGACGGCGAGCACGGAGGCCGAGGACGCCAGGTGCGCGGCCTGGCGCCCCGTGAGGCGCGCCGCGAAGCCCGTGGCGGCGTGCGAGTAGGAGTAGAGCACCGTCGGCGCCGGGCTGGAGAGCTCGGCGGGGAAGTGCTCCCGCAGGAAGGAGCCGTACGCCCGAGTGGTCAGCAGGCCGCGGCGCGGCAGCCGTGGCGCGTGCGCTGCCGCGACGTGCACGATGTACGAGGACCGTGGCTCCCCCTCCGCCGTCTCGATCTCCACCACCTCCGTGGCCGCCGCCGCGGCGACGAGGGCGAGCAGGACGCACAGGGCAGCGAGTGGTCTGAGGAGCTCCATTGTCGACGTGACTGCAAGACGGCAGGGACGGGGCACAAGGACGCGGGGGAAGTAGTTGCCGATCCATGTCACCGGCGAGATCGATGTCCGCTCGTGGGCTAGCTCGTGCTGCTCAGTGTGCCGGGAAGAGAGCTCAAATATATTTTAGCTCTGCGCCATTGCAAGTTGCACCCCTACGTGGTGATTGCTTTATGTTTTTGCTCTGTGTACGGACTGTCGACTGTTGAGCCTATTCATAGTTCACGTCACGTTGCCGCCAAATTAACCATTTGTATGCATTTGTGGGGGTGATATATACGTTCCGTCAGTATACCGAACAGCATACGTAGCTCAAAACTATTCTTCACTTAATAATTTCTCGGCAATGCTACACGTACAAACGATTTACAGGCTTTTACATGATGGTTAATCTTGATTGGTCAATAGGTGAGCGGGGCGGCCCACCCCCTGAAAATTAGGGGGGAGGGGGGGAGGGGGGAGGTTTGTGATTGGTTGTTAGATAAAAAAAGCGTGTAAAAGCGTGTAAGTCTTTGTATGTCTAGCATTTTTGATAATTTCTGCCCCTCTACTGTAAAACACCATGTAGACAGTGTTGAAATATATTGTCCGTCTCTCTCAATAGATTTGTACTTTTGGAGCAATTGGCCAAAGCATGAATTCAATAGATAATGCTTCTTTGAATTTTACGGCGGCATCTGCAAGAGTCTGTAGCAGCAAGCATCCATACATGCTCCCTCCATTTTTATATGCAAATTATTTAAGAGATTTCAATATGGGTCTACATAGACATATTTTAGAGTGTAAATTCACTCATTTTGCTCTGAACGTAGCCCATATTGAAATCTCTAAAAGATCTTATATTTAGGAACGAAGGGAGTACAATCGTTAACAGCGACCATGACAAGCGAATGAATGAGATCCATGATCTTTCAATATGGCCCATGACGTTACTATGGCCAAATATCCAGATTCATTTCATCTCGAACCTGAAATTTTGAATCTCTCCAGGATTCCGGTAAGGCACCATATGCCGTGAAGCTCGTCGGCAACGCCTGCCGGCGGCAGAGTCCGACAAGAACGCGTGGAAAGATCGAAACATAGACATTCCCAACCGCATGCAGCTGTCACGTCTTAGAGGGCATTTGGTTGGGCTTCTTGCAAGCTTTTCAACGCTTTGAAGTCGGCAGCCTAACCAAACAGGCCTGCTTGCATCTGGATTTTGACCCGCAACTGCAGTTTTTTCACATGCGAGAGGCGAAACTCTTCCCGAGTAGCTGCCAGTTCGACTGCGTTCATTGATACCACGCCCCCCCTACCCCTGCCATTTTGATGTATTTATAAAAAATTGCCCTCTCATATAAAGATTGTACATTTTTCTCCCTTGTGGGGTACCTGCTCCCCATGCCTAAAGATTTTTCTCCCTCGTGTAGGTATTGGGCCGACCCTTTCTTCTCCTCGATCACTCGCTCGGGATCGATCTGATGCTCCTCGCTCGATGTACTGGTTTGGTTCATTTTTCTTACGGTCGTTTCTGACTTTTTCTTTCTGTTTTCTTTTTTATTTTCTTTGTTTTTTTGGCTTTTCTTTGTTTCTTCATGATTTTTCTTCATTTCTTTCACGGCTCTTACTGATTTTTTCCCTTCATTTTTCTTTCTTGTTTTCACTGTTTTTTGCTTTTCTACTTGTTTCTTTGTTTTTCATTTCTCGGCTTTTATTGGTTTTCTATATTTTTATTTGTAATTTTTTGTATACATCAAGAACATCTTTTATGGACACATTTAATATTCTGCAAACACAGCATTTACATTTTTGAAAAAAAAACTTTTTGATGTTTAATTTTTCCATATACATTGCACTTTTTTTATAGATGGGAATGATTTTTACATACTACTTTAATATTTTGGGTTATCCATGATTAACAATTTTTAAAACATGTATTTTTGATGTCTACTTCTAACTTAAACATTGTACTATACATCAGAAACATTTTATATATACATATTTAACATTTCTAGATATATGATTAACGTTTTAACAGTGACGTGCAAGGGAGAGGAGAGCCAAAGGCATTAGCAGAGCAGGTGTGGAAGAAGAGGTTCGGCGAGATGACAACACACATGGAAGGAGGGGAGGAGGCATTGTGAGGTCCTATTCCACGCCATACGTGTTCGAAGCGCACCCCGCCGCCCCACACAGGCGCTAACGCAGGCAACCCAATAAGGATAGCGAGGGTACAGTAGATACATACCCTTAGTTGTTTTTCATCGGTCTTCTCAGGTAGTGTTTTTATTTTGGCTGGTTTCCAATTAAAATACTTTCATTTTCTCAAAAAATGTTCAAGAAATTTAAAATGCCATCAATAAAAAACACAAGAAAACTTAAAATGTCATAAATCTAAAAAATGTTCACAAACTTAAAAAGTGATCCCAAATTCAAATAATGTTCATGAATTTAAAAAAGTCCCGAATTGCAAGAAAATATTTATGAATTTGACCAATACTCCAAGATTTCAAAAAATGTTCATAATATTTTTTAATATCCATGAACTTAAAATATATTTTCCAGTTTCTAAAGTTTGGATTCCAAAAAAGGTTTGCAAATTGTAAATTTTAAAAAGATTTAAATTTTTAGAATAAAAATAATTAAAAAAACGGTAAAATGGTGAAAAAGAAACACCAAAACAAGAAAAAACTGGTGGGAATCAAAACACAGTAAATAGCCCAAAACTAGTTTGCACGTGCACATATGGTGTACATTTGGACTCCCCTCGACTCTTTACGTGTTGAATAGGATTTTCAAGAGACACGTGTGCGGGGATGATAGGAGGATGAGGCCAGACGATGGTTTGGGGAGGAGAGGTGCGGCAAAAAAGATATATTATCTCTACTCCTAATGGAGGAGTCTGTACATCGTTTTGTTCGTTCGCTCCATCTAACGAAGCCTTGACACCATCACCGATATTTGGAGACTGATAACATAGCTCTGCCACTGATGCCTTCGAATCGGAGGTGGTGGAGATCTTTGCGTGCAAACGTGTTGTTCAGTTAGCGGCGGAGATCAATGTCCAAAGCTACATTTAGAGACTGATACGAAGATATTGGTGTCCATGCTAAAAGAAAAGGAGAAGAACTTGGCTACAATCGGGCAAAGAGTTGAGGAGATCAAAGAGTTGTTTCACTTGTTTCAGGAGGTGAAGGTAATGTTGGTTAGTCGCTCCACGAATGCTTCCGCTCATAAAGAGTAGGGGTGTAGGAAAAGAACCATGTAAGGTGTGGCTTATGGTGCCAGCAGACTTCATTCTAGACGTGCTCTATGATGAGATCCCAGACTTTACTTAATTAAATAAAGCGGCAGTTACCTTAAAAAAGTAACGACTGGTGTTGACTCGTTATAATATGTATGCCCCGTAGCAACGCACGGGCATTGTCCTAGTCCAATAAAAAACGGAAGGCGAAGATCAGGCGGGAGTTTATGTAAATACAAATGTAATTTTGTTTAAACCAAAATGAATTTCCTTTTGTGATAGGAAAATCAGTCAAGTTGTGTTGGGCATTCCATAAATGCGAATTGAAATGTAATACATAGCACATTTTTTGACTGATTGATACAATAAATAAGACCCTTGAGCGACGGGCTTTGCAGCTCGTGGGCTGAAGCCCAATAACGAACGCGGTCAATTGTTAACAAACCCTAGCTGCTCTAGGCGTTCCTCAACAAGTATAAAACGGTAAGCTCTAGGCAGGCCCATGTCGCACGCACGGGAAGAGCCGGCGGCGCCACCTCAGTTTCCGAGGAGAAGCGGCAGAGGCGACTCCGGCGGCCGCCGGTGCAAGCCCAGGTTCGTTCGCCTGATCGCCTCTCACCCCATCGATCCAACTCCCAACTCCGAAGCTTAGTTTTGTAGATCGATTCATATATTGTAGATCGATTTCCTACAGGTCCGCCAGCATGTCGTCCTTCACGGGCGTGTCTGTCGCCGACGGCAACAACCGGTCCATCTGCGACACGTCGGCCGTGGACGCCGACGGGGACAGCGGGTACCACCTGTTCATGGTGAAGGCCTACTCACGCATCAAGGGCCACCTGTCCATGGGCAAGTGCATCGCCTCCGGTTCTTTCACAATAGGAGGCCATAATTGGTTGATCGAGTACTACCCTAACGGCAACAACCCAGACTGCGCCGGCTTCATTTCTCTCTTTCTAACCCTTCTCGACGACACCTATGTCGTCGATGGAGATGTTGAAGAGGCCGTGGAGGCAAGGTTCAGTTTTAGCCTCATCGACCAGGTTGAGAAGCAGATGCCAATGTGCGTCCATGGAACCAGTGTGACTCGCAGCTTCTCCAGCAGCGCGCCAACCTGGGGCAATGGCAGGTTTGTGAGAACAGATGCCCTTGAACGGTCGGCGGATCTCAGGTCTGATTGTTTCACCATCCGGTGTGACGTCGTTGGTTGTAACACCAATGATGATGATGCCGGTGGCACCGAGGCTCTCCCGTCGGACATACACCAACATTTTAGCGCTCTCCTTCAGAATAAGGTGGGTGCTGATGTGACGTTCGAGGTCGACGGCGAGACCTTCGCCGCACACCGCTGTGTGCTCGCTGCCCGATCCACGGTGTTCATGGCGCAGCTCTTTGGCCCCATGAAAGAGGGCACTGCTTCATCCAGTGTCATACATATCAAAGACATGGAAGCAAAGGTGTTCAAGGCTTTGCTTAGCTTCGTCTACACACACTAGTAGAAACACGACTTTTAGTACCGATTCGTAACGACCTTTAATACCGGTTCTGGAACCGGCACTAAAGAGTGGGGACTAAAGGTCCCCCCTTTAGTCCCGGTTCAACACGAACCGGGACCAAAGGCCCACCACGTGGCACGAGACGCGCCGTGGTCTGGGGGACCTTTAGTCCCGGTTGGTAAGGATTTTTTTTTGAAATAAAGCAAAAACAGCTCGCCTACTGGGCCGGCACGGCCTGCATACGACTAACCCAATCTCTAGTTGGGCCGGGATGTAGGCCCTTACGGCCCAGTAGGCTCCACAGGGCAGAAGACTTGCAATAGGCCCACAAAGGCCTGCTTAGAGAGGAGCTCGACACGGTAGCCGCGGCAGGGCTTATAAACCGGTGCGAGCTCCTCTCAACTAGCGAGGTGGGACTAAACATTGTGCACTGCGGGTGGCAGCGCACCACCTTTAGTACCGGTTGATGGCTCCAATCGGTACTAAAGGGGGGTCTTTAATACCGGTTGGAGCCACCAACCCGTACTAAAGGCCATCACCTTTAGTACCAGTTGGTGGCTCCAAACGGTACTAAAGACCCCCCCCCCCCCCCCCCCCCCTTTAGTATCGGTTGGAGCCACCAACCCGTACTAAAGGCCATCACCTCTTTAGTACCGGTTCGTGGCACGAACCGGTACTAAAGGGTCGCCACGAACCGGTACTAATGAGCGCCGCCCGCCTGGCCATTGGAACCGGCATTAATGGTCACATTAGTGCCGGTTCAATTGTAAACCGGGACTAATGAGTTTCATATTAGACCCTTTTTCTACTAGTGACAGACTCATTCCCTGAGATGTACGAGGAGATCATGGAGGAGAATGCAATGCCAGAAGCAGCCGAGGAACAAGGACAAGAAGTGGAAGAGGTGGAGGATGAAACGGGGCTGCAATGGCTGCTAGATTTGCTTGTAGCAGTAGACCGGTACGATCTCCAGCGGCTCAAGTTCATCTGTGAAAAGCAGCTGTCTCAGCGCATAGGTGTGAGCTCGGTGGCATCAGTTCTTGCTCTAGCCGAGCAGCACCACTGGCATGGATTGAAGGAGGCGTGCTTGAAGTTTATCCAAGCCCAATCTCCCTCGCGTTTGCAGACAGTAATGGCGACTGATGGATGGGATCATGTATATACGACATATCCCTCTCTTGTGAATGGGTTCATTGCCAAGCTTATTGCTTCGACCAAGAAGTAACACTTACTCTGCATATATATGGTACCCATGTTCCTTAGACCTCAAGTGAGAGTATTCTGCCTATATGGTATTTCTTGCTTTTCTCTCGTCATGTAAAATTTGCTTATATATTGGATTTGAAGAACCCAACATATGGGGAAGTTTTCTCTTCAATGGAATTGGTGGTTTATAAATTACAGTGTAAGCATCAACATTTATCTGCATCGCAGTAGTGTGCAAGTTTCCCAGCTAGTCTTGTTATCCTCGTATATTTCTCTGAGCATGCGGTTATGTTTTGACTTTTACCTGTCATATAAAACCCTTTTCTAATGGTTGTAAAGAAGAACAAATTAAATGTAGATGTTTTTGGAAAGGCATTTTATGAACCTGGATTTAGGGGAAAGAACTTAGAAGTTATGACATAGGTCAACAAGATTTTCTGTTACCATGACAGCGACAATGTAAAATCTTGGTCTAGTACCTACGAACCTTCCCCTGGGTGCTTGTTGTTCTCCCTGGATGGTGTCCCTCATGGGAGAGCTTGAATATTTTTTGAAGTCCAGTGTCGTAGTTGTGCCCTATTCCCAAAAACATGACTTCCATTCTGGTGTATTTTGACTTTCATTCTGGTGTACTTTGAAGCTCTAGCGATGATCCCAAACACTCCTTTTTTAGGGGAATTTTCCCAAACACTCAGGATTTGCCCAAACAGGGTGGCCGTGACGGACGGGCTTTGCAGCTCGTGCACTGTGAGGGTCTAAAGCCCAATAACGTGGCGAGCACTCGCTGACCCTAGCTAGCTCCAGGCAGGCCCAGGTCGCATGCACCCAACGAGCCGGCGACATCGGTGCCCCAACGAGTGGAGCGGGGGCGGTGGCTTCATGCAGCCGCCGGTACAAGCAGCAACTCTGTGCGTTGCCGGGTGAGGGAAGCGCGACTGCGACTTGACCAGTTTTGGCCCCTCAGCTCATCGATCCCAACCCTGAAACTTAGGAATGTGAATGGCGACTAAGTAGGTCGTCGATTTCCCGTGAGCTCGCAGGTCCGCCATGTCGTCGTTCGCCGGTGTATCGGTCCTTGACGGCGACAATCGGTGCACTTGCGAAACGTCCCGCACCCACGCCAGTGCAGGCGCAGATAGCGGGTACCACCTGCTCCTGATTAAGGGCTACTTGGGTAGCAAAAAGGAGTTGGCCACCGGCAAGAGCGTGGGCATCCAAACATTCATGGTAGGAGGCCATAATTGGTCCATCGAGTACTACCCCAACGGCGAGAGCCAGAGTTGCCCCGACTTCATTTAGCTCAGCCTTTCCCGCCTCTACAACAAAGAGGTCGAGGAGGGCGTCGAGGCCAAGTTTGGCTTTAGTCTTGTCGACAAGGTTGAGAAGCAGACGCCAATGTACATTCGTCAAATTAGTCAAATTAATGACTTCTCCCGGCGTGATCCTTGTTGGGGTTGGGACGAGTTTGTGAGAAGAGATGCCCTTGAATGATCGGCCAGTCTAAAGCATGATTGTTTCACCATCCGGTGTGATATTGTTTTTTGCAAGGCCAACACCCAAGATGCCACTGACACCGGTGCCAAGGTGCACCTGCCTAACACACACCAGCATTTTAGTCACCTCCTTCAAAATAAGGTGGGTGTTGATGTGATGTTTGAGGTCGGCGGTGAGACGTTCGGTGCACACCGTCAGGTCTTAAGTGTTCATGGCGCAGCTCTTTTGCCCCATGAATGAGGGCACCACCACGTCCAATAGAATCAAAGTTATGGAAGCAAAAGTGTTTAGGGCGTTGCTTTGCTTCATCTACACAGACTCGTTCCCTATGATGGAGAAGGACAGTGTCAGTACGGTGGAGGATGAAATACTAGGAGTACTGGAACAAGGACAAGTAGAGGAAGCAACAAAGGGTAAAATAGCAGAGAATAAAATGTCAGAAGTTGTGGCACAAACACAAGAAGAGGTATAACATGAGATGCGACTGCGATGGCTGCAAGACTTGTTTGTAGCGGCCGACAGGTATGATCTTCAACAGCTCAAGTTCATCTGTGAGAAGCGGTTGTCTGAGCACATGTGCGTGAGCTCGGTGGCGTCCACTCTCCTTCTATCCAAGCAGCACCGCTGTGACGGATTGAAGGAGGCATGTTTGAAGTTTATCGAAGTCCTATCTCCCTTGCATTTGCAGGCACTAATAGCAACTACTGGATGGGGACATGTAGGCACGACATACCCCTATGTATGTATGAGCTCATTGCCATGCTTGCTTCAAACCAGCGGAAATAATACTATGTATGTATACGGTACACATGTTCCTTAATCAGACTTTATATGACGCTCTTTTGCATATATGGTATCCTCTAGAGAGGTTGTAGTCTGCGTGTCTTGCTTTTCATTGTCTCTGATGTACTTTGCTGTATGCTGTACCAGAAAAATCCAACATATGTGCAAGTTATCTCTTTGCGGAATGGATGGCCTGTAAATTCGGGTTTGGGGGTAATCATTAATCTGCATTGCAGCAATGTGCAAGTTTCCCCAAGTATTCATTTTATGCTCGTATATTCTTCTGTGCATTGTGTCAGATATTGTAGCTTTGTGCCATTCCCTGTCATTGAATGCCCATTTCTAGTGGTTATAAAGAACAAATGTGTGATTTATAGGTATCATTGGTCTGAATGAGCCTGAAAGTGTTGTTTTGAAAGTGTATTTATAGGCATCACTGGTCTGAGTTTGCCATCTCTTTGAATTATATATGATCTACACCACGTCGATGCTTGTTCTAGGAGCCATTCATTAGTCCTGACATGCACTATTGCATTAACATGTTTACATGAGTATCGCACAAATCACTCACTGCTCCTGGAGAAGAAAAGAAGGGGATTATTATTAATTCCAGGGAAATGAAAACAGACGTTGTTGTCTATTACAGTCAGTTCATAGGAAACCAGAGGTACAAAGAAACATACACAAGTGCCTGCCATCTTATCTGTGCTGCTAGCAACACAACACACCCATTTGATGCCCATTTAGAACTTCAGTTGACATTTGATGCCTCTGTTCTGCCTCTACCCATGCTAAGTAACATGGGTAGTATTTCAACAGGCCCATTATTTCAGCTGACATTTATATTGGTGCAATCATCTTAGTATCTGTGTTGCCAGCAAGCATGAACATGGGCAGCAAATGTCAGCTTGTTCTGCCTCTGTTCAAAGCCACAAAATCTTCCTCTGTTAATGCCAAGTATTATCAACCAATAATCAGGCAAAATCTGCCACTTAAGAGTTTGTTTGTTTGTAGGAAGGGAGGCAAGCAATAATCGGGAATAATATGACATATATTTTCTCATCTGTACATCTACATGCTCATGCTCATTACTTTTTATTTATTACATCAACTCTTCCCCTGTTTTCCTTGGGTGGAGTCGTTTGGTTGATATGATCTTTTGATCTATGTCAGCTGTCGTCTTGCCGGTTGCCTGCCGGCGAGGTAGGCAGACAAGATAAGAAAGAAGTGATCCATATGGATCTTCTTCATCTTCTGGTCAGCTGGTTCAGAAAGAAATCATACTTCTCCTAGGAAAATCACAAGCAAACAGCTCGGATGGGACGCCGCAGTGAAGAAAGTATGAAGCGTCGGACGATAACAGATGGATCGGTGAATTGAACAGAAACCAACGCAGAAGGAACAACCAAAACCAAGATGACAGAAACACAAGACAAGGTTGAACCCAAGTGAAGTGCGAGATCCAGACACCTAATTAATCAGCAAGTCCACGACTGGAAATACTACTAGATCATATGTACATGCCAAAGACGCCGCGGCTCGATCTAATTATTCAACAACTGACACGATTGATGATGAGAAAGCTAATCGATCGGACGGGTGGGCACGGACGGACGAGGCATCACCCTCCCTAGGACTTCTTGTTGCCGGAGGCGTCGGCGCCGGCCCCCGTGCCCTTGTTGGCGACGAGGTCGAGGTCCTCGTCGGTGTAGCCGTCGGCGCCCTCCCAGGTGAACTTGCCGCCGCGGCCGCCCTTCTTGGCGTCGCCGCTCATCCCGGACCCCGACTTGCGGTCGCTGCGCTCCTGCGACGGCTTCCGGTCCCGGCCGCCCTTCTTCCCGCCGTCCATCGCCGGCCCTGCAACAACAAGATCAAGATCCAGCTACCTAGCAACGAGAGAAAAGGATGATGGATAGAAACTGTCTATGCGATGCGCTTTGATTTCCTTGTGGGCTTATTTATGGGGGATGAGATGAGATCTCACGGGGAGGGAGGGAGGGGAGGGGAGGGGAGGGGAACCGGGGGCTGGTGAATCTGCTGGCTAACTTGCTATAGTAATAATATCCTGTTGTGATTCAAAAGCAATTATCTAGTTTTACTACTTCACTTCCATGGCCGCCAATATGTAAACCCCCCCCCCCCCCCCCCCCCTCTCTTTCTCTCTCTCTCTCTTAGTTTCTTCTAATAGTATGTACGACCATTTCCTATTCGTCGCTTATGGCGCTAGTTTCAGGCTTTTCTATAAAACTGGTGCCCATGCCTGAAAAGTCGCTTAACAACGACTATGAGCACTGAAGCGAGACGAAGGCGCGCCGCCATCATTGCTCCTCCCTCGTCGGAAGATCAAAATTTGTTATAGTAGACAGTCAAAAAGTCGTCATGCTAAGGCCCCGTAGGACCAGCGCAGCAGAAGAACAACCGCCGCCGATTAAGAGTAGCGTAGATCGGAAGGATCTAACCTAAAAACACATTAACGCAGACGAACAATGACCAGATCCGAGCAAATCCACCAAGGACAGGCCCGCCGGAGACACACCTGCATACACCCAGTTCGTCTTCCTGAGCAGGACACAAACCCTAACAAAATATGAAGAAATAACCAGAAACAGAGACCTCTCGCCAACAAGGGCCAAGATCCATTGCGCCGCCATGGCCCTAAGCCCACCGGAGACAAGGCGGACCAACGGCGGCGCCGACGGGAGGCAGGGGAACCCTAGACTTCTTTTCTTGGGAAGGATCACTCCCAAGTTTGCTTGCACTTAACATATTTTTAACTAAAAGACAAAAACTTGGTGTGCCTTTGCGGAATCCAACATATTAATTTTTCATATTTAATTGTTTTTGCAAAAAAAAATTCACATTTAATTGACTTGATGTTTCCTCTAGTATAAGCCCATAAGTACTTATGATTAGCAAATAAAATCCTAAAAATTATTTAGATTGATGATTCATGGGCCCGCCATTTGATAAATATTCATTAACACAATTGCACATATATGGGCATGAAAATCATGAGTCAACTTAGTAGGATATTTATATCTCGTTGCAACGCACAAGCAATTATCTAGTTTATTTCAAACATCAGTACAGACACAAGCACTCATATATACGCGCATACATTAACCCTTATGAACGCGCGCACACACACCTTACCCCCTAGGCGTCTCGTAGTCGACGGAATGTCTCCTCCCACTAAACGCGTATCGCCGGAAATTCTTAAATAAATCCAGGATAAATGCAACCACCAGGACTTAACCCCTGATGGGTCCACTTAACCATCCAACCACAGGTTGGTTCGCAACAATTATCTAGTTTACATTACTTCACTGCCGGTATGTATGTGTACCCCTCTCTCTCTCTCTCTCCCCCTCTCTCTGATAATATGTCTAGCCATTTCCTATTCATCACTTATGGCGCCAATTGCAGGCAAGGAGCCCACGCCAGACATGTCGCTCACAGAATATGCCGGCCCATCTTAGGCAAGGACCGAGATCTCGTCCCGGTTTTGGGAAGCTTTTGGTAGCTTCCTAGACGATTTTCTTTCCTTTTTTAGTCCATTTTTCCTTCTATTTATTTTCTCTTGATTTTTCAAAAAAGTGTGAACTTTTTTCAATGTGGAATTTTGGAAAAAATTCCTGATTTTTTTTCCAAATTCATGAACTTTTTTTCCAAAAGTTTTGAACTCTTTCAATGTACATGATTTTTATAAAAACAATATGTATTTTTCTCAATTTTTGAGAAATTTTTACAAAGTTACGCACTTTTTAAAAAATTTGAGAACATTATTTTCAATTTTTGTGAACTTTTTCCTTCATTTTTGGCACTTTCTCTGTAAAGTAATATAAGACATTTTACATAAATAAAGTAGTGATCTGAAAGGTATTATATTAATTTACAGAGGGAGTACATTAAAAAAATAAAATTTAAGATTTTTTATTCGATCTTCAAATGTCAAGTGGTCGCCGGTGAACTGGAAAAATTCAAAGAAAAAAAAGTTCACATTGCTAGGGTGAACAGTAGATGGGCCGCCCCAGTATTGGGGGCGTGTGAGCGCCAGATCAGTAGCGCTGTATAGTAGCTCTCATTTGTTTGCCTAAAGAAAGAGCTCTCATTTGTAGGTACATGTGGCTATCCATAAAATCTTGCTTCTCAAAATCTGAAACTAATTCTTTTGCTTAATGATGTAATTTAAAATTTCTAATTAGCCATCCCTAAAGAAAGTTACTAATAAGTAAATAATGTTGCGAAAATACAAAGGTAAACATGGTTTCACGCACACCCACGTGAATAGTATAATGGTTGCCACGGGCTCTTGAAATAGTTTGCAAGAGTTACATGTTAACTTTCTAAGGCCTCACTCCGCCGTAGATCCAGACCCCCGCCACTGATTCCACCCCGCCTAGGCCGCCGCCTGCCGCCGAGCCACCCCATCGCGTTCGCCTCCGCTCCGGCCGCCTCCGCCCTGCCCCGACCCCGCCCGCCTCCTCTCCGGCCGCCTCCGCCTCCGGTCCATCCTCCGCCCGGCCCCGCTCCGTCCGCCTCCTCTCCGGCCCTGCTCCGTCCGCCTCCTCTTCGGTCCGGCCGCCGCCCCGTTCCGTCCGACTTCGCCCCGCGCCGCATGTCGCTGCCACGCTCCGTTCACCTCCGCCCCGCGCCACATGTCGCCGCCCCGCTCCCCGCTCCGCCGCCGCCCGCTCCCCGATGGCGCCGAAGGGCAAGTCCGGTTCCTTCGGCATGAGGGCGAAGCCCTCCGGGAACTTCGGACTGGAGTTCTCCGATGCCGGGCAGCGTTGGTGGCTCTGCACGTATCCCACCGCCGATGAGGCCTCGAATGCCTACGACGTGGCGGTGTGGCGTGTCGGATGGCCGAAGACGAACCTATACTTCCCGGAGGTCGAGTCCCAGGCGGTGGCGGAGTGGCTCGTGCCGCAGGGTATCCGGATGGAGGAGATGCCGGCTAAGAAGGCAAAGAAGAGACCGGCGGTTGTTGTCGCTCCCGGCGAGAGCGACGAGGCGGTGATGGCTTGGTTTTCACGAGAGCATCCGCAGTACGTCCTGGCCGAGATGGAGCACTACTGAAAGCGCGACGTCGAGGCGAAAAAGAAGGGAGTGAAGAAGGAGGACAAGGCCGGCCCCTCGACTGTGATCCCTATCGAGTCGTTGGATGAGGACTGGGGTGACACCGAGGAGGAGGACGAGGGGTGCGATGACCGACTAAGGACGAGTTCTGGGAGCAGTTCCGCAGCTCCGACGATGAGGAGTAGTTTCATCTAGTAGTTCGAATAAGTAGTAGTTGAATTTGTGTATGAAACTATGTTGAATTTCATGTTTGAACTATGTTGAGATGAAGTAGTAGCTGGCCGTTTTAATCTCCGTTTTGGACCATCTGTTGGAGTTGCTCTTTATTTTATATCCCCGTTTTGGACCATCTGTTGGAGTTGAGCCTTTTTTGGAGATGTAGAAAGCACTTTTTGGTGCTCCATATTTGCACAATCATCGATTTGGACCACCAAAATTCAGACCTTCTATTGGAGATGCTCTTAGCCAGAGATAAGAACCACCAGATCTCATCGCAACAACCGAACTTGTTATAGTCGCGTTTTATTCTATCTAGTCCATAGAAATAGAAACAATCGAACGGGTTCGATAAGCAGCTGGCTCAACTAAGAAAAAGTGGATGGCTAATGAGAAAAATCTTTAGATTTCTCTTCCTTCTTTTCTCTAAGTGGCTAAGATTAACTCCAAGCATGACCCCAAATGATCCGCTTCTGACCGTTTCGGCTGAAACGGGCAGATGCAACGGCCTAACGCGCGTTCGCATCTGCAAAGTCTGTCCACTTAGTGTCTGCATGGACGAATTTCAGGCTCAAATTTGCGTCTGATTTGCATCCACACGGACACGAAACGGATGCTCGCTCGTCTGCTCACTGTCTGCATTGGGACCCGCTTTTGACCATCCACCTACCGCCGGCCCTCATATTAAATGGGCACGCGCGTGTCTAGCCCTGCATGTTAGTGTGAGTTTGAGGTCCTCGTGCATCCTATTTAAGTCAAAGTAGAGGGGGCCGCCAGATCAGTGCAGTCCTTCTCTTGCCCCCAGTCGCCCCGACAAGCCACAACCCTAGCCGCATGGGCTTCCATGACAAGTTCAGTCACGATGGCAAGCATGACCTCGAGGCATCCTCCTCGAGGTGAGCGCGGGCGGCGAACTTCACAATTGCTCCTCCGCGGTCGCCACGCGAGCCTCGACCACCACAGTTGCGCCTCTACCTCCCCTTTCACCGCTGCCGGTATCACTGGCAACACCGCATCTCTGGCCCATGGCCTGATGTCAACCTGATGTCAGCCTAGCATCTCAACCCCGACAGGGTGCCACTGATCACGTCTGGATGAGATCCGCTGGCGTCGGGCTGAGCTTGTGCGGAGTTGCGCTCACCCAGATTACGCGGTGGACTCCCTGTAACGGGACTCCTCCTGTTGCACCGCCGTTGATCGTGAAGGAGGAAGCCGCACTTGGCCGCCCTCGAGGAAGCCAACTGACGCCATATCAAGGAGTCCGAACGCTTGGAGGAGTCATACTGGCCTGACATGGCGCGGTCGATGGGCCGATAGCGTTGCCGGCGTTGGGGCCAATGCACCACCGACGCCTCCCGTGCCAGGCGTAGAGGCCAGCGCCTCCTCCGGCTGAGGTCCAAACGTACATGTGGACGTCCAGTGTGCCCGTGTATGTGGCCACTCCGCCTGTTTGGCTGGGCGTGATGGAGGAGTGCCAACACCTCCTGGAGTGGGAGTTCGAGCAATGGCAGCGGAGCGCGAGCGCATGATGCAGGTGGAACGCCAGCTAGAGCTTGAGGTGGAGGCCGAGCGCCGCGAGCTCGAGGAGGAGGCGGCCCAGAGGGCGGCGACGACTCAGGCGTCCCAGCAGGCGAAGGCTCCGGATGCGTACCAGGAAGCCTTTCCATGGGCGCAGGCGCAAGAGTACGTCGACCTCACCAATGAGGACGACCACTTCTAGATGCACCCTAGATCCGCCGACCACCATCTTTTTTTTGTTCTTTATTATTAATGTAAGTGGACTTTTGGGACATTTAAGTTATTAACTTTATCTACTTTAATTTTATTTTTGATTTTAACTTTCTTTTGGTCGCAAATTTGGAGATGCGCCGGCTTCGTTGATGCAGAAAACCACATTCTGGCTATTAACCGGTCTGTTTTACGACCCAAATAAACAAAATTCCGACAAAACGTATGCCTGTTTGTTGTTAAATCCCATGAGGGCATGCCATTGAACAAAATTCAAATGAACCAATTCAGCTCACCTACACAAAAGCATGCCCTCATCCATGAAGTGTGTGGAGATCCGACAGAATAAGTACCAAAACAAAGTGTTATTAGTTAGATGCCCGTGCGTTGCCATGACTACAATGCAAATATGAGTTTCTAGAACTACTTCTTTAGACTGTAATATTGTCCAATGGCATGACATCTGGTAATTTTTTTTCTGCCCCAAAAATCAACATGCTGGTGTTTAAGCATAAGGACATTCAATAATCAAGGAACTGATGGTAACAAATAAATATCAGTGATATAATTCATTCCTTTGCAAAGTTGTGAAGTAGCAGCACATCACATCACAGAAATCACAAGGGTGCAAAAAAGATAGTGTCACAACATTACAGACTACCAAGAAATTAAAACAGAAATCGCTCTCCGAGGTTGAAAGCGTAACAAGAAACCCAATAATCATTACTGGCCAGTGAGGCGCAAGCTGGTAATATACATATACACGTGGCAGAAGAGACGACCTTGAACCATGCCTCCTCTCCTGCACACCCTGTACACGGCGCAAGCCCGATGTCGCCCATCCTTTGTGCGCCTTGCTGCTCTGGTGGCGGCACGCGAATGCGGGGAAGTCTTTCGCGTGAGGCACGGTCAGGTTCTCCCGGCACCCACGCCCGGGCCTAACATCATGAGCTCGGCGGGGTTGGGATGGTTGGAAGAGAAAATGTGTGAAAGTTACTTGCCTACATCAAGTCACTGTAACTTGAGCATCCTAATGTATGACCTGCTTACTTGAGGGGACATAGAGAGCCTATGGAATGAAAGTTCCTTGGATAATATTGAGTTTCCATCAATGTTTCCAAAGGGGGATTACTCCAGCTAACTGGATTTTAGAAAAGAGCATGATTCTGAGGTTCTCCAACCGCAATCTCTGTTAATATTTTATTTTCCAATTGTTCCTGCATTTTACTCCATGTACTGCGAATTTTGCGAGTTAGTAAATAATTAAGTAAACCAATGTCTAAAATTTATGGCATAGCCTATATGAACATAAATAGTGAATAACATTTTACATGCTTCTACTATTTTTGCTCTCTAATTCATAGGTAGTTGTTATATTCAGTTTGTCACGATAAGATATGCTAATAAGCACGGAGTGGACATAATTAAACCTCATCCGTTGTTCACAACTTTGATTTATTTACTTCTCTCTCTGTCATGAGATAGGGCAATAACCACAAAGGTGTACACTATTGATCTGCTATTCACATCTTGCTGTCAGGTTGCTCAAAGTCTAAACTAATAATATAATGTGACATTATTCTCAACTAAAACCATGCTAACTTCTGAACTCCAGGCTACAGAGGTGTAGATTGCTTACTACCTAAACGAAACTGATGAGTTCAAGAAAGATTAATTATACCATTAATCGATTATGAGCATGCATGTAGCACATCTTTCAGTTACATGCATCAAATTAAGGTTATTTAGCTTATACTCAAAACTATACTGCATAGCAGAATGTATCTCAGCTAATGATCACGGGTGGAAACCCCATAAGACTAGGATAGAACAACATAATATATCCATGAAGATTTGCTCAATACAGCAGTGTTCATTCTTAGCCTGGTAAGCCTGTAGTACCTGAGGAATGTGCGGCATAAAGTCCCTCTATAACTCCCAATCATGTGGGTTGAGTAATAACATCCTGGATATGTAGACAAAAAATTATACCACAAAATATTTGTTTGCAAAACAGCTATTATACACATCAGGAGATGAGAAACTACTAAACAGAATCCAACCTTTGTTGCATTAATAGAAGCATTTCGAAATGTTGATTAATGGACAATAAAATAGGAAAGCCATATTTCTCCAACTTTAAAAACAAGTGATCTTGATATGTATGCACATAATCTAGAGCCCGGCATCTATCCTTCACCTTGATATCAATTATCAAACATATGTCAGATATACAACTACTTTCCCGTAATGCTAAATGATTCAAACTATTTAAGAGAACCGCAGCAGTCAATCAAACATGAAACAATGGAGATATGAACCAAATACTATGTGTAAACATTTTATGAACCTTTGTATCCCTTCAAGCTTCAGGGATATCTCATCGGCTATGTTGCATGCAAGTTGCAGGAAAAGGGCCATAAGGACCCCTTGGTTTAGAGGAACAGGGTTCGCTCCACACAGCCCTTGCAAATCAACCTGGCTGAATGGGAATTTAGAGTAGCAGGTATCCACAGTTATACATATGGTAACTAAAATGGTGTATGAGTTAACAAAACTGAGAAATTCTAGACCTTGCCGGGTTGAAAGCCAAGCTCATTTATACATTTCAAAACTCTCTTTTAAAATAACTAATAACTTTGAAGGCATACATGTAACTGTGTTCTACGTGTACAGAAATAATTCTCTCGTGAGGTTGTACCATATAACATAAATTTTCAGTCACTTGGTTCAGTTATGTAGAGATGGTGTTCTCATTTCCGGTTTCTAGTGGAGACAGAATAAACAACTTTCTTAGGTTCTCCAAGTAGTATGATTGGTACCAGGCTCCTATAGCTTCAACGATGGATGGTTGAAAAACTGCAAACACACTCAAGTGCTAGAAAAAACAAGCAACACAAATAGAAGTTCCCTCGGTTAGCTATATAGTGTACCGCTTAAAAAGAAACTTGGATGCTTAACTGAATTTTGTCTATGCTTCAGTTTTGGAAGCCTAATTGGTGCTAGGCATTTGAGAAGCTTACCCCAACTGATGCACAGGATTTACAACTACAAGAAGAGATGTTAATACAAATATTCATTCTACTCTAATGCGGAAAAGAACAATAAAATTGGAACATAAGCAGAAAGATAAAATGAGCACCTACTGAGTCACCTGTATGCTATGGATCTTCCGCCTCACAGACTCTGTTGACCTGCTTAATGCACGGCAACGACGCTGCTTCTTCTGCTGCATCCGGTCTTGGGCTCCATGACCTAATAAACCAGTGATTACTCCACCACTGGCTGCCCCTGCTAGCCTTTAAAACCAAATCTTCCACATTGCGCCAAAGAGGAGCAGAAAACACAGACTGAAAAATTGCATATGTATATAGCAGAGGCAAACATATATTCTCCATATATTTTTGAACTCGAGTTTGGGCTCTCAGGGGTATTCTTCCTTCATCCCGTCCCACCAGGCTCTCAGTTGCTCTCTTACAAGTAAATACTATGTTTTCGATACAACATTCGGTTTAACCTATTTGGGTTACATATCAACAATATAAGGCAAGACTAAAATGGGAAGCATATTTTAGTGCACTGGGAAAGAGTAATATAAGAGGAAGTATGGCTACAAGGAAGGGGGAGCGAGCCCTGAGTGGCCCATTGTGCTTAGGGCATTTTCATTGCAGAGCACTAACGACGGCCGCTACGAAGCAGGAGGCTTTTTGGGGGCATCGGCACTTGTTCTTAACAACACATTTGATCCCCAAATTCTCGAAACCATAGCAATACGAGAAGCTCTTGCCCTTGCTCAAGATCTCTATATCAACAAGATATCCATAGCATCCGACTGCAAGGTGGCCATCAATGCGATCAAGGAGGGGAGCTCTGCAAATTTTGGGGCAATAATTATAGAAGTTAAAGATACCTCTAGTAATTTTTCTTCCTGTATTTTTAGTCATGAGTATAGGACATCACCCCGCTGAGGGCAAGTCGTGCGTTTGTGTCCTTGCTGCCTGCATATTCCACAAAATCGTGTTATCTTACTTAACCCCTCATACGGCGCTTTCTCCCTACTGGTGGTTGGCCTTCCCATTTGCTTTCGTTTAGCTGGCGGCAACAAGGTTGCCAATACATTTCCAGACTCGTTTGCTGAGTTGCAGTCACCATCCGCAATAGTAATATGTGTACCTTCTGTTCCTGCACATGGCGTTAAACCAGGACCATCTCGCACTTCTGTGAATGGCTTCATCTCTGATACACAGTGTTTGAACAATGAAATCAAATGCTCAACGGGATTACATAACCTTCACTGACAACTGACCCATGTCTGCAATCTTCAATGGATTTGAGATTTTTATATTCTTTGCCCATTCAACCAGTCGATCTAAACACTGATCTGCAATTTTCTCATGTGTAGCCATGTAGGTGTGAATCATCTCAGGACTGCAATGAAAGCAAAGTGAATCACAATATGTAACTGAATTCAAATGGCATAACCTGACAAGCACGAGTTCTAGCATTCACCGACAAAATGCTGATAAGTAATCCCGTACCTCAATGTTCAGAACCTTTACAATAAGCCAAAATGGCCCACAAATCTCAAGGATCATAACAGATGTCAGATATACAACTACTTTCCCGTAATGCTAAATGATTCAAACTATTTAAGAGAACCGCAACAGTCAATCAAACATGAAACAATGGAGATATGAACCAAATACTATGTGTAAACATTTTATAAACCTTTGTATCCCTTGAAGCTTCAGGGATATCTCATCGGCTATGTTGCATGCCAGTTGCAGTAAAAGGGCCATAAGGACCCCTTGGTTTAGAGGAACAGGGTTCGCTCCACACAGCCCTTGCAAATCAACCTGGCCGAATGGGCATTTAGAGTAGCAGGTATCGGCAGTTATACATATGGTAACTAAAATGGTGTATGAGTTAACAAAACTGAGAAATTCTAGACCTTGCCGGGTTGAAAGCCAAGCTCATTTATACATTTCAAAACTCTCTTTTAAAATAACTAATAACTTTGAAGGCATACATGTAACTGTGTTCTACGTGTACAGAAATAATTCTCTCGTGAGGTTGTACCATATAACATAAATTTTCAGTCACTTGGTTCAGTTATGTAGAGATGGTGTTCTCATTTCCGGTTTCTAGTGGAGACAGAATAAACAACTTTCTTAGGTTCTCCAAGTAGTATGATTGGTACCAGGCTCCTATAGCTTCAACGATGGATGGTTGAAAAACTGCAAACACACTCAAGTGCTAGAAAAAACAAGCAACACAAATAGAAGTTCCCTCGGTTAGCTATATAGTGTACCGCTTAAAAAGAAACTTGGATGCTTAACTGAATTTTGTCTATGCTTCAGTTTTGGAAGCCTAATTGGTGCTAGGCATTTGAGAAGCTTACCCCAACTGATGCACAGGATTTACAACTACAAGAAGAGATGTTAATACAAATATTCATTCTACTCTAATGCGGAAAAGAACAATAAAATTGGAACATAAGCAGAAAGATAAAATGAGCACCTACTGAGTCACCTGTATGCTATGGATCTTCCGCCTCACAGACTCTGTTGACCTGCTTAATGCACGGCAACGACGCTGCTTCTTCTGCTGCATCCGGTCTTGGGCTCCATGACCTAATAAACCAGTGATTACTCCACCACTGGCTGCCCCTGCTAGCCTTTAAAACCAAATCTTCCACATTGCGCCAAAGAGGAGCAGAAAACACAGACTGAAAAATTGCATATGTATATAGCAGAGGCAAACATATATTCTCCATATATTTTTGAACTCGAGTTTGGGCTCTCAGGGGTATTCTTCCTTCATCCCGTCCCACCAGGCTCTCAGTTGCTCTCTTACAAGTAAATACTATGTTTTCGATACAACATTCGGTTTAACCTATTTGGGTTACATATCAACAATATAAGGCAAGACTAAAATGGGAAGCATATTTTAGTGCACTGGGAAAGAGTAATATAAGAGGAAGTATGGCTACAAGGAAGGGGGAGCGAGCCCTGAGTGGCCCATTGTGCTTAGGGCATTTTCATTGCAGAGCACTAACGACGGCCGCTACGAAGCAGGAGGCTTTTTGGGGGCATCGGCACTTGTTCTTAACAACACATTTGATCCCCAAATTCTCGAAACCATAGCAATACGAGAAGCTCTTGCCCTTGCTCAAGATCTCTATATCAACAAGATATCCATAGCATCCGACTGCAAGGTGGCCATCAATGCGATCAAGGAGGGGAGCTCTGCAAATTTTGGGGCAATAATTATAGAAGTTAAAGATACCTCTAGTAATTTTTCTTCCTGTATTTTTAGTCATGAGTATAGGACATCACCCCGCTGAGGGCAAGTCGTGCGTTTGTGTCCTTGCTGCCTGCATATTCCACAAAATCGTGTTATCTTACTTAACCCCTCATACGGCGCTTTCTCCCTACTGGTGGTTGGCCTTCCCATTTGCTTTCGTTTAGCTGGCGGCAACAAGGTTGCCAATACATTTCCAGACTCGTTTGCTGAGTTGCAGTCACCATCCGCAATAGTAATATGTGTACCTTCTGTTCCTGCACATGGCGTTAAACCAGGACCATCTCGCACTTCTGTGAATGGCTTCATCTCTGATACACAGTGTTTGAACAATGAAATCAAATGCTCAACGGGATTACATAACCTTCACTGACAACTGACCCATGTCTGCAATCTTCAATGGATTTGAGATTTTTATATTCTTTGCCCATTCAACCAGTCGATCTAAACACTGATCTGCAATTTTCTCATGTGTAGCCATGTAGGTGTGAATCATCTCAGGACTGCAATGAAAGCAAAGTGAATCACAATATGTAACTGAATCAAATGGCATGACCTGACAAGCACGAGTTCTAGCACTCACCGACAAAATGCTGATAAGTAATCCCGTACCTCAATGTTCAGAACCTTTACAATAAGCCAAAATGGCCCACAAATCTCAAGGATCATAACAAATTTAAAAAACGGTTAATGGCAGACAGCACACACCTGCACAATAGCGGCCTGATGCACTACTGGTGGTGATGTAGGACACATCAAGGAGGTGGGAGTAGTTGCAACTGCAAAGATATATTATCTAGGAGGAAATTTAACCGTTGTAACACTACTAAAGAAAATCCACTCGTAGTTCAAATTATGAATTGCTAGCATAGGATTATTTGTCGAATCACGCAGCTCAGTACAATATGATGGCTGCAGAATACCAATCCAAAAGCAGTAGGGAGGTGTATATATCAAGGAGAATATATCTAGACCCAAATAGGAAATTGTACCCCTCAGATATGGACTTTTTAGGCTGTACAACTAGATAATCCACACTGCTATTTTTTATCTACTCCCTCCGTCCCAAAATAAGTGTCTCAAGCTTAGTACAATTTTGTACTAAAGTTAGTATAAAGTTGAGACACTTATTTTGGGACGGAGGAAGTATTTAAGAAGAAACAAAACAAAATTGTACAAAAGGGTTGTATAGGAAGAGAGGAAACAAACTAATTAAAACAAAATTTTGAAAGGGAAGAAAAGAAAATCCTAGATGAAGTAAACAAACCCCTGAAAGAGGAAAGACACTCGTTAAGAATGTCAACGCTTTCTTATATCATCTACTTACCTTGACAAAACACGGAAAACTGCATCAGACTGGTAATGGTAGAAATGCTAGCAGATCATTTAATGTTAGATATTTGACATTGGGAGATACTAATGCTACTTCGCAGTGGCACACGGAAATAATATTGAACTGTTTGCTCCTAACAAATGCATCAAGAAATTCACATACGCATAACTTGACAGTGTATATCATGTACGTGTTCAACGTTCCACTTACAAGCAAGCACTCCACGTATTGGCCACACTGCAATATTTAATGTCGTGATGAAGCATCAGACCAGCTTGAATAATCACACCAGAAAATCAAAAGAGAATGAAAAGAAAGGAATCAACTAACTGATTTATAGGCACCAAACTTTTAAGATTGGTGGATAAATCTTAACTGTTATCAAGAAAAGGATGCCACAACCAACCAGAAGGACCTGCAGGAGAACAACACACAACACACCGTCTCAAAATCAGGAACTTGCAGATCAGAGGTTCCTCGCGACTGGCCTGGTGAATCGGTGAAGATGTCATGAATTGTAGGAGGGAAGAGGAGAGGACTGTGGCATGGGCCAACGACAGAGGATCCAACGGAGTTCCGATCCGCAGTATGTCAGCCCGAGAGACGAACCCGACGGCGGCGGCGAATCGTTGGGTCGCCTGCTGGCCTGTGTCGGTGTCCTCAGACCGTCGCTGGCGGGTGGTCGCGGAGGTCGTGCATGTAGCATCGGTGAAGGAAAATCTGAAGGAATTCGCCCGGACCGCCTGCGAGCTACACGAAATTCAGCGGAGGTACGCGTAGATGCGAAATTGACGGTGAGACCAAGCGGATCAAACTCAACTAACTACAGCCCACCGGAACATCACTGGGTAGCGGGAGGAACCACAATCACCTGCGGTGAAGGCCGACGAGGAGGAGGCGCGGGATCTCGGCGTCGACTGGCGAAGGGAGACTCCTCTCGATCTCGGCAGCGGCGAAGGGGTGTCCTGAAGGGGATCAGCGGTGGCTCCTGAAGGGGATCGCCGGCGGCGGCGGCTGAAGGGGTGAAGGGCGGCGGCAGCGAAGGGATGAAGGCGGCGGCGAACGAGGGCAGGAACACTAGTGCAGAACCGGGCATTAGCACCGGTTCGTAAGGCCCTATAGTGCCGGTTACATAACCGGCACTAATTTGTGGTCACTAAAGCCCCCCCCCCCCCCCCTAGTACCGGTTCAGCACGAACCGATGCTAAAGGGCAACCACGTGGCACGAGCCAGCTCCGGGGGCCTGGAGCCCTTTAGTACCGGTTGGTAACACCAACCGGTACTATAAGGTTTGGTGGGTTTTTAGTTTTATGATTTCTTTTTCATTTAATTTTGTGTTTCTATTTTAATTCTTTTTCGTTTGCTGGTATTTTACGATACTACACATTGTACACGTTATGCATCATACATCATGCATGCTTTGTTTATCAACGCTGCTGTTATGTTCATTGCACCCGCAGATATAACATGTTCATGCATGCTTTGCATCATTACATCATCATATATATATAATAACAAGTCCTACTAATCATGCATCATCATACAACTTCTACTCGTTATTAATAATAAGTCATACAATCATCATCCTCATATATAGTCATCGAACCCAACCCTACATAATTGTTCTTAGCACATGATCATCAGTATCAGGTAGGACCTAAACACCCTTAAGGTAAAATAGCATAAAACAATATAGACCCTGACTCTCCATTATGAAGAATGGCGATCATCCTGTCTCCAATTCTTGCCTTTCGCTGCTTATTGCTTCCAAGAAGCTCCTTACGACTGTCCATACATTTTTTTCATTCTTTGATTGTTATGTCTCCACTTCTTTTAGAAACCCGGTATGGACAGTTGAGATTCGTAGGACGACCTGGTCGTATGTTCAAAACATGAAGGCTACCACGCGTATACATCAGATGAGGCACACAATCATTCGGGATTATCTGTTGAAAAACATAATGATAACTTTGTAGTTAGCAATGATGTACTAGTTTTAGAAGTGTGCAAAAAGATGCACGGATGTTGTAATAGTAAAAAATAATCTTACCAGGGTATCTCCATGGTAGTTACCGTAGTTCAACACATGCACCAGTGGCACGTATTGACCATAATGTTGAGGAGTTTGATTGTAGATATTGTAATTCTCAAGATCAGTACAAAATCCGACCAGATGATTTTTCTCCTGATAAGTTAATTCGAAGCCTTCAGTGTAGTACGTTCTGTCTACCATCTTCCGCACATTTTTTAAAGAATGAAAATAAGCTGTAAATGGAGATAAGTTGTCAACATTATATTTTGAAATAAACAATATAAATTACTTAATAACTATGTTTAGCTTACATGAGGGAAGAACTGGAGGTGTATCCACAAAGACCCAAATCGAAGGTGTCTCTTGCTCGATTGTAGGATCACCAAGATCCATGGTGACAAGCATACCCTTATCAAGACCATACATCTTGCAAAATGCATCCCAATTTTTGCAACCAAAATGGGTTACACTCTGAGCATTGTACAGCTTTACTTGAAAATCCACACCATGTTCGGTACTTAGGATAATTTTTTTGGTTTCGAAATTTTCATGGTCTTCAAAACCCATCCTCTCCAAGACATAGCGTCTTGCAAAGCATGAGATAAGCTAGTCGAATTGGAAAAGATGAAAATACACGTTAAAATAGTTGAAGTCGTGCTTAATTACGAAAAAAACTATTGTCGTCGTTGCGTACCGTATGAACATCGCAGGTCTCCTCGAGCTTAATGCTGAAGCGTCGATCTTCGTCCAGCTCAATGAACCTGTCGCAGATACCTCGGTCGTCGTGGCACCAGTCGCACTCCCCCGGGCGGTTATCGTCGTCCGATGAGTACGACATTTCTGGCCTACGTTCATAATTTAGTTTTATTAATTAAGTCAACTATCTAGTTCAACTACTAAGCACTTACTATAAATAAATAAGTAGTACTTACTAAAAACAAACTACTTCTATATATAGTAAAATAAATTAGTTTATTAAATCAACTAGCTAGTTCAACTATATATAAACTACTTCTTCTTTTTTTCCTTTTTCTAAATACTATGAACAAAAAAATCATTAAAATTCTATGAACAAAATTAATTACACAATCTAAATATCACCAAAAAAAATCTATTAACAATAATATCACCAAACATGCATATTCAATAATAATATCACCAAAAAAATCTATTAACAGAAAAAAATCTATTAACAGAAAAATCTATTAATTCAACTAGTTCAACTAAGCATTTAGTAAAAATAAACTAGTTATATTAATTCAACTAGTTCAACTAATTAAGCATTTATTAAAAATAAACTAGTTCTATATATTAATCGAACAAGTTCAACTAAGCATCTTCTAAAAATAAACTAGTTCTATATATTAATTCAACTAGTTCAACTAATTAAGCATTATATTTACTAAAAATAAACAAGTTATTATATTAATTCATCGATGATAACATTTCTAACATTCTAAAAATAAACTAGATAGTTCTAATTCATCTAAACATTATATATAGAAAGCAGAAAATAAGTAAAAAAAATATGTGTGTGTGTATATACGTGTGTGTGTACGTGTGTGATTGTGTGTACGTGTCTGTGTGTATGTGTGTGTATGCGTGTGTGTGTGTACTGTGTGTATGCGTGTGTGTGTGTGTGTCTGTGTGTGTGTAGTGTGTGTGTGTGTGTATGTGTACACGTGTATGTGTGTGTACGTATATAGGGCGCGTACGGGTGGCGCGGGGCAGCGACGACGGGCGGCGGGGGCCGGGGACGGCGACGAGACGGGCGGCGACGGCCGGGGACGGCGACGAGATCGCCGCCGGCGGCGATATGGCGACGAGACGGGCGGCGGGCCGGGGGCGCGCGGCAACGACGACGGGCGGCGGGGGCGGCGACGACGACGACGACGAGCGGCGGGGGCGGCGAGGGCGACGGCGGGGGCGACGAGCGGCGGGGCGGCAAGGACGACGAGCGGTGAGGGCGAGGGCGAGGGCGTCGTCGGAGATCGAGAAAAGTGGAATGAAGTGGCGACGATAACTGATTTTTCGTAAGTGCCATATATATAGGGGTAGCCTTTAGTACCGGTTGGAGCCACCAACCGGTACTAAAGGCCAATTTTGGCCAGCCCAAGCGGCGGGAAACGAGGCCCTTTAGTACCGGTTGGTGGCTCCAACCGGTACTAAAGGGCAACGCATTAGTATCGGTTGGAGCCATCAACCGGTACTAAAGGCCGTGCGCTGCCACCCGCGGTGCGCTATGTTTAGTCCCACCTCGCCGAGCGAAGGGCAGCCGCACTGGTTTATAAACCCAGTCGTGGCTGCCCTTTCGAACTCCTCTATATAGCAGGCTTCTGGGCCTAACTATGGCGCGCTGCCCGGTGAGCCTCCTGGACCTTCTGGGCCTGCATTTGCACACCCTAGGTCTTGTAGGCCCACCGGGCAGCGCCCCAACATTTTTTTTAATTTTTTTATTTTCTGCATTATTTATTTTCTTCTATTTATTTTTGAGTAATTTTTTATATAGTTATTTCTTTTCTGCTTTATTTTTTTCTTCTATTTATTTCTGAGTATTTTTTTTTGCCGTATTTAGTTTCTTTGTGAATATTTTTGCTTTATATTAGTTTTTTTCTTTTCTGCATTATTTATTTTCTTCTATTTATTTTTGAGTAATTTTTTTATATAGTTATTTCTTTTCTGCTTTATTTTTTTCTTCTATTTATTTCTGAGTAGTTATTTTGCCGTATTTAGTTTCTTTGTGAATATTTTTGCTTTATATTAGTTTTTTTCTTTTCTGCATTATTTATTTTCTTCTATTTATTTTTGAGTAATTTTTTTATATAGTTATTTCTTTTCTGCTTTATTTTTTATATAGTTATTTTTTCTCCTTCTTCTTCTTCTTCTTCCTCTTCTTCTTCTTCTTCTCCTCCTCCTTCTTCTTCTTCTTCTTCTCCTCCTTCCTTTTGCCATAACAGAAGAAGTCCGGAGTTGTAATAAGTTATTAAAAATAAAAAAAAGGTGCAATGCTCGTTAGTTTGCTTCAAGCCTTTTAGAATAGTGTAAACTGCACTGCGCGTAGCTCCGTGCAATCTACCATATTCCTAAAGGCTTGAAGCTAAGCAACGTGAGCATTGAGCCTCTTCTTCATCGTCTCTGCACCCAGGGCTTATAAACCGCTCCTACTCCCTCTCTCTTGGCGAGGTGGGACTAAAAAACAGCTTACCCTTTAGTACCGGTTGGAGCCACCAACCGGTACTAAAGGTGGTGCGCTGCCTGCACAAAATTTAATTAGTGTCATATAGCTCAAAACAAATCATTAAATGCATGAAAAATATCAAATGAAGGCAGAAATGGTTGAAAGTTGATGGCGTCGCTTTGAATGATGCATACTGAATGCACAAAAAGTCTGGAGTTGTAATAAATTTAAAAAAAATGAAATGTCTTTGTAACAGATGAGTTTAATTTCGTCAGAAACCTGAATACTTCGAAAGAGATTGTTCAGTTTATAAACGAAGTTCATCCAGTTTTTGCCGTAACCCTCTCTACTTTTTTGAACAATCTATGTGGGTGAAATGATGATACCATGCCAAGTTTCAACTTTTTCAGAGTTCATTTGTAGTGCTTTTCAATTTCCAGGTCATTTAGCTCAAAACAAATCATTAAATGCATGAAAAATATCAAATGAAGGCAGAAATGGTTGAAAGTTGATGGCGTCGCTTTCAATGATGCATACTAAATGCACAAAAAGTTTGGAGTTGTAATAAGTTTAAAAAAATGAAATGCCTTTGTAACAGATGAGTTTAATTTCGTCAGAAAGCTGAATACTTCGAAAGAGATTGTCCAGTTTGTAACGAAGTGCATCCAGTTTTTGCCGTAACCCTCTCTACTTTTTTGAACAATCTATGTGGGTGAAATGATGATACGATGCCAAGTTTCAACTTTTTCAGAGTTCATTTGTAGTGCTTTTCAATTTCCAGGTCATTTAGTTCTCAAAACAAATCATTGAATGCATGGAAAATAGCAAATGAAGGCAGAAATGGTTGAAAGTTGATGGCGTCGCTTTGAATGATGCATACTGAATGCACAAAAAGTCTGGAGTTGTAATAAGTTTTAAAAAATGAAATGCCTTTGTAACAAATGAGTTTAATTTCGTCAGAAACCTGAATACTTCGAAAGAGATTGTCCAGTTTGTAAACGAAGTGCATCCAGTTTTTGCCATAACCCTCTCTACTTTTTTGAACAATCTATGTGGGTGAAATGATGATACCATGTCAAGTTTCAACTTTTTCAGAGTTCATTTGTAGTGCTTTTCAATTTTCAGGTCATTTAGTTCTCAAAACAAATCATTGAATGCATTAAAAATAGCAAATGAAGGCAGAAATGTTTGAAAGTTGATGGTGTCGCTTTGAATGGTGCATACTGAACGCAAAAAATATAAGAGCATTTATATCACGATCTTATATTTCTTTAGAGTCTAAATTGTCAAGATGATCTTATAATATCAAAAATACTTTGATCATCAATGATCTTTGTGTGTATAATCTGAATTGTCAATATGAGTCATCAACGAAGACCAAGTGCTTGTGATAGTTTGAGAAATAACATATTTAAGGTGGTAAAAGGCTTGTTAGGGGAGCAAGGTGGGACTAAAAACAGCTTGCCATAACCTCATTAGTACCGGTTCGTGGTACAAACCGACACTAAATGGTGATGGTGGGGCCATAGCCTGACCGCAGGCTGACACAACCCCTTTAGTACCGGTTCGTGGCATGAACCGGTACTAAAGGTTCGTCACGAACCGGTGCTATTGATCGCCGCCACAAACCGGTGCTATTGTACACATTAGTGCCGACTGAAATTCAAACCGGCACTATTGGGCTTCACGTATGACCCTTTTTCTACTAGTGGAAGTCTAGCGTGCGAGTCGTTCTCGCTCGAGGGCATGTGACGTCGCTCGTACGTGCGGGGTTTTTTTTTGCTGATTTTTTTTCATAGGTTTTTTTATCGCTGGTTAATTGTCGTAGATTTTTTCTTCGGTGGTTACGAACTGAAGAGCGCGAGGGCTGGTGGAGGACTTAGTACGTGGTTTTTTCGGTTAGTGGCGGGTCAGCGTGAAGTGGGAGGAGGTACCAAAATAGGTACCAAAAAAACCCGGGTAAGGTGGGACGAAAATAAAACCCGGAACGCAACCTACCAACTGAGACATTAGGAGTAGAGATAATGTTGCGAAAATACAAAGGTAAACATGGTTTCACGCATATCCACGTGAATAGTAAAATATGAACAAAAATACTATAAAGATTAAAAAAATCAAGAAAATTTGGGGTATAGAAATTGACCAACCATTCTAGTTTCGTGAAAGAATGGCACCATGGTACTCTTAGTTAAGAAAATAGCACCGGGATCTTTACTATTCATTCATACAGTGTTCTTTTGCCTAGAATAACACGGATATCATTTCTTTGTGAAAGTTCACACATGAGTATATGTATGTATGTTTTAAAAAACTGAAGTTTTTTATTTTTTTTATTTTTTTGAATTTAATATTCATAAAGGGTCCCTTGGAACCATGTTCAAAAGTCCGCGTTATACATCTATAATCTCGTTTGCAAATTAATCACGGAGAAGGATCTACCACGGATGAAATCAATTAAAATTTGTGGAACTTCACGTTGAGGGGAATAGAGAGGTTTGCTTCTTTGCTCATTCACAAGTCCATCCAACCAAACGCAGCTCTTTTGCAGAAGAGGTAACGAGCATATGAAATCGTTTTGTCGCCATCGAGCAACACCTGTCATTTCTATCTACAACATTTCTTTTAGTAATCCTATTTAGTTTCCTTCCTGTGTTGTTCATCTGTATGTCAGTGCACTTTAGTTTTTGTACCGCGACATGTTTGTCTTTGTATTTCAACTTGTTGTGCTGAAGGTAAATTGCGTCTATGTTCGTCTGTTCTTTATCTACTGTTATCTTGTTATTCTTCTCGACAGTGTTCTGATTAGTATGTCGCGGTAGAGTTGCTTAGTTTAATTTTGTAGCAGATTTATTTCATAAAACTACATGTTTTAGTTTATTTTCCGTTCGGCCTTGTTGAGAGGTTTCATATTTTGAAAGAAATTTTGAATCTCCCATTTACCCCTCTTTGGTCGATATACTCCGATCCTACACCAGTGCAACGCGAAAGGATTGGATAGGGCCATGAAAAATTAATGCCCCTAGGAAGATAAAAAATTGCATGGAGACTGGCCCGTAGCTCAATCCCTACAGAGGATGTTCGTTGTCATATAAACATGGCTGAGACTGGGCGCGGGAGATAGCTGGAGGCACGCGTTGATCGTTTGCAACATGTCTAAGTGCGTATGGTTGCTACTTGCTACTCGACGAGGAAATCCCTTTCAGTAAAGAAAATTATCGTGCTTGCAAACTAAATTTGACTCACGCCAATATAAATTGTCATGAAAAACATCATATTTTCCATGCCTAAAAATCTAAAGTCAGAATTTTAGTGTTTCTGTTATATGTCCAAGTACGAAAAGGAAAAATGAATTTAAAAAGCAGAGAAATCTAGGTGCTTTCTAGCCAAGTCAAGAACAGAGCATAGTAGTAGTCCGTTGCAAGCACCACCACCAAGGCCTTCCCTCCCCACGCTATAAATTCCCAGGGAGAGAGAAATCTCCGCAAAATCCCGACGAAACCGTCCTCCGCTCCCCATCATCTCATCGCAATGGTGACAACCTCTCACCTTGTATCCTTGCACCTCTTGCTCGTGCTCTGCGTTGCGGCGGCCGACACGCTCAGCTGCCTCCCAGCGCGAGCTTCCATGGGACGCAGTCGGTGCAGTCAACCTGCTCCCCGGGGCGTCCTCTAGCCGTGGCAGTGTCAAAGTTGGTGGGGGAGAGGATGTGGCGCCCGGCGAGCTGCTGGAGCGGCGGGTCACAATGCCAGGTTCCCCAAGGGTGTCACCGGAGTGGATCACACACGGTGATTTTACCCATTTTTTGGCTCTCATGACAGAGGTAACACCCTACTCCTGCTTTGGATTTGACAAATGTTTGGATTTGATTAATGGTGGAAACGCCTTGTATGAGGGGGTTACAAATTGGAGATGGCGGTTGCTACTAAGGAATGAGGTATTAAACATATGCCCTTGATCTACCCCTAGCCACTACAACACGGTTAAGTTTTAAAGGCATTTTCTACAAGTCGCTTTGAAAAATGCCTTAGATTGTGTTCCTTAGAGGCATTCTTAAAAAACGCCTTCAAATGTCCTAGTTTCCAAGGCAATCGCAGAGAGTACCTCCCAATCAAAGGCATTCTGAAAATCGCCTTCCGTCAGGTTTTGCACCACACCTAACCACATGCACACAATATATAAATATACTTCATGTCGTCAACTGTAGTACCAGCGTGCAGCTTGGTGGCAAATCGATTTTTGAGTTACGCAGAGGTTGCCAGTTCGATCCATGGCACTGTTTGTACTATCGGTTCATTTTTTCTTAATTCGTCCAAAGCCTTTGCATACCAATTTGTTTTGTCCCATACTGCTTAGCGAGAAGAAATTTAGGCTGTTTAAAAGGGGAGCCCTCTGATAACCTGTGTGAATTGTATCTCATACGTGGACTAAAAGCTGCTGTATTCCTACGTTGGGAGGTCTGCTCGTAAAAAATACACACGATCTGCTCTACAGTACAAGGTGGCCTTAGCGACGGGCAAACCCCACGGGTAGCTCTTTGAAGTGAAGGCATTTTCTTACCATTTCAAGGCATTTAAAAATGCCTCCTAATGCCTACCGTGTTGTAGTGAGCCACACCTTATAAAGGGGACTGACCATATCTTGAGAGGGTCTTAACTTGCATGCCAAGATGGTGCCTTGTCCGGAGATTGGACAACCTAAGGACCAAAGGGCCTAGCCTGCCGCCAGGCCCTATAGGCCCTGAGGCTGGCCAAAAGACGGGTTCCTTGGTAGGTGGGCCAACCCCATCATATTGTACAATCACTCGATTTCCAGGTTTAATTCGTACAAAACCTTTTGTTTCAGAAACTAGCATGAGCTATTATATACACCAGATTGAGATGAATATACCAAATAAACAAACCGAATGTAAGCATAGTTGAGTCAGTGATATTGTTTATGTTCGTCAATGATCGGTGCTATTTCAATACCATGCATATAAACTTATTACCAAATCCAACTTGTAACACGTTTGCAAATAGTACAATTTATACCCTACAAGGTTTTATCAATATGCACACCTAATAATACACTAGAAATCACGTGTAACACAATTGCAGATAATACACTATGAAAATTTTAGTTGGACATTATTTTAAAAAATTCTCTAACACAATATTAATCTAACCAAACTATACATGAACATATGCATATACATACAAATATGAATGTGTGCACTGTATAATTTTTTGAATTGTCACAAAAATAATTCAAAGATAACTTCTATTCCATCACTTAATTTAAATTTAGCATAAACAAATTGATTAGTGTTGTACTCCCTCCATTTCTAACTATAAGTCCTTTTAGAGATTTTAATACGAACTATATATGAATGTATATAGACATATTTTAGAGTGTAGATTCACTCATTTTGCTCCGTATGTAGTCCATATTGGAATCTCCAAAAATACTTATATTTAGGAACAGAGGGAGTACATTTCAACTAGTAAGAAAAGACGTTGGTTAACAATACAAATTAAATTATTATACCAACTAAAAAACGAGTCATATAACTAATATTGTAGTATGATAAAAATAAATAAGTATACAATTTTAGTATAAAAATATTTAATTTCTATCATGGCCTCACACATGCGACCCGCCTGCATTGGACGGGTCGGACGACCGCGACCCAACTTTTTTTGTAAATGAGGATGATTGACGATCGAGAAGGCTAACAAGAACCACCGACATTTGCTGATTTTGCTCTTGCATCGATGTGTCGCGTTCATCTTTCTTGTTGATCGTTGTTCTTGCATCAATTTGGTCGTGATTTGTTGGCGGTACCTGATTTGGAGGGAGATCGATCACCTCTTCTTGTGTTCGTACATTGGGTCGGTATGATTTTAATTGATTTGCATCCTATAAACATCTCACGGGAAGCCTCTTTGAATTTTGGCAATAGTTTGCAACACCCGTGGTGAAATATCCATTGACAACATGTGATATTTTGCTAGTGCTGTTAATATCGAGTTAATGAGAACTACTCTCCCCGCTTCCGTGAGCAATATACACTGGTAAGTTGCAGTTGATTAGCGATCTGACCAACGCACAATTTATATGTAGTGAAACAAAAGATTGTGCGCCGTACTCCATTCATTTCCCGACATGAGTTTAAGCCAACCATCTAGACAATTTTGGCACCTCAGTTGGGCAACCCAATAGTTGAAGGAAATATGCCCTAGAGGCAATAATAAAGTTATTATTTATTTCCTTATATCATGATAAATGTTTATTATTCATGCTAGAATTGTATTAACCGGAAACATAATACATCTGTGAATACATAGACAAACATAGTGTCACTAGTATGCCTCTACTTGACTAGCTCGTTTATCAAAGATGGTTATGTTTCCTAGCCATGGACAAAAGAGTTGTCATTTGATTAACGAGATCACATCATTAGGAGAATGATGTGATTGACTTGACCCATTCCGTTAGCCTAGCACTTGATCGTTTAGTATGTTGCTATTGCTTTCTTCATGACTTATACATGTTCCTGTAACTATGAGATTATGCAACTCCCGTTTACCGGAGGAACACTTTGGGTGCTACCAAACGTCACAACATAACTGGGTGATTATAAAGGAGTACTACAGGTGTCTCCAAAGGTACATGTTGGGTTGGCGTATTTCGAGATTAGGTTTTGTCACTCCGATTGTCGGAGAGGTATCTCTGGGCCCTCTCGGTAATGCACATCACTATAAGCCTTGCAAGCAATGTAGCTAATGAGTTAGTTACGGAATTATGCATTACGTAATGAGTAAAGAGACTTGCCGGTAACGAGATTGAACTAGGTATTGGATACCGACGATCGAATCTCGGGCAAGTAACATACCGATGACAAAGGGAACAACGTATGTTGTTATGCGGTTTGACCGATAAAGATCTTCGTAGAATATGTAGGAGCCAATATGGGCATCCAGGTCCCGCTATTGGTTATTGACCGAGAATAGTTCTAGGTCATGTCTACATAGTTCTCGAACCCGTAGGGTCCGCACGCTTAACGTTACGATGACAGTTTTATTATAAGTTTAGATGTACCGAACGTTGTTCGGAGTCCCGGATGTGATCACGGACATGATGAGGAGTCTCGAAATGGTCGAGACATAAAGATTGATATATTGGACGACTATATTCGGACACCGGAAGTGTTCCGGGTGATTTCGGAGAAAACCGGAGTGCCGGAGGGTTACCGGAACCCCCCCGGGAGAGTTAATGGGCCACATGGGCCTTAGTGGAAAGAGAGAGGGGCGGCCAGGGTGGGCCGCGCGCCCCCTCTCCCTCTGGTCTGAATTGGACTAGGAGGGGGGGGGGGGGGGGGCGGCGCCCCCCTCTTTCCTTCCCCCTCTCCCCCTTCCTTTCCCCCTCCTAGTAGGAGTAGGAAAGGGGGAGTCCTACTCCTACTAGGAGGAGGACTCCTCCTCCTTGGCGCGCCCACAAGGGCCGGCCGGCCTTCCCCCTTGCTCCTTTATATACGGGGGTGGGGGGCACCCTAGAAGACACAAGTTGATCTACGGATCGTTCCTTAGCCGTGTGCGGTGCCCCCCTCCACCATATTCCACCTCAGTCATATCGTCGCGGAGTTTAGGCGAAGCCCTGCGCCGGTAGAACATCATCATCGTCACCACGCCGTCGTGCTGACGGAACTCATCCCCGAAGCTTTGCTGGATCGGAGCCCGGGGATCGTCATCGAGCTGAACGTGTGCTGAACTCGGAGGTGCCGTACGTTCGGTAATTGGATCGGTCGGATCGTGAAGACGTACGACTACATCAACCGCGTTGTGCTAACGCTTCCGCTTACGGTCTACGAGGGTACGTGGACAACACTCTCCTCTCTCGTTGCTATGTCATCACCATGATCTTGCGTGTGCGTAGGAAAATTTTGAAATTACTATGTTCCCCAACAATAGTAGGTGCGTGGCCCATGTAGCATGCGTTTTATTGCCCATACAACTAAAGCTTATACAATTTATTTGCTCGTGGTGTTAGCACATGTAACACAATTGGGCCCCTCAAGAGAAAGAAAATGTAGCATCCATGAGTCTGTGAGTTTCTATCCAAAGGTAGCATCCATGACATTCTTCACAGCCAATATGCATTCAGAAGGTGCTATAGCTTATATGCATTCAACATTTACTTGGAAAATCTTTCATAGCAATGTTACACCGGCAAATATACTCTTGGATGACCACTTTGTGCCAAAGATCTCGGAATTTGGTATATCAAGGTTCATTGCGGAAGAGTACAAACTCACCGGAATATTCATTGGTGACATGGCTTATATGGATCATGTATATGTGCAAACAGGGCTGCTAACTGAAAAAAGTGACGTCTACAGCTTAGGATTTATCATCTTGGAGTTGTTACGAGGAAAAAGGCCACACATTCTGACAATAACAGTCTGGTAAAGATTTTTCTTGAGAATCACAAGATGGGTAGGAAATCAACTGAGTTGTTTGACAAGGAAGTTGCAGCGACAAGAGATTTGGAGCTTCTTGACAATCTGGCAGGAATTGCTGTGGAGTGTCTTAACCATGATGCAGACTTAAGGCCGACAATGGTAGATGTCGCAAAGCGCCTTTCCATACTGAATCAATCGCATAAACAAGCTATGAGTTGACATGATGGAAGCTATATAGGACTGCTGGTTCGGTTTTTCTTCTTCTGGTGTTTAATCCTTGCTTAATTACCTGGCCTTGGTATGAGGATCCATTTATTCTTCCCCGTCCTTTCGATGTTAGAGCAGCACCCCAAGACCTTAATTAGTAAGGGTAATTATTTGTTGCACTGTGTGGTGTTGAGTATATTCGTAGGGCCGGGTTAATGCTGATGGAGTCCACATCATGCATGCTGCCACCAAACCATGTGTATGAATTTGTGTGGTGATATAACCATTCCGTCAGGACTGGCCTCTCCGTTGTAAAATACTTGAGTTCATAATTTCTGTACCATGTGTTGTGAAGTACCACTTGTTGTTACCTACTAGGACTACCACCAGCTAATCCTTCTGTGCAGAGTTTCCGTGCACTGTTGACTCTCTTCTGGCAAACCATGGCCATATTTTCGGGTAATTCATTTCATCCAGAAACTCTGCAGGGTTTCGGTAAGACGATCACCGCTCCTGGATTTTTTTTTCAAAACTATGACGTATTTTGTAGCAATTTCGGAAACTATAGCACAAAATGAAAAAAAATGCAAAACTATGACCCTGTCGGTCACGTGGAGGCCGAAAAGGTAGTTTTCGGCCAACTGTTGGCCGAAGTAGGGTTTTCGGCCTTGCCATGGCCGAAAAGTGCTTGAGCTGGCCGAAATGGCTGTTTTCGGCTTAAGTCCGGCCGAAAAGTACTTTTTGGTCTACACTAGGTCGAAAAGTATTTTTTGGTCTACTCTAGGCCGAAAAGTACTTTTTGGTCAAGTGTAGGCCGAAAAGTCCCTTGGGCCCACCTTTCCGTTATCTGTCGGCCAATGTATTTTCCCGCCAACCCCTTCCCGCCAACTCTTTCCCGCCACCCGTTTCCCGCCAACCCTTTCCCGCCACCCGTTTCCCGCCAACCCCTTCCCGCCATACCGCAGTCGTTCTTTACCGCCATTTTCTCCTCTGTACCTATAAAAACCCCTTCAGGCGGAGGTGGATAAGCATTCCAGTTTATTGTAGTCGAGATGTCCCATTATCCATTCGATCGTAGTTTTCACCCTGGGATGAGCAGGACTCTTCTGAGTCTAGTTACCGATTTCAGGATGGACAATAGGATAGTTCCATGGGACGAACTCACCGGTAGTGACACCATAATGAATGAGTTGGCTCACCAATTACGTAGGTCTGGGTGGCCTGAAAGGACCTATGAGGAGGTACGTAAAGAACTTCTTAGGTTGGATGAAAGGTGGAAGAAGGTGGTGGTGCCGAAGAGTGAAACTTTCAGAAGGATTTTAGCAAATAATCCATCTTTATGGATTGAGGAGAGCGAGGACGAAGATGATATCTTCATGCCACCGCTTCCGGGTTCTGCATCATCGAAGGGCAAGAGTTCTTCATCGTCCAAGGGCAAGAGTTCTGCATCCTCGAAGGGCAATAGTTCTACATCGACGGATGGCAAAAAGACCGCATCGTCGAAGGGCAAGAGGGCTGCATCAACGGAGGATGATGATGATGATGATGACTTCATGTAGTATGTAAGATGTATTCCAGTTGTACCATTTCATTCAGATGTACTTGCATTATTAGTTTGTACTGTATTATTGTAGGGCATTATGTTCTATCTGAATTTCATTTTGTAGCATGTAAGATGTATTGCACCAGTTCAGCCGCACCGTTTAATTCAGATGTACTTGTATCTTAATTATCGGTTGTAGTCTCTTTGGAAATGTAACTAGAATAAGAATGCAAATTAATAGTAATATGTCTCTAGCATACATAATACAATATATGTCTCCTGATACATGAACATGAAGCATGTCTCATACATAAATACTGACTCACAGCTGCGAATAGTTTGAAAGTAACATAGATAATGACTCATACATAGATAACCATATCACTGCGGGGGACGACGACGAGTCTGGGTCTTCCTCGGGCGAGGACCAGACGGCGATAAGCGCTGTGGCGGTGGACAAGGCTCGCGATAACCACAACCATAGTTAACCTCGTCTGTCACGGTCTGTGTCTCTTGCGTCGGTGGTGGTGGTGAGTGTGAAACACTGTGTGCGAGAAGTCATAAATGTTTGCAGCTTGGTCATCATCCTCGCTGTCGCCCTCAAAGTGCGAAGCACCACCACTAAGCATCGGTGACTGCACTGAATGCATGAACGGTTGCGACTGGTTGCCGCCTGCGGTAAAGTAAAACATGTAAAACTGATACAAATGCATGAACAAAGCACCACCCTGGCATCATAAATGTAGTCAATAGTGTTACCTAGTTCCATCTGCTGATGCCAGTAAGAGCTCCCTGGCTATGAAGGAGGTGGCTAATGCCAGGAAGAGCTCCCTAGCTATGAAGGAGGTGGCTGATGCCAGGAAGAGCTCCATGGCTGTGAAGGATGAGGTTCTGCACGGTGCACAGAGGGTCGTGGTTCTGAATGCTGCATAGAGGGTCGTGGTTCTGAATGCTGTACAGAGGGACGTGGCGGACGATGTGCTGGAGGAGGAAGTGCAACATCCGAAGACCGTCTACACGTAACAGCTGCGTAAATCCCGCGTAGCTTGTCAGCAAGACGCCTCAACCATGAGACGCTCTCTCACGGTGGGATAGTTTCTCCCCTCTGAAAGCGCTGCATTAAGGCGGAAACCTCCTCTCGCGCCTGTATTGTCAAGTCACCATGTACACAAAGAGTTAATCAATTATATCCTCTTTGTATGATATACACCATGAATAGATAACCAAGCGAATATGTTCAGGTTAACAAATGACTTAACATATGAGAATGTAGGCACGTACCGCGTGGTGTCTGCTTCCCACAATAGAGGCAGTTGAGAACATATCGCTAGTGAGAGGGGCTTCGATCTGATCAGGAGCAGCTGATGGAAGCAAGTAGATCCTCGTTGTATGCCGGTAACGCTGCAGATACAACCCAAACATTTCCCAGTTAAAGGCCCGAACCTCACCCCATATATTTGTCGGCGCGGTAGTCCATTCGTCAACGTAAGGGGTAATGGTCTTAAGCCAATAAGCCATGGACTTGTTTCCTCCTAAGCGACTTTCCCTGAGATTGACATGCGCGATACATGATTAGGTACATTCTGAATGCAGAGCTGACAACTAAAATAGTATTAGTACTTACTTGTGCACGTGTTCTGGCAAGTGTGGAATATCTGGAATCGCAGGCTCTTGATATAGACCTAACTGTCTCATCACCCTATGAAGAGCCATCTCCTCAACCGTCACGTCGAATACCAACTTGGCCTTGGTCATCCAATAGTGTCGATCTCTAGTGCACAATCCAGAAATCCCAACTGGGCACCTCGATGATATAGCCTGAGGCGAGTATGGCTCCCAGATAACTTGATCCTCGTGCAAACTATCAAACTGCACCGTGAAGGACGGGTAGCATCCCCTAACCTGGCTATGCGCAAACTGTCTCTTTGCATGACAACAAATAAGCATTAGTAATACTATTGAATGTCAAGAAATAATTGAATTAATTGTTACTTAATATAAAAGTACGTCTCGCCGTGCCCAAACGGATCCCATAGTAGGCAAGTCGCCGATAGCAGGCACATAAGCCCCAGCTAAGTCCTCCAAACCAAAAGGTTTATCAACGTAGACATAGGGTCGTCCAATAGGTAATCTCTCGTATGACCAGAGCTGCAACAATAATGGACATCCAACAATACTAGATTTTCTAGACTTCAACAAGCAAGCTTTGCACAGGCCTCTGTATGTAGCCGCTAACATAGCAGAACCAAAACTCCTCTGCTGAATATCCCCAGGGCAACGTGCGTCAGCTATCTCTCGTGCAATACCAATGAGTCGTGCATCGACAGTGGTCACGTGGTTCTCTGTAAACATCATCTTGCCAAACAACCAAAGAATATATGCCTCTAGGGACCGGTCAATCTGTGCCTCCAACAACTGAACATGGGGATATCCTAACGAGGCAATCTACATAGAAACATAATGATTGTATGAACATCGGGCAATTAAAAAAACATTTTTGAAGTGGCCGTGAAGGTTACCTGAAACTGGCCCAACCATCTAAAAAGAGGTCCGTGAGGATCGTTGTCTATGGCCCTAGCAGTCGGCACTGCAGCCAAAAAACGGGTCTGCATCGCTTCTTGCCAACCAGATTCTGCCTCTAAGGGACCGATGGCAGCACTGGCCAGAGGTAATCCCAACAAGTAAGACACATCCTGAAAGTAAGCGCCATCTCTCCCCAGGGAAAGTGAAACGTATGTGTCTCTGGTCTCCATCTATCTACTAAGCAGATAAGGAGTGACTTGTCGTAAGAGAAACGTTTCACTTGCCTCTTGTGTAACTGCAATGGTTCACCTGCCTCATCTAAGTCCGGACCATCAACCCACTCATCCAATGTACCCTCAACCAGTGCCAAGGGTAGAAGTCCAGCCCAAATTAACCTACAAAATAAAGAGATTGTTAGCGGCTATGAAAAGTATGTCAAACATAGTAAGTCATTATATGGATTCCATTATATGCACACATACCTATCAACCCATGAATGGTGTATCATCCAGTTAGTCTTTGGGTACGAGTGACCAACACGTCTAAGTGGTTGCCCGCTTCCATAAGGGCGCCCCGGTCCTTTCTATCGATGTTACCATTAAGCAACGGATATGAAGACATATCTGCAATTCAAACAACAGATCTTAGGTGCAAATAAAACATAGTACAAACACATTACAAATTAAAGCATAGTCCAGACATATTACAAATTTAAACATAATCCTGACATACTATAAAATTAAAACATAGTCCAGACATATTACAAATTTAAACATAATCCTGACATATGATAAATTAAAACATAGTCCTCACATATTACAAATTAAAACATAGTCCTCACATATTACAAATTAAAACATAGTCCTCACATATTACAAATTAAAACATAGTCCTGACATATTACATATTAAAACACATTATATAGCTTCTGAGTTATTTCTTCCTCGTCCGCCCCTTCGGCCTCGACTTCCACGACCACGTCTGCCTCTTGCTCCTGTTGTCGCAGTCGTCGATGTGGAAGCACCATCTTTGGTCAGGTCGGGACAATATTTCATCCTATGCCCATAAGCCGCGCATAACAAACATTGTCTGGTTGCTCCACCAGCTTTAGATTGGTCCATGTCGTTTCGGATGCGACGGGCCTTTCGTCTGCCCCTACTTGCTCGCCGAAGGTCTGGATGCGGGATGAATACTCTATCACCGTCGTTTACCTTGTTGAAATTACCGACGACTCTAAACCCTGTCATCTCACCTGTCCATGTGTTGAGCACTGCCTCTTTTAAATAGTATGGGGACACGAAGGAGATAGCATCCAACTTAATCTGGCCACATGCAGCCAACACATGAGAGCAAGGTAGGTGCAACAACTTCGGTTTGTTGCATGTACACTCACACGTTGGATAAAATTCCGTTCCAATTTTTACCTCATGTGTCTTCACCTCATGTCCAGAACCAAAACCATCGGTAGGAAGCTGAACCTCATACCTCCTTTCTTGATTCCCTATGAGTCTGACGGTGTGCTTCTTTGCTTTCTCTATCTTCTTTGCCATGTATTCCATGACACGGCTACAATAAGGTGTGTTGGGATTATCTTCAATATGCTTCTTTGCTAACTCGTGCCTTTCTCTAAAGTATCTCAAAGTGCCATGGAATACAGCCTCCACAATAGCTGTGAGTGGCAATGCTCTATTCCCTCTCAGCACAAAGTTATACACCTCTGCAAGATTGGTTGTCATGTGGCCATACCTCACTAGTAGAAAAGGAGGCAATGGTCTAGGCAGGGCCAGCCCATTAGTCTCGGTTCAGTCGAGAACCGAGACCAATGGGGGCATTGGACCCGGTTCGTGAACCCTGGGGGCCGGCCGGGCCACGTGGGCCATTGGTCCCGGTTCATCTGGACCCTTTGGTCCCGGTTGGAGGGACGAACCGGGACCAATGGTCCTCGCTCCTGGCCCACCACTATTGGTCCCGGTTGGAGGCATGGACCGGGACCAAAGGCTGCCCATTAGTCCCGGTTCATGCCACCAACCGGGACTAAAGGGTTGGTCCTCGTTGCGGCCAGAGTTTAGTCCCACCTCGCCAACCGAAGGGGGCTCACACCGGTTCATAAGCCCCTCCCTCTCTGCCTTGTTGAGCTCCTCTCAAAATGAAAATAGATGCCCTTATACAGGGAATTTGACCTAAATTCATACTGAATTTCTCTGAAGTTAGTAGAAATTTATTATGAATTTAGGTTGAATTTTCTCTATAAGCGCATCTATGCTCATTTTTTTTAGTAAAGTTAATCACAACTATTTTTCTTCTATTTATTTCTGAGTAGTTTTTTATATAGTTTTTTTTCTTTTCTGCTATATTTATTTTTTTTTCTTTTTATTTCTAAGTTGTAATAAGTCATTAAAAATAAGCATCTATGCTCATTTTTTTAGTAAAGTTAATCACAACTATTTTTTCTTCTATTTATTTCCGAGTTGTAATAAGTCATTAAAAATAAGCATCTATGCTCATTTTTTTTAGTAAGTTAATCACAACTATTTTTTCTTCTATTTATTTTTGAATTGTAATAAGTCATTAAAAATAAGCATCTATGCTCATTTTTTAGTAAAGTTAATCAAAACTATTTTTTCTTCTATTTATTTCTGAATTGTAATAAGTCACTAAAAATAAGCATCTATGCTCATTTTTTTAGTAAAGTTAATCACAACTATTTTTTCTTCTATTTATTTCTGAGTAGTTTTTTATATAGTTTTTTTTATTTTCTGCTATATTTATTTTTTTCTATTTATTTCTGAGTTGTAATAAGTCATTTTAAAAAAAAAAAAAAGACGCAATGCTCGTTAATTAGCTTCAAGCCTTTTGGAATAGTGTAAACTGCACTGCACATAGCTCCGTGCAGTCTACCCTAATCCTCAAGGCTTGAAGCTAAGCAACGTGCAGGTGAGCATTGAACCTCTTCTTCATCGTCTCTGCACTCAGGGCTTATAAACCGCTGCGAGTGCCTCTCGCTTGGCGAGGTGGGACTAATTAAAAGCAGCTGCAGAAAGAATTAACTAAAAAACAGCTGCAGAAAATAAATAAGTAATTAGACGGGTGCATTGGTACCGGTTGGTGGCATCAACCGGGACCAATGCCCCTCTTTAGTCCCGGTTGGTGGCACCAACCGGGACCAATGCCTATCTTTTGTCCCGGTTGGAGCCACCAACCGGGACCAAAGGTCTTTGTTTCCCGCCCTTTGGGCTGCTAAAAAGAGGCCTTTGGTCCCAGTTGGTGGCACCAAGCGGGACTAAAGGGGGCATTAGTCCTGGTTTGTGCCACGAACCGGGACCAAAGCCGTTGCTATATAACTAGCACTTAGGAAAATTTCAGAACCGCCCCGCCCCACTTCGATCTCTCCTCCTCCTCTCCCGACGCCGCCGTCCCCTGCCGCCCCGACGCCGTCGCCGTCCCGCCCCGACGCCATCGCCGCCTCGCCCTGCCGCCCCGACGCCGCCGTCCCCTGCCGCCTCGGCCCGCGCCGTCGCTGCCCCGTCCCGCCTCGACGCCGCCGTCCCCTGCCGCCCCGGCCCGTGCCGCCCTGACGCCGTCGCCGCCCCGCCCCGCCCCACGCCGCACCTCGCCGTCGCCGTCGCCGTCGTCGTCGCCGTGAGCAACTTTTTATGATTTTTGTAAGATTTTGTTAGATTTTTTTAGATTTTTTTGTAGTTCATAGATTTTTTTTGTTAGATTAGATGTGTAGTAATTTAGATGTGTAGTTCATAGTATGTTAATTTAGACTGTGTAATTAATTTGCTCATATTGTGTTAGATTTTTTTGTAGTTCATATATTTTTTGTTAGATTAGATGTGTAGTTCATAGTATGTTAATTTAGATTGTGTAATTAATTTGTTCATATTGTGTTAGATTTTTTTTTTCTGTTAATAGATTTTTTTGGTGATATTATTGTTGTATATGCATGCTTGTATGTTCATATATATGCAAAGATCGAATATGTCAAATTTTAATGATTTTTTTCTGTTCATAATTTTGTTCATAGAATTTTAATTATTTTTTTGTTCATAGTATTTAAAAAAGGAAAAAAATAAGAAGAGAAAGTGTTTAATATAATTAGTTAGAAAAATACTAGTTTATATTTTAGTAGTACTATTTTATTTTATTTATAGTAAGTGCTTCATATATAGTTGAACTAGCTAGTTCATTTAATAAACTACTTTATTTTACTATATATAGAAGTAGTTTGTTTTTAGTAAGTACTACTTTATTTATTTATAGTAAGTGCTTAGTAGTTGAACTAGCTAGTTGATTTAATTAATAAAACTACTTTATTTAACTATATATAGAAGTAGTTCCCGCATCGACGTCGGCGATGCCTATTCCGCATCCTCGTCGTCGTCGACTCGGCGGTGGAGGCCTGCTTGATCAGGGCCATGTTCGGGACTGGGCTCCGCTGGTCTGGTATTGGGAGGTGCTACCTTCCGAGGGATGTAGGTTGGTGAGGAGGCAGCTCGTTGTTGACATGATCCTTATTTGGTGGCGGTCGCGTGGGCCAGTGACGGTGCTGAGGCTTCCGGACACTACGGAGGTGGTACGTCACCGTGTCAGCGAGGAGGACGAGCACGTCCGTCGCTACATGGTTGCATTGGAGGGCAGGTTCAACAATACCTGGCAGGTTCTTCAGGGATCTCACTGGAGCTATGATCCTGTGATGGTTCCTTATCTTTGGGTGTCCACCTGCCTGCGACGATACCCGTCGGGCGCTACGGTTCTAGTTGTATTAGTGATGCTATATTAGTGATAATATTCGACGATGTACGGACACCAAGAGATGATGTACTTTTGCTTATAATTATTGAATGCATGCTAATTTGAATACTACTTTATTTTATGATTTGGTTTTGCTTATTTTATGATTTGGTTTTGCTTATTTTATGCTCATATTGGATAAGTTCTCCTTCATTTCCGTGTGCTAGACAATTTGGTGTAATAATGCACTTGGGAATGAAAGGAGGAACTACGTACATCACCGATAGTCAACCCGTGATTAATAATAATGATCTAGTTTAATATTTGAATTATGAACATAGGCCGGAAATGTCGTACTCGGACGACGAAAACCGCCCGGGGGAGTGCGACTGGTGCCACGGCGACCGAGGTATGTGCGACAGGTTCATTGAGCTGGACGAAGATCGGCGCTTCAGCATTAAGCTCGAGGAGACCTTCGATGTTCATACGGTACGCAACGACGACAATAGTTTTTTTCGTAATTAAGCACGACTTCAACTATTTTAACGTGTATTTTTCATCTTTTCCAATTCGACTAGCTTATCCCATGCTATGCAAGACGCTATGTCTTGGAGAGGATGGGTTTTGAAGATCATGAAAGTATGGAAACCAAAAAATTTATCCTAAGTACCCCTCATGGTGTGGATTTTCAAGTAAAGATGTACAATGCTCAGAGTGTAACCCATTTTGGTTGCAAAAATTGGGAAGCACTTTGCAAGATGTATGGTTTTGATGAGGGTATGCTTGTCACCATGGATCTTGGTGATCCTACAATCGAGCAAGAGAGACCTTCGATTTGGGTCCTTGTGGATACACCTCCAATTCTTCCCCCATGTGAGCTTAACATAGTTACTAAGTAATTTATATTGTTTATTTCAAAATAGTTGACAACTTATTTCCATTGACAGCTTATTTTCATTCTTCAAAGAATGTGCGGAAGATGGTAGACATAACCTACTACACCGAAGGCTCCGAATTAACTTATCAGGAGAAAAATCATCTGGTCACATTTTGTACTGATCTTGAGAATTACAATATCTACAATCAAACTCCTCAACACTATGGTCAATACGTGCCACTAGTGCACGTGTTGAACTACGGTAACTACCATGGAGATACCCTGCTAAGATTTTTTTTACTATTACGACATCCGTGCATCTTTTTGCACACTTCTAAAACTAGTACATCATTGCTAACTATGAAGTTATTACTATGTTTTTCAACAGATAATCCCGAATGATTGTGTGCCTCATCTGATGTATACGCACGGTACCCTTCATGTTTTGAACATACAACCAGGTCTTCCTATGAATCTCAACTATCCATACCGGGTTTCTAAAAGAAGTGGAGACATGACAATCAAAGAATGGAAAAAATGTATGGACAGTCGTAAGGAGCTTCTTGGAAGCAAAAGGCAGCGAAGGGTAAGAATTGGAGACAGGATGATCGCCATTCTTCATAATGGAGAGTCGGGGTCTATATTGTTTTATGCTATTTTACCTTAAGGGTGTTTAGGTCCTACCTGATACTGATGATCATGTGCTAAGAACAATTATGTAGGGTTGGGTTCGATGACTATGAGGATGATGATCGTATGACTTATTATTAATAACGAGTAGAAGTTGTATGATGATGCATGATTAGTAGAACTTGTTATTATATATGATGATGTATGATGCGAGCATGCATGAGTTATTATATCAGCGGGTGAAATGAACATAGCAGCAGCGTTGGTAAACCAAGGACGAAGATATAAGAGAGGACACTTCTCTCTATTAGCTAGCTAATAAAAACCTAAAAATAACCCCCCAAAACCCCTAAAGCAGCCACTTTTTTTTAAAAAAAACATGGACTTTTGGTCCCGGTTGGTGCCACCAACCGGGACCAAAGGCCCCCCTGACTGGGCTCGGCGCACCGGCCACGTGGAGGCACATCTGTACCGGTTCGTGTTTGAACCGGGACTAAAGGGTGGAGGTATTAGTAACAACCCATTAGTCCCGGTTCATGAACTGGGACTAAAGGCCCTTATGAACCGGAACTAATAGGTGTTTTTCTACTAGTGCCTGCACCACCGGCTCTGCAAGTCCCTCCAAGGTGTTGGTTCGTCAACTGTTGCATTACGTAGTGTATTCACGGCCTTCAATATACCAGCATGTCTGTCATGAATGACACACACGTTTGCTCGGTCCTTCACGATGGCAATTTTCACTTGCCGGAAGAACCATACCCAGCCGGGAAAGTTCCCACCCTCCACAAATGCCATGGCAAGTGGGATGATTTGATTGTTCCCGTCCACACCAATAGCAGTCAGGATGTGCCCTCTATACTGACCGGTCAGGAATGTACCATCCACAAACATAACAGGAGGACAATGCTGGAAAGCTTCGATGCACATAGAGAAAGAGAAGAACACTCGTTTCAACACCTTGAAATCTGGTATACTCAGCAACCTCATGTGTTGTACCTTCACATAAGTGCCGGGATTCCTCTCCTTCAGGCAGCCAAGGAGACGGACAACATTATCATATGAGTCGAAGAACGTCCCAAACCTTTCCTCCATAGCCTTCTGTTTAGCCCTCCAAGCCTTCCCATAAGGAATGACATAATTCCATCTGACCTTCACTGCTGTATGGATGTGTTTTGCTTCCATATCTTTCTTCTCTACTATCTCAGTATACATGAGTTGCACAATGAGAGTTGAAGTCAGGTTCAGATGCTTCACCAGCAGGTTCTTCCTCACACAAGAATGTGGGACGACATTGGTGACAACCCAGTGGATGCCATACTTTGGCATGTGCCCGTGCACCTTCCCAGGACAACTTGTTTCAACACATTTCACGGTATAGTTATTGGACTTGATATGTGTGTCCAGAAAACCCTCTGCGTACACATAGCCCACTTTATCACCGCGTACTTCAATTTTTTCTTTGTATCAAACATAGCCCCTATCTGTACTTGGTTCAGATTATACTGCCATGGAGTCTCATGGCCATCGTTAACTGTAAGGCCGGTGGATATGTCCTGATCCCATGACGAAGGAATCGGTACCTCCACTTCATCCTCAGAATTTTCAGAATCCAGTTCCTCCGCCAATCCATCCTCGTCCTCTTCCTCCATCACCCTCTGCATTTTATCCCCTTCCTCATCCCCACCAGCAAAACCAGAACCAGCTAATATTATCAGCTGGCTACTCTGCCCAGTATCAGGACCACAAACATTGTGTGGCACGTACCCCGACTCTTTCTCGGGTTGGCTAGCATCCACATCTTCTGGTTGTGACCCAGATAAAATAATCTCATTAGCCACTTCACTGCCTTGGCCGGGTTCATACCCCCTGTGGAGTTCTACGGTATTCTCCTCCTTCGGCACAGGTTGCACAAGTGCATATGGGTGGATTCTTCGGTCTCGGCAGCGCCTTAACAGGGACAACCAATGCTGGCTCCTATCTACCGGCATCAACTCCCACTTGACATATTTACAGGATTTGGTCCACAATGCCTGAATACTGACGGTACATACTTCGGGATCCAGCCCGAAACTAGTTGTCAACCAGTACTTCAACTGTCTAATGTCCAGTCTGTCTGGGTCTGCTAGTGTCATGACGCCATTTTTGAACTCGCTAAGATCAACCCCAAACTCATTATATCGAACATTACCAGCGCCGTAGTAAACAGTCAGATTTACTGATTCAGACATTTTCACCTGTCAGACATTGTCATCTTCTCATTAATCACAACGAACACTAATATTACCCGCTACACGAACTATGCACTAAAATGCCGACACAAATATATAAACACTATAATTCGCAATATGACTTATATACACTAATATTACCCGCTACACGAACTATGCGCTAAAATGCCGACACAAATATATTAACACTACAATTCGCAATATGACTACATGGTTATACCTTCGAAGCGTGTGTCCTCTCTTCGACTCAGCGGCACCGGCCACCTCGCGGAGTACTTGCACCACCGGACAACGACACCGCCGCCCCCTCAACGACCGGAGGTTCAACTCCACCCTCCACCCACCCCCTCCTCCCTCCATCTCTATTTTTTTCTGTTTTTATTGTAGTTTTTTTACTATTGTATAATGTAGTTTTTTTACTTTTTTTTGTAAGTGTTTATTGCAATTAGTAGGAAAAATAATAGAACTGGTTGAACTAGTTTATTTTTAGTAAGAACTAGTTTATTTTTATTTATAGTAAGTGCTTAGTTGAACTAGTTGAATTAATAGAACTAGTCTAATTATAATTTTACTATAGAACTAGTTTAATTTTTAGTAAGAAAATTAATAGAACTAGTTTATTTTTAGGTGTATTTAACAGAATTCTAGGTTGATTCGTTTTGAAGTGGACATGTCATATTTTGAACATGTCACATTTGTTGTTATTTTTTAGTTAAAGCAATTATTCCCGTATCGACGACGACGATGTCTATCCCGCATCCTCGTCGTTGACTTGGCGGAGGAGGCCTGCTTGATCAGAGGGGCCATGTCCGGGACTGGGCTCCGCCGGGCTGGTACTGGGAGGTGCTACCTTCGGGGGGGGGGGGGGGAGGGGGCGCAGCTTGGTGAGGAGCCAGCCCGTCGTTGACCCGAACCTTCTTTGGTGGCGGTCGCATGGGCCAGTGACGGTGTGGAGGCTTGAGGACCCCGCGGAGGTGGTACGTCACCGTGTCGGCAAGGAGGACGAGCACGTCCGTCGCTACATGATTGCGTTGGAGGGCAGGTTCTCCAATACCTGGCAGGTTCTTCAGGGATCTCACTGGAGCTATGATCATGTGATGGTTCCTTCTCTTTGTGTGTCCATCGCCTGCGCCGATACCCGTCGTTCACTAGGGTTTTAGCTGTATTAGTGATGTTATATGTATGATACTATTTGAGATGTATTAGTGATAATATTCGATGATGTACGGACACATGAGATGATTTAGTTTTGCTTATTGAATGCATGCTAATTTGAATACTAATTTATTTTACGATTTGGTTTTGCTTATTGAATGCTCAAATTGCAGAACTACTCCTATTTTGAATGCTCAAATTGGAGAGCACTATGCATGGCGTATGCATTTGATTAGTTGATAGCTTATAGGATTTTTGTTTTTGCAGAAATCAAGGAGCCCCTCCATCATCCCCGACGTCGTCCTCGTCACGGACCCCCTCCGACCTCGAGGTGAGACCAGCCAAATCTCCATGTCAATGTGAGTCCTATAAGGTATTTGGAAATGTTTTTGTTCATATTTTCAACCATTGAAATGCAATGAACATCAAGTTTGGATGCTCATATGATGTAGATATAAACATGTATATCTTGTGTTGCTCAAATAGGATATGTGCTTGCCCAAGTGGCCGGCCATGTTTGCAGGTTACACCTCCGAGTGGCTTATGTTTTGCCGGAGTGTTGATTAATTTCCGTTCAATCAAATTTCAGGCGCTCGATATGTCCTTTTTTAACAAAGGTCATGCCAGATTTTTCCGTGAATTTTGGCATGACTTGTGCTAGAATATGTAGGAAATATCGAGTCGCCTGGATTTTCTAGAAAGATAATTAAACGACATTTCGGGTTGACTTTAAGTCTGTCGATGCTCCATACATGACAGTCAACAAATGAGTGAGGGAGAAAATCTGCACCATATATGAGATAAGAAGAATCCCGATTGTTGTCGCGGGGGTCGTTTTTCCTTCTTCTCCTTATGCTAGACCTTTGTTATGCACTAGGGGAAGGAGCAATAACGACCATCACCGACGGTCGAAAAATCAGTGAGGGAGTGTATCCACCATATATGAGAGAGGACGAAGAATCCCGATTGTTGTCGTGGGGGTCGTTTCTCCTTCTTCTCATTGTGCTAGACCTTTGTTATGCACTAGCGGAAGGAGGAGTAACGACCATCACAAACGGTCGCAAATGTCAGAGAGGAATTAGTGGGAAGAGTCTCCACCATATATGAGAGGACGAAGAATCCCGACTGTTGTCTAGGGGGTCGCTTATCCTTTGTTCCCGTGTGCTAGACATTTTGGTGTAATGTACTCGGGGACGAAGGGAGGAGTGACCATCACCGACGGTCGAATATATACACCACGTGAGCTGAGAGTTTTCAAGAAAAGACTCGGCAGATCGATAGTCAACCCATGATGAATAATAATGATCTAATTTAGTTTTTGTAGTACATATATTTAGTTGTACAAGTTTAATCTTTGAATTATGAACATAGGAAATGTCGGCGTCGGACGATAAAAGTCTCCCGTGGGAATGCGACTAGTGCAACGACGACCGGGGTCTGTGCGACAGGCCTCACCTCGATGCACTACTAGGAAAAAGCCTATACACAGAATCTTACCAGTAGCGCTCCTTAAAAAATGACGCTACTGCTATTTATCAGCAGCGCGTGAGAGCAAAACACGTTGCTGAAAGGAAAATAGCAGTAGCGCGTGCGCACCAAACCGCGCTACTGCTCTAATTGCCATGACCTCGCCATCCAGCTAGTTATAGCAGTAGTGCCCTATATTGAACCGCGCTACTGCTATAGAAGTTAGCAGCAGCGCCCTTCTAAGAAAATCGCTACTGCTAAGATCAGCCCACAAGTTTAGTCCCACCTCGCTCCGGCGAACAGGGTGTTTACCACCTTAAATATGTTACTTCTGAAACTATCACAACCAGTTGGTCTTCACTGAACTCTATGTGTAGGAACCGGAGAGGACTCATATTGACAATTCAGATTGTACACAAAAAGATCATTGATGGCCAATGTATTTTTGCATTGACGTATTTTTAATACTTACACTTAGCAGTAGCACTTTTAACTACAAAGCGCTACTGGTAGTCCAACTTAGCAGTAGCGCTCAACTGTGCACAGCGCTACTGCTATTCAGATAGCTGTAGCGCGTTTTGGCAAATGCGCTACAACTAACCCTACCTTATTCCCACATGTGCGACCGACCCTCTCTCTCACTCACACTCTCCCCTCTTAGTCACTCTCGCCCGCGCGCCGATAACCATCGTCGTGCGTCGCCGCCGCCGCCTTCATCCGTCCGCCGCCGAGGTACTCCCCTCCTTTCGTCCCTCCTCCCTCCTACTCGCACCGCACCCTCCTCCCTCTGCCTGCGGTCGCCCCTCCTCCCTCCTCCGCCGGCACCCCTCCTCCCAGCGCCCTCGACCTCACCGCCGCCATCCGAGCCCACCTAGCACCGCCGCCTCCCGATCCCGATCCCGCCCTCGCCGCCCCTACCTCTTCGTCGCCCCCACCCTCTTTCTCTCTGCTTAGTTAGTACTAGATGTTGTTTCGTAGTAGTAGATGTTAATTTAGGGTTCATAGATAATGATTTTTAGTAGTAGTAAATGTTAATTAGTAGTAGTGATGGTACTAGTTAACTAGAGCAGTATGATTAATAGTAGTTGTAGTTGAACTAGTTTAGTAAGTAAATTAATAAACTAGTTGAATTAATAAAACTAATGTATTTTTAGTAAGATAATTAATATAACTAGTTGAACTACTTTATTTTTAGAAAGAACTAGTTTTTTTATTTATAGTAAGTTTATATTTAGTAAGAACTAGTTGAATTAATAAAACTAGTTGAACATGTCATATTTGTTGTTATTTTTTTTAGTTTAAGCAATTATTCGGGATGTATTAGTGATAACTTATACGGTTTTTGCTTTTGCAGAAATCAAGGAGCCCCTCCATCATCCCCGCCGTCGTCCCCGTCACCGACCCCCTCCGACATCGAGGTGAGACCAGCCAAATATCCATGTATATCTTGTGTTGCTCAAATAGAATATGTGGTTGCCCAAGTGGCCGTTCATGTTCAGTTTACACCTCCAAGTGGCCTATGTTTTGCCGGAGTGTTGATTAATTTCCGTTTCGGCAAATTTCAGGCGCTCGATATGTCCTTTTTTTAGCAAATGTCATGCCGGATTTTTCCGTGAATTCTGGCATGGCCTGGATTTTGAAAAATAATGATCTAATTTAGGTTTTTTAGTACATGTATTTAATTGTACAAGTTTAATCTTTGAATTATGAACGTTGGAAATGTCGTACTCGGACATCGACAGTCTCCCGGGGGAGTGCAGCTGGTGCCACGACGATCGAGGTATGTGCGACAGGTTCATTGAGCTGGACGAAGATCGACACTTCAGCATTAAGCTCGAGGAGACCTTTGATGTTGAAACGGTACGCAACAACGACAAGTGTTTTTTCGTAATTAAGCATGAATTCAACTATTTCAATGTCTAATTTTCATGTTTTACAATTCGACTAGCTTATCCTATGCCATGCAAGACGCTATATCTTGGAGAGGATGAGTTTTGAAGACCATGAAAATTTTGAAACAAAGAAAATACACCTAAGGACCCATCATGATATGGATTTTGAAGTAAATCTGTGCAATGCTCAGAGCGTAACCCATTTTGGTTGCCAAAATTGGGAAGCACTTTGCAAAATGTATGGTTTTTATGAGGGTATGATTGTCACCATGGATCTTGGTGATCCTGACATCGAGGAAGACATTATGGACATTTGGGTCCTTGTTGATACGCTTCCGATTGTACCGGTATGTGAGTTTCTCAAACATAGTTATTAACTAATTTATATTGTTTATTTCAAAATAGTTGACAACTTATTTCCATTGACAACTTATTTTGATTCTTGACTGTGCGGAAGAGAAGGTAGACAAACCCACTACACCGATGGCTCCGAATTAACTTATAAGGAGAAAAATCATCTGATCGCATTTTGTACTCTTCTTGAGGATTACAATAACTATTATCGAACTTCTCCAAATTATGGTGAATACGTGCCACTAGTGCACGTATTGAACCACGGTAACTTCTCTGGAGATACCCTGGTAAGATTTTTTACTATTACGACATCCGTGCTTCTTTTGCATACTTCTAAAACTAGTACATCATTGCTAACTACGAAGTTATTACTATGTTTTTATACAGAAACTCCCGATGGATTGTGTGCCTCATCTGATGTATCTGAATGGTCGCCTTACAGTTCTGAACATACTGCCAGGTAAACCTAGGGAGCTCACCTGTGCATATCGGATTTCTTAAACCGGTGAACACATGTTCATCAAAGAATGGAAAAAATATTTGTACATTCCCAAGGAGGTTCTTGGAAGTAACATTCAGCGAAAGGCAAGAATTGGAGACAGGCTACTCTCCATTCTCCATAATGGTGAGTCAGGGGCTATCTTATTTTTTGCTATTTTACCTTAGAAAATGTAGTAGGTCTTAATCGAATGTAGTAGGTCCTATGAGGTACAATATGTTTATTATGTGGTAATGTGTTAGAGTTGATAATGAGGAGTACTTGTGATTACGACTAGTGACCAATTTGCTATGTGATGTCACTGATGAAAACGATGATCTTGAGGAGGTGTTATATGACAATGATGTATTATGATGATAAGTTGTTAATGATATGATGATGATGATGATGATGATATTATTATATCATTGGGTGAAAGAACCACTGATTAGTTTCAAGTGGATGGACATCCACTTGAAACTAGTCCATGGTTCTTTCACCCTGTGATGTAATAACTCATTATGATGTAAAAAAATCTCTAAATTCCTGTTGTATGAAAACTTGTGTAAAGGTGTATGAATACAACATGAAATAAAAAAGAAATAAAATACTAAATAATAATAGTAGCGTGGGCAAGGAGAAGCGCTACTACTAATTACCAGTAGCACTCCTCTGGAGAAGCACTACTACTAAGTCAATTTAGCAGTAGCGTGGGTCTAGGCACGCTACTGCTAAGCTTTAGCTGTAGCGCCTTATTAGTAGCGCTCCTGCCCGCGCTACTGATTGGCCTAAAACCCGCGCCGCTGCTAGGCTTTTCCCAAGTAGTGATGAAGGTTGGCGCTTCAGCATTAAGCTCCAGGAGACCTTTGATCTTGAAACGGTACGCAACGAAGACAAGTGTTTTTTTTTTCGTAATTAAGCACGACTTCTACTACTTCAACGTGTAATTTTCGTCTTTACAATTCGACTAGCTTATCCCATGCCATGCAAGATGCAATGTCTTGGAGAGGATGGATTTTGAAGATCATGAAAGTATGGAAATAAAGAAAATTCACCTAAGGACCCATCATGGTACGAATTTTGATGTAAATCTACACAATTCTGAGAGCGTATCCCATTTTGGTTGCCCGAGTTGGGAAGCACTTTGCAAGATATATGATTTTCATGAGTGTATGCTTGTCACCATGGATCTTGGTGATCCCTATATCGCCCAAGACAATATGGACATTTGGGTCCTTGTTGATACGCTTCCAATTCTACCGCTATGTGAGTTTCTCAAACATAGCTATTAAGTAACTTATATTGTGTATTTCAAAATAATTGACAACTTATTTCCATTGATACCTTATTTTCATTCTTCAAAGAATGTGCGGAAGATGGTAGACAGAACCTACTACACCGGTGACTCAGAATTAACTTATCAGGAGAAAAATCATCTGATCTCATTTATTACTGATCTTGAGAATTACAATATCTATTATCAAACTCCTCATTATGGTCAGTACGTCCCACAAGTGTACGTGTTGAACTACGGTAACATCCATGGAGATGTCATGGTAAGATTTTTTACTATTACGACATCCGTGCATCTTTTGCATAAATTCTTCTAAAACTCAACTACATTGCTAACTACAAAGTTATTACTATGTTTTTCAACAGAAAATCCTGAAGGATTGTGTTCCTGATCTATTGTTTCCGAAAGGTCGCATTGATGTTTTGAACTTAAGGCCAGGTCAGCCTACGAATCACTCCTGTTCATATAGGATTTCTAAAACCGATGAAGACATGACAATAAAAGATTGGAAAAATGTATGGTCAATCGTAGGGAGCTACTTGAAGCAACATTGTGCGAAGCGCAAGAATTGGAGACAAGATAATCTCCATTCTCCATAATGAAGAGTCAGGGCCTATCTTGTTTTATGCTATTTTACCTAAGAGAGGGCAGTAGGTCCTATGAGAGAGAAGTAGGTCCTAGATACAATGTGTTATTATGTGCTACAATGTGTTAGAGTTGATGGTGATGAGGAGGAGTTGTGATTATGACTAGTGACCAACTTGCTATATGATGTCTCATTGATGAAAATGATGATCATGAGGAGCTGTTATATGACAATGATGTATTATGATGATAAGTTGTTAATGATATGATGATGATGATATTTATTATATCATGGGGTGAAAGAACCGCAAATTAGTTTCAAGTGGATGTCCATCCACTTGAAACTAGTCCACGGTTCTTTCACCCAGTGATGTAATAACTCATTATGATGTAAAAACAATCTCTAAATTGCTATTGTATGAAAACTTGTATAAAATAGAATACAGAATAATAGTAGTAGCGCGGGCAATAAGAAGCGCTACTAGTACTTACCAGTAGCGCCTTTTGCAGGAAGCTCTACTACTAAGTGGATATAGCCGTAGCGCGGGTAAACCCACGCTACTGCTAACCTTTAGTTGTAGCGCCGTATTCGTAGCGCAGTCATCCGCACTACTGGTAGGCCAAAAACACGCGCTACTGCTAGGCTTTTCCCTAGTAGTGGTCCTATGAAACCTGAATCGATTCGGGGCTAATGATGAGGTCACCTATTACAGGTAGGGTGAAGGACCCATCATATGGGACTCACGCGTCGACCATATTGAATCTGGCATTCGAAGGCACTTGATAAGCCTCGCCCTCCTCCTACTCCTCTCCTCCTCCGGCTCTGCGTCCTCCATGGTCGCGTCCGGTGCTTGCTGCTCCATGCCGACCTCCTCCTCCTGCTCCGGCGAGTTCGGAGGCAGGCCGACTGTAATTCGACCAGCACACCATGCCCACATCTTCTCAAGGAGCTCTAACCGGTTTCCGGAGTCACCATAGTGTAGGTGGTGATCTGCTGCCCCGTCATGGCTATAGGCGGACGACGAGCTCTGAGCTGCGAGTGGATGTAGAGTGGCGGCACGGAGAAGGAGGAAATGGGACTATGGCTAGGATCAGGGGTTGCCGCCTGGCTTAAACAGACGGATTTGGCCCCTTGGGCGACAACAAGAGTGGCGTTCTGGCCGGGCCGATGGGTTTCGATGAGAATCCGTGCGGTCCCGTACGCCAGTTCGACGTGGCAGATATGACTATGACCGGTCACTATCCGGGCGTAGACGTATAGGGGTCGTTTGAGAATCCCAGTTGTAGATGCTCTTATGCTTGGTTTCCTTTTTCTTAGTTATTTCGCTTGCAAAGTGCCTTTTTGTATTTCTGGAAAGTTAAAGTTTTCTCTGGCCATGTTCGGTTTTTAGGGGTTTGGTCCCAACAGGGAATTAATCCCAATGGGATTCGAGTGAAGCCCCATCCCTTGTAATGCTAGTCTAGTTCACTTGGCCAGGGATTGAATAGAAGTGTTACAGGGAATTCATTTTAAAAATTGCAGTGGTAAACATTCATCCTCGAATATAAAGGGAATACGGTGTAAAAGGCACTTCCACTTTTTTAGACATTATATTTGAAGTAGCAAAACATTTACTCAGAATGATTGTAAATTTTCAGAGATACAAAAATAATGTGAGGTCATCATGCCAAACACATACTAGGATTTAAGAAAACTGAAACATCCACGACGCTCGAAGAAATAAAACATCGGCGGCCATATAACTGGATCATCATGAAGTAGGGGAACGTTCAGCATATTGGATTGCAAGGCAAGATACCATTCGCAGGAGAACGATCAACAATGACACCTAGTATCTGCACATGAGCTGAAAAAAAGCGACAATATTAAAAGAAGAAAGACTGGCTCTTTGTGCGACATGTATATGGAAAATATGCATGTAAGCATGTTGACAAGAATAACTCATGATGCAAAGACAACACAAATCATGAACAAGTTATTAAGAACTAGCGGTCTAACTCAAAGGCACACCTTTTACATAGGAAGAACTAGATAGAAACTAATCAACTTAATTAATACACTAGAAATTAACTTAAACAAAAATAAATCATTCATCATCTTAATAATAATTATGTAACCATGACAAAAATACATGTGCATAGAAAAAGTATAAATTATCTCACCTTTTCAACAAACATATATAGCACATTGGCTGATCTCTTGTGTTCAGAGATTTGGATCCACCCATTTCCACCCAACTCCCCTGCCTATATCAAAAGAAGCCCAATAAATCAATGAAAAAACATGGAGAAGTTGGATCATGAGAATGCAATGTACGCTTTTGTGACAGCTACAGTACATGAAACCACATCCGCTGTCAGGTGGAAGAGATAATTATAATATGTCAAATTTGAACATGCTCCCTGTTACCCCCTCCTTTTACATGTGAGATAAGAAGGTAAGAGTTAATCATATCACCAATTAATGACATCAACGGCTCATGTGAAAAGAGGGGGTAAGAGTGAGCATATTAAAACTGCTCTTATATTATTCTTTTACCAAGACTTGTTTGGACTACTTAGAAGTTTACAGAAAATACATTCATACAGAAGACAACTGCAGAGACTATGTACCTGTTAATGCCCAATATGGCTCCAACAAAATATGCACAAATTGGGAAAAGTCAGTCTGCTCAAATTAAGCATTACTTGTTATTACTCAAATTTGAAGAACTAGTATTATTTTCCGATGAAAAAGTACATGCCACCATGAATTGATGATTAGTATGAAGAACAAACAACACAAACATTGTCTTGCAAGGAGACACATTGAGTGAAAACGTAACACAAGCTTTAATCATCCAATCGAGAGTAACTATTTTTCAAAAATTAGATGGTTTCACTATAGTATTTACATGGAGTAGATAATTAATCACATCACATGAACACTAGTACAACAAACACATATCAATAGTAATTGGAACTAATCTTAATTGTTACAAATGAGGTACAGAGGTATTACCTGCAGTGTAGAAATTTCTGTAGGGAAAGTAAACCGTATGTGTCCACCCATCCGTTTTAGAAATTAATCTGATCTGCATCGACTTAAGGTGGAGCATGAAGTCGCCACTGTACGTAGACAGAATCATCACATTTAACTCCTCGTCATACCCCACCATCTTTGCATTTCTGAAGGCGCAAGAAGAGATCCCCTCCAATTGATTGATTTTGTGCAGAAGCACCCAACCGGCAAGACCATCAGAGTTCAGTTTCCTCTCCCATATATGAATGCCCTCCCACATATGAATGCTCGGCTTCGACATAACGGCGAGGCCAAGAACACTATCGTCATCTGTCCGTAGGAGCTGAAAGGACCAGTTGTTGACATGTTGGGCCTCTGCCGGCATCTCGATGACACGAAGAATCTGCCTTTCAGTATCAAATGCAAGAATTTCGCGTCCATGAAACAGCCAGTAAACTGTATTCCCGATAAGGATGCTGGGCCTTAGTTTCAGAACCATATCTGTAGTGGACGTTGAGACAATATTCCCCCATACACCCGACGCCGATTCATAGACACAAGCGAATGATGTCTTCAAGTCTCTACTGGTGCAGATTAAGACCAACTTGAAGGCCGGGCTCAAGAAGCAATCGTCGTGCACATGCCCGTCTTGATCGTCGGCACACATCACCGTGGCGCTGCACCTACAGAAGCTCTCCCTTTTGGTGTCGCGGAGCTCCGGTGGAAAAGGCACGCGGTGCTGCTGGCCGTTGAGGGGATCCCACACGAAGACCTCACACAGAGACTCGCTGAGCATGAGTGCGAGGCCGTGGCGGCAGCCAAGTAATTCCCAATCCAGCCCGTGCTCGGGCACAAACAAGCGTTGGGCTGGGATGCAATTAGGCGGGTCCAAGACGGGAGTGAAGACGGGATTGAAGATGAGAGACCCTTTGGAGAAACCCAACGGAGGAGGTTTCGTGAAGCTGTGAAGAAACCGAACAGAGAAACGTTCGGCGGGGATGCGGTCGGGCTGGTCCAAGATGGGAGTGAAGGCGGAATATCTGAGGCCAGACCCTTTGAAGAAGCCCAACAGAGGAGGTTCCGGGTGGTGTCTACTGAAACGGCGGAGGAAGCGGGGATCGGAGAGGATGCGGCGCCAGCGCGTGCATACGAGGGAGGCGCGGGAGAGGATTGACGGCAGCGGTGGGAGCCGGAGGAAAATCTCCCGGAGGAGGTCCTCATCTTCTAGCGGCGCTGGAATTGACATGGCGCGGCGGCCGGAGTTTTCTTCTTTTTCCGGCAAGTAGCTAGCCTGGCCGCGTGAAGCCTGGCACGCGAGGAAGCTAGGGACGCGTGTGGCAGGGCAGGGGATCGAGATTGGAACTTCGCTATCCATATATGAACTCAGCGGTAAGATTGGATCTCCGTGTCCGTTACTTATATGAGGTTACAAAACAGGAGAAGTTCGTGTCGATTCCGTGGCATATGTGTCCGTTCATAGCTCGGAAAATCAATTCATTTGCGTCCGTGCCCAGCCTCTCTACACAAGAAACGATTCGTTGGGTGTTATGGCACACCTGCCCAGCAAGGATCGATGTCGCTGGACCCCGTGGTGGTTTTTTTTTTTTTTTTTTTTTTTTTGAGGAAGACCCCGTGGTGGTTGGCATGGACGCTTCTTCAAAACAAACACTTGGCTTCCTTCAGCCGAAAAAAGAGAGAATGAAACAAGGCGACTGCTACAAATAAGTCTGACTTATTATGCCAGTTTTAAACCGCCTTCCGCCGCCAAAACTCAACCTCTGAAACACCTCCGGCGCCGACCCGAATCATCGCAGCGCGCCTCCCCGTCCCCTGCATCGACCCCGATGGCGCAGCATATCTACAAAGATATGCTCGCCTCTGCCTCAGCTTCAACTTCCCATGGATCCGCTGCATCCTGGTGGACGGATCCAACTTCGGCGAGGTACGAAGTACCTGCTGCGACCTACTACCAAAATCCACCGATGTTCTTCCCAGATAATCCGCCTCCCGGTGTCAATTCCTCTACAAATTGGGTAAGTCCCTTGAAAACCCTAGCGCACGTGCTTGTATTAACTTGTTGCAATGGCGCTTCAGTTGGTAATTTGACGTAATCCATGTTCAGGCAAAATGTTCAGTACGCAGTTCCATTATAATTTGGAAAAAATCTGTAGAGTTCTGCATAATTAACAAGTTTCAGAAAAGTTCAGTTTCAATAACTTGATATTACCAGTGGTGCAGTTGAAGAAAAAAGAAGTTCAGAAGCCATTGCTTGATGTTTGCAGAGGAATTTAGAAGTTTCAGAAAAAAGTTTCAGTTTCATTTTTGAAGTTCAGAAAAAGTTGAAAACTCCATACTTGTATTCCCTTGTTGCATAATTAAGAAGTTCAGAAAAGTTTGGTTTCATTAGCTTGATGTTTCCAGTGGTCCAGTTGAAAAAAATATGAAGTATTGAACTTGATGTTTCCCGTGGTACAGTAGAAGTAGATTGATGTTTCCAGTGGTACAGTAGAAGTAGATTGATGTTTCCAGTGGTACACTAGATTGAGACCGTTGTTGTTGGAAAATTCAGAAACCATTGTTTCCATAATGAAGTGTTGGACTAATATGTGCATGATTTCTTCTTCCTTCTTCTACTATGTTTTACTAGAAGACAGTTTTAGATTTTAAAAAGTAACACAAATGATAGGAGGTGAGCATTTACATACTGTTGCATATACTAGAGAAAATTGGTATTAGTATGTTGTCATATACTAGAGAAAATAAAAATAAAAAATGATATAAATGAGCATTTACATACTGTTGCATAGAAGAAAAAAAGGTACTAGTACTAAAATCACTGATGTATTCGCTATTGTTGCGCTTATAGGGCGCTGGTGAAAGGACATGAGGTGAGCAGAGCAATGCACAACCACATGTTGCGGCAAGAGGAGGAATGAATTTAGATGTTGGGCACAAGTCAACTGTTGCGATGTATGATGATGATCAAGAGGATGATGAGATTTAATCTCAGCCGCTTATACCCTATGTTGGCATGGAATTTGACTCTGTTGATGATGCCAAGACATTCTACAACGAATATGCGTTCAAGATGGGCTTTGGTACATGCATTACCGCTTCTAAAAACAGCCAAAAGAAAGGTCCTCCGACACTTATCAAGAAGGTTTTCCAATGTGTGCATGCAGGGAAGCCGGAAAGTAAAGATGATAGTAGCACTGCTTCTGAAGGTCTGTCGATGGGAGGAGCCTCATCTAGCAAACAGGATTGGTTTGAAATGGATGTCAGCAACAAGCATCAAAAGAATCAGCTGCTGCGACATGAATGCAAAGCTCACCTGATTGTTGGTATCAAAGGTGACAAGTGGGTTGTATCACATTTTGTTGCAGGGCATACACACCCTCTAATGCCACAGCCAGAGCTTGTACGCTACTACCGCTCACACAGCAAAATCCCGGAAGAAGATGAGGATCTCATAATGACTATGCATGATGTAAACTTCTCAACTTCGTCGTGCATGGGAATGCTTGGAAGGGTGCGTGGCGGAGACAGAAGGATACTACCATATGTCAAGAGGGATGTTTTGAATTTTCGGTCCAAGCTGCGAGAAAACCTAAACCTCCGAGACATGTATTTCACAATACAATACTTTGAGAGGCGGCAAGCTGAGAACTCTCAGTTCTACTATGCAAAGATGGTTGACAAGGAGACCAACTCTGTCACAGCGCTCTTTTGGGTCGATGGGAGGACACGGGCATTGTTACCCCAAGTACAAGGATTGTATCTTCTTTAATACAACATTTTGCACAAATTGATACAACATGCCATTTGCGCCGATTGTTGGAGTGAACAACCACTTGAAAATGGCGCTGCTGGGTTGTGCATTGCTACCAAATGAACAGATTGAAACATTCAAGTGGGTTTTCCAGAACTTTTCGCTTGTGATGAACAATGAACACCCATTGAACATTATGACCGACCAGGACAAGGCCATGGAAACTGCCATATCTCAAGTCCTACCCAATGATACGTCTCCAACGTATCTATAATTTTTTATCGTTCCATGCTATTATATTATCCATCTTGGATGTTTTATATGCATTTATATGTTATTTATATGATTTTTGGGACTAACCTATTAACCTAGAGCCCAGTGCCAGTTTCTGTTCTTCCTTGTTTTTGAGTTTTACAGAAAAGGAATACCAAACGAAGTCCAATTGATGTGCCGATTTTTGATGAGTTTTTATGGACCAAAAGAAGCCCCCGAAGTAAAACAGTTGGGCCAAAAGAGTCCCGAGCCATCCAAGAGGGTGGAGGGCGCGCCCAACCCCCCTGGGTGTGCCCCCTGCCTCGATGACTCGGAGACCCCCTTACGTGAGACCGACGCCAAAAATTCCTATAAATACAGAAACCGCCGAAGAGGAAGGGCGGAACCTTCTGGCTGAAATTCATGCCGTACTCGGCGGGCACCACGCCGTAGCCCGGGCCCTTGTAGGCAAGGCCTTCCGTACAGGATTTTATTGGCCGACGGCCCAAGCAGATGCTCAGGACTTAGTCCAACGATGCTTCGGTTGCCAGCTCTTTGCTAATCAAAGCCACATGCCACCCACCGCCCTCAAAACTATACCCATAACTTGGCCCTTCGCGGTCTGGGGGCTTGACATGGTTGGACCCCTTAAAGGAGGAACCCACAAGCAAAAATACCTACTGGGTCATGGTGGATAAATTCACCAAATGGATAGAGGCCAAACCTGTTAAGACGGCCGAATCCGGACTGGTGATAGACTTCATATTAGGGGTCGTACATCGTTACGGCGTCCCCCATAGCATCATCACTGATAACGGCACGAACTTTACGGCTGACGAGGTTAAACTCTGGTGCAAAAACATGGGCATCAAGCTCGACTATGCTTCAGTCTATCACCCTCAAACTAACGGTCAAGTCGAGCGAGCAAATGGTCTAATCATAGTGGCATCAAACCCAGATTAGTGTGGTCCCTCAAGGAATCTAACACGCACTGGGTAGAGGAGCTCGACTCCGTACTCTGGGGGCTGCGGACCACTCCGAATCACACCACCGGATTTACACCATTCTTTATGGTATACGACGCAGAGGCAGTTCTGCCCTGTGACATAATTTATGACTCACCTCGCGTGCGCATGTACAAAGAAAGAGAAGCCGAGCTCGATCGGCAGGACAGTTTGGACGCATTGGAGGAGGAGCGTGACGTGGCAAAAACCCGTTCCGCATTCTATCAATAGCAATCTCGAAGATATCAAAGCAGAGAAGTACGGGCCAAAACTTACAACGTTGGCGAGTTAGTTCTACGCCTGCCGGACAAGAAAAAGGACAAACTCAAGCCCAAATGGGAAGGTCCCTTTATCATCGACCAAGTCCTGACCGGTGGAGCATACCGTCTGCGAGATGCATTGGATAACTGACTCGAGCCGAACCCATGGAACGCAGCCCGTCTCCGAAGATTCTATGCCTAGCGCCGGATTCTGAGTTTGTCTCCTTCCTCCGTCTATATTTTACATATTAGCTGTCTTCTATTTCTCTCCTTCTCCCTCCTTTCCTATCACAGCCTTTGAAAGCTTGTTTGCGCATTGTTCGCATACACTTGACGCGCTATCCGTGCTCATTATACCTGGGGGCTTCTTTAACAGAAGCTTATTTATACGGGCTTCATGCCCAACACATGTGTCACACTTCTGCATGTACCTTTTATTCACCATTATATGCATCGATATGACTTAAGATTTGGCCAAGCTGGGTTGCCTGGCTCCTGTGCTTACCCCTATGTTCCCGATTGTTCGGCTAGGCGGTAAAGGGAGCACCTCTGCGATTGTTACTGCCGGGTCAGCTGGATGTGTACCTCAGACTGGGTGAAGCCGAAAGCTAGCGTTCTTAAGGGAATATTTGGTCGGTGAACTAAAAGACGATTTCTTATCTATTTATTTAGCTGCCCCCTGATGTTTTTCTGCTTTTTTCGCAGTTCGGACATGCATTTTAGGGCATGCCTCCCAGGGAAAGGAACCCCTAACGGAACTATTCTCCCTGGAAGATGTTTCTTACTAACCATGTAATATAACATAACTAGTTGGGTACTTGTCTGATAAAGCACTAATGACCCCTATGCCTGGTCTCCACGCATGCCCCAGTTCTTATATAACCGCGAGGGTATTCGGACACACTCCGGACTATTGGGTCCCGAGGTTGAAGCAAAAAGGTCCGCTATGACAAACGATCTACAATCCGGCTAGAAGGCATTTTACATGTCATCTTAAATTACATAGTTAACTTGACTGGGCATATTCCTCTTCAATGCCATCCAGTAGGTTGTCTAGTTTACAGTCTTGTTGGGAATACTTTGCGGCCAATTCTACTTGGCCGTACACTAAGCTCACATGGATCTCCTTCCCATCGGGCCCCGCAGGTCCGACCTCGGCCATGTGGTTTGGGTCAGCCTTCGTGTACCGCGTCTTCACCATGGCCCAGGCCTCCCTGGCGCCTTAACGGCAGGCCGATATCTTCCATAAGCGGAAGCGCTTTCGCGCTCCCTGAAGCCTCTCTGCAAGCTCTCCAAGGCCTTCGGGCAGGGAGACAGATGGTCACAAGGCCTGGGCGACGCCTTTCATCACCTGCCGAACTTGTTCGTGCAGTTGCAAGAGCTCGGGAAGAAGGTCACCCGTAGAACCGGGCATTTCCTCTGCAGGACGGCCTGTGAGCATACCTACAGACATAACTCTGTTAGTCGACTTCCTCGCCGAACTCTTTTTCAAAGTTCATTCAAGCACTTACTAAAAATGTCGCATCGAAGCCGCCGATTCTCCTTAACGGAGTCAGATAGCTGGGCACGAACGTCCTTTAGTTCCTCACCCATCTGGGTGTTGGCATCTTGGAGATTATTTTTCTCCTGCCTCACCCTTGTAAGCACATTCTCGCCGGCCTTTAACCGGCGCATGAGCTGTTGCTTGTCCGGATCTATCCCGGCGCCATCTGCAATATTATTGTCAGACTTATACACACGCCGCACTTCACAAATTACTTATCTTTTGAAGCATATATTACTAGAGGGGGTCTCTTTGGCTTCCCCCGCTGCGGCTAGTGTGGCCTCAAGTTGGGCTTTGCACTCCTCCAGCTCCTGGGACAGTTGGGTATTCTTTTCTGTAAGATCCTGCACAATAAATGATCCTTAAATCAGTTATTCTAACTATTTCAAGTCTCGGGGGCTACTGGCATATATAACTGTCAAATTTTCTCACCCGTATGTCTTTTACATACTGCTCCGTGGCTCTGGCTAGACCATTTTGAGCGGCACGGAGGTGCGCATCTCCCGAATTAAAGGCATCCAATGCCTCTGGGGAGAAACATGCGTCACGAAGAACTGTCCGGCGACGCCTGTGATTCATGGCACTCTCCACCTCGGAATTGGTGGCAGATAACCTGTCGGCATCCTCTGTCGGAGGAACATCCGACGCACGCCTCGTGTTCGCCTCCGCTTCTGGACCTGGCTTTGGAGCCTGGCGAGCGGAGGATTGATTGGCAACCTCTCCGGATACAGTCCGGCGAGCGTTCTTCTTCCTGAAAAGGCACGAGCATTAGTATGCCTCCCGGGAATAAAGCCTGGGAGTAAGGTGACACGCCATACCGTTGCGCTGGAGTTTCGATCCGGAACGCACTTCTTTTTAGCCTGCTGGGCCGTGCTGCCCCTTGTTGGCCAGCCGCTGCGGGCTCGGCCTTCCGCCTCAAGGGCGCCCCTTGTGAAACGCCACCGGTATACGATGATCAAAAATGAGCACGGATGGGTCATTTTCAAAGTGTTGGGACTTTGGTCTCAATTACTTGTGAGGCTGGAAGTATTCCGGGGTAATCGGCCGTAATGGCGACCAAGGCATTATCGATGCTCAGTTGGTGAAATACCCCATCAATCAGCTCCACCGATATGTTCGGATCCTCTTGGGAGGCCCGATCGAGGAACCATTCCGGATCCTCGGGTTGTGGAGGCGGGCTGTTTATATCCCTTACGGCTTGGCGCAGTTCCTGCATCAAAATCGCAAAATGAGATACTTGACTATGGGAATATGGATCGGATGGGCAAAAAGAAATGTCCGCTTACCCAGCTTGGAGGATTGTACATAGAAAATCTGTCCTGTGGATTGACGCGGAGAAATTCCTCCTCTTCTCCTTTGTATAGTGCGGACAAGATCTTTGTCAGATCGGCGACCGATCCTAGCCCCTTACGACCGCAGCGGGTGGCATCATCCTCCCCGTTGAAGTCCCACATGGGGTGGCCTCTATACTGGGGCGGCTGCACCCCCCGCATAATGCATGTGGCCATGACCCCGATCATGGTCAGTCCGGAATGAGATAACAACCTTATTCGGCTCATTAGGTAAAGGATGTCCCTGTCATTTTCCTTCTGAGGGCTCCGTGGACGCCATCTTAGGCGTTTCTTCAAAGGAGCGTTATTGAACTCAGGGAGGCTGATCCGAACAGGGTCCGGCAGGGGGACATCTTCTATATAAAACCATTCTGAAGGCCAGTCTTCGGACGCCTTCTTCGGGGTTCCGGATAGATATCCGGTCCCGGCAATGCGCCATAGTTCGGCTCCGCCCACTTGATATATTGACCCCTCTTCAGAACGGGGCACAAGGCAGAACAACTTCTTCCACAGTGCAAAATGAGCCTCGATGCCCAAAAACAGATCGCATAGGGCCACAAAGCCCGCGATATGCAAAATGGAGGCAGGCGTAAGGTTGTGCAACTGGAGGCCGTAGAACTCCAGGAGCCCCCGGAGAAACGGATGAATTGGAAATCCAAGCCCTCTTATCAAATAAGAGATAAGGCATACCCGCTCTCCTTTGGAGGGGCTGGGGACGCTCTCCGCTTGCTTTCCGCCCTTATAGGTGGCGAGTCCGGCTCGAACCGGAACCATGAAGGCTGGGTGAAGAAACCCCTTGGTTTGGAGCGTCACTAACTCGCTGTATGGGACGGAGCATCTCTCCCAATCTCCAGGCCGAGGGCTGGGAGGGCGAGAGGAGGAGCCACGTCGACTGTCCATGATGGAATGGATTTCTGTCAGATGCGCTCTGATGAATGCTCGCGAAGGGGGGATGGTGTGATTCGGATCTAGATCCTCGTCTCTTTTATAGGCAGCTCATTTGCGCAGCTAGGGGGGTAAAAGTAAAAATACCCTAGCTTTTCGCATTCGTTCAACACGTGGAAGATGGCCATTATTGGGCGTGGAAGCCGAGGAGCGCAATATTTATAAGGAGCCGAACGCTATTCAACAGGTACACCGAATTTGGAGAAGAACCGCCTTGCAATGCCGAAGACAATCTACGCGCCGGACTCATCGCCATTGAAGCCTGGTTCGTGGGCTACTGAAGGAGTCCCGGATTAGGGGGTGTCCGGATAGCCGAACTATCACCTTTGGCCGGACTCCTGGACTATGAAGATACAAGATTGAAGACTTCGTCCCGTGTCCGGATGGGACTTTCCTTGGCGTGGAAGGCAAGCTTGGCGATGCGGATATGTAGATCTCCTACCATTGTAACTGACTCTGTGTAACCCTAACCCTCTTCGTTGCCTATATAAACCGGAGGGTTTTAGTCCGTAGGACGAACAACAATCATACCATAGGCTAGCTTCTAGGGTTTAGCCTCTCTGATCTCGTGGTAGATCTACTCTTGTACTACCCATATCATCAATATTAATCAAGCGGGAGTAGGTTTTACCTCCATCGAGAGGACCCGAACCTGGGTAAAAACATCGTGTCCCTTGTCTCCTGTTACCATCCGCCTAGACGCACAGTTCGGGACCCCCTACCCGAGATCCGCCGGTTTTGACACCGACAAAGGGGTTTTTGTTGGTCCAAGAAGGTGAGAAGCCAAATTGGGATCGGTCCGGACGGGGAAATATCATGTGCTCCCATACTCTGCATATGACACTGGTCTATGTTACTACTTCCTCCTATCCGGTTTATAGAGATGTTTAGAGTAACATAGTTATATGTTACAGTATAAGTTACTCCCCACTATGACCAGCCTTGGCCTCTCCCAGTGCTCCACCATGTATAGCTGCTAAGCCTGCCATGTAGGCATAAAATATGATGTGGCAAGTTAATTAAGAAGAGAGAGACTAGTTTGGTGACCGCAGGAAGAAACGATTGAAAGACAGTTTTGAGTCTATAGCTAATTAAATAAAGCAAGCTTAGCAACAATAAACTAAGCACCTATGCATTGAAGACTTGAGTTACTAAGCCATTTAATGCACTTAGCACCTCATCTAAGCACATCTAAGCACTTACTAGCACCCCTTGACCGTGGACCTTGACGGTGTACGTCACCTTGTGTCTCATAATTTTCCTCGTCATCATCTGAGTCCTAGAAGATCTCACCCACATCATCATTAGGCATGCAGCGCCCTTGATAGACAACATGCGCAAAAGGAGTAGAGGCGACTGGGGATGCACCATGTCGTGGGCACTCCGTACGTGCTCGTGTGCGTGCAACGTGCGTGTTTTTCCATCGGTGCTAGCTCTAAGGCTGAGGCTGCGGTCGTCTTCGTCTCCGACTAGTTGTTGAGCAACGACGGCAAAGAGGTGCTGCAAGAGATGCATAGGTGCCATTGTGTGTGAGCTTCATCGTAGCACGACGAACCGGACATCACCGCAGATGGCGCACGCCTCCATGCAGCAGAGTGTGTGTGCATGCATGTGTTATTCACGTGCATTCTGCAGTCGAGTGTGTGTGCATGCACGTGTTGTGTACGTGCGTTGTGGGTTCCATGCTGTGCGCTTTTGTGCATGAGTTGGATCGGATGGAGTTAGTGCGTTGTGTTGTGTACATGCGTGGCTGCATGCGTCCTGTAGATGCGTGGCTTGTTGCGTGGTTATCAATATAAACTATAAAACATCTTCAACTTAGCATCCTGATGTAACGTTTCTAGTGGTTAGCAAAGAGTTCATGTTCTTTTAATCGACTGCCGTGTCTTGGGCGTCATCATTATTTTTGTGCCGCTTGTGTTTGTTGCGTCAAGGTTTACGGATGCTGTCTCGAGTTTCCTGCGTATTGCCCCGGACCGTGATGTATCGGCGTAGGGGTGTGGGCTTTGGGACCTCCTCCTCCAGTTGAGGTAGCAAATTGTGCTTTGGGGTACCCTTTTGTGAGGCGCTCGAGTCCGTATTCCTCGGCTGCCAGGACCTCAGTCCATCTATCTATGAGCAGATCTTGATCAGCTTGGAGCTACTGCCGCTTCTTTTCCAGGCTTCTTGCAGTGGCCATAAGCTGGCGTTTGAAACGCTCCTGCTCCACGGGATCCTCAGGCACGCCGAATTCATCGTCGTCGAGGCTCACCTCGTCTTCGGAGGGAGGCATGTAATTGTCCTTCTCCAAGTATCCGTCCATCGCCTGTTCATCTGGGCTAACCTGCCCGTCTTTCTGTTCGGCCTGCTCGAAGGCAGGCTGATCGGGATTATATTCATCTTCGGCACCATCCAGATTGTTTTCGTCTCCTGTGCTGATATTGTTGTGGCAGGGCTCAGAGCGGCGCTGATGACGCCCATGCTTTGATTTCTTCCGTAAGGGGTTATCTTCTGTTGCCTCATCGCCATTGGTTTCTATGGGAGTGTCCACCATATATATATATCATACGAGGAGGTGGTTGTCCAGCGCCCCGTGGGCGGTGGTTAATGTTCTTCTCCTGCATCGTCGTCCACACCGTCGATGTCTTCGGAGTCGAAGTCAAGCACGTCGGTCAAATCATCGACAGTGGCAATCAAGTGGGTGGTGGGTCGGCAACGAATTTCCTCATCGCCTGCTTCCCACTCGGGCCGGACATAGTTCGGCCAAGAGTCTCCTAACAAAGAGAGAGACCTTAATGAATTCAGCATGTCGCCGAAGGGCGAGTGCTGAAAAATATCTGCAGCAGTGAACTCCATTACCGGAGCCCAATCGGACTCGATGGGCCCGGGTGCGTACGGTCTGGAACCCCCGGCCGGACACAAGTCCGGGGGTCTGGTGACACAGACTTCCTTAGAGGTGGAGTTTGTGTTCGGCTCTACCGCCGATGAGTATGCGGCCTCCGGGGAGGGGTCCATCCACCCGTCCTCGGACGACGCGATCTGCCCCGGATTTCAGTCCGGAGCCATTGCAGGTGCGATATCCCGAACATTTCCTGACAGCAGATCTAAGCCGTGCTCGTCGTGACTGTTCGGCGCTCCTGGCATGGGCCTGAATCCGTCGAAGATCAAGTCTCCGCGGATATCTGCCATGTAGTTCAAGTTTCCGAACCTGACCTAATGGCCAAGCGAATTGGCCCGCAGTGCGAAGCCGCCGAACAGGAAGATCTGTCCGGGGAGAAAAGTCTCACCCTGGACAACGTTGTTGGTTGAAGATGCCATCAAGCCTATCGGTGACGAAACAGAGGAACTCTCAATGAAAGCACCAATGTCGGTGTCAAAACCGGTGGATCTCGGGTAGGGGGTCCCGAACTGTGCGTCTAAGGCTAATGGTAACAGGAGGCAGGGGACACGATGTTTTACCCAGGTTCGGGCCCTCTTGATGGAGGTAATACCCTACTTCCTGCTTGATTGATCTTGATGATATGAGTATTACAAGAGTTGATCTACCACGAGATCGTAGAGGCTAAACCCTAGGAGCTAGCCTATGATTCTGATTGTTGTTGTCCTACGGACTAAACCATCCGGTTCATATAGACACCAGAGGGGGCTAGGGTTACACAGAGTCGGTTACAAAGAAGGAGATATAATATCTGAATCGCCAAGCTTGTCTTCCACGCAAAGGAGAGTCCCATCTGGACACGGGACAAAATCTTGAGTCTTGTATCTTCATAGTCCAACAGTCCGGCCAAAGTATATAGTCCGGTTGTCCGGATACCCCCTAATCCAGGACTCCCTCAGTGATGACGATGGCTTCGATTTCCCCCTCCGAGTGGGAAGTTCCCCCGGCGGAATCGCTCCGCCGGAGGGCAAAAGTGCTGCTGCCCAAGTTCCACCTCGAGATGGCGGCACTCTGTCCCGAAAGTCCTCTCCTTATTTTTTCTAGGTCAGAATGGCCTATATACCAGAAGATGGGCACCGGAGGTGGGCTGGGCTGGGCCAAGCACAACCCACTAGGGTGCGCCTGGGGCGCCTTGCCCGCCCGGGTGTCTTGTGCTCACCAGGTGGCCCCATCCAGTAGTTATTTGCTCCAGTATTTTTCATATATTCCAAAATAATGTTTCATAAATTTGCAGCTCATTTGGAGATGTGCAGAATAGGTGCCCTGACGTAGCTTTTTCTGGACCAAAATTCCAGCTGCAGGCATTCTCCCTCTTTGTGTAAACCTTGCATATTATAAGAGAAAAGTCTTAGAATTACTCCATAAAGCATTATTATGCATAAAAATATTATAAATAATAGTAGGAAAACATGATGCAAAATGGACGTATCACATGTTAGTAGTCCAATTTCTCAGAAGAAATTTAACTCGATAGGCTGCATGTCCTTGGAGTATGGAGGCACCCTCTGCCCCCCCACGAGTTGTCTCGGGTGCAAATGATGGCCTTGATATTGGCCCCCACGCCCTTCTCGTTGAGCTCATCCGGGTGCACCCGAGTGGGACCACTTGCCCCCTCGTACATTCACATGGGATGGACCCTGGCTTGAAGCGGATGGATCCTCCGAGTGAGGAAAGTCTCCAACAGGTCCATTCCGTTCACGCCAACATTCACAACCCCAACAAGAGCAGAGGCCAGGATGCCGACCTCCGTCTTCTCCTCCCTTCCCACCAAAAGGGACTTGGGGGTCCGCACCTTTTCTGCCGAGTAAGAGGGCAGGCCCGGCTGGTTGTTGTTGGGGAACGTAGTAATTTCAATAATTTTCCTACGCACACGCAAGATCATGGTGATGTATAGCAACGAGAAGGGGAGTGTATCTTCATACCCTTGAAGATCGCTAAGCGGAAGCGTTTATCAACGCGGTTGATGTAGTCGTACGTCTTCACGATCCGACCGATCCATGTACCGAACGCACGGCACCTCCGAGTTCTGCACACGTTCAGCTCGATGACGTCCTCGCCTTCTCGATCCAGCAAGACGGGCGAAGTAGTAGATGAGTTCCGGCAGCACGACGGCGTGATGACGGTGTTGGTGAAGAACAATCTCCGCAGGGCTTCGCCTAAGCACTACGGAAACTATGACGGAGGATAAACTAGAGGGGACGGGGTTGCCGGCACACGGCTTGGTGTTTCTTGATGTGTCTTTGGTGCTAGCCCTGCCCCTCTATTTATATGTTGAGCCTTGGGGTCGAAACTTGGAGTAAAAGCCTCCACAAAGTCGGTTTCACCCGAAAGGCAAGAGTCCCACTCGGACTCCAGGACCAAACGCCACAATCCTTGGCGTCTGGCCCAGATGCCATGGGCCTCGGCGTCTGGCCCAGGGCCAGACGCCAAGGTCTCCGGCGTTTGGCCCCCTGGCCTCCGCAAAACTCCTTTTGCACCGACCTAAAGCCTCATGGGCTTGACCCCTTGGCCTAACCATATCATCCAATATATGAATCTTTACGTCTCGACCATTTCGAGACTCCTCGTCATGTCCCCGATCTCATCCGGGACTCCGAACTCCTTCGGTACATCAAAACATGTAAACTCATAATATAACTGTCATCGAAACCTTAAGCGTGCGGACCCTACGGGTTCGAGAACAATGTAGACATGACCGAGACACGATTCCGGTCAATAACCAATAGCGGGACCTGGATGCCCATATTAGCTCCCACATGTTCTACGAAGATCTTTATCGGTCAAACCGCATAACAACATACGTTGTTCCCTTTGTCATCGGTATGTTACTTGCTCGAGATTCGATCGTCAGTATCCAATACCTAGTTCAATCTCATTACCGGCAAGTCTCTTTACTCGTTACGTAATGCATCATTCCGCAACTAACTCATTAGCTACATTGCTTGCAAGGCTTATAGTGATGTGCATTACCGAGAGGGCCCAGAGATACCTCTCCGACAATCGGAGTGACAAAACCTAATCTCGAAATACGCCAACCCAACATGTACCTTTGGAGACACCTGTAGTACTCCTTTATAATCACCCAGTTACGTTGTGACATTTGGTAGCACCCAAAGTGTTCCTCCGGTAAATGGGAGTTGCATAATCTCATAGTTACAGGAACATGTATAAGTCATGAAGAAAGCAATAGCAACATACTAAACGATCAAGTGCTAGGCTAACAGAATGGGTCATGTCAATCACATCATTCTCCTAATGATGTGATCCCGTTAATCAAATGACAACTCATGTCTATGGCTAGGAAACTTTACCATCTTTGATTCACGAGCTAGTCAAGTAGAGGCATACTAGTGACACTATGTTCGTCTATGTATTCACACATCACTACAGGAAATAGGTAATTTGCCGTCTGTGGATCACAGACGGCAAAGACCAAAATCCAGACGGCAAAGTTTTTGCCGTCAGGAAGCAGACGACAAACTCAGACGGCAAAGATAAGTCGGCAAAGAATACTTTGCCGTCAGCTTTTCATCGGGAAGACGACAAAGATTTTGCCGTCAGCCAATCTCAATGATATACGGCAAAGAAACATCTTCGCTGTCAGCCAAAACACAATCTTTGCCGTAAGCCGAACTACTTTACAGACGGCAAAAGATTTTTTTAGTTTAAAAAATTCATAGGACAACTAAACATGAAAACATTCTCCATGGCATTCTTTATAGATCAATTTACACAACAAAATTACTATATGGATTCATAGAACATCTGATCATCAAAATTCGCATCAACAACATTTTTTATAGATCAATTTACAGAACTCAACATCAACAATTTTCATAATCGATTTACACATCGATGCTACAGCGAAATAGGGCTCGAGAACTCTGGCGCGCTACTGCAGACTGCACAGGGCGTGGGGCAGCGCCCCTCGGCAGCCGCGTGGGCCATGGAACCGCTCGGCGTCCTGCACCCGATGGGGGCGAGCGCAGCGACACTCCGCATCTGGTGCTGCTCCCTGTGACGGCAGGTGGGGCGAGCGGTGGCGGCGGCCGGTGGCGCGGGCGGAGGTGGGCTCCAGCGGGCACACGCGGGTGGAGGCGCGCGCTGGCCGGTCGCGCAGGTGGCTGTGGGCTCCGATAGGCAGACGCGGGCGGAGGCGTGCTCCATCGGAGATGCGGGATGAGGCAGGGGCACGCGGCAGCGTCCGTACACGGGCGGAGGCGGGAGGCGCCCGGTGGCGCTCGGACGCGGGCGGAGGCGGGCGCCAGCAGGCCACACAGGCGGAGGTAGGCTCCAGCGGGCACATGCGGGCGGAGGCAGGAGGCGGAGGCGGGTGCTGGCCGGTCGCGCAGGCGGCTGTGAGCTCCGGTAGGCAGACGCGGGTGGCGGTGTGCTCCGTCGGAGACGCAGGAGGAGGAAGGGGCGCGCGGCGGCGGCCGTACGCGGGCGGAGCTCTCCGTGAGAAAGAGGGACGGGTGGTTGTGGTGCGTTGCGAGAGGGAGTGGGTTGGGCAGAGGATAAGGCATGGTGGAGTGGGTGGTGGGCCAGCCGGCGTGGGTTGTTTGCGCGTGGTGAGAGAGAGAGGCGGGTGTGGGCGCCGCGGATTGGTGCCACGTCATCGATCCGTGGGATCGATCCGTGGGTTGTGTTTTCTCTTTGACGTCTGCCACTTTTATACAGACGGCAAAGAGCTCACTTTGCCGTTTGTAGATAAAAACATAGACGGCAAAGAATCTTTGCCGTCTGTATTTTTGTCTACAGACAACAAAGTGAGTTCTTTGCCGTCTGTAAAAAAAATACAGACGGCAATGATTCTTTGCCGTCTGTATTTTCTTCTATAGACGGCAAAGTATGTCTTTGCCGTCAACCGTTCTTTGCCGTCAGCTACTGTCGGCAAAATTTGTCTTTGCCGTCTACCCCGACGAAATGCTGACGGCAAAGACCAGTACTGACGGCAAATCTCCTGTTTCCTGTAGTGCATGTATTATGTTTCCGGTTAATACAATTATAGCATGAATAATAAACATTTATCATGAAATAAGGAAATAGATAATAACTTTATTATTGCCTCTAGGGCATATTTCCTTCAGTTGTTGGCCCCAGAGACGTCCCGGCAGTAGAACCAAGTTCCTTGCCATCCCTTGATTGAGTCGGGAAAACTCATCTTGGGGAAGGTACTACCACCCCGGAGCTGGATGGCCAGTCCCCCACACAGTTGGGTGACGTGGGTCTCCTCCCCAGTCGGCGAATCCTTTTTCACGGTCATCGACCGACAAGTGAATATTTGCTTGAAGAGGCCCTAGTGGGGACGAAAACCGAGGAAGTTTTCACAAAGAGAAATGAAAGCCGAAAGATAGATGATGACATTGGGAGGAAGATGGTGGAGCTGTGCACCGAAGTAGTCAAGAAACACTCAGAAGAAAGGATGGGTAGGCTTCAAGAAACCTCCCTTGATGTGAGTGACCAGAAGGATGTGTTCGTCCTCCTGCGGCGTCGGCTAGACCTCCCCCACCACCGGGCGACGCCATCCGTCGTTTGGAATGAGCCCTTCCGCGGCGAGTTCCTCCAACCGCCTGGCTGAGACGTGCGAGGGGATCGAATCCCCTGATGCACCCCCTGCAACCGCGCTGGAGCCTGAGGAGGAAGCTTTCCTAGCCTTCTTCGCCTTCTCCGCTTTGGCCATGGAGTCCTTCGCCATGTATTCGGTCGTCTGATTCACTCGCGTGGAGAAGAGAAGCGGAGGCATCGAGAAGCAGAGAAGGGGATCTGAGGCCCGAACCCAACCCCCAATCCTTTTATGTCTCTAGTAAAATAATGTGTCGGATCTTGCGCCACTGATCTCTAGATCGAGAGCGCACGCGACGGCGCATTGCGCAGGGAAGTTGCGGCATGTGGCGGATTCAGCGGGCGAAAATTCAAATCTGGAGATTTCCTTTCCTGACTAACGCACGTCGTTACCGCTCCCACGGGCGCACACACAATTCTAAATCCGTAGATTTCCGGAGCAGATCAATCCGATTTATTGCCCACGATTCCTTTCTTGAAGGATGTATGTCAGCACGACTGACCACCCTCCGCGGCTATCCGTACACTCGGCCACGTAAAACACCCGAGTAGGGTCCTCTTCAGGATTGCTATGAGGCGAGCTTGATGCCCCTCCACGGGTTGACTTGGCCCTTTCAGTAGGCTCCAAGGCGCATGACTTGTAAACCTGGACTCGTAGAAGGCCTGCGCTGGCATTACCTTGGGATAAGGCGTGGCATCTCTCCGAAGAATGAGACCACGCACCAACTTCGCCACTCGAGTTGTAATGGCATGCCCCCACTCAGGCCCCAAGTCTTTCTCCTCCGAGAGAGAATGAATGCCACTGAGTTTTACACGGCGGTCAACAATGCTCGGTCATTTGGGAAAACTTGTAGTCCAGAATCCATTGTGTTTTCGTCTAAGGAGTAGCGTGCCACGACTCAGAAACGTATTCCGAGTGCTCCAGTGCTACGTCTTAAGCTTGCGTTGGTTTTCCTCGAAGAGGAGAGGGTGATGCAGCAAAGTGTAGCGTAAGTATTTCCCTCAGTTTTGAGAACCAAGGTATCAATCCAGTAGGAGGCTCCTCAAAAGTCCCACGCACCTACACAAACAAACTGAGAACTCGCAACCAACGCAATAAAGGTGTTGTCAATCCCTTCACGGCCACTTGCGAAAGTGAGATCTAATAAAGATAGTAAAATAATATAAATATATTTTTGGTATTTTTGATATAGATGCAAAAAGTAAAAATGCAAAGAAAGTAGATTGAAAGCAAATATGATAAGAGATAGACCCCGGGGCCATAGGTTTCACTAGAGGCTTCTCTCAAGATAGCATAAGTATTACGGTGGGTGAACAAATTACTGTCGAGCAATTGATAGAAAAGCGCATAGTTATGAGATTATCTAGGCATGATCATGTATATAGGCATCACGTCCATAACAAGTAGACCGACTCCTGCCTGCATCTACTACTATTACTCCATGCATCGACCGCTATCCAGCATGCATCTAGAGTATTAAGTTCATAAGAACAGAGTAACGCATTAAGCAAGATGACATGATGTAGAGGGATAAACACATGCAATATGATATAAACCCCATCTTGTTATCCTCGATGGCAACAATACAATACGTGTCTTGCAACCCTTTCTGTCACTGGGTAAGAACACCGCAAGATTGAACCCAAAGCTAAGCACTTCTCCCATGGCAAGAAAGATCAATCTAGTAGGCCAAACCAAACTGATAATTCGAAGAGACTTGGAAAGATAACTCAATCATACATAAAAGAATTCAGAGAAGATTCAAATATTATTCATAGATAAACTTGATCATAAACCCACAATTCATCGAATCTCGACAAACACACCGCAAAAAGAGTTTACATCGAATAGATCTCCACAAGAGAGGGGGAGAACATTGTATTGAGATCCAAAAAGAGAGAAGAAGCCATTTAGCTAATAACTATGGACACGTAGGTCTGTGGTAAACTACTCACAACTCATCGGAGGGGCAAAGATGTTGATGTACAGGCCCTCCATGGTTGCTTCCCCCTCCGGCAGAGAGCCGACAAGGGCTCCAAGATTGGATCTCGCGGATACAGAAGGTTATGACGGTGGAAATTGTGTTTCGTGGTGCTCCTGGATGTTTTCGGGGTACGTAGGTATATATAGGAGGAAGAAGTATGTCGGTGGACGCCCGAGGGGCCCACGAGACAGGGGGCGCGCCCTACAAGGGGGGGCGCCCTCCTATCTCGTGGGGCCCTCAGAGCTTTCTTGACTTGCACTCCAGGCTCTCCGGATCAGATTTGTTCCAAAAATAACGCTCCCGAAGGTTTCATTCCATTTGGACTCCGTTTGATATTCATTTTCTTCGAAATACTGAAATAGGCAAAAAAAACAACAATATGGGCTGGGCCTCCGGTTAGTAGGTTAGTACCAAAAATGATATAAATGTGTAAAATAAAGCCCATAAACATCCAAAAGGGGTAATATAATAGCATGGAACAATCAAAAATTATAGATACGTTGGAGACGTATCAAGCATCCCCAAGCTTAATTCCGGCTCGTCCTCGAGTAGGTAAATGATAAAAAGAGAATTTTTGATGTGGAATGCTACCTAGCATAATTCATAATGTAATTTTCTTTATCGTGGCATGAATGTTCACACCCAAATGAATACAAAATAAAAGTTCATATTGACATAAGAAATAGTAATACTTCAAGCATACTAATCAAAGTAATCATGTCTTCTCAAAATAACATGGCTAAAGAAAGTTATCCCTACAAAATCATATAGTCTGGCTATGCTCTATCTTCATCACACAAAGTATTTAATCATGCACAACCCCGATGACAAGCCAAGCAATTGTTTCATACTTTAATAATCTCAAACTTTTTCAACTTTCACGCAATACATGAGCGTGAGCCATGGACATAGCACTATATGTGGAATAGAAGTGTGGTTGTGGAGAAGACAAAAAAAGGAGAAGATATTCTCACATCAACTAGGCGTATCAACGGGCTATGGAGATGCCCATTAATAGATATCAATGTGAGTGAGTAGGGATTGCCATGCAACGGATGCACTAGAGCTATAAATATATGAAAGCTCAATAAAAGAAACTAAGTGGGGTGCATCCAACTTGCTTGCTCACAAAGACCTAGGGCACTTTTGAGGAAGTCCACCATTGGAATATACAAGCCAAGTTCTATAATCAAAAATTCCCACTAGTATATGAAAGTGACAACATATGAGACTCTCTATCATGAAGATCATGGTGCTATTTTGAAGCACAAGTGTGGAAAAAGAGATAGTAGCATTGTCCCTTCTCTCTTTTTCTCTCATTTTATTTTTTCTCTTTTTTTTCTTTTCTTTTTTTTCTTTTTGGCCTTTCTCTTTTTTTTTCTTTTTTCTTTTTTTTGTAAAGTCCAAAGTCTCATCCCGACTTGTGGGGGAATCATAGTCTTCATCATCCTTTCCTCACTAGGACAATGCTCTAATAATGAAGATCATCACACTTTTATGGATTTACAACTCAAATCTAGAACAAGATATGACCCTATATGAATGCCTCCGGCAGTGTATCGGGATATGCAATGAATCAAGAGCGACATGTATGAAAATTATGAAGGTGGTATTGCCACAAATACAATGTCAACTGTTTTTTCGTAATTAAGCACGACTTCTACTACTTCAACGTGTAATTTTCGTCTTTACAATTCGACTAGCTTATCCCATGCCATGCAAGATGCAATGTCTTGGAGAGGACGGATTTTGAAGATCATGAAAGTATGGAAATAAATAAAATTCACCTAAGGACCCATCATGGTATGAATTTTGATGTAAATCTACAGAATTATGAGAGCGTATCCCATTTTGGTTGCCCGAGTTGGGAAGCACTTTCCAAGATGTATGATTTTCATGACTGTATTCTTGTCACCATGGATCTTGGTGATCCCGATATCGCCCAAGACAAGATGGACATTTGGGTCCTTGTTGATACGCTTCCAATTCTACCGCTATGTGAGTTTCTCAAACATAGCTATTAAGTAACTTATATTGTTTATTTCAAAATAGTTGACAGCTTATTTCCATTGATACCTTATTTTCATTCTTCAAAGAATGTGCGGAAGATGGTAGACAGAACCTACTACAACGATGACTCAGAATTAACTTATCAGGAGAAAATTATCTGATCTCATTTATTACTGATCTTGAGAATTACAATATCTATTATCAAACTCCTCCACATTATGGTCAATACGTGCCCACAAGTGTACGTGTTGAACTACGGTAACATCCATGGAGATGTCATGGTAAGATTTTTTACTATTACGACATCCGTGCATCTTTTGCATAAGTTCTTCTAAAACTCAACTACATTGCTAACTACGAAGTTATTACTATGTTTTTCAACAGAAAATCCTGAAGGATTGTGTTCCTGATCTATTGTTTCCGAAAGGTCGCATTGATGTTTTGAACTTACGGCCAGGTCAGCCTATGAATCACTCCTGTTCATACAGGATTTCTAAAGCCGATGAAGACATGACAATAAAAGATTGGAAAAATGTATGGTCAATCGTAGGGAGGTACTTGAAGCAACATTGTGCGAAGCACAAGAATTGGAGACAGGATAATCTCCATTCTCCATAATGAAGAGTCAGGGCCTATCTTGTTTTATGCTATTTTACCTAAGAGAGGGCAGTAGGTCCTATGAGAGAGAAGTAGGTCCTAGGTACAATGTGTTATTATGTGCTACAATGTGTTAGAGTTGATGGTGATGAGGGGGAGTTGTGATTATGACTAGTGACCAACTTGCTATATGATGTCTCATTGATGAAAATGATGATCATGAGGAGCTGTTATATGACAATGATGTATTATGATGATAAGTTGTTAATGATATGATGATGATGATATTTATTATATCATGGGGTGAAAGAACCGCAAATTAGTTTCAAGTGGATGTCCATCCACTTGAAACTAGCCCACGGTTCTTTCACCCAGTGATGTAATTACTCATTATGATGTAAAAACAATCTCTAAATTGCTATTGTATGAAAACTTGTATAAAGGTGTATGAATACGACATGAAATAAAAAACAAAATAGAATACAGAATAATAGTAGTAGCGCGGGCAATAAGAAGCGCTACTAGTACTTATCAGTAGCGCCTTTTGCAGGAAGCTCTACTACTAAGTGGATATAGCTGTAGCGCGGGTAAACCCACGCTACTGGTAACCTTTAGTTGTAGCGCCGTATCCGTAGCGCGGTCATCCGCACTACTGGTAGGCCAAAAACACGCGCTACTGCTAGGCTTTTCCCTAGTAGTGGTCCTACGAAACCTGAATCGATTCGGGGCTAATGATGAGGTCACCTATTACAGGTTGGGTGAAGGACCCATCATGTGGGACTCACGCGTCGACCATATCGAATCTGGCATTCGAAGGCACTTGATAAGCCTCGCCCTCCTCCTACTCCTCTCCTCCTCCGGCTCCGCGTCCTCCATGGTCGCGTCCGGTGCTTGCTGCTCCATGCCGACCTCCTCCTCCTTCTCCGGCGAGTCCGGAGGCAGGCCGACTGCAATTCGACCAGCACACCATGCCCACATCTTCTCAAGGAGCTCTAACCGGTTTCCGGAGTCACCATAGTGTAGGTGGTGATCTGCTGCCCCGTCATGGCTATAGGCGGACGACGAGCTCCGAGCTGCGAGTGGATGTAGAGTGGCGGCACGAAGAAGGAGGAAATGGGACTATGGCTAGGATCAGGGGTTGCCGCCTGGCTTAAACAAACGGATTTGGCCCCTTGGGCGACAACAAGAGTGGCGTTCTGGCCGGGCCGATGGGTTCCGATGAGAATCCGTGCGGTCCCGTACGCCAGTTCGACGTGGCAGATACGACTATGACCGGTCACTATCCGGGCGTAGACGTATAGGGGCCGTTTGAGAATCCCAGTTGTAGATGCTCTTATGCTTGGTTTCCTTTTTCTTAGTTATTTTGTTTGCAAAGTGCCTTTTTGTATTTCTGGAAAGTTAAAGTTTTCTCTGGCCATGTTCGGTTTTTAGGGGTTTGGTCCCAACAGGGAATTAATCCCAATGGGATTCGAGTGAAGCCCCATCCCTTGTAATGCTAGTCTAGTTCACTTGGCCAGGGATTGAATAGAAGTGTTACAGGGAATTCATTTTAAAAATTGCAGTGGTAAACATTCATCCTCGAATATAAAGGGAATACGGTGTAAAAGGCACTTCCACTTTTTTAGACATTATATTTGAAGTAGCAAAACATTTACTCAGAATGATTGTAAATTTTCAGAGATACAAAAATAATGTGAGGTCATCATGCCAAACACATACTAGGATTTAAGAAAACTGAAACATCCACAACGCTCGAAGAAATAAAACATCGGCGGCCATATAACTGGATCATCATGAAGTAGGGGAACGTTCAGCATATTGGATTGCAAGGCAAGATACCATTCGCAGGAGAACGATCAACAATGACACCTAGTAGCTGCACATGAGCTGAAAAAAGCGACAATATTAAAAGAAGAAAGATTGGCTCTTTGTGCGACATGTATATGGAAAATATGCATGTAAGCATGTTGACAAGAATAACTCATGATGCAAAGACAACACAAATCATGAACAAGTTATTAATAATTAGCGGTCTAACTCAAAGGCACACCTTTTACATAGGAAGAACTAGATAGAAACTAATCAACTTAATTAATACACTAGAAATTAACTTAAACAAAAATAAATCATTCATCATCTTAATAATAATTATGTAACCATGACAAAAATACATGTGCATAGAAAAAGTATAAATTATCTCACCTTTTCAACAAACATATATAGCACATTGGCTGATCTCTTGTGTTCAGAGATTTGGATCCACCCATTTCCACCCAACTCCCCTCCCTATATCAAAAGAAGCCCAATAAATCAATGAAAAAACATGGAGAAGTTGGATCATGAGAATGCAATGTACGCTTTTGTGACAGCTACAGTACATGAAACCACATTCGCTGTCAGCTGGAAGAGATAATTATAATATGTCAAATTTTAACATGCTCCCTGTTACCCCCTCCTTTTACATGTGAGATAAGAAGGTAAGTGTTAATCATATCACTAATTAATGACATCAATGGCTCATGTGAAAAGAGGGGGTAAGAGTGAGCATATTAAAACTGCTCTTATATTATTCTTTTACCAAGACTTGTTTGGACTACTTAGAAGTTTACAGAAAATACATTCATACAGAAGACAACTGTAGAGACTATGTACCTGTTAATGCCCAATATGGCTCCAACAAAATATGCACAAATTGGGAAAAGCCAGTCTGCTCAAATTGAGCATTACTTGTTATTACTCAAATTTGAAGAACTAGTATTATTTTCTGATGAAAAAGTACATGCCACCATGAATTGATGATTAGTATGAAGAACAAACAACACAAACATTGTCTTGCAAGGAGACACATTGAGTGAAAACGTAACACAAGCTTTAATCATCCAATCGAGAGTAACTATTTTTCAAAGATTAGATGGTTTCACTATAGTATTTACATGGAGTAGATAATTAATCACATCACATGAACACTAGTACAACAAACACATATCAATAGTAATTGGAACTAATCTTAATTGTTACAAATGAGGTACAGAGGTATTACCTGCAGTGTAGAAATTTCTGTAGGGAAAGTAAACCGTATGAGTCCACCCATCCGTTTTAGAAATTAATCTGATCTGCATCGACTTAAGGTGGAGCATGAAGTCGCCACTGTACGTAGACAGAATCATCACATTTAACTCCTCGTCATACCCCACCATCTTTGCATTTCTGAAGGCGCAAGAAGAGATCCCCTCCAATTGATTGATTTTCTGCAGAAGCACCCATCCGGCAAGACCATCAGAGTTCAGTTTCCTCTCCCATATATGAATGCCCTCCCACATATGAATGCTCGGCTTCGACATAACGGCGAGGCCAAGAACACTATCATCATCTGTCCGTAGGAGCTGAAAGGACCAGTTGTTGACATGTTGGGCCTCTGCCGGCATCTCGATGACACAAAGAATCTGCCTTTCAGTATCAAATGCAAGAATTTCGCGTCCATGAAACAGCCAGTAAACTGTATTCCCGATAAGGATGCTGGGCCTTAGTTTCAGAACCATATCTGTAGTGGACGTTGAGACAATATTCCCCCATACACCCGACGCCGATTCATAGACACAAGCGAATGATGTCTTCAAGTCTCTACTGGTGCAGATTAAGACCAACTTGAAGGCCGGGCTCAAGAAGCAATCGTCGTGCACATGCCCGTCTTGATCGTCGGCACACATCACCGTGGCGCTGCACCTACAGAAGCTCTCCCTTTTGGTGTCGCGGAGCTCCGGTGGAAAAGGCACGCGGTGCTGCTGGCCGTTGAGGGGATCCCACACGAAGACCTCACACAGAGACTCGCTGAGCATGAGTGCGAGGCCGTGGCGGCAGCCAAGTAATTCCCAATCCAGCCCGTGCTCGGGCACAAACAAGCGTTGGGCTGGGATGCAATTAGGCGGGTCCAAGACGGGAGTGAAGACGGGATTGAAGATGAGAGACCCTTTGGAGAAACCCAACGGAGGAGGTTTCGTGAAGCTGTGAAGAAACCGAACAGAGAAACGTTCGGCGGGGATGCGGTCGGGCTGGTCCAAGATGGGAGTGAAGGCGGAATATCTGAGGCCAGACCCTTTGAAGAAGCCCAACAGAGGAGGTTCCGGGTGGTGTCTACTGAAACGGCGGAGGAAGCGGGGATCGGAGAGGATGCGGCGCCAGCGCGTGCATACGAGGGAGGCGCGGGAGAGGATTGACAGCAGCGGTGGGAGCCGGAGGAAAATCTCCCGGAGGAGGTCCTCATCTTCTAGCGGCGCTGGAATTGACATGGCGCGGCGGCCGGAGTTTTCTTCTTTTTCCGGCAAGTAGCTAGCCTGGCCGCGTGAAGCCTGGCACGCGAGGAAGCTAGGGACGCGTGTGGCAGGGCAGGGGATCGAGATTGGAACTTCGCTATCCATATATGAACTCAGCGGTAAGATTGGATCTCCGTGTCCGTTACTTATATGAGGTTACAAAACAGGAGAAGTTCGTGTCGATTCCGTGGCATATGTGTCCGTTCATAGCTCGGAAAATCAATTCATTTGCGTCCGTGCCCAGCCTCTCTACACAAGAAACGATTCGTTGGGTGTTATGGCACACCTGCCCAGCAAGGATCGATGTCGCTGGACCCCGTGGTGGTTTTTTTTTTTTTTTTTTTTTTTTTTTTTGAGGAAGACCCCGTGGTGGTTGGCATGGACGCTTCTTCAAAACAAACACTTGGCTTCCTTCAGCCGAAAAAAGAGAGAATGAAACAAGGCGACTGCTACAAATAAGTCTGACTTATTATGCCAGTTTTAAACCGCCTTCCGCCGCCAAAACTCAACCTCTGAAACACCTCCGGCGCCGACCCGAATCATCGCAGCGCGCCTCCCCGTCCCCTGCATCGACCCCGATGGCGCAGCATATCTACAAAGATATGCTCGCCTCTGCCTCAGCTTCAACTTCCCATGGATCCGCTGCATCCTGGTGGACGGATCCAACTTCGGCGAGGTACGAAGTACCTGCTGCGACCTACTACCAAAATCCACCGATGTTCTTCCCAGATAATCCGCCTCCCGGTGTCAATTCCTCTACAAATTGGGTAAGTCCCTTGAAAACCCTAGCGCACGTGCTTGTATTAACTTGTTGCAATGGCGCTTCAGTTGGTAATTTGACGTAATCCATGTTCAGGCAAAATGTTCAGTACGCAGTTCCATTATAATTTGGAAAAAATCTGTAGAGTTCTGCATAATTAACAAGTTTCAGAAAAGTTCAGTTTCAATAACTTGATATTACCAGTGGTGCAGTTGAAGAAAAAAGAAGTTCAGAAGCCATTGCTTGATGTTTGCAGAGGAATTTAGAAGTTTCAGAAAAAAGTTTCAGTTTCATTTTTGAAGTTCAGAAAAAGTTGAAAACTCCATACTTGTATTCCCTTGTTGCATAATTAAGAAGTTCAGAAAAGTTTGGTTTCATTAGCTTGATGTTTCCAGTGGTCCAGTTGAAAAAAATATGAAGTATTGAACTTGATGTTTCCCGTGGTACAGTAGAAGTAGATTGATGTTTCCAGTGGTACAGTAGAAGTAGATTGATGTTTCCAGTGGTACAGTAGAAGTAGATTGATGTTTCCAGTGGTACACTAGATTGAGACCGTTGTTGTTGGAAAATTCAGAAACCATTGTTTCCATAATGAAGTGTTGGACTAATATGTGCATGATTTCTTCTTCCTTCTTCTACTATGTTTTACTAGAAGACAGTTTTAGATTTTAAAAAGTAACACAAATGATAGGAGGTGAGCATTTACATACTGTTGCATATACTAGAGAAAATTGGTATTAGTATGTTGTCATATACTAGAGAAAATAAAAATAAAAAATGATATAAATGAGCATTTACATACTGTTGCATAGAAGAAAAAAAGGTACTAGTACTAAAATCACTGATGTATTCGCTATTGTTGCGCTTATAGGGCGCTGGTGAAAGGACATGAGGTGAGCAGAGCAATGCACAACCACATGTTGCGGCAAGAGGAGGAATGAATTTAGATGTTGGGCACAAGTCAACTGTTGCGATGTATGATGATGATCAAGAGGATGATGAGATTTAATCTCAGCCGCTTATACCCTATGTTGGCATGGAATTTGACTCTGTTGATGATGCCAAGACATTCTACAACGAATATGCGTTCAAGATGGGCTTTGGTACATGCATTACCGCTTCTAAAAACAGCCAAAAGAAAGGTCCTCCGACACTTATCAAGAAGGTTTTCCAATGTGTGCATGCAGGGAAGCCGGAAAGTAAAGATGATAGTAGCACTGCTTCTGAAGGTCTGTCGATGGGAGGAGCCTCATCTAGCAAACAGGATTGGTTTGAAATGGATGTCAGCAACAAGCATCAAAAGAATCAGCTGCTGCGACATGAATGCAAAGCTCACCTGATTGTTGGTATCAAAGGTGACAAGTGGGTTGTATCACATTTTGTTGCAGGGCATACACACCCTCTAATGCCACAGCCAGAGCTTGTACGCTACTACCGCTCACACAGCAAAATCCCGGAAGAAGATGAGGATCTCATAATGACTATGCATGATGTAAACTTCTCAACTTCGTCGTGCATGGGAATGCTTGGAAGGGTGCGTGGCGGAGACAGAAGGATACTACCATATGTCAAGAGGGATGTTTTGAATTTTCGGTCCAAGCTGCGAGAAAACCTAAACCTCCGAGACATGTATTTCACAGTACAATACTTTGAGAGGCGGCAAGCTGAGAACTCTCAGTTCTACTATGCAAAGATGGTTGACAAGGAGACCAACTCTGTCACAGCGCTCTTTTGGGTCGATGGGAGGACACGGGCATTGTTACCCCAAGTACAAGGATTGTATCTTCTTTAATACAACATTTTGCACAAATTGATACAACATGCCATTTGCGCCGATTGTTGGAGTGAACAACCACTTGAAAATGGCGCTGCTGGGTTGTGCATTGCTGCCAAATGAACAGATTGAAACATTCAAGTGGGTTTTCCAGAACTTCTCGCTTGTGATGAACAGTGAACACCGATTGAACATTATGACCGACCAGGACAAGGCCATGGAAACTGCCATATCTCAAGTCCTACCCAATGATACGTCTCCAACGTATCTATAATTTTTTATCGTTCCATGCTATTATATTATCCATCTTGGATGTTTTATATGCATTTATATGTTATTTATACGATTTTTGGGACTAACCTATTAACCTAGAGCCCAGTGCCAGTTTCTGTTCTTCCTTGTTTTTGAGTTTTACAGAAAAGGAATACCAAACGAAGTCCAATTGATGTGCCGATTTTTGATGAGTTTTTATGGACCAAAAGAAGCCCCCGAAGTAAAACAGTTGGGCCAAAAGAGTCCCGAGCCATCCAAGAGGGTGGAGGGCGCGCCCAACCCCCCTGGGTGTGCCCCCTGCCTCGATGACTCGGAGACCCCCTTACGTGAGACCGACGCCAAAAATTCCTATAAATACAGAAACCGCCGAAGAGGAAGGGCGGAATCTTCTGGCTGAAATTCATGCCGTACTCGGCGGGCACCACGCCGTAGCCCGGGCCCTTGTAGGCAAGGCCTTCCGTACAGGATTTTATTGGCCGACGGCCCAAGCAGATGCTCAGGACTTAGTCCAACGATGCTTCGGTTGCCAGCTCTTTGCTAATCAAAGCCACATGCCACCCACCGCCCTCAAAACTATACCCATAACTTGGCCCTTCGCGGTCTGGGGGCTTGACATGGTTGGACCCCTTAAAGGAGGAACCCACAAGCAAAAATACCTACTGGGTCATGGTGGATAAATTCACCAAATGGATAGAGGCCAAACCTGTTAAGACGGCCGAATCCGGACTGGTGATAGACTTCATATTAGGGGTCGTACATCGTTACGGCGTCCCCCATAGCATCATCACTGATAACGGCACGAACTTTACGGCTGACGAGGTTAAACTCTGGTGCAAAAACATGGGCATCAAGCTCGACTATGCTTCAGTCTATCACCCTCAAACTAACGGTCAAGTCGAGCGAGCAAATGGTCTAATCATAGTGGCATCAAACCCAGATTAGTGTGGTCCCTCAAGGAATCTAACACGCACTGGGTAGAGGAGCTCGACTCCGTACTCTGGGGGCTGCGGACCACTCCGAATCACACCACCGGATTTACACCATTCTTTATGGTATACGACGCAGAGGCAGTTCTGCCCTGTGACATAATTTATGACTCACCTCGCGTGCGCATGTACAAAGAAAGAGAAGCCGAGCTCGATCGGCAGGACAGTTTGGACGCATTGGAGGAGGAGCGTGACGTGGCAAAAACCCGTTCCGCATTCTATCAATAGCAATCTCGAAGATATCAAAGCAGAGAAGTACGGGCCAAAACTTACAACGTTGGCGAGTTAGTTCTACGCCTGCCGGACAAGAAAAAGGACAAACTCAAGCCCAAATGGGAAGGTCCCTTTATCATCGACCAAGTCCTGACCGATGGAGCATACCGTCTGCGAGATGCATTGGATAACTGACTCGAGCCGAACCCATGGAACGCAGCCCGTCTCCGAAGATTCTATGCCTAGCGCCGGATTCTGAGTTTGTCTCCTTCCTCCGTCTATATTTTACATATTAGCTGTCTTCTATTTCTCTCCTTCTCCCTCCTTTCCTATCACAGCCTTTGAAAGCTTGTTTGCGCATTGTTCGCATACACTTGACGCGCTATCCGTGCTCATTATACCTGGGGGCTTCTTTAACAGAAGCTTATTTATACGGGCTTCATGCCCAACACATGTGTCACACTTCTGCATGTACCTTTTATTCACCATTATATGCATCGATATGACTTAAGATTTGGCCAAGCTGGGTTGCCTGGCTCCTGTGCTTACCCCTATGTTCCCGATTGTTCGGCTAGGCGGTAAAGGGAGCACCTCTGCGATTGTTACTGCCGGGTCAGCTGGATGTGTACCTCAGACTGGGTGAAGCCGAAAGCTAGCGTTCTTAAGGGAATATTTGGTCGGTGAACTAAAAGACGATTTCTTATCTATTTATTTAGCTGCCCCCTGATGTTTTTCTGCTTTTTTCGCAGTTCGGACATGCATTTTAGGGCATGCCTCCCAGGGAAAGGAACCCCTAACGGAACTATTCTCCCTGGAAGATGTTTCTTACTAACCATGTAATATAACATAACTAGTTGGGTACTTGTCTGATAAAGCACTAATGACCCCTATGCCTGGTCTCCACGCATGCCCCAGTTCTTATATAACCGCGAGGGTATTCGGACACACTCCGGACTATTGGGTCCCGAGGTTGAAGCAAAAAGGTCCGCTATGACAAACGATCTACAATCCGGCTAGAAGGCATTTTACATGTCATCTTAAATTACATAGTTAACTTGACTGGGCATATTCCTCTTCAATGCCATCCAGTAGGTTGTCTAGTTTACAGTCTTGTTGGGAATACTTTGCGGCCAATTCTACTTGGCCGTACACTAAGCTCACATGGATCTCCTTCCCATCGGGCCCCGCAGGTCCGACCTCGGCCATGTGGTTTGGGTCAGCCTTCGTGTACCGCGTCTTCACCATGGCCCAGGCCTCCCTGGCGCCTTGACGGCAGGCCGATATCTTCCATAAGCGGAAGCGCTTTCGCGCTCCCTGAAGCCTCTCTGCAAGCTCTCCAAGGCCTTCGGGCAGGGAGACAGATGGTCACAAGGCCTGGGCGACGCCTTTCATCACCTGCCGAACTTGTTCGTGCAGTTGCAAGAGCTCGGGAAGAAGGTCACCCGTAGAACCGGGCATTTCCTCTGCAGGACGGCCTGTGAGCATACCTACAGACATAACTCTGTTAGTCGACTTCCTCGCCGAACTCTTTTTCAAAGTTCATTCAAGCACTTACTAAAAATGTCGCATCGAAGCCGCCGATTCTCCTTAACGGAGTCAGATAGCTGGGCACGAACGTCCTTTAGTTCCTCACCCATCTGGGTGTTGGCATCTTGGAGATTATTTTTCTCCTGCCTCACCCTTGTAAGCACATTCTCGCCGGCCTTTAACCGGCGCATGAGCTGTTGCTTGTCCGGATCTATCCCGGTGCCATCTGCAATATTATTGTCAGACTTATACACACGCCGCACTTCACAAATTACTTATCTTTTGAAGCATATATTACTAGAGGGGGTCTCTTTGGCTTCCCCCGCTGCGGCTAGTGTGGCCTCAAGTTGGGCTTTGCACTCCTCCAGCTCCTGGGACAGTTGGGTATTCTTTTCTGTAAGATCCTGCACAATAAATGATCCTTAAATCAGTTATTCTAACTATTTCAAGTCTCGGGGGCTACTGGCATATATAACTGTCAAATTTTCTCACCCGTATGTCTTTTACATACTGCTCCGTGGCTCTGGCTAGACCATTTTGAGCGGCACGGAGGTGCGCATCTCCCGAATTAAAGGCATCCAATGCCTCTGGGGAGAAACATGCGTCACGAAGAACTGTCCGGCGACGCCTGTGATTCATGGCACTCTCCACCTCGGAATTGGTGGCAGATAACCTGTCGGCATCCTCTGTCGGAGGAACATCCGACGCACGCCTCGTGTTCGCCTCCGCTTCTGGACCTGGCTTTGGAGCCTGGCGAGCGGAGGATTGATTGGCAACCTCTCCGGATACAGTCCGGCGAGCGTTCTTCTTCCTCAAAAGGCACGAGCATTAGTATGCCTCCCGGGAATAAAGCCTGGGAGTAAGGTGACACGCCATACCGTTGCGCTGGAGTTTCGATCCGGAACGCACTTCTTTTTAGCCTGCTGGGCCGTGCTGCCCCTTGTTGGCCAGCCGCTGCGGGCTCGGCCTTCCGCCTCAAGGGCGCCCCCTGTGAAACGCCACCGGTATACGATGATCAAAAATGAGCACGGATGGGTCATTTTCAAAGTGTTGGGACTTTGGTCTCAATTACTTGTGAGGCTGGAAGTATTCCGGGGTAATCGGCCGTAATGGCGACCAAGGCATTATCGATGCTCAGTTGGTGAAATACCCCATCAATCAGCTCCACCGATATGTTCGGATCCTCTTGGGAGGCCCGATCGAGGAACCATTCCGGATCCTCGGGTTGTGGAGGCGGGCTGTTTATATCCCTTACGGCTTGGCGCAGTTCCTGCATCAAAATCGCAAAATGAGATACTTGACTATGGGAATATGGATCGGATGGGCAAAAAGAAATGTCCGCTTACCCAGCTTGGAGGATTGTACATAGAAAATCTGTCCTGTGGATTGACGCGGAGAAATTCCTCCTCTTCTCCTTTGTATAGTGCGGACAAGATCTTTGTCAGATCGGCGACCGATCCTAGCCCCTTACGACCGCAGCGGGTGGCATCATCCTCCCCGTTGAAGTCCCACATGGGGTGGCCTCTATACTGGGGCGGCTGCACCCCCCGCATAATGCATGTGGCCATGACCCCGATCATGGTCAGTCCGGAATGAGATAACAACCTTATTCGGCTCATTAGGTAAAGGATGTCCCTGTCATTTTCCTTCTGAGGGCTCCGTGGACGCCATCTTAGGCGTTTCTTCAAAGAAGCGTTATTGAACTCAGGGAGGCTGATCCGAACAGGGTCCGGCAGGGGGACATCTTCTATATAAAACCATTCTGAAGGCCAGTCTTCGGACGCCTTCTTCGGGGTTCCAGATAGATATCCGGTCCCGGCAATGCGCCATAGTTCGGCTCCGCCCACTTGATATATTGACCCCTCTTCAGAACGGGGCACAAGGCAGAACAACTTCTTCCACAGTGCAAAATGAGCCTCGATGCCCAAAAACAGATCGCATAGGGCCACAAAGCCCGCGATATGCAAAATGGAGGCAGGCGTAAGGTTGTGCAACTGGAGGCCGTAGAACTCCAGGAGCCCCCGGAGAAACGGATGAATTGGAAATCCAAGCCCTCTTATCAAATAAGAGATAAGGCATACCCGCTCTCCTTTGGAGGGGCTGGGGACGCTCTCCGCTTGCTTTCCGCCCTTATAGGTGGCGAGTCCGGCTCGAACCGGAACCATGAAGGCTGGGTGAAGAAACCCCTTGGTTTGGAGCGTCACTAACTCGCTGTATGGGACGGAGCATCTCTCCCAATCTCCAGGCCGAGGGCTGGGAGGGCGAGAGGAGGAGCCACGTCGACTGTCCATGATGGAATGGATTTCTGTCAGATGCGCTCTGATGAATGCTCGCGAAGGGGGGATGGTGTGATTCGGATCTAGATCCTCGTCTCTTTTATAGGCAGCTCATTTGCGCAGCTAGGGGGGTAAAAGTAAAAATACCCTAGCTTTTCGCATTCGTTCAACACGTGGAAGATGGCCATTATTGGGCGTGGAAGCCGAGGAGCGCAATATTTATAAGGAGCCGAACGCTATTCAACAGGTACACCGAATTTGGAGAAGAACCGCCTTGCAATGCCGAAGACAATCTACGCGCCGGACTCATCGCCATTGAAGCCTGGTTCGTGGGCTACTGAAGGAGTCCCGGATTAGGGGGTGTCCGGATAGCCGAACTATCACCTTTGGCCGGACTCCTGGACTATGAAGATACAAGATTGAAGACTTCGTCCCGTGTCCGGATGGGACTTTCCTTGGCGTGGAAGGCAAGCTTGGCGATGCGGATATGTAGATCTCCTACCATTGTAACTGACTCTGTGTAACCCTAACCCTCTTCGTTGCCTATATAAACCGGAGGGTTTTAGTCCGTAGGACGAACAACAATCATACCATAGGCTAGCTTCTAGGGTTTAGCCTCTCTGATCTCGTGGTAGATCTACTCTTGTACTACCCATATCATCAATATTAATCAAGCGGGAGTAGGTTTTACCTCCATCGAGAGGACCCGAACCTGGGTAAAAACATCGTGTCCCTTGTCTCCTGTTACCATCCGCCTAGACGCACAGTTCGGGACCCCCTACCCGAGATCCGCCGGTTTTGACACCGACAAAGGGGTTTTTGTTGGTCCAAGAAGGTGAGAAGCCAAATTGGGATCGGTCCGGACGGGGAAATATCATGTGCTCCCATACTCTGCATATGACACTGGTCTATGTTACTACTCCCTCCTATCCGGTTTATAGAGATGTTTAGAGTAACATAGTTATATGTTACAGTATAAGTTACTCCCCACTATGACCAGCCTTGGCCTCTCCCAGTGCTCCACCATGTATAGCTGCTAAGCCTGCCATGTAGGCATAAAATATGATGTGGCAAGTTAATTAAGAAGAGAGAGACTAGTTTGGTGACCGCAGGAAGAAACGATTGAAAGACAGTTTTGAGTCTATAGCTAATTAAATAAAGCAAGCTTAGCAACAATAAACTAAGCACCTATGCATTGAAGACTTGAGTTACTAAGCCATTTAATGCACTTAGCACCTCATCTAAGCACATCTAAGCACTTACTAGCACCCCTTGACCGTGGACCTTGACGGTGTACGTCACCTTGTGTCTCATAATTTTCCTCGTCATCATCTGAGTCCTAGAAGATCTCACCCACATCATCATTAGGCATGCAGCGCCCTTGATAGACAACATGCGCAAAAGGAGTAGAGGCGACTGGGGATGCACCATGTCGTGGGCACTCCGTACGTGCTCGTGTGCGTGCAACGTGCGTGTTTTTCCATCGGTGCTAGCTCTAAGGCTGAGGCTGCGGTCGTCTTCGTCTCCGACTAGTTGTTGAGCAACGACGGCAAAGAGGTGCTGCAAGAGATGCATAGGTGCCATTGTGTGTGAGCTTCATCGTAGCACGACGAACCGGACATCACCGCAGATGGCGCACGCCTCCATGCAGCAGAGTGTGTGTGCATGCATGTGTTATTCACGTGCATTCTGCAGTCGAGTGTGTGTGCATGCACGTGTTGTGTACGTGCGTTGTGGGCTCCATGCTGTGCGCTTTTGTGCATGAGTTGGATCGGATGGAGTTAGTGCGTTGTGTTGTGTACATGCGTGGCTGCATGCGTCCTGTAGATGCGTGGCTTGTTGCGTGGTTATCAATATAAACTATAAAACATCTTCAACTTAGCATCCTGATGTACGTTTCTAGTGGTTAGCAAAGAGTTCATGTTCTTTTAATCGACTGCCGTGTCTTGGGCGTCATCATTATTTTTGTGCCGCTTGTGTTTGTTGCGTCAAGGTTTATGGATGCTGTCTCGAGTTTCCTGCGTATTGCCCCGGACCGTGATGTATCGGTGTAGGGGTGTGGGCTTTGGGACCTCCTCCTCCAGTTGAGGTAGCAAATTGTGCTTTGGGGTACCCTTTTGTGAGGCGCTCGAGTCCGTATTCCTCGGCTGCCAGGACCTCAGTCCATCTATCTATGAGCAGATCTTGATCAGCTTGGAGCTACTGCCGCTTCTTTTCCAGGCTTCTTGCAGTGGCCATAAGCTGGCGTTTGAAACGCTCCTGCTCCACGGGATCCTCAGGCACGCCGAATTCCTCGTCGTCGAGGCTCACCTCGTCTTCGGAGGGAGGCATGTAATTGTCCTTCTCCAAGTATCCGTCCATCGCCTGTTCATCTGGGCTAACCTGCCCGTCTTTCTGTTCGGCCTGCTCGAAGGCAGGCTGATCGGGATTATATTCATCTTCGGCACCATCCGGATTGTTTTCGTCTCCTGTGCTGATATTGTTGTGGCAGGGCTCAGAGCGGCGCTGATGACGCCCATGCTTTGATTTCTTCCGTAAGGGGTTATCTTCTGTTGCCTCATCGCCATTGGTTTCTATGGGAGTGTCCACCATATATATATATCATACGAGGAGGTGGTTGTCCAGCGCCCCGTGGGCGGTGGTTAATGTTCTTCTCCTGCATCGTCGTCCACACCGTCGATGTCTTCGGAGTCGAAGTCAAGCACGTCGGTCAAATCATCGACAGTGGCAATCAAGTGGGTGGTGGGTCGGCAACGAATTTCCTCATCGCCTGCTTCCCACTCGGGCCGGACATAGTTCGGCCAAGAGTCTCCTAACAAAGAGAGAGACCTTAATGAATTCAGCATGTCGCCGAAGGGCGAGTGCTGAAAAATATCTGCAGCAGTGAACTCCATTACCGGAGCCCAATCGGACTCGATGGGCCCGGGTGCATACGGTCTGGAACCCCCGGCCGGACACAAGTCCGGGGGTCTGGTGTCACAGACTTCCTTAGAGGTGGAGTTTGTGTTCGGCTCTACCGCCGATGAATATGCGGCCTCCGGGGAGGGGTCCATCCACCCGTCCTCGGACGACGCGATCTGCCCCGGATTTCAGTCCGGAGCCATTGCAGGTGCGATATCCCGAACATTTCCTGACAGAAGATCTAAGCCGTGCTCGTCGTGACTGTTCGGCGCTCCTGGCATGGGCCTGAATCCGTCGAAGATCAAGTCTCCGCGGATATCTGCCATGTAGTTCAAGTTTCCGAACCTGACCTAATGGCCAAGCGAATTGGCCCGCAGTGCGAAGCCGCCGAACAGGAAGATCTGTCCGGGGAGAAAAGTCTCACCCTGGACAACGTTGTTGGTTGAAGATGCCATCAAGCCTATCGGTGACGAAACAGAGGAACTCTCAATGAAAGCACCAATGTCGGTGTCAAAACCGGCGGATCTCGGGTAGGGGGTCCCGAACTGTGCGTCTAAGGCTAATGGTAACAGGAGGCAGGGGACACGATGTTTTACCCAGGTTCGGGCCCTCTTGATGGAGGTAATACCCTACTTCCTGCTTGATTGATCTTGATGATATGAGTATTACAAGAGTTGATCTACCACGAGATCGTAGAGGCTAAACCCTAGGAGCTAGCCTATGATTCTGATTGTTGTTGTCCTACGGACTAAACCATCCGGTTCATATAGACACCAGAGGGGGCTAGGGTTACACAGAGTCGGTTACAAAGAAGGAGATATAATATCTGAATCGCCAAGCTTGTCTTCCACGCAAAGGAGAGTCCCATCTGGACACGGGACAAAATCTTGAGTCTTGTATCTTCATAGTCCAACAGTCCGGCCAAAGTATATAGTCCAGTTGTCCGGATACCCCCTAATCCAGGACTCCCTCAGTGATGACGATGGCTTCGATTTCCCCCTCCGAGTGGGAAGTTCCCCCGGCGGAATCGCTCCGCCGGAGGGCAAAAGTGCTGTTGCCCAAGTTCCACCTCGAGATGGCGGCACTCTGTCCCGAAAGTCCTCTCCTTATTTTTTCTAGGTCAAAATGGCCTATATACCAGAAGATGGGCACCGGAGGTGGGCTGGGCTGGGCCAAGCACAACCCACTAGGGTGCGCCTGGGGCGCCTTGCCCGCCCGGGTGTCTTGTGCTCACCAGGTGGCCCCATCCAGTAGTTATTTGCTCCAGTATTTTTCATATATTCCAAAATAATGTTTCATAAATTTGCAGCTCATTTGGAGATGTGCAGAATAGGTGCCCTGACGTAGCTTTTTCTGGACCAAAATTCCAGCTGCAGGCATTCTCCCTCTTTGTGTAAACCTTGCATATTATAAGAGAAAAGTCTTAGAATTACTCCATAAAGCATTATTATGCATAAAAATATTATAAATAATAGTAGGAAAACATGATGCAAAATGGACGTATCACATGTTAGTAGTCCAATTTCTCAGAAGAAATTTAACTCGATAGGCTGCATGTCCTTGGAGTATGGAGGCACCCTCTGCCCCCCCACGAGTTGTCTCGGGTGCAAATGATGGCCTTGATATTGGCCCCCACGCCCTTCTCGTTGAGCTCATCCGGGTGCACCCGAGTGGGACCACTTGCCCCCTCGTACATTCACATGGGATGGACCCTGGCTTGAAGCGGATGGATCCTCCGAGTGAGGAAAGTCTCCAACAGGTCCATTCCGTTCACGCCAACATTCACAACCCCAACAAGAGCAGAGGCCAGGATGCCGACCTCCGTCTTCTCCTCCCTTCCCACCAAAAGGGACTTGGGGGTCCGCACCTTTTCTGCCGAGTAAGAGGGCAGGCCCGGCTGGTTGTTGTTGGGGAACGTAGTAATTTCAATAATTTTCCTACGCACACGCAAGATCATGGTGATGTATAGCAACGAGAAGGGGAGTGTATCTTCATACCCTTGAAGATCGCTAAGCGGAAGCGTTTATCAACGCGGTTGATGTAGTCGTACGTCTTCACGATCCGACCGATCCATGTACCGAACGCACGGCACCTCCGAGTTCTGCACACGTTCAGCTCGATGACGTCCTCGCCTTCTCGATCCAGCAAGACGGCCGAAGTAGTAGATGAGTTCCGGCAGCACGACGGCGTGATGACGGTGTTGGTGAAGAACAATCTCCGCAGGGCTTCGCCTAAGCACTACGGAAACTATGACGGAGGATAAACTAGAGGGGACGGGGTTGCCGGCACACGACTTGGTGTTTCTTGATGTGTCTTTGGTGCTAGCCCTGCCCCTCTATTTATATGTTGAGCCTTGGGGTCGAAACTTGGAGTAAAAGCCTCCACAAAGTCGGTTTCACCCGAAAGGCAAGAGTCCCACTCGGACTCCAGGACCAAACGCCACAATCCTTGGCGTCTGGCCCAGATGCCATGGGCCTCGGCGTCTGGCCCAGGGCCAGACGCCAGGGTCTCCGGCGTTTGGCCCCCTGGCCTCCGCAAAACTCCTTTTGCACCGACCTAAAGCCTCATGGGCTTGACCCCTTGGCCTAACCATATCATCCAATATATGAATCTTTACGTCTCGACCATTTCGAGACTCCTCGTCATGTCCCCGATCTCATCCGGGACTCCGAACTCCTTCGGTACATCAAAACATGTAAACTCATAATATAACTGTCATCGAAACCTTAAGCGTGCGGACCCTACGGGTTCGAGAACAATGTAGACATGACCGAGACACGATTCCGGTCAATAACCAATAGCGGGACCTGGATGCCCATATTAGCTCCCACATGTTCTACGAAGATCTTTATCGGTCAAACCGCATAACAACATACGTTGTTCCCTTTGTCATCGGTATGTTACTTGCTCGAGATTCGATCGTCAGTATCCAATACCTAGTTCAATCTCATTACCGGCAAGTCTCTTTACTCGTTACGTAATGCATCATTCCGCAACTAACTCATTAGCTACATTGCTTGCAAGGCTTATAGTGATGTGCATTACCGAGAGGGCCCAGAGATACCTCTCCGACAATCGGAGTGACAAAACCTAATCTCGAAATACGCCAACCCAACATGTACCTTTGGAGACACCTGTAGTACTCCTTTATAATCACCCAGTTACGTTGTGACATTTGGTAGCACCCAAAGTGTTCCTCCGGTAAATGGGAGTTGCATAATCTCATAGTTACAGGAACATGTATAAGTCATGAAGAAAGCAATAGCAACATACTAAACGATCAAGTGCTAGGCTAACAGAATGGGTCATGTCAATCACATCATTCTCCTAATGATGTGATCCCGTTAATCAAATGACAACTCATGTCTATGGCTAGGAAACTTTACCATCTTTGATTCACGAGCTAGTCAAGTAGAGGCATACTAGTGACACTATGTTCGTCTATGTATTCACACATCACTACAGGAAATAGGTAATTTGCCGTCTGTGGATCACAGACGGCAAAGACCAAAATCCAGACGACAAAGATTTTGCCGTCAGGAAGCAGACGACAAACTCAGACGGCAAAGATAAGTCGGCAAAGAATACTTTGCCGTCAGCTTTTCATCGGGAAGACGGCAAAGATTTTGCCGTCAGCCAATCTCAATGATATACGGCAAAGAAACATCTTCGCTGTCAGCCAAAACACAATCTTTGCCGTAAGCCGAACTACTTTACAGACGGCAAAAGATTTTTTTAGTTTAAAAAATTCATAGGACAACTAAACATGAAAACATTCTCCATGGCATTCTTTATAGATCAATTTACACAACAAAATTACTATATGGATTCATAGAACATCTGATCATCAAAATTCGCATCAACAACATTTTTTATAGATCAATTTACAGAACTCAACATCAACAATTTTCATAATCGATTTACACATCGATGCTACAGCGAAATAGGGCTCGAGAACTCTGGCGCGCTACTGCAGACTGCACAGGGCGTGGGGCAGCGCCCCTCGGCAGCCGCGTGGGCCATGGAACCGCTCGGCGTCCTGCACCCGATGGGGGCGAGCGCAGCGACACTCCGCATCTGGTGCTGCTCCCTGTGACGGCAGGTGGGGCGAGCGGTGGCGGCGGCCGGTGGCGCGGGCGGAGGTGGGCTCCAGCGGGCACACGCGGGTGGAGGCGCGCGCTGGCCGGTCGCGCAGGCGGCTGTGGGCTCCGATAGGCAGACGCGGGCGGAGGCGTGCTCCATCGGAGATGCGGGATGAGGCAGGGGCACGCGGCAGCGTCCGTACACGGGTGGAGGCGGGAGGCGCCCGGTGGCGCTCGGACGCGGGCGGAGGCGGGCGCCAGCAGGCCACACAGGCGGAGGTAGGCTCCAGCGGGCACATGCGGGCGGAGGCAGGAGGCGGAGGCGGGTGCTGGCCGGTCGCGCAGGCGGCTGTGAGCTCCGGTAGGCAGACGCGGGTGGCGGTGTGCTCCGTCGGAAACGCAGGAGGAGGAAGGGCGCGCGGCGGCGGCCGTACGCGGGCGGAGCTCTCCGTGAGAAAGAGGGACGGGTGGTTGTGGTGCGTTGCGAGAGGGAGTGGGTTGGGCAGAGGATAAGGCATGGTGGAGTGGGTGGTGGGCCAGCCGGCGTGGGTTGTTTGCGCGTGGTGAGAGAGAGAGGCGGGTGTGGGCGCCGCGGATTGGTGCCACGTCATCGATCCGTGGGATCGATCCGTGGGTTGTGTTTTCTCTTTGCCGTCTGCCACTTTTATACAGACGGCAAAGAGCTCACTTTGCCGTTTGTAGATAAAAACATAGACGGCAAAGAATCTTTGCCGTCTGTATTTTTGTCTACAGACAACAAAGTGAGTTCTTTGCCGTCTGTAAAAAAAATACAGACGGCAATGATTCTTTGCCGTCTGTATTTTCTTCTATAGACGGCAAAGTATGTCTTTGCCATCAACCGTTCTTTGCCGTCAGCTACTGTCGGCAAAATTTGTCTTTGCCGTCTACCCCGACGAAATGCTGACGGCAAAGACCAGTACTGACGGCAAATCTCCTGTTTCCTGTAGTGCATGTATTATGTTTCCGGTTAATACAATTATAGCATGAATAATAAACATTTATCATGAAATAAGGAAATAGATAATAACTTTATTATTGCCTCTAGGGCATATTTCCTTCAGTTGTTGGCCCCAGAGACGTCCCGGCAGTAGAACCAAGTTCCTTGCCATCCCTTGATTGAGTCGGGAAAACTCATCTTGGGGAAGGTACTACCACCCCGGAGCTGGATGGCCAGTCCCCCACACAGTTGGGTGACGTGGGTCTCCTCCCCAGTCGGCGAATCCTTTTTCACGGTCATCGACCGACAAGTGAATATTTGCTTGAAGAGGCCCTAGTGGGGACGAAAACCGAGGAAGTTTTCACAAAGAGAAATGAAAGCCGAAAGATAGATGATGACATTGGGAGGAAGATGGTGGAGCTGTGCACCGAAGTAGTCAAGAAACACTCAGAAGAAAGGATGGGTAGGCTTCAAGAAACCTCCCTTGATGTGAGTGACCAGAAGGATGTGTTCGTCCTCCTGCGGCGTCGGCTGGACCTCCCCCACCACCGGGCGACGCCATCCGTCGTTTGGAATGAGCCCTTCCGCGGCGAGTTCCTCCAACCGCCTGGCTGAGACGTGCGAGGGGATCGAATCCCCTGATGCACCCCCTGCAACCGCGCTGGAGCCTGAGGAGGAAGCTTTCCTAGCCTTCTTCGCCTTCTCCGCTTTGGCCATGGAGTCCTTCGCCATGTATTCGGTCGTCTGATTCACTCGCGTGGAGAAGAGAAGCGGAGGCATCGAGAAGCAGAGAAGGGGATCTGAGGCCCGAACCCAACCCCCAATCCTTTTATGTCTCTAGTAAAATAATGTGTCGGATCTTGCGCCACTGATCTCTAGATCGAGAGCGTACGCGACGGCGCATTGCGCAGGGAAGCTGCGGCATGTGGCGGATTCAGCGGGCGAAAATTCAAATCTGGAGATTTCCTTTCCTGACTAACGCACGTCGTTACCGCTCCCATGGGCGCACACACAATTCTAAATCCGTAGATTTCCGGAGCAGATCAATCCGATTTATTGCCCACGATTCCTTTCTTGAAGGATGTATGTCAGCCCGACTGACCACCCTCCGCGGCTATCCGTACACTCGGCCACGTAAAACACCCGAGTAGGGTCCTCTTCAGGATTGCTATGAGGCGAGCTTGATGCCCCTCCACGGGTTGACTTGGCCCTTTCAGTAGGCTCCAAGGCGCATGACTTGTAAACCTGGACTCGTAGAAGGCCTGCGCTGGCATTACCTTGGGATAAGGCGTGGCATCTCTCCGAAGAATGAGACCACGCACCAACTTCGCCACTCGAGTTGTAATGGCATGCCCCCACTCAGGCCCCAAGTCTTTCTCCTCCGAGAGAGAATGAATGCCACTGAGTTTTACACGGCGGTCAACAATGCTCGGTCATTTGGGAAAACTTGTAGTCCAGAATCCATTGTGTTTTCGTCTAAGGAGTAGCGTGCCACGACTCAGAAACGTATTCCGAGTGCTCCAGTGCTACGTCTTAAGCTTGCGTTGGTTTTCCTCGAAGAGGAGAGGGTGATGCAGCAAAGTGTAGCGTAAGTATTTCCCTCAGTTTTGAGAACCAAGGTATCAATCCAGTAGGAGGCTCCTCAAAAGTCCCACGCACCTACACAAACAAACTGAGAACTCGCAACCAACGCAATAAAGGTGTTGTCAATCCCTTCACGGCCACTTGCGAAAGTGAGATCTAATAAAGATAGTAAAATAATATAAATATATTTTTGGTATTTTTGATATAGATGCAAAAAGTAAAAATGCAAAGAAAGTAGATTGAAAGCAAATATGATAAGAGATAGACCCCGGGGCCATAGGTTTCACTAGAGGCTTCTCTCAAGATAGCATAAGTATTACGGTGGGTGAACAAATTACTGTCGAGCAATTGATAGAAAAGCGCATAGTTATGAGATTATCTAGGCATGATCATGTATATAGGCATCACGTCCATAACAAGTAGACCGACTCCTGCCTGCATCTACTACTATTACTCCATGCATCGACCGCTATCCAGCATGCATCTAGAGTATTAAGTTCATAAGAACAGAGTAACGCATTAAGCAAGATGACATGATGTAGAGGGATAAACACATGCAATATGATATAAACCCCATCTTGTTATCCTCGATGGCAACAATACAATACGTGTCTTGCAACCCTTTCTGTCACTGGGTAAGAACACCGCAAGATTGAACCCAAAGCTAAGCACTTCTCCCATGGCAAGAAAGATCAATCTAGTAGGCCAAACCAAACTGATAATTCGAAGAGACTTGGAAAGATAACTCAATCATACATAAAAGAATTCAGAGAAGATTCAAATATTATTCATAGATAAACTTGATCATAAACCCACAATTCATCGAATCTCGACAAACACACCGCAAAAAGAGTTTACATCGAATAGATCTCCACAAGAGAGGGGGAGAACATTGTATTGAGATCCAAAAAGAGAGAAGAAGCCATTTAGCTAATAACTATGGACACGTAGGTCTGTGGTAAACTACTCACAACTCATCGGAGGGGCAAAGATGTTGATGTACAGGCCCTCCATGGTTGCTTCCCCCTCCGGCAGAGAGCCGACAAGGGCTCCAAGATTGGATCTCGCGGATACAGAAGGTTATGACGGTGGAAATTGTGTTTCGTGGTGCTCCTGGATGTTTTCGGGGTACGTAGGTATATATAGGAGGAAGAAGTATGTCGGTGGACGCCCGAGGGGCCCACGAGACAGGGGGCGCGCCCTACAAGGGGGGGGCGCCCTCCTATCTCGTGGGGCCCTCAGAGCTTTCTTGACTTGCACTCCAGGCTCTCCGGATCAGATTTGTTCCAAAAATAACGCTCCCGAAGGTTTCATTCCATTTGGACTCCGTTTGATATTCCTTTTCTTCGAAATACTGAAATAGGCAAAAAAAACAACAATATGGGTTGGGCCTCCGGTTAGTAGGTTAGTCCCAAAAATGATATAAATGTGTAAAATAAAGCCCATAAACATCCAAAAGGGGTAATATAATAGCATGGAACAATCAAAAATTATAGATACGTTGGAGACGTATCAAGCATCCCCAAGCTTAATTCCGGCTCGTCCTCGAGTAGGTAAATGATAAAAAGAGAATTTTTGATGTGGAATGCTACCTAGCATAATTCATAATGTAATTTTCTTTATCGTGGCATGAATGTTCACACCCAAATGAATACAAAATAAAAGTTCATATTGACATAAGAAATAGTAATACTTCAAGCATACTAATCAAAGTAATCATGTCTTCTCAAAATAACATGGCTAAAGAAAGTTATCCCTACAAAATCATATAGTCTGGCTATGCTCCATCTTCATCACACAAAGTATTTAATCATGCACAACCCCGATGACAAGCCAAGCAATTAATTCATACTATAATAATCTCAAACTTTTTCAACTTTCACGCAATACATGAGCGTGAGCCATGGACATAGCACTATATGTGGAATAGAAGTGTGGTTGTGGAGAAGACAAAAAAAGGAGAAGATATTCTCACATCAACTAGGCGTATCAACGGGCTATGGAGATGCCCATTAATAGATATCAATGTGAGTGAGTAGGGATTGCCATGCAATGGATGCACTAGAGCTATAAATATATGAAAGCTCAATAAAAGAAACTAAGTGGGGTGCATCCAACTTGCTTGCTCACGAAGACCTAGGGCACTTTTGAGGAAGTCCACCATTGGAATATACAAGCCAAGTTCTATAATCAAAAATTCCCACTAGTATATGAAAGTGACAACATATGAGACTCTCTATCATGAAGATCATGGTGCTATTTTGAAGCACAAGTGTGGAAAAAGAGATAGTAGCATTGTCCCTTCTCTCTTTTTCTCTCATTTTATTTTTTCTCTTTTTTTTCTTTTCTTTTTTTTCTTTTTGGCCTTTCTCTTTTTTTTTCTTTTTTCTTTTTTTTGTAAAGTCCAAAGTCTCATCCCGACTTGTGGGGGAATCATAGTCTTCATCATCCTTTCCTCACTAGGACAATGCTCTAATAATGAAGATCATCACACTTTTATGGATTTACAACTCAAATCTAGAACAAGATATGACCCTATATGAATGCCTCCGACAGTGTATCGGGATATGCAATGAATCAAGAGCGACATGTATGAAAATTATGAAGGTGGTATTGCCACAAATACAATGTCAACTGTTTTTTCGTAATTAAGCACAACTTCTACTACTTCAACGTGTAATTTTCGTCTTTACAATTCGACTAGCTTATCCCATGCCATGCAAGATGCAATGTCTTGGAGAGGACGGATTTTGAAGATCATGAAAGTATGGAAATAAATAAAATTCACCTAAGGACCCATCATGGTATGAATTTTGATGTAAATCTACAGAATTATGAGAGCGTATCCCATTTTGGTTGCCCGAGTTGGGAAGCACTTTCCAAGATGTATGGTTTTCATGACTGTATTCTTGTCACCATGGATCTTGGTGATCCCGATATCGCCCAAGACAAGATGGACATTTGGGTCCTTGTTGATACGCTTCCAATTCTACCGCTATGTGAGTTTCTCAAACATAGCTATTAAGTAACTTATATTGTTTATTTCAAAATAGTTGACAGCTTATTTCCATTAATACCTTATTTTCATTCTTCAAAGAATGTGCGGAAGATGGTAGACAGAACCTACTACAACAATGACTCAGAATTAACTTATCAGGAGAAAATTATCTGATCTCATTTATTACTGATCTTGAGAATTACAATATCTATTATCAAACTCCTCCACATTATGGTCAATACGTGCCCACAAGTGTACGTGTTGAACTACGGTAACATCCATGGAGATGTCATGGTAAGATTTTTTACTATTACGACATCCGTGCATCTTTTGCATAAGTTCTTCTAAAACTCAACTACATTGCTAACTACGAAGTTATTACTATGTTTTTCAACAGAAAATCCTGAAGGATTGTGTTCCTGATCTATTGTTTCCGAAAGGTCGCATTGATGTTTTGAACTTACGGCCAGGTCAGCCTATGAATCACTCCTGTTCATACAGGATTTCTAAAACCGATGAAGACATGACAATAAAAGATTGGAAAAATGTATGGTCAATCGTAGGGAGGTACTTGAAGCAACATTGTGCGAAGCACAAGAATTGGAGACAGGATAATCTCCATTCTCCATAATGAAGAGTCAGGGCCTATCTTGTTTTATGCTATTTTCCCTAAGAGAGGGCAGTAGGTCCTATGAGAGAGAAGTAGGTCCTAGGTACAATGTGTTATTATGTGCTACAATGTGTTAGAGTTGATGGTGATGAGGGGGAGTTGTGATTATGACTAGTGACCAACTTGTTATATGATGTCTCATTGATGAAAATGATGATCATGAGGAGCTGTTATATGACAATGATGTATTATGATGATAAGTTGTTAATGATATGATGATGATGATATTTATTATATCATGGGGTGAAAGAACCGCAAATTAGTTTCAAGTGGATGTCCATCCACTTGAAACTAGCCCACGGTTCTTTCACCCAGTGATGTAATTACTCATTATGATGTAAAAACAATCTCTAAATTGCTATTGTATGAAAACTTGTATAAAGGTGTATGAATACGACATGAAATAAAAAACAAAATAGAATACAGAATAATAGTAGTAGCGCGGGCAATAAGAAGCGCTACTAGTACTTATCAGTAGCGCCTTTTGCAGGAAGCTCTACTACTAAGTGGATATAGCTGTAGCGCGGGTAAACCCACGCTACTGGTAACCTTTAGTTGTAGCGCCGTATCCGTAGCGCGGTCATCCGCACTACTGGTAGGCCAAAAACACGCGCTACTGCTAGGCTTTTCCCTAGTAGTGGTCCTACGAAACCTGAATCGATTCGGGGCTAATGATGAGGTCACCTATTACAGGTTGGGTGAAGGACCCATCATGTGGGACTCACGCGTCGACCATATCGAATCTGGCATTCGAAGGCACTTGATAAGCCTCACCCTCCTCCTACTCCTCTCCTCCTCCGGCTCCGCGTCCTCCATGGTCGCGTCCGGTGCTTGCTGCTCCATGCCGACCTCCTCCTCCTTCTCCGGCGAGTCCGGAGGCAGGCCGACTGCAATTCGACCAGCACACCATGCCCACATCTTCTCAAGGAGCTCTAACCGGTTTCCGGAGTCACCATAGTGTAGGTGGTGATCTGCTGCCCCGTCATGGCTATAGGCGGACGACGAGCTCCGAGCTGCGAGTGGATGTAGAGTGGCGGCACGAAGAAGGAGGAAATGGGACTATGGCTAGGATCAGGGGTTGCCGCCTGGCTTAAACAGACGGATTTGGCCCCTTGGGCGACAACAAGAGTGGCGTTCTGGCCGGGCCGATGGGTTCCGATGAGAATCCGTGCGGTCCCGTACGCCAGTTCGACGTGGCAGATACGACTATGACTGGTCACTATCCGGGCGTAGACGTATAGGGGCCGTTTGAGAATCCCAGTTGTAGATGCTCTTATGCTTGGTTTCCTTTTTCTTAGTTATTTTGTTTGCAAAGTGCCTTTTTGTATTTCTCGAAAGTTAAAGTTTTCTCTGGCCATGTTCGGTTTTTAGGGGTTTGGTCCCAACAGGGAATTAATCCCAATGGGATTCGAGTGAAGCCCCATCCCTTGTAATGCTAGTCTAGTTCACTTGGCCAGGGATTGAATAGAAGTGTTACAGGGAATTCATTTTAAAAATTGCAGTGGTAAACATTCATCCTCGAATATAAAGGGAATACGGTGTAAAAGGCACTTCCACTTTTTTAGACATTATATTTGAAGTAGCAAAACATTTACTCAGAATGATTGTAAATTTTCAGAGATACAAAAATAATGTGAGGTCATCATGCCAAACACATACTAGGATTTAAGAAAACTGAAACATCCACAACGCTCGAAGAAATAAAACATCGGCGGCCATATAACTGGATCATCATGAAGTAGGGGAACGTTAAGCATATTGGATTGCAAGGCAAGATACCATTCGCAGGAGAACGATCAACAATGAGACCTAGTAGCTGCACATGAGCTGAAAAAAAGCGACAATATTAAAAGAAGAAAGATTGGCTCTTTGTGCGACATGTATATGGAAAATATGCATGTAAGCATGTTGACAAGAATAACTCATGATGCAAAGACAACACAAATCATGAACAAGTTATTAATAATTAGCGGTCTAACTCAAAGGCACACCTTTTACATAGGAAGAACTAGATAGAAACTAATCAACTTAATTAATACACTAGAAATTAACTTAAACAAAAATAAATCATTCATCATCTTAATAATAATTATGTAACCATGACAAAAATACATGTGCATAGAAAAAGTATAAATTATCTCACCTTTTCAACAAACATATATAGCACATTGGCTGATCTCTTGTGTTCAGAGATTTGGATCCACCCATTTCCACCCAACTCCCCTCCCTATATCAAAAGAAGCCCAATAAATCAATGAAAAAACATGGAGAAGTTGGATCATGAGAATGCAATGTACGCTTTTGTGACAGCTACAGTACATGAAACCACATTCGCTGTCAGCTGGAAGAGATAATTATAATATGTCAAATTTTAACATGCTCCCTGTTACCCCCTCCTTTTACATGTGAGATAAGAAGGTAAGTGTTAATCATATCACTAATTAATGACATCAATGGCTCATGTGAAAAGAGGGGGTAAGAGTGAGCATATTAAAACTGCTCTTATATTATTCTTTTACCAAGACTTGTTTGGACTACTTAGAAGTTTACAGAAAATACATTCATACAGAAGACAACTGTAGAGACTATGTACCTGTTAATGCCCAATATGGCTCCAACAAAATATGCACAAATTGGGAAAAGCCAGTCTGCTCAAATTGAGCATTACTTGTTATTACTCAAATTTGAAGAACTAGTATTATTTTCTGATGAAAAAGTACATGCCACCATGAATTGATGATTAGTATGAAGAACAAACAACACAAACATTGTCTTGCAAGGAGACACATTGAGTGAAAACGTAACACAAGCTTTAATCATCCAATCGAGAGTAACTATTTTTCAAAGATTAGATGGTTTCACTATAGTATTTACATGGAGTAGATAATTAATCACATCACATGAACACTAGTACAACAAACACATATCAATAGTAATTGGAACTAATCTTAATTGTTACAAATGAGGTACAGAGGTATTACCTGCAGTGTAGAAATTTCTGTAGGGAAAGTAAACCGTATGAGTCCACCCATCCGTTTTAGAAATTAATCTGATCTGCATCGACTTAAGGTGGAGCATGAAGTCGCCACTGTACGTAGACAGAATCATCACATTTAACTCCTCGTCATACCCCACCATCTTTGCATTTCTGAAGGCGCAAGAAGAGATCCCCTCCAATTGATTGATTTTCTGCAGAAGCACCCATCCGGCAAGACCATCAGAGTTCAGTTTCCTCTCCCATATATGAATGCCCTCCCACATATGAATGCTCGGCTTCGACATAACGGCGAGGCCAAGAACACTATCGTCATCTGTCCGTAGGAGCTGAAAGGACCAGTTGTTGACATGTTGGGCCTCTGCCGGCATCTCGATGACACGAAGAATCTGCCTTTCAGTATCAAATGCAAGAATTTCGCGTCCATGAAACAGCCAGTAAACTGTATTCCCGATAAGGATGCTGGGCCTTAGTTTCAGAACCATATCTGTAGTGGACGTTGAGACAATATTCCCCCATACACCCGACGCCGATTCATAGACACAAGCGAATGATGTCTTCAAGTCTCTACTGGTGCAGATTAAGACCAACTTGAAGGCCGGGCTCAAGAAGCAATCGTCGTGCACATGCCCGTCTTGATCGTCGGCACACATCACCGTGGCGCTGCACCTACAGAAGCTCTCCCTTTTGGTGTCGTGGAGCTCCGGTGGAAAAGGCACGCGGTGCTGCTGGCCGTTGAGGGGATCCCACACGAAGACCTCACACAGAGACTCGCTGAGCATGAGTGCGAGGCCGTGGCGGCAGCCAAGTAATTCCCAATCCAGCCCATGCTCGGGCACAAACAAGCGTTGGGCTGGGATGCAATTAGGCGGGTCCAAGACGGGAGTGAAGACGGGATTGAAGATGAGAGACCCTTTGGAGAAACCCAACGGAGGAGGTTTCGTGAAGCTGTGAAGAAACCGAACAGAGAAACGTTCGGCGGGGATGCGGTCGGGCTGGTCCAAGATGGGAGTGAAGGCGGAATATCTGAGGCCAGACCCTTTGAAGAAGCCCAACAGAGGAGGTTCCGGGTGGTGTCTGCTGAAACGGCGGAGGAAGCGGGGATCGGAGAGGATGCGGCGCCAGCGCGTGCATACGAGGGAGGCGCGGGAGAGGATTGACGGCAGCGGTGGGAGCCGGAGGAAAATCTCCCGGAGGAGGTCCTCATCTTCTAGCGGCGCTGGAATTGACATGGCGCGGCGGCCGGAGTTTTCTTCTTTTTCCGGCAAGTAGCTAGCCTGGCCGCGTGAAGCCTGGCACGCGAGGAAGCTAGGGACGCGTGTGGCAGGGCATGGGATCGAGATTGTAACTTCGCTATCCATATATGAACTCAGCGGTAAGATTGGATCTCCGTGTCCGTTACTTATATGAGGTTACAAAACAGGAGAAGTTCGTGTCGATTCCGTGGCATATGTGTCCGTTCATAGCTCGGAAAATCAATTCATTTGCGTCCGTGCCCAGCCTCTCTACACAAGAAACGATTCGTTGGGTGTTATGGCACACCTGCCCAGCAAGGATCGATGTCGCTGGACCCCGTGGTGGTTTTTTTTTTTTTTTTTTTTTGAGGAAGACCCCGTGGTGGTTGGCATGGACGCTTCTTCAAAACAAACACTTGGCTTCCTTCAGCCGAAAAAAGAGAGAATGAAACAAGGCGACTGCTACAAATAAGTCTGACTTATTATGCCAGTTTTAAACCGCCTTCCGCCGCCAAAACTCAACCTCTGAAACACCTCCGGCGCCGACCCGAATCATCGCAGCGCGCCTCCCTGTCCCCTGCATCGACCCCGATGGCGCAGCATATCTACAAAGATATGCTCGCCTCTGCCTCAGCTTCAACTTCCCATGGATCCGCTGCATCCTGTTGGACGGATCCAACTTCGGCGAGGTACGAAGTACCTGCTGCGACCTACTACCAAAATCCACCGATGTTCTTCCCAGATAATCCGCCTCCCGGTGTCAATTCCTCTGCAAATTGGGTAAGTCCCTTGAAAACCCTAGCGCACGTGCTTGTATTAACTTGTTGCAATGGCGCTTCAGTTGGTAATTTGACGTAATCCATGTTCAGGCAAAATGTTCAGTACGCAGTTCCATTATAATTTGGAAAAAATCTGTAGAGTTCTGCATAATTAACAAGTTTCAGAAAAGTTCAGTTTCAATAACTTGATATTACCAGTGGTGCAGTTGAAGAAAAAAGAAGTTCAGAAAATTTGTAAAATGAAGAAGTTCAGAAGCCATTGCTTGATGTTTGCAGAGGAATTTAGAAGTTTCAGAAAAAAGTTTCAGTTTCATTTTTGAAGTTCAGAAAAAGTTGAAAACTCCATACTTGTATTCCCTTGTTGCATAATTAAGAAGTTCAGAAAAGTTTGGTTTCATTAGCTTGATGTTTCCAGTGGTCCAGTTGAAAAAATATGAAGTATTGAACTTGATGTTTCCCGTGGTACAGTAGAAGTAGATTGATGTTTCCAGTGGTACAGTAGAAGTAGATTGATGTTTCCAGTGGTACACTAGATTGAGACCGTTGTTGTTGGAAAATTCAGAAACCATTGTTTCCATAATGAAGTGTTGGACTAATATGTGCATGATTTCTTCTTCCTTCTTCTACTATGTTTTACTAGAAGACAGTTTTAGATTTTAAAAAGTAACAAAAATGATAGGAGGTGAGCATTTACATACTGTTGCATATACTAGAGAAAATTGGTATTAGTATGTTGTCATATACTAGAGAAAATAAAAATAAAAAATGATATAAATGAGCATTTACATACTGTTGCATAGAAGAAAAAAAGGTACTAGTACTAAAATCACTGATGTATTCGCTATTGTTGCGCTTATAGGGCGCTGGTGAAAGGACATGAGGTGAGCAGAGCAATGCACAACCACATGTTGCGGCAAGAGGAGGAATGAATTTAGATGTTGGGCACAAGTCAACTGTTGCGATGTATGATGATGATCAAGAGGATGATGAGATTTAATCTCAGCCGCTTATACCCTATGTTGGCATGGAATTTGACTCTGTTGATGATGCCAAGACATTCTACAACGAATATGTGTTCAAGATGGGCTTTGGTACATGCATTACCGCTTCTAAAAACAGCCAAAAGAAAGGTCCTCCGACACTTATCAAGAAGGTTTTCCAATGTGTGCATGCAGGGAAGCCGGAAAGTAAAGATGATAGTAGCACTGCTTCTGAAGGTCTGTCGATGGGAGGAGCCTCATCTAGCAAACAGGATTGGTTTGAAATGGATGTCAGCAACAAGCATCAAAAGAATCAGCTGCTGCGACATGAATGCAAAGCTCACCTGATTGTTGGTATCAAAGGTGACAAGTGGGTTGTATCACATTTTGTTGCAGGGCATACGCACCCTCTAATGCCACAGCCAGAGCTTGTACGCTACTACCGCTCACACAGCAAAATCCCGGAAGAAGATGAGGATCTCATAATGACTATGCATGATGTAAACTTCTCAACTTCGTCGTGCATGGGAATGCTTGGAAGGGTGCGTGGCGGAGACAGAAGGATACTACCATATGTCAAGAGGGATGTTTTGAATTTTCGGTCCAAGCTGCGAGAAAACCTAAACCTCCGAGACATGTATTTCACAGTACAATACTTTGAGAGGCGGCAAGCTGAGAACTCTTAGTTCTACTATGCAAAGATGGTTGACAAGGAGACCAACTCTGTCACAGCGCTCTTTTGGGTCGATGGGAGGACACGGGCATTGTTACCCCAAGTACAAGGATTGTATCTTCTTTAATACAACATTTTGCACAAATTGATACAACATGCCGTTTGCGCCGATTGTTGGAGTGAACAACCACTTGAAAACGGCGCTGCTGGGTTGTGCATTGCTGCCAAATGAACAGATTGAAACATTCAAGTGGGTTTTCCAGAACTTTTCGCTTGTGATGAACAATGAACACCCATTGAACATTATGACCGACCAGGACAAGGCCATGGAAACTGCCATATCTCAAGTCCTACCCAATGATACGTCTCCAACGTATCTATAATTTTTTATCGTTCCATGCTATTATATTATCCATCTTGGATGTTTTATATGCATTTATATGTTATTTTATATGATTTTTGGGACTAACCTATTAACCTAGAGCCCAGTGCCAGTTTCTGTTCTTCCTTGTTTTTGAGTTTTACAGAAAAGGAATACCAAACGAAGTCCAATTGATGTGCCGATTTTTGATGAGTTTTTATGGACCAAAAGAAGCCCCCGAAGTAAAACAGTTGGGCCAAAAGAGTCCCGAGCCATCCAAGAGGGTGGAGGGCGCGCCCAACCCCCCTGGGTGTGCCCCCTGCCTCGATGACTCGGAGACCCCCTTACGTGAGACCGACGCAAAAAATTCCTATAAATACAGAAACCGCCGAAGAGGAAGGGCAGAACCTTCTGGCTGAAATTCATGCCGTACTCGGCGGGCACCACGCCGTAGCCCGGGCCCTTGTAGGCAAGGCCTTCCGTACAGGATTTTATTGGCCGACGGCCCGGGCAGATGCTCAGGACTTAGTCCAACGATGCTTCGGTTGCCAGCTCTTTGCTAATCAAAGCCACATGCCACCCACCGCCCTCAAAACTATACCCATAACTTGGCCCTTCGCGGTCTGGGGGCTTGACATGGTTGGACCCCTTAAAGGAGGAACCCACAAGCAAAAATACCTACTGGGTCATGGTGGATAAATTCACCAAATGGATAGAGGCCAAACCTGTTAAGACGGCCGAATCCGGACTGGTGATAGACTTCATATTAGGGGTCGTACATTGTTACGGCGTCCCCATAGCATAATCACTGATAACGGCACGAACTTTACGGCCGACGAGGTTAAACTCTGTGCAAAAACATGGGCATCAAGCTCGACTATGCTTCAGTCTATCACCCTCAAACTAACGGTCAAGTCGAGCGAGCAAATGGTCTAATCATAGTGGCATCAAACCTAGATTAGTGTGGTCCCTCAAGGAATCTAACACGCACTGGGTAGAGGAGCTCGACTCCGTACTCTGGGGGCTGCGGACCACTCCGAATCACACCACCGGATTTACACCATTCTTTATGGTATACGACGCAGAGGCAGTTCTGCCCTGTGACATAATTTATGACTCACCTCGCGTGCGCATGTACAAAGAAAGAGAAGCCGAGCTCGATCTGCAGGACAGTTTGGACGCATTGGAGGAGGAGCGTGACGTGGCAAAAACCCGTTCCGCATTCTATCAACGGCAATCTCGAAGATATCAAAGTAGAGAAGTACGGGCCAAAACTTACAACGTTGGCGAGTTAGTTCTACGCCTGCCGGACAAGAAAAAGGACAAACTCAAGCCCAAATGGGAAGGTCCCTTTATCATCGACCAAGTCCTGACCGGTGGAGCATACCGTCTGCGAGATGCATTGGATAACTGACTCGAGCCGAACCCATGGAACGCAGCCCGTCTCTGAAGATTCTATGCCTAGCGCCGGATTCTGAGTTTGTCTCCTTCCTCCGTCTATATTTTACATATTAGCTGTCTTCTATTTCTCTCCTTCTCCCTCCTTTCCTATCACAGCCTTTGAAAGCTTGTTTGCGCATTGTTCGCATACACTTGACGCGCTATCCGTGCTCATTATACCTGGGGGCTTCTTTAACAGAAGCTTATTTATACGGGCTTCATGCCCAACACATGTGTCACACTTCTGCATGTACCTTTTATTCACCATTATATGCATCGATATGACTTAAGATTTGGCCAAGCTGGGTTGCCTGGCTCCTGTGCTTACCCCTACGTTCCCGATTGTTCGGCTAGGCGGTAAAGGGAGCACCTCTGCGATTGTTACTGCCGGGTCAGCCGGATGTGTACCTCAGACTGGGTGAAGCCGAAAGCTAGCGTTCTTAAGGGAATATTTGGTCGGTGAACTAAAAGACGATTTCTTATCTATTTATTTAGCTGCCCCCTGATGTTTTTACGTTTTTTTCGCAGTTCGGACATGCATTTTAGGGCATGCCTCCCAGGGAAAGGAACCCCTAACGGAACTATTCTCCCTGGAAGATGTTTTTTACTAACCATGTAATATAACATAACTAGTTGGGTACTTGTCTGATAAAGCACTAATGACCCCTATGCCTGGTCTCCACGCATGCCCCAGTTCTTATATAACCGCGAGGGTATTCGGACACACTCCGGACTATTGGGTCCCGAGGTTGAAGCGAAAAGGTCCGCTATGACAAACGATCTACAATCCGGCTAGAAGGCATTTTACATGTCATCTTAAATTACATAGTTAACTTGACTGGGCATATTCCTCTTCAATGCCATCCAGTAGGTTGTCTAGTTTACAGTCTTGTTGGGAATACTTTGAGGCCAATTCTACTTGGCCGTACACTAAGCTCACATGGATCTCCTTCCCATCGGGCCCCGCAGGTCCGACCTCGGCCATGTGGTTTGGGTCAGCCTTCGTGTACCGCGTCTTCACCATGGCCCAGGCCTCCCTGGCGCCTTGACGGCAGGCCAATATCTTCCATAAGCGGAAGCGCTTTCGCGCTCCCTGAAGCCTCTCTGCAAGCTCTCCAAGGCCTTCGGGCAGGGAGACAGATGGTCACAAGGCCTGGGCGACGCCTTTCATCACCTGCCGAACTTGTTCGTGCAGTTGCAAGAGCTCGGGAAGAAGGTCACCCGTAGAACCGGGCATTTCCTCTGCAGGACGGCCTGTGAGCATACCTACAGACATAACTCTGTTAGTCGACTTCCTCGCCGAACTCTTTTTCAAAGTTCATTCAAGCACTTACTAAAAATGTCGCATCGAAGCCGCCTATTCTCCTTAACGGAGTCAGATAGCTGGGCATGAACGTCCTTTAGTTCCTCACCCAGCTGGGTGTTGGCATCTTGGAGATTATTTTTCTCCTGCCTCACCCTTGTAAGCACATTCTCGCCGGCCTTTAACCGGCGCATGAGCTGTTGCTTGTCCGGATCTATCCCGCCGCCATCTGCAATATTATTGTCAGACTTATACACACGCCACACTTCACAAATTACTTATCTTTTGAAGCATATATTACTAGAGGGGGTCTCTTTGGCTTCCCCCGCTGCGGCTAGTGTGGCCTCAAGTTGGGCTTTGCACTCCTCCAGCTCCTGGGACAGTTGGGTATTCTTTTCTGTAAGATCCTGCATAATAAATGATCCTTAAATCAGTTATTCTAACTATTTCAAGTCTCGGGGGCTACTGGCATATATAACTGTCAAATTTTCTCACCCGTATGTCTTTTACATACTGCTCCGTGGCTCTGACTAGACCATTTTGAGCGGCACGGAGGTGCGCATCTCCCGAATTAAATGCATCCAATGCCTCTGGGAGAAACATGCGTCACGGAGAACTGTCCGGCGACGCCTGTGATTCATGGCACTCTCCACCTCGGAATTGGTGGCAGATAACCTGTCGGCATCCTCTGTCGGAGGAACATCCGACGCACGCCTCGTGTTCGCCTCCGCTTCTGGACCTGGCTTTGGAGCCTGGCGAGCGGAGGATTGATTGGCAACCTCTCCGGATACAGTCCGGCGAGCGTTCTTCCTCCTGAAAAGGCACGAGCATTAGTATGCCTCCCGGGAATAAAGCCTGGGAGTAAGGTGACACGCCATACCGTTACGCTGGAGTTTTGATCCGGAACGCACTTCTTTTTAGCCTGCTGGGCCGTGCTGCCCCTTGTTGGCCAGCCGTTGCGGGCTTGGCCTTCCACCTCAAGGGCGCCCCCTGCGAAACGCCACCGGTATACGATGATCAAAAATGAGCACGGATGGGTCATTTTCAAAGTGTTGGGACTTTGGTCTCAATTACTTGTGAGGCTGGAAGTATTCCGGGGTAATCGGCCGTAATGGCGACCAAGGCATTATCGATGCTCAGTTGGTGAAATACCCCATCAATCAGCTCCACCGATATGTTCGGATCCTCTTGGGAGGCCCGATCGAGGAACCATTCCGGATCCTCAGGTTGTGGAGGCGGGCTGTTTATATCCCTTACGGCTTGGCGCAGTTCCTGCGTCAAAATCGCAAAATGAGATACTTGACTATGGGAATATGGATCGGATGGGCAAAAAGAAATGTCCGCTTACCCAGCTTGGAGGATTGTACATAGAAAATCTTTCCTGTGGATTGACACGGAGAAATTCCTCCTCTTCTCCTTTGTATAGTGCGGACAAGATCTTTGTCAGATCGGCGACCGATCCTGGCCCCTTACGACCGCAGCGGGTGGCATCATCCTCCCCGTTGAAGTCCCACATGGGGTGGCCTCTATACTAGGGCAGCTGCACCCCCCGCATAATGCATGTGGCCATGACCCCGATCATGGTCAGTCCGGAATGAGATAACAACCTTATTCGGCTCATTAGGTAAAGGATGTCCCTGTCATTTTCCTTCTGAGGGCTCCGTGGACGCCATCTTAGGCGTTTCTTCAAAGGAGCGTTATTGAACTCAGGGAGGCTGATCCGAACAGGGTCCGGCAGGGGGACATCTTCTATATAAAACCATTCTGAAGGCCAGTCTTCGGACGCCTTCTTCGGGGTTCCGGATAGATATCCGGTCCCGGCAATGCGCCATAGTTCGGCTCCGCCCACTTGATATATTGACCCCTCTTCAGAACGGGGCACAAGGCAGAACAACTTCTTCCACAGCGCAAAATGAGCCTCGATGCCCAAAAACAGCTCGCATAGGGCCACAAAGCCCGCGATATGCAAAATGGAGGCAGGCGTAAGGTTGTGCAACTGGAGGCCGTAGAACTCCAGGAGCCCCCGGAGAAACGGATGAATTGGAAATCCAAGCCCTCTTATCAAATAAGAGATAAGGCATACCCGCTCTCCTTTGGAGGGGCTGGGGACGCTCTCCGCTTGCTTTCCGCCCTTATAGGTGGCGAGTCCGGCTCGAACCGGAACCATGAAGGCTGGGTGAAGAAATCCCTTGGTTTGGAGCGTCACTAACTCGCTGTATGGGACGGAGCATCTCTCCCAATCTCCAGGCTGAGGGCTGGGAGGGCGAGAGGAGGAGCCGCGTCGACTGTCCATGATGGAATGGATTTCTGTCAGATGCGCTCTGATGAATGCTCGCGAAGGGGGGATGGTGTGATTCGGATCTAGATCCTCGTCTCTTTTATAGGCAGCTCATTTGCGCAGCTAGGGGGGTAAAAGTAAAAATACCCTAGCTTTTCGCATTCGTTCAACACGTGGAAGATGGCCATTATTGGGCGTGGAAGCTGAGGAGCGCAATATTTATAAGGAGCCGAACGCTATTCAACAGGTACACCGAATTTGGAGAAGAACCGCCTTGCAATGCCGAAGACAATCTACGCGCCGGACTCATCGCCATTGAAGCCTGGTTCGTGGGCTACTGAAGGAGTCCCGGATTAGGGGCTGTCCGGATAGCCGAACTATCACCTTTGGCCGGACTCCTGGACTATGAAGATACAAGATTGAAGACTTCGTCCCGTGTCCGGATGGGACTTTCCTTGGCGTGGAAGGCAAGCTTGGCGATGCGGATATGTAGATCTCCTACCATTGTAACTGACTCTGTGTAACCCTAACCCTCTTCGTTGCCTATATAAACCGGAGGGTTTTAGTCCGTAGGACGAACAACAATCATACCATAGGCTAGCTTCTAGGGTTTAGCCTCTCTGATCTCGTGGTAGATCTACTCTTGTACTACCCATATCATCAATATTAATCAAGCGGGAGTAGGTTTTACCTCCATCGAGAGGACCCGAACCTGGGTAAAAACATCGTGTCCCTTGTCTCCTGTTACCATCCGCCTAGACGCACAGTTCGGGACCCCCTACCCGAGATCCGCCGGTTTTGACACCGACAAAGGGGTTTTTGTTGGTCCAAGAAGGTGAGAAGCCAAATTGGGATCGGTCCGGACGGGGAAATATCATGTGCTCCCATACTCTGCATATGACACTGGTCTATGTTACTACTCCCTCCTATCCGGTTTATAGAGATGTTTAGAGTAACATAGTTATATGTTACAGTATAAGTTACTCCCCACTATGACCAGCCTTGGCCTCTCCCAGTGCTCCACCATGTATAGCTGCTAAGCCTGCCATGTAGGCATAAAATATGATGTGGCAAGTTAATTAAGAAGAGAGAGACTAGTTTGGTGACCGCAGGAAGAAACGATTGAAAGACAGTTTTGAGTCTATAGCTAATTAAATGAAGCAAGCTTAGCAACAATAAACTAAGCACCTATGCATTGAAGACTTGAGTTACTAAGCCATTTAATGCACTTAGCACCTCATCTAAGCACATCTAAGCACTTACTAGCACCCCTTGACCGTGGACCTTGACGGTGTACGTCACCTTGTGTCTCATAATTTTCCTCGTCATCATCTGAGTCCTAGAAGATCTCACCCACATCATCATTAGGCATGCAGCGCCCTTGATAGACAACATGCGCAAAAGGAGTAGAGGCGACTGGGGATGCACCATGTTGTGGGCACTCCGTACGTGCTCGTGTGCGTGCAACGTGCGTGTTTTTCCATCGGTGCTAGCTCTAAGGCTGAGGCTACGGTCGTCTTCGTCTCTGACTAGTTGTTGAGCAACGACGGCAAAGAGGTGCTGCAAGAGATGCATAGGTGCCATTGTGTGTGAGCTTCATCGTAGCACGACGAACCAGACATCACCGCAGATGGCGCACACCTCCATGCAGTAGAGTGTGTGTGCATGCATGTGTTATTCACGTGCATTCTGCAGTCGAGTGTGTGTGCATGCACGTGTTGTGTACGTGCGTTGTGGGCTCCATGCTGTGCGCTTTTGTGCATGAGTTGGATCGGATGGAGTTAGTGCGTTGTGTTGTGTACATGCGTGGCTACATGCGTCCTGTATATGTGTGGCTTGTTGCGTGGTTATCAATATAAACTATAAAACATCTTCAACTTAGCATCCTGATGTAACGTTTCTAGTGGTTAGCAAAGAGTTCATGTTCTTTTAATCGACTGACGTGTCTTGGGCGTCATCATTATTTTTGTGCCGCTTGTGTTTGTTGCGTCGAGGTTTATGGATGCTGTCTCGAGTTTCCTGCGTATTGCCCCGGACCGTGATGTATCGGCGTAGGGGTGTGGGCTTTGGGACCTCCTCCTCTAGTTGAGGTAGCAAATTGTGCTTTGGGGTACCCTTTTGTGAGGCGCTCGAGTCCGTATTCCTCGGCTGCCAGGACCTCAGTCCATCTATCTATGAGCAGATCTTGATCAGCTTGGAGCTGCTGCTGCTTCTTTTCCAGGCTTCTTGCAGTGGCCATAAGCTGGCGTTTGAAACGCTCCTGCTCTACGGGATCCTCAGGCACGCCGAATTCATCGTCGTCGAGGCTCACCTCGTCTTTGGAGGGAGGCATGTAATTGTCCTTCTCCAAGTATCCGTCCATCGCCTGTTCATCTGGGCTAACCTGCCCGTCTTTCTGTTCGGCCTGCTCGAAGGCAGGCTGATCGGGATTATATTCATCTTCGGCACCATCCGGATTGTTTTCATCTCCTGTGCTGATATTGTTGTGGCAGGGCTCAGAGCGGCGCCGATGACGCCCATGCTTTGATTTCTTCCGTAAGGGGTTATCTTCTGTTGCCTCATCGCCATTGGTTTCTATGGGAGTGTCCACCATATATATATATATATATATCATACGAGGAGGTGGTTGTCCAGCGCCCCGTGGGCGGTGGTTAATGTTCTTCTCCTGCATCGTCGTCCACACCGTCGATGTCTTCGGAGTCGAAGTCAAGCACGTCGGTCAAATCATCGACAGTGGCAATCAAGTGGGTGGTGGGTCGGCAACGAATTTCCACATCGCCTGCTTCCCACTCGGGCCGGACATAGTTCGGCCAAGAGTCTCCTAACAAAGAGAGTGACCTTAATGAATTCAGCATGTCGCCGAAGGGCGAGTGCTGAAAAATATCTGCAGCAGTGAACTCCATTACCGGAGCCCAATCGGACTCGATGGGCCCGGGTGCGTACGGTCTGGAACCCCCGGCCGGACACAAGTCCGGGGGTCTGGTGACACAGACTTCCTTAGAGGTGGAGTTTGTGTTCGGCTCTATCGCCGATGAGTATGCGGCTTCCGGGGAGGGGTCCATCCACCCATCCTCGGACGACGCGATCTGCCCCGGATTTCAGTCCGGAGCCATTGCAGGTGCGATATCCCGAACATTGCCTGACAGCAGATCTAAGCCGTGCTCGTCGTGACTGTTCGGCGCTCCTGGCATGGGCCTGAATCCGTCGAAGATCAAGTCTCCGCGGATATCTGCCATGTAGTTCAAGTTTCCGAACCTGACCTAATGGCCAAGCGAATTGGCCCGTAGTGCGAAGCCGCCGAACAGGAAGATCTGTCCGGGGAGAAAAGTCTCACCCTGGACCGCGTCGTTGTTGATGACTGAAGGAGCCATCGAGCCTTGCTGCGACGAAACAGAGGAACTCTCAATGAAAGCACCAATGTCGGTGTCAAAACTGGCGGATCTCGGGTAGGGGGTCCCGAACTGTGCGTCTAAGGCTAATGGTAACAGGAGGCAGGGGACACGATGTTTTACCCAGGTTCGGGCCCTCTTGATGGAGGTAATACCCTACTTCCTGCTTGATTGATCTTGATGATATGAGTATTACAAGAGTTGATCTACCACGAGATCGTAGAGGCTAAACCCTAGGAGCTAGCCTATGATTCTGATTGTTGTTGTCCTACGGACTAAACCATCCGGTTCATATAGACACCAGAGGGGGCTAGGGTTACACAGAGTCGGTTACAAAGAAGGAGATATAATATCTGAATCGCCAAGCTTGTCTTCCACGCAAAGGAGAGTCCCATCTGGACACGGGACGAAGTCTTGAGTCTTGTATCTTCATAGTCGAACAGTCGGCCAAAGTATATAGTCCGGTTGTCCGGATACCCCCTAATCCAGGACTCCCTCAGTGATGACGATGGCTTCGATTTCCCCCTCCGAGTGGGAAGTTCCCCCGGCGGAATTGCTCCGCCAGAGGGCAAAAGTGCTGCTGCCCAAGTTCCACCTCGAGATGGCGGCACTCTGTCCCGAAAGTCCTCTCCTTATTTTTTCTAGGTCAAAATGGCCTATATACCAGAAGATGGGCACCGGAGGTGGGCTGGGCTGGGCCAAGCACAACCCACTAGGGTGCGCCTGGGGCGCCTTGCCCGCCCGGGTGTCTTGTGCTCACCAGGTGGCCCCATCCAGTAGTTATTTGCTCCAGTATTTTTCATATATTCCAAAATAATGTTTCATAAATTTGCAGCTCATTTGGAGATGTGCAGAATAGGTGCCCTGACGTAGCTTTTTCTGGACCAAAATTCCAGCTGCAGGCATTCTCCCTCTTTGTGTAAACCTTGCATATTATAAGAGAAAAGTTTTAGAATTACTCCATAAAGCATTATTATGCATAAAAATATTATAAATAATAGTAGGAAAACATGATGCAAAATGGACGTATCACATGTTAGTAGTCCAATTTCTCAGAAGAAATTTAACTCGATAGGCTGCATGTCCTTGGAGTATGGAGGCACCCTCTGCCCCCCCCCCCCCCCACGAGTTGTCTCGGGTGCAAATGATGGCCTTGATCTTGGCCCCCACGCCCTTCTCGTTGAGCTCATCCGGGTGCACCCGAGTGGGACCACTTGCCCCCTCGTACATTCACATGGGATGGACCCTGGCTTGAAGCGGATGGATCCTCCGAGTGAGGAAAGTCTCCAACAGGTCCATTCCGTTCACGCCAACGTTCACAACCCCAACAAGAGCAGAGGCCAGGATGCCGACCTCCGTCTTCTCCTCCCTTCCCACCAAAAGGGACTTGGGGGTCCGCACCTTTTCTGCCGAGTAAGGGGGCAGGCCCGGCTGGTTGTTGTTGGGGAACGTAGTAATTTCAATAATTTTCCTACGCACACGCAAGATCATGGTGATGTATAGCAACGAGAAGGGGAGTGTATCTTCATACCCTTGAAGATCGCTAAGCGGAAGCGTTTATCAACGCGGTTGATGTAGTCGTACGTCTTCACGATCCGACCGATCCATGTACCGAACGCATGGCACCTCCGAGTTCTGCACACGTTCAGCTCGATGACGTCCTCGCCTTCTCGATGCAGCAAGACGGGCGAAGTAGTAGATGAGTTCCGGCAGCACGACGGCGTGATGACGGTGTTGGTGAAGAACAATCTCCGCAGGGCTTCGCCTAAGCACTACGGAAACTATGACGGAGGATAAACTAGAGGGGACGGGGTTGCCGGCACACGGCTTGGTGTTTCTTGATGTGTCTTTGGTGCTAGCCCTGCCCCTCTATTTATATGTTGAGCCTTGGGGTCGAAACTTGGAGTAAAAGCCTCCACAAAGTCGGTTTCACCCGAAAGGCAAGAGTCCCACTCGGACTCCAGGACCAAATGCCACAATCCTTGGCGTCTGGCCCAGACGCCATGGGCCTCGGTGTCTGGCCCAGGGCCAGACGCCAGGGTCTCCGGCGTTTGGCCCCCTGGCCTCCACAAAACTCCTTTTGCACCGACCTAAAGCCTCATGGGCTTGACCCCTTGGCCTAACCATATCATCCAATATATGAATCTTTACGTCTCGACCATTTCGAGACTCCTCGTCATGTCCCCGATCTCATCCGGGACTCCGAACTCCTTCGGTACATCAAAACATGTAAACCCATAATATAACTGTCATCGAAACCTTAAGCGTGCGGACCCTACGGGTTCAAGAACAATGTAGACATGACCGAGACACGTTTCTGGTCAATAACCAATAGCGGGACCTAGATGCCCATATTAGCTCCCACATGTTCTACGAAGATCTTTATCGGTCAAACCGCATAACAACATACGTTGTTCCCTTTGTCATCGGTATGTTACTTGCTCGAGATTCGATCGTCGGTATCCAATACCTAGTTCAATCTCATTACCGGCAAGTCTCTTTACTCGTTACGTAATGCATCATTCCGCAACTAACTCATTAGCTACATTGCTTGCAAGGCTTATAGTGATGTGCATTACTGAGAGGGCCCAGAGATACCTCTCCAACAATCGGAGTGACAAAACCTAATCTCGAAATACGCCAACCCAACATGTACCTTTGGAGACACCTGTAGTACTCCTTTATAATCACCTAGTTACGTTGTGACATTTGGTAGCACCCAAAGTGTTCCTCCGGTAAATGGGAGTTGCATAATCTCATAGTTACAGGAACATGTATAAGTCATGAAGAAAGCAATAGCAACATACTAAACGATCAAGTGCTAGGCTAACAGAATGGGTCATGTCAATCACATCATTCTCCTAATGATGTGATCCCGTTAATCAAATGACAACTCATGTCTATGGCTAGGAAACTTTACCATCTTTGATTCACGAGCTAGTCAAGTAGAGGCATACTAGTGACACTATGTTCGTCTATGTATTCACACATCACTACAGGAAATAGGTAATTTGCCGTCTGTGGATCACAGACGGCAAAGACCAAAATCCAGACGGCAAAGATTTTGCCGTCAGGAAGCAGACGGCAAAGATAAGTCGGCAAAGAATACTTTGCCGTCAGCTTTTCATCAGGAAGACGGCAAAGATTTTGCCGTCAGCCAATCTCAATGATATACGGCAAAGAAACATCTTCACTGTCAGCCAAAACACAATCTTTGCCGTAAGCCGAACTACTTTACAGACGGCAAAAGATTTTTTTAGTTTAAATAATTCATAGGACAACTAAACATGAAAACATTCTCCATGGCATTCTTTATAGATCAATTTACACAACAAAATTACTATATGGATTCATAGAACATCTGATCATCAAAAATTCGCATCAACAACATTTTTTATAGATCAATTTACAGAACTCAACATCAACAATTTTCATAATCGATTTACACATCGATGCTACAGCGAAAGAGGGCTCGAGAACTCTGGCGCGCTACTGCAGACTGCACAGGGCGTGGGGCAGCGCCCCTCGGCAGCCGCGTGGGCCATGGAACCGCTCGGCGTCCTGCACCCGATGGGGGCGAGCGCAGCGACACTCCGCATCTGGTGCTGCTCCCTGTGACGGCAGGTGGGGCGAGCGGTTGCGGCGGCCGGTGGCGCGGGCGGAGGTGGGCTCCAGCGGGCACACGCGGGTGGAGGCGCGCGCTGGCCGGTCGCGCAGGCGGCTGTGGGCTCCGGTAGGTAGACGCGGGCGGAGGCGTGCTCCATCGGAGATGCGGGATGAGGCAGGGGCACGCGGCAGCGTCCGTACATGGGCGGAGGCGGGAGGCGCCCGGTGGCGCTCGGACGCGGGCGGAGGCGGGCGCCAGCCGGCCACGCAGGCGGAGGTAGGCTCCAGCGGGCACATGCGGGCGGAGGCAGGAGGCGGAGGCGGGTGCTGGCCGGTCGCACAGGCGGCTGTGAGCTCCGGTAGGCAGACGCGGGTGGCGGTGTGCTCCGTCGGAGACGCAGGAGGAGGAAGGGGCGCGCGGCGGCGGCCGTACGCGGGCGGAGCTCTCTGTGAGAAAGAGGGACGGGTGGTTGTGGTGCGTTGCGAGAGGGAGTGGGTTGGGCAGAGGATAAGGCATGGTGGAGTGGGTGGTGGGCCAGCCGGCGTGGGTTGTTTGCGCGTGGTGAGAGAGAGAGAGAGGCGGGTGTGGGCGCCGCGGATTGGTGCCACGTCATTGATCCGTGGGATCGATCCGTGGGTTGTGTTTTCTCTTTGCCGTCTGCCACTTTTATACAGACGGCAAAGAGCTCACTTTGCCGTTTGTAGATAAAAACATAGACGGCAAAGAATCTTTGCCGTCTGTATTTTTGTCTACAGACAGCAAAGTGAGTTCTTTGCCGTCTGTAAAAAAAATACAGACGGCAATGATTCTTTGCCGTCTGTATTTTCTTCTATAGACGGCAAAGTATGTCTTTGCCGTCAACCGTTCTTTGCCGTCAGCTACTGTCGGCAAAATTTGTCTTTGCCGTCTACCCCGACGAAATGCTGACGGCAAAGACCAGTACCGACGGCAAATCTCCTGTTTCCTGTAGTGCATGTATTATGTTTCCGGTTAATACAATTATAGCATGAATAATAAACATTTATCATGAAATAAGGAAATAGATAATAACTTTATTATTGCCTCTAGGGCATATTTCCTTCAGTTGTTGGCCCCAGAGACGTCCCGGCAGTAGAACCAAGTTCCTTGCCATCCCTTGATTGAGTCGGGAAAACTCATCTTGGGGAAGGTACTACCACCCCGGAGCTGGATGGCCAGTCCCCCACACAGTTGGGTGACGTGGGTCTCCTCCCCAGTCGGCGAATCCTTTTTCACGGTCATCGACCGACAAGTGAATATGTGCTTGAAGAGGCCCTAGTGGGGACAAAAACCGAGGAAGTTTTCACAAAGAGAAATGAAAGCCGAAAGATAGATGATGACATTGGGAGGAAGATGGTGGAGCTGTGCACCGAAGTAGTCAAGAAACACTCAGAAGAAAGGATGGGTAGGCTTCAAGAAACCTCCCTCGATGTGAGTGACCAGAAGGATGTGTTCGTCCTCCTGCGGCGTCGGCTGGACCTCCCCCACCACCGGGCGATGCCATCCGTCGTTCGGAATGAGCCCTTCCGCGGCGAGTTCCTCCAACCGCCTGGCTGAGACGTGCGAGGGGATCGAATCCCCTAATGCGCCCCCTGCAACCGCGCTGGAGCCTGAGGAGGAAGCTTTCCTAGCCTTCTTCGCCTTCTCCGCTTTGGCCATGGAGTCCTTCGCCATGTATTCGGTCATCTGATTCACTCGCGTGGAGAAGAGAAGCGGAGGCATCGAGAAGCAGAGAAGGGGATCTGAGGCCCGAACCCAACCCCCAATCCTTTTATGTCTCTAGTAAAATAATGTGTCAGATCTTGCGCCACTGATCTCTAGATCGAGAGCGCACACGACGGCGCATTGCGCAGGGAAGCTGCGGCATGTGGCGGATTCAGCGGGCGAAAATTCAAATCCAGAGATTTCCTTTCCTGACTAACGCACGTCGTTACCGCTCCCACGGGCGCACACACAATTCTAAATCCGTAGATTTCCGGAGCAGATCAATCCGATTTATTGCCCACGATTCCTTTCTTGAAGGATGTATGTCAGCCCGACTGACCACCCTCCACGGGTATCCGTACACTCGGCCACGTAAAACACCCGAGTAGGGTCCTCTTCAGGATTGCTATGAGGCGAGCTTGATGCCCCTCCACGGGTTGACTTGGCCCTTTCAGTAGGCTCCAAGGCGCATGACTTGTAAACCTGGACTCGTAGAAGGCCTGCGCTGGCATTACCCTGGGATAAGGCGTGGCATCTCTCCGAAGAATGAGACCACGCACCAACTTCGCCACTCGAGTTGTAATGGCATGCCCCCACTCAGGCCCCAAGTCTTTCTCCTCCGAGAGAGAAATGAATGCCACTGAGTTTTACACGGCGGTCAACAATGCTCGGTCATTTGGGAAAACTTGTAGTCCAGAATCCATTGTGTTTTCGTCTAAGGAGTAGCATGCCACGACTCAGAAACGTATTCCGAGTGCTCCAGTGCTACGTCTTAAGCTTGCGTTGGTTTTCCTCGAAGAGGAGAGGGTGATGCAGCAAAGTGTAGCGTAAGTATTTCCCTCAGTTTTGAGAACCAAGGTATCAATCCAGTAGGAGGCTCCTCAAAAGTCCCACGCACCTACACAAACAAACTGAGAACTCGCAACCAACGCAATAAAGGGGTTGTCAATCCCTTCACGGCCACTTGCGAAACTGAGATCTAATAAAGATAGTAAAATAATATAAATATATTTTTGGTATTTTTGATATAGATGCAAAAAGTAAAAATGCAAAGAAAGTAGATTGAAAGCAAATATGATAAGAGATAGACCCCAGGGCCATAGGTTTCACTAGAGGCTTCTCTCAAGATAGCATAAGTATTACGGTGGGTGAACAAATTACTGTCGAGCAATTGATAGAAAAGCGCATAGTTATGAGATTATCTAGGCATGATCATGTATATAGGCATCACGTCCATAACAAGTAGACCGACTCCTGCCTGCATCTACTACTATTACTCCATGCATCGACCGCTATCCAGCATGCATCTAGAGTATTAAGTTCATAAGAACAGAGTAACGCATTAAGCAAGATGACATGATGTAGAGGGATAAACACATGCAATATGATATAAATCCCATCTTGTTATCCTCGATGGCAACAATACAATACGTGTCTTGCAACCCTTTCTGTCACTGGGTAAGAACACCGCAAGATTGAACCCAAAGCTAAGCACTTCTCCCATGGCAAGAAAGATCAATCTAGTAGGCCAAACCAAACTGATAATTCGAAGAGACTTGGAAAGATAACTCAATCATACATAAAAGAATTCAGAGAAGATTCAAATATTATTCATAGATAAACTTGATCATAAACCCACAATTCATCGAATCTCGACAAACACACCGCAAAAAGAGTTTACATCGAATAGATCTCCACAAGAGAGGGGGAGAACATTGTATTGAGATCCAAAAAGAGAGAAGAAGCCATTTAGCTAATAACTATGGACACGTAGGTCTGTGGTAAACTACTCACAACTCATCGGAGGGGCAAAGATGTTGATGTACAGGCCCTCCATGGTTGCTTCCCCCTCCGGCAGAGAGCCGGCAAGGGCTCCAAGATTGGATCTCGCGGATACAGAAGGTTATGACGGTGGAAATTGTGTTTCGTGGTGCTCCTGGATGTTTTCGGGGTACGTAGGTATATATAGGAGGAAGAAGTATGTCGGTGGACGCCCGAGGGGCCCACGAGACAGGGGGCGCGCCCTACAAGGGGGGACGCCCTCCTATCTCGTGGGGCCCTCAGAGCTTTCTTGACTTGCACTCCAGGCTCTCCGGATCAGATTTGTTCCAAAAATAACGCTCCCGAAGGTTTCATTCCATTTGGACTCCGTTTGATATTCCTTTTCTTCGAAATACTGAAATAGGCAAAAAAACAACAATATGGGCTGGGCCTCCGGTTAGTAGGTTAGTCCCAAAAATGATATAAATGTGTAAAATAAAGCCCATAAACATCCAAAAGGGGTAATATAATAGCATGGAACAATCAAAAATTATAGATACGTTGGAGACGTATCAAGCATCCCCAAGCTTAATTCCGGCTCGTCCTCGAGTAGGTAAATGATAAAAAGAGAATTTTTGATGTGGAATGCTATGCTCTATCTTCATCACACAAAGTATTTAATCATGCACAACCCCGATTACAAGCCAAGCAATTGTTTCATACTTTAATAATCTCAAACTTTTTCAACTTTCACGCAATACATGAGCGTGAGCCATGGACATAGCACTATATGTGGAATAGAAGTGTGGTTGTGGAGAAGACAAAAAAAGGAGAAGATATTCTCACATCAACTAGGCGTATCAACGGGCTATGGAGATGCCCATTAATAGATATCAATGTGAGTGAGTAGGGATTGCCATGCAACGGATGCACTAGAGCTATAAATATATGAAAGCTCAATAAAAGAAACTAAGTGGGGTGCATCCAACTTGCTTGCTCACGAAGACCTAGGGCACTTTTGAGGAAGCCCATCATTGGAATATACAAGCCAAGTTCTATAATCAAAAATTCCCACTAGTATATGAAAGTGACAACATATGAGACTCTCTATCATGAAGATCATGGTGCTATTTTGAAGCACAAGTGTGGAAAAAGAGATAGTAGCATTGTCCCTTCTCTCTTTTTCTCTCATTTTATTTTTTCTCTTTTTTTTTCTTTTCTTTTTTTTTTCTTTTTGGCCTTTCTCTCTTTTTTTCTTTTTTCTTTTTTTGTAAAGTCCAAAGTCTCATCCCGACTTGTGGGGGAATCATAGTCTTCATCATCCTTTCCTCACTAGGACAATGCTCTAATAATGAAGATCATCACACTTTTATGGATTTACAACTCAAAGCTAGAACAAGATATGACTCTATATGAATGCCTCCGGCAGTGTATCGGGATATGCAATGAATCAAGAGCGACATGTATGAAAATTATGAAGGTGGTATTGCCACAAATACAATGTCAACTGTTTTTTCGTAATTAAGCACGACTTCTACTACTTCAACGTGTAATTTTCGTCTTTACAATTCGACTAGCTTATCCCATGCCATGCAAGATGCAATGTCTTGGAGAGGACGGATTTTGAAGATCATGAAAGTATGGAAATAAATAAAATTCACCTAAGGACCCATCATGGTATGAATTTTGATGTAAATCTACAGAATTATGAGAGCGTATCCCATTTTGGTTGCCCGAGTTGGGAAGCACTTTCCAAGATGTATGATTTTCATGACTGTATTCTTGTCACCATGGATCTTGGTGATCCCGATATCGCCCAAGACAAGATGGACATTTGGGTCCTTGTTGATACGCTTCCAATTCTACCGCTATGTGAGTTTCTCAAACATAGCTATTAAGTAACTTATATTGTTTATTTCAAAATAGTTGACAGCTTATTTCCATTGATACCTTATTTTCATTCTTCAAAGAATGTGCGGAAGATGGTAGACAGAACCTACTACAACGATGACTCAGAATTAACTTATCAGGAGAAAAATTATCTGATCTCATTTATTACTGATCTTGAGAATTACAATATCTATTATCAAACTCCTCCACATTATGGTCAATACGTGCCCACAAGTGTACGTGTTGAACTACGGTAACATCCATGGAGATGTCATGGTAAGATTTTTTACTATTACGACATCCGTGCATCTTTTGCATAAGTTCTTCTAAAACTCAACTACATTGCTAACTACGAAGTTATTACTATGTTTTTCAACAGAAAATCCTGAAGGATTGTGTTCCTGATCTATTGTTTCCGAAAGGTCGCATTGATGTTTTGAACTTACGGCCAGGTCAGCCTACGAATCACTCCTGTTCATACAGGATTTCTAAAGCCGATGAAGACATGACAATAAAAGATTAGAAAAATGTATGGTCAATCGTAGGGAGGTACTTGAAGCAACATTGTGCGAAGCACAAGAATTGGAGACAGGATAATCTCCATTCTCCATAATGAAGAGTCAGGGCCTATCTTGTTTTATGCTATTTTACCTAAGAGAGGGCAGTAGGTCCTATGAGAGAGAAGTAGGTCCTAGGTACAATGTGTTATTATGTGCTACAATGTGTTAGAGTTGATGGTGATGAGGGGGAGTTGTGATTATGACTAGTGACCAACTTGCTATATGATGTCTCATTGATGAAAATGATGATCATGAGGAGCTGTTATATGACAATGATGTATTATGATGATAAGTTGTTAATGATACGATGATGATGATATTTATTATATCATGGGGTGAAAGAACCGCAAATTAGTTTCAAGTGGATGTCCATCCACTTGAAACTAGTCCACGGTTCTTTCACCTAGTGATGTAATAACTCATTATGATGTAAAAACAATCTCTAAATTGCTATTGTATGAAAACTTGTATAAAGGTGTATAAATACGACATGAAATAAAAAACAAAATAGAATACAGAATAATAGTAGTAGCGCGGGCAATAAGAAGCGCTACTAGTACTTATCAGTAGCGCCTTTTGCAGGAAGCTCTACTACTAAGTGGATATAGCTGTAGCGCGGGTAAACCCACGCTACTGGTAACCTTTAGTTGTAGCGCCGTATCCGTAGCACGGTCATCCGCACTACTGGTAGGCCAAAAACACGCGCTACTGCTAGGCTTTTCCCTAGTGGTGGTCCTACGAAACCTAAATTGATTCGGGGCTAATGATGAGGTCACCTATTACAGGTAGGGTGAAGGACCCATCATATGGGACTCACGCGTCGACCATATCGAATCTGGCATTCGAAGGCACTTGATAAGCCTCGCCCTCCTCCTACTCCTCTCCTCCTCCGGCTCCGCGTCCTCCATGGTCGCGTCCGGTGCTTGCTGCTCCATGCCGACCTCCTCCTCCTTCTCCGGCGAGTCCGGAGGCAGGCCGACTGCAATTCGACCAGCACACCATGCCCACATCTTCTCAAGGAGCTCTAACCGGTTTCCGGAGTCACCATAGTGTAGGTGGTGATCTGCTGCCCCGTCATGGCTATAGGCGGACGACGAGCTCCGAGCTGCGAGTGGATGTAGAGTGGCGGCACGAAGAAGGAGGAAATGGGACTATGGCTAGGATCAAGGGTTGCCGCCTGGCTTAAACAGACGGATTTGGCCCCTTGGGCGACAACAAGAGTGGCGTTCTGGCCGGGCCGATGGGTTCCGATGAGAATCCGTGCGGTCCCGTACGCCAGTTCGACGTGGCAGATACGACTATGACCGGTCACTATCCGGGCGTAGACGTATAGGGGCCGTTTGAGAATCCCAGTTGTAGATGCTCTTATGCTTGGTTTCCTTTTTCTTAGTTATTTTGTTTGCAAAGTGCCTTTTTGTATTTCTGGAAAGTTAAAGTTTTCTCTGGCCATGTTCGGTTTTTAGGGGTTTGGTCCCAACAGGGAATTAATCCCAATGGGATTCGAGTGAAGCCCCATCCCTTGTAATGCTAGTCTAGTTCACTTGGGCAGGGATTGAATAGAAGTGTTACAGGGAATTCATTTTAAAAATTGCAGTGGTAAACATTCATCCTCGAATATAAAGGGAATACGGTGTAAAAGGCACTTCCACTTTTTTAGACATTATATTTGAAGTAGCAAAACATTTACTCAGAATGATTGTAAATTTTCAGAGATACAAAAATAATGTGAGGTCATCATGCCAAACACATACTAGGATTTAAGAAAACTGAAACATCCACAACGCTCGAAGAAATAAAACATCGGCGGCCATATAACTGGATCATCATGAAGTAGGGGAACGTTCAGCATATTGGATTGCAAGGCAAGATACCATTCGCAGGAGAACGATCAACAATGACACCTAGTAGCTGCACATGAGCTGGAAAAAAGCGACAATATTAAAAGAAGAAAGATTGGCTCTTTGTGCGACATATATATGGAAAATATGCATGTAAGCATGTTGACTCATGATGCAAAGACAACACAAATCATGAACAAGTTGTTAAGAATTAGTGGTCTAACTCAAAGGCACACCTTTTACATAGGAAGAACTAGATAGAAACTAATCAACTTAATTAATACACTAGAAATTAACTTAAACAAAAATAAATCATTCATCATCTTAATAATAATTATGTAACCATGACAAAAATACATGTGCATAGAAAAAGTATAAATTATCTCACCTTTTCAACAAACATATATAGCACATTGGCTGATCTCTTGTGTTCAGAGATTTGGATCCACCCATTTCCACCCAACTCCCCTCCCTATATCAAAAGAAGCCCAATAAATCAATGAAAAAACATGGAGAAGTTGGATCATGAGAATGCAATGTACGCTTTTGTGACAGCTACAGTACATGAAACCATATTCACTGTCAGCTGGAAGAGATAATTATAATATGTCAAATTTTAACATGCTCCCTGTTACCCCCTCCTTTTACATGTGAGATAAGAAGGTAAGTGTTAATCATATCACTAATTAATGACATCAACGGCTCATGTGAAAAGAGGGGGTAAGAGTGAGCATATTAAAACTGCTCTTATATTATTCTTTTACCAAGACTTGTTTGGACTACTTAGAAGTTTACAGAAAATACATTCATACAGAAGACAACTGTAGAGACTATGTACCTGTTAATGCCCAATATGGCTCCAACAAAATATGCACAAATTTGGAAAAGCCAGTCTGCTCAAATTGAGCATTACTTGTTATTACTCAAATTTGAAGAACTAGTATTATTTTCTGATGAAAAAGTACATGCCACCATGAATTGATGATTAGTATGAAGAACAAACAACACAAACATTGTCTTGCAAGGAGACACATTGAGTGAAAACGTAACACAAGCTTTAATCATCCAATCGAGAGTAACTATTTTTCAAAGATTAGATGGTTTCACTATAGTATTTACATGGAGTAGATAATTAATCACATCACATAAACACTAGTACAACAAACACATATCAATAGTAATTGGAACTAATCTTAATTGTTACAAATGAGGTACAGAGGTATTACCTGCAGTGTAGAAATTTCTGTAGGGAAAGTAAACCGTATGAGTCCACCCATCCGTTTTAGAAATTAATCTGATCTGCATCGACTTAAGGTGGAGCATGAAGTCGCCACTGTACGTAGACAGAATCATCACATTTAACTCCTCGTCATACCCCACCATCTTTGCATTTCTGAAGGCGCAAGAAGAGATCCCCTCCAATTGATTGATTTTCTGCAGAAGCACCCATCCGGCAAGACCATCAGAGTTCAGTTTCCTCTCCCATATATGAATGCCCTCCCACATATGAATGCTCGGCTTCGACATAACGGCGAGGCCAAGAACACTATCATCATCTGTCCGTAGTAGCTGAAAGGACCAGTTGTTGACATGTTGGGCCTCTGCCGGCATCTCGATGACACGAAGAGTCAGCCTTTCAGTATCAAATGCAAGGATTTCGCGTCCATGAAACAACCAGTAAACTGTTTCCCTGATGAGGATGCCGGGCCTTAGTTTGAGAACCATATCTGTAGTGGACGTTGAGACAATATTCCCCCATACACCCGACGCCGATTCATAGACACAGGCGAATGATGTCTTCAAGTCTCTACTGGTGCAGATTAAGACCACTTTGAAGGCCGGGCTCAAGAAGCAATCGTCGTGCACATGCCCGTCTTGATCGTCAGCACACATCACCGTGGCGCTGCACCTACAGAAGCTCTCCCTTTTGGTGTTGCGGAGCTCCGATGGAAAAGGCACGCGGTGCTGGTGGCCGTTGAGGGGATCCCACACGAAGACCTCACACAGAGACTCGCTGAGCATGACGGCGAGGCCGTGGCGGCAGCCAAGTAATTCCCAATCCAGCCCGTGCTCGGGCACAAACAAGCGTTGGGGCGGGATGCGATTGGGCGGGTCCAAGACGGGAGTGAAGATGGGAGTGATCACAAGAGACCCTTTGGAGAAACCCAAAGAAGGACGTCTCCTCAAGCTGTGAAGAAACCGATCAAAGAAGCCTTCGGCGGAGACGCGGTCGGGCGGGTCCAAGATGGGAGTGAAGACGGAATGTCTGAGACGAGACCCTTTGAAGAAGCCCAGCAGAGGAGGTTCCGGGTGGTGTCTGCTGAAACGGCGGAGGAAGCGGGGATCGGAGAGGATGCGGCGCCAGCGCGCGCACACGAGGGAGGCGCAGGAGAGGGTTGACGGCAGCGGAGGGAGCCGCAGGAAAATCTCCCGGAGGAGGTCCTCATCCTCCAGCGGCGCTGGAATTGCCATGGCGCGGCGGGCGGAGTTTTCCTCCTCTTCTTTTCCGGCAGGCAGCTTGCCTGGCCGCGTGAAGCCTGGCACGCGCGGAACGATGCCCGACACCACCCCTACCTCCGGCTCCTGGACACGGCCTCCCGGAGCTGCTGCGGTCGGAGCGGAAGGTCGATCGGCGGATCGGAAAGCGGGACGCGTGTGGCAAGGCAGGGGATCCAGATTGGAACTTTGCTATGTATATGAACTCTGCGGTAAGATTGGAACTCCGTGTCCGTATATGCCCGTTTAGGTTACAAAAAGAGGAGAAGTTAGTTTCGATTCCGTTCAATTTGTGTCAGTTCGTAGCTCGGAAAGTCGTTTCGCATTTCTGATCCGTGCCCAGCCTCTCCTACTAACATAAGAAGCGATTTTTCAAATAAAAAGTACGGATCGGATCGCAGTACGGATACGATCGACTGACTCGGAGGATAACGGGACGGGGGGAGGAATCTCATGGCTAATTTGGAAAACGAAAACAACGCATGGCTTCTGCTATTTTCTGCAGAACGGCACTACAATCGCTCTATGGCTTCTATTTCGTACTTCACATGGAAGGGAAATTACACCGCATGTCTTCCTAGCTAACTGTTTAGAAAAAATAAGTATGAGAGAGATGATTTCAAGACACTATCACATCCAATATATCGCTAATTGGGAACAGTAAATTAAAGGCAACCCTTTTTCTGAAAACCTCAAAATGTTTTATTAAAATTGTTAAAAGTTCTTGATATGTCAATTACACACGAAATTTTATTCCAATGCAATTCAATGGTTGACAAATAATCATACTACTCTGGCATCCTGGGACTGGCCTTATTGTTTATATTTCATTATAACTTTGTTTGTTGGTAACAGAAAATAAGGTTATATAGGCAACCTTTAACTGAAATTAAAGGCATCTGTTTTATGTGACCATGTACTGCACCAGAAGTTTACATATGTTTTTACATAAAATTATGATACTCAACTCGAAAAACTATTATGATAGTACTGCTGATGGATGAGCCCAAACTACCCAAATGTCGAACGTATTGATGAATCAAACAAGAATGCAGTGTGCTACCATGCGTTAAAACAACATCTCAGTGCTAGTCAAACAACACATTCTTAGGACACCTCTCCTGCTATTGGCAATCACATTTAGCACACAAAACTAGATCAAGTAGGAACATCGAATAGCAAGTACAAGGAACTCAGAAGAACTTATGTTTTCCTATAAGACAAGAGTTTTTAGATGGAACCCATGCAGCATCAGTGTTCTTTCTTCAGTGACAAATAGGTGTAGTTTTCTTCAGTTTGAACGGCTAATAAGTACTTACACCAGAAGTTCATATACATATGTTTTTGCAAAATATCGTCTCCTATGATGTATACTTGACATGAGTGATCATATGCTGTGCTAGACAATAAACCCCAAAACATGGCCTAGCCGATGACTTTCTTGCGACCTGGAAATTTGCTGTTGCGGTGACCGGCCCGTGGCACTTTATAACATAAATGTTAGAAAACAACAATATCTCGTCCGGCTATTACAAAAGGACATTCTCTTATTATTTCTATCTACTATCCCTTCAGGCTAATAGACAAAAGAAATACACTACATGTCAGCCACATACACACCATCTTGAATAACGTTTGGTACTCTGTTTAGTGTAGCATAGGCCACGTACGAAACTAGCGCATACAATAATTTTTTTTGGCAAAAATGCTGTCAGCGCAGCTTTTCATTCAAATTGGGGGTAGAAGACATACAACAGTTAAGTTTACAATGTTACAACTCAACAGGGCACCAGGGGTGACCCAAACACCGGACTCGTGCCTTGGTCAGGGTGTTTTAGTCCGGTTCCCTGGGTCTATGCATTAGAGCATCTCTAGCAAACCCCGTATAATGTCGACCCGCAAAATGCATTTACAGTCCGCTTAAAAAAAGATTTGCGGGTCGACACGGAAACCGAAAACCCGCGATAAGCCCGATTCCAACAATTGAGTTCAAATTCAAACAATAAAACATAGTTGGCGTGCAAATAAAAGCGTAGTTTTGTATGATAAACGCAAAAGGACTTCATGCAAAAGCGATCTTCACTCCACACCACCTCCATCGATGCTATCGCCGCCCCCGAATCCATCGCCCGCACTTGTTCCAACTCCAACACCGAAAGCATCGCCGGGCGCACTGAATGCATCAGCGGCACTGTTCCAAATCCCAATGAGAAAACATCGCCAGCACTGAAGCACGCACCGGCCGACGCTAGTATCCTCCTCTCCAAGATGTCTCTCCTTGCCATATCATGCCAATCTTTGGTGATGTCGTCCATGTCATCGCGGTTCAATGTCATGATCCGATTTTCTTTGGCAAGAAGCTGTGACATGGCTTTGTTCTCAGCGGCACATGCTCTTCTCTCCTCAATGGCCGCCTTGCCCAACCCCTCGTCCTTGAGCAATTGCCACATCTCTTGGTTCTCTCGCGCCTTCTTCTCCGCCAACTCTTTCCGTGTCTCCAATGTCTTCGCTAACATTAACTCATTTGATTGCACCATGGCATCTATCTTGTCCCGCAAGCTTGATGCTTCGTGTTCCCTCTTAATCTTCTCCTTTCTCTTCTTGTCAACATCGGGTTCCAGTTTCTTGGGCCATCATCATCTTCATTTTCATCCATGTTCGTAAGTGAATCTCTCTTCAGTGGGGAATTTTTGTCAATCAACTTCCACTTGTCACACTCTTTGAGCAAGTCCCAACAATGCTCTCGTTTAGAAAATTTGCATTCAGAAGCTTCCATGTTTTTGTATGTTTGTTGGGCAATTTTTTCCTACACAACTAAAACAAAGTCAAATGATGCAATCACTTCAAATGGTACAAATGATTTGCACAACTTGGGACATGAAAACGAACTCACATAGTCGGATTCCACGGTTCCACTTGGAGGTGCATTGCGAACTTGTTCCAAGTTAGCAGCCCAACGGCTACAAATCGACCTGATCATGTCCCAACGACCTTGGAGTGACTGAAAGTATTGATCTTTGATTCTTTGACAATACCTCTTGGCAGTTTGAGATGTACCGGTGCAAGCATCAAGAGATACCGCACTCCAAGCCTTGATCAAGATTTGGTCTTCCAACATTGTGTAGTTCTTTGATCTCGCGTTTTTTTGCTTGCGCTTGATCATACACTCCCTCATCTACCTCCTCCATTTTCATCTTCATCACCGTGATCATCCACGCCACCCTCCATTTCATTGTAATTGAAATCAGCGAATGAGGCTTGATCAGTGTCGACGGAGTTTGTGTCCAACAAGTTGACGAACTTGGCAGTGGCATTTTTCGAACCACCTCTATAGTAAGTGACAACAAATCACGAGCTACCACAATGGTGAAAAGCGAAGCAAATAGAAGGGATCGAAGATGCATACCTTCCGACCATTTCATCGAACACCTGGTCGGCGGTGGAAGAAGCGCCGTTGAACGGCATCGCTGGGGAACCTCTTGCCGGGGCGGAGGGAGTGGATGAAGGTGCCGACCTTTTTGTAGCAACCTTCTTGCGCTTCACACCCGAAACCTTGCCCACATTCTCCGCCGGCGGCCAGGCAGATTGCGCAGCGGCGGCGGCGCCCGGCACACGTGCCTTCCCGATGGGGCTAGCCGGATTCCCGCTCTACACGACCACGTTACCCTGCCGCTTGCGGGCATGCGTGGGGGTGCCTTGAGTGTTGGCGGGGGCGACATGACCGGCGACAAGATCCACCGGAGGGGATGGCATGTGCGCGACCTCTACGTTGACGGGGGACGGCTCAGAGGCTTCCATGGCGGCGAAGAACGGCCAGGGAAGATGGACCGAAGCGGGCGGTGGCGGGGCAATGGCAGACGTGGGGGTGTGGGGGGAGTGGGAACGACCGAGCAGAAATTTCTCTCGCGCCAAATCTCACTGCGGATAGGGGACGAGCTCGGGTCGGCCTCTCACCCCGTGAACCTAATGGTTGAGGACGAACTTTTGCCCTCGATGCAAAGAATAAAGGGCGAACTTTTGCCGTGCCCCGTAAAAAAATTTACGGGTCAGACACGTTTGCGGGGTTTGATCGGGTAGCATTTTCCGCACCAACCCGCATTTTGACGGTTATTTTGCGGATCGCGGCTTTATATGGGGTCTACTAGAGATGCTCTTACAACCGAAAATATCTGCAAGGAGCGGAGTTTTTGCCAGTGGCAGCGAATACGCTATTAAATCACCGTTTTGAAGAGCAAGGCCACGAAGAAAGATGGATAACCATCCCATATCCGGGAAGGCTTGGTTTTTTACTTTCAGTGTAATTTTGTTGAACTCAGAGGAGACCGGTCAACCCTCGGCCCTAACGAATCGCGTCGTCTCTGTCTCAAAGTGTTGTTCGTTGTGCTGCTCTCTCTTTCACACACAAAAAATTGACCGATTCAACACCTGGCTGTCATGATGTGGTTCACCGTTGACACACACATGTGACCGGTAGCATCGCATCATCGCATTCCCATGAACGCTGAGTTTCTAGAAGAAAAAAAGAACAAGGAGTTTTTTTTTTGCGTATAAAAGAACAATGAGTTTCTAGAAGCAAAAAAAGAACAATCCTACAATTATCCACTTGCATGTTAGCGAGCGTCATCCCTCCTGTCATCATTACAGTCAAACAATGTTCTTCTAGTACACCATATACTCTGCTATCAAACAACAATAATGAGCTTAGCTAACTTATTTTTTGCGGGGGAAGCTTAAGTAACAAACTAACGAGACATCTACATCAATTAATCCAACATTTGAGCTGACAACGTCAGCAGTTTTCCAGATCAGAATAATCTTCCAAGCAAACCCCAGCGCCGTCAGCCTCAGCAGGCATTTGTTTATTGACCAGGCCTCCGTTTGACCTGGAATCCTCATCCTAGCTCGTGTTATCTTTTGTTTTCGCATCTTCCTATCCATTTCCATCCATGAACCGGCAGGTACTAGTCTACGCACTCAGACTGGCGGCATCGCCAGCTCGCGCGCCCACAGCCTTGGCGTCGCAACATATAAAGCGCGGGCGAGACGAGGAGGACACTAGTGCAGAACCGGGCATTAGCACCGGTTCGTAAGGCCCTGTAGTACCGGTTACATAACCGGCATTAAATTGTGGTCACTAAAGGTCCTCCCCCTTTAGTACCGGTTCAGCACGAACCGGTGCTAAAGGGCAACCACGTGGCACGAGCCAGCTCCGGAGGCCTGGAGCCCTTTAGTACCGGTTGGTAATACCAACCGGTACTGTAAGGTTTGGAGGTTTTTAGTTTTATGATTTCTTTTTCATTTATTTTTGTGTTTCCATTTTAATTCTTTTTCTTTGCTGGTATTTTACGATACTACACATTGTACACGTTATGCATATATATATATATATATATATATATATATATATATATATAATTTCTAGTAGAACCAATCATGCATATATATATATCATCAATGTCTCACAAATCACCATATTAATTAATTCACACATACACACATGTATAGCTATATACAATTTCTCCTACATATGAATGTTGCCTTCGGAGCCAGTGGCATTAGCCTAATTGGTGCCTTCGGAGCACGATGACAATTGGAAGTGATTTTCATGGGGGCGGTAGCGGGTAATAGAATTCTCCATTCGGATTTATGACCTGGTCGAGCAAAAATCCCGCTATTTCCTCTTGAAGTGCTTCTACGCGCTCCCTTTCTATGAGCTTCTCCCGCACCTCTTTGAACTGTTAAGAAGGAGATCAATATGCATGTGTATTAGTTGTGTGACTAGATATCGATAATGGTGTAAAAATTGTGAATAGTGTTGTGACAAGCGTACCCATTGCTGTCTTTGAGATCTGCTCCTTTCGGACGCCATCATGCGAATGTTCTCGCAAACGCAGAATGCACACAGATCAGTCCCCTACGCCTGCTTCAGGGCCTTTACGAAAATGGAATTTGATCAGATAATAATTAAAAAAGCATGATAATTAAAGAGATGGCAGCTAGCTAGCTAGCTAGTACTACTTAATTACTTACCTTGGGTCCAATCCATTTAAGCTTTTGTTTCCATTCACCTTCCGTGACGCTGATGAATCTTTCCCAAGCCCTGCCCGCCGACAAGGAAAATGAATAAAGGGGTTATTAAATAGTTCATATCATGAAATGACGAACTAAATAGGCCGAGATATATAGTTAATAATGATTGAAATTACCTGTTGACTATCCCATACAAGATGTTATAGTCAGTTTTTTTTTAGATTAGTGAGTCCAGTACTTCAACTGTTCCGGCGTCAATTTTAATGATACACAAGACCCAGTGAAATCTGCATGCACACATGTTTACATGTCTTAATTAAGCGGGCATATGTAAGCAAAAACATGTAGCTAGCTAGTAGGCAAAAACAGAGAATTTGTAGTACAAGATAGTGTGACTCACTGGAAGTTGTAAGGAAGTAGTATATCTTCATTGTATTTGAGGCGCTTCAAGAACTCTAGCATGATGTCCTCTACTTCTTTTGCACAACGTTTATTTATCTTTCGTGTGTATTCACTAACGGTGTTTGGGTCAATGAACCCAATGCCAAAGCGTCCACCTTTTCTCATTTCATATATCTTCATCCTGCATAATACCACAGAAAAGAATATAGTGAGGATAATTATAGGTAATGATTGATCAAAAGGATCACTACAGCTAGCTTGAGATTTAAATTATAGAAAGAAATCACTTACAGACAATAGCAACTGACGATAGATTTGTCGAGTGCGTCTTGATTGTATAACTGAAACAGTTCTAAATACTCAACGGACACAGCTTTCTCATGGTAGTAATGGTCCTGCTTGACATTCACCATGAGGGACAATCGCTCAGAAATCTTGGTAATGTTCATGTACCATTGATGCAATTCATACATTCTCGTTGGGAGGTTCTTGACCTTGTCTGGCGCGACCAAAGGTTGGCCCCGGACATATTTCCGTTTTACTTCATCCTCTCTAAGCAAAGGCATGGGCTCGATCTCGAGGAGTTGTCCAACAGTGATGTTGAGAACTTCAGCCTGCATTATATGCTCCTCCGTTATTACCACATTTTCCACCTCGGGAACATGCACTGTTTGCCCACAATAATATTGGGCGCGCGTACTGTCACCTGTTGTTGGCACAACAAGCAAGGGGATCGATTGCGCCACCTGTTTTCCCAGCTAGGGAATGGTTTTCCCGCATTTTTTGGCAGCTGCTTCTTGTTTGCTCGATCCCGATGTAGACGTGCTCGCCTCCCTTTGTAGACGTGCTCGATTTAACTTCCTGATGTGGCGCTCATAGTTTGTGTCAACAGGCTTGGGAGCTGGTGGTTGAGCCATACGAATGAAGTGGTCAATCGTTTCCTCAGGCACTTTCTCCCTTGGCGGCGGTGGCGGTTTCGGTGCAAAATGGGCTTCCACCTCGGCCTTCGATATGGCTGTGATTTCCTCCTCGGACCTGTCATAAGACCTCTGCGGAAGAGGCTTGAGGCTTGGACCATATTTATATCGCTTGCCTCCGCCTGTACTTCCTGTACTACCTCGACTCGTACCGCTACGCACCATAGCTGCGGGGTGTCTCTTCTGCGATTGCTGAGGCGGCGGAGACGGCTGACGGGACTGAGTTGGACGAGGAGGAGTAGCCTGAGGTTGTGCCGGACTTGGAGGAGGAGTGGACGTCTGACGCTGTGGCGGACTTGGAGGAGGAGGATTGTCCTGACACTTTACCGGACTTGGAGGAGGAGGAGTGGCCTGACACTTTGCCGGACTTGGTGGACTTGCAGGAGCGGGAGTCTGCTGACTCGGTGGCGGACTTCGACGAGGACTCGGCTGACGCGGTGTCGGTGGCCTTGGAAAGATGATGCAATCCTTTTTCCATAGGATGATACGATGTTTGGCCTCTCCGAGAAAGCGCTCGCCGTCACCTCCAGCAATGTCAAGCTGTAGCCCCGAATATGGTGGGTCCACCACCTCATCAACCAAGACACGAGCATAGCCCGCTGGAATCGGGTTGCAATGGAAGGTTGCCTCGGGGGGATTTGTGAAAGCACAGCCGTCCGCCATCTTTATGGATATGTTCTTCATTTTGACGTGTAGCTCGCAGTTAGTGTTCTCCGCGATGTCACCCACGGGGTATCTACCCAGCATTGCGTCGTCCGGGACGGAACCCACGCTGCTTCTCGGCATGGATGGGTCGGTGCTATCCAATGCTGGATCATCCGCTAGCTGCTGCAGCTGCTGAGACCCCCTTTGATGGGTAAGTGAGTCGATCTGCTCCTGCTGCCGCTGGAATTTGACTGCCAATTCCGCTTGACTTGCTTCTAGGCCTTGAAGGCATTCATAGTCCCGCTTCCTCTGCTCCTCCTCCATCTTCCTCTTCTTCTCCTCCGCAATCTTCTTTCTCGCACGGGTTCTGTAGTCGTTGTTCCAGTCTGAAAACCCCTCATACCACGGCATAGCGCCCTTGCCTCGTGTTCTTCCCGGGTGTTCATGATTTCCCAGGGCACGCGTAAGCTCGTCGTTCTCTCTGTTGGGCTGGAACACCCCCGTTCGTGCCTCTTCTATTGCAACAATTATCGCATCGTCGGCTCCCTTCAGACTTGCCCTCGTCGAAACATTGCCTGTCTCCAGGTCCAACTCCCCCCCCATGCGCATAGAACCAAGTCCTGACCCTGGGGGGCCAGCTCTTAGTAGCCGGAGTGACACCTGCATCCTCCATCTCTTTCTCAGACTTATCCCACTTAGGCATTGCCACCGCATAGCCACCTGGCCCCAGCTTATGGAACTTATCCTTTTTTTCGGCATTCTTCTTGTTTATTCTTGACCGTTCCTTAGCTAATTCCGAATCCTTGAATTTCACGAAATCGTCCCAATGATCACGTTGGTTCTCCAGTGTTCCCTTGAATACTGGAGTCTTCCTTCCTCCCTTGACGTACTTGTTCCATTCACAATTCTTGTAGTTCTTGAATGCAGTCGCCATCATCCTAAGAGAAGCCTCTTTGACTTTCTGCACATCTGCTTCTGTGAAATGATCTGGTAGGGTGAAATGTTCCATGAGAGTATCCCAAAGCAGATCTTTTTGATTCTTGTCGACAAAAGTAACATCTGGACGTGGCTTTGCTGGCGCTCTCCATTCTTGAAGTTTGATCGGGAGTTGGTCCTTCACAAGAACTCCGCACTGACGAACGAACTTGTCCGCAATCTTCTTAGGCGCTAATGGTTTGCCAGTAGGGCCGCATGCCTCGATATTGTACTTTAAGCCCGGCTTCAACTTTTTGTTCGGGCCTCGTTTCGTCATTTTGCCTGAAGATTTGCTCGATCCGGATGGCTGAAAGAACAAAGATCGATTCGTTAATATATCTTCAAGTCATTTAAAACATGTGATGATCACCAGATGCCTGCTTATATAAATATATATACCTCGCCGGTGTTTGTTGTTTCAGGATCAACATGTTCTTCGTCATCGTCATAATCATAGTTCATGACTTCATCAATTTCGTCCTCGCGATCGAATATCATATCACCCTCTCCGGTGTTGTTTAGAAATTCGGAGCCGTCATAATCTTCTTCATTCTGATTATCATCTGGCCCGCGTATCATATCGAACATGGTCTGTTCTCCCTCTCTGTCGGTATTGTCTGCCATAGCTTTTGTTTAACTAATCCAAAAGAAATATAAAACAATTTAGTATTCAAATTACATTGTCTCGAATAATAGATATAATCTCGAATACATCGTCCAGAATAATAGATATAATCTCGAATACATCGTCTCGAATAATATATAATATTGAATAGTACATCACTGGCTATTAGCTAATAAAGATCGAATACTACAGAAGAATCTAGGACACTCGCGGTTCCTCCGGCGCGGGCGGTGGACACCCAAAGAGAAGGAACCCTCACAGGATCATAGCTGAAGTGAGATCCCCGAAGATGCAGCCATGTATTAGAGAACCTGCCGCCCTCTAACGCAACCATGTAGCGATGGACGTGCTCGTCCTCCTCCCTGACACGGTGACGTACCACCTCCGGCGGGGCCGGGTCCCTCCGCATCGAAACTGGCCCACGCGAACGCCACCAAATGAGATCAGGGTCGACGACGGGACCCGCGGCCGGGTTCCTCATCAAGCGGCGCGCCCCTCCAAGCAGCACCTCCCAGTGCCAGCCCGGCGGAGCCCAGTCCCGGACATGGGTCGGCTAGACGTCGTCGCGGACGGGTCGACGGCGAGGATGCGGTCCGGGCATCGTCGAGAACAAATACTAGCTATATGCCCGCAAAAAGTAACATTTTTTTAATGATTGGATTTTGATAACTAAAATTTCTAACATTTCTATATAACACTAATTATGCTAATCTAAATAATCTAAATAACACTAAAATTTCTAACATTTCTAACATTTCTATATAACACTAATTTCTAACATTTCTATATAACACTAATTATGCTAATCTAAATAATCTAAATAACACTAAAATTTCTAACATTTCTAACATTTCTATATAACACTAATTTCTAACATTTCTATATAACACTAATTTCTAACTGATTAAGCACTAATTATATCCATCTAACATGCATTCGTACATATATAATAGTGAAAAAATAATAATCTAAACTAATTAAACACTAATTATCTAAACTAATTAAACATACAAAATAGTAATCTAAATAATCTAAACTAATTAAAGACTAATTATCTAAACTAATTAAAGACTAATTATCTAATGCTTGTGTTTGTGTGTGTACGGGCTCGGGGCTGGAGGACTCACAGCGGGCGACGACGACGGCGAGGCGACGGCGAGGAGAGGCGACGGCGAGGCGAGGCGACGGCGAGGCGACGGCGAGGCGACGGCCGGGGCGGCGACGGCGGGGACGGCGCGACGGAGACGGGGGCGGCGACGGGGACGGGGGGCGGCGACGGGGACGGGGGCGGCGACGGGGACGGGGGCGGCGACGGGGACGAGGGCGGCGACGGGGACGGGGGCGGCGACGGAGACGAGCGGCGACGTCGGAGACGATCGAGGGCGGCGGCGACGGCGACGAAGACGACGGAACATAGGCGAAAACAGAGGGAAACTGAAATTTTCGTAGCAGTTGTATATATAGAAGGCATCTTTAGTACCGGTTGGAGCCACCAACCGGTACTAAAGGTCTGTTTTGGCCAGGCCAAGCGGCGGGAAGCGACCCCCTTTAGTACCGGGTGGTGGCACAAACCGGTACTAAAGGCCCCCCCATTTAGTACCGGTTTGTGCCACAACCCGGTACTAAAGGGGGTGCGCTAGCGCAGGTGCGGTGCGGAAGTTTAGTCCCACCTTGCTAGTCGAGGGGCTATCGCACTGGTTTATAAGCCCCAGTACGGTAGCTCTCTCGAGCTCCTCTCCTAATCAGGCCTACTGGGCCTACCTGTCCTCCTCGCCTTGTGGGCCTACTGGGCCTTCGCGGGCCTGCATCCTGGCCCAACGAAAGGTTGTGTCGCTAGTCGTATGCAGGCCGCTTTGGCCCAGTAGGCGGGCTTTTTTTTCTTAATTTTTTTTTTGCTTTATTTTTTTGTTTTATTTATTTTTGAGTTGTTTTTTTGCTGTATTTAGAGTTTCTTTGTGAATATTTTTGCTTTAGGTACAAAAAATTACAAACTTTCTGTTAGTGCCGGTAGATTTCAAATTTGAATAGTTTAAATTTTGAATTATTTGAAATTTGTGTGAATCACTAGTTTGTGAATAACTTAACTTTGAAAAAAGTTTTTTCAGTGATTCTTTTTTCTTATGTTTAATATTAGTGTGTTTTATCATTATATTCAATTTAGTAATGCTTAGGTTATTTAAAAAATGAAATGCCTTTGTAACAGTTCAGTTTTCGTCGGAAACCCTGATACTTCGAAAGAGATTGTCCATTTTGTACACGAAGTGCATCCAGTTTTTGCCGTAACCCTCTCTACTTTCTTGCACATGCTATTTGTATGAAATTATGATACCATGCCAACTTTCAGCCTTTTCTGAGTTCATTTGAATTGCTTTTCAATTTCAGGGTCATTTAGCTGGAAAAAAATCAGTAAATGCATGAAAAGAATTTGTTTGCACATAAAATTTCTTCGCATTTCAAATGCCAAAACACATAACTACCCTAACTATTACAGACATTCCCTCCTGGGTGTGAAACATAGAAGAAAGTGATGATAGTGAAGCCGATCACATCCCAGATCTTTGGGTGTGAAATTTTTTCTTCGCGTGTGTCCTTTTGCGCCGTAACCATGGAAAATCTTCACCATTTAACGGGATGCTCGGGTCAATATTCAGTGTGAATGGAGCAATTTCATCAAACTTTTCATAATCTTCTGACTTGTCTGTCTTGTCATCCACTCCCACGATATTTCTCTTCCCAGAAAGAACTATGTGCCGCTTTGGCTCATCGTACGATGCATTCGCTTCCTTATCTTTTCTTTTTCTTGGCTTGGTAGACATGTCCTTCACATAGAAAACCTGTGCCACATCATTGGCTAGGAGGAATGGTTCGTATGCATATGCAAGATTATTGAGATCCACTGTTGTCATTCCGTATTGCGGGTCTTCCGTTACCCCGCCTCGTGTCATATTGACCCATTTGCACCGAAACAAAGGGACCTTTAAACCACGTCGATAGTGAAGTTCCCATATGTCTTGTATATAACCATAATATGTTTCCTTTCCCGTCTTGGTTTCTGCATCAAAGCGGACACCACTGTTTTGGTTGGTGCTCTTCTTATCTTGGGCGATCATGTAAAATGTATTACCATTTATCTCGTACCCTTTGAAAGTCATTATATTCGAAGATGGTAACTGGGACAGCAAGTACAGGTCATCTTCAATAGAGGTGTCATGCATGGTACGTGTCTGCAACCAGTTGGCGAAACTCCTGGTTTGTTCACGTGTAATCCAGTCATCAGACCGCTCCGGGTGTTTGGAGCGTAGCAAATTCTTGTGTTCATCCATATACGGAGCCACCAAGGTGGAATTCTGTAGAACTGTGTAGTGTGCTTCAGTGAGAGAATGTCCGTCCATACATATTATTTGTTCCCCTCCTAGCGTGCCTTTTCCATCCAGTCTGCCCTTATGCCGCGATTCAGGAACACCAATCGGCTTAAGGTCAGGAATAAAGTCAATACAAAACTCAATGACCTCCTCATTTTGATGGCTCTTGGAGATGCTTTCTTCTGGCCTAGCACGGTTATGAACATATTTCTTTAAGACTCCCATAAACCTCTCAAAGGGGAACATATTGTGTAGAAATACAGGACCCAAAACGTTAATCTCTTCGCATAGGTGAACTAGGACGTGCGTCATGATGTTGAAGAAGGATGGTGGGAACACCAACTCGAAACTGACAAGACATTGCACCAAATCATTCTGTAACCTTGGTATGATTTCTGGATCGATTACCTTCTGAGAGATTGCATTGAGAAATGCACATAGCTTCACAATGGCTAATCGAACGTTTTCCGGTAGAAGCCCCCTCAATGCAACCGGAAGCAGTTGCGTCACCATCACGTGGCAGTCATGAGACTTTAGGTTCTGGAACTTTTTCTCTGCCATGTTTATTATTTCCTTTATATTCGACGAGAAGCCAGACGGTACCTTAATACTGAGCAGGCATTCAAAGAAGATTTCCTTCTCTTCTTTGGTAAGAGCGTAGCTTGCATGACCCTGATGTATGCCGTCTTCTCCGTGCATACGTTGCTGGTCCTCCCGTGCCTCAGGTGTATCTTTTGTCTTCCCATACACGCCCAAGAAGCCAAGCAGGGTCACGCAAAGATTCTTCGTCACATGCATCACGTCGATTGTGGAGCGTACCTCTAGCTCTTTCCAATATGGCTGGTCCCAAAATATAGATTTCTTCTTCCACATGGGTGCGCGTCCGTCCGCGTCCTTCGGAACAGGTTGTCCGCCAGGACCCTTTCCAAATATCACCTTCAAATCCTTGACCATATCATGTACATCAGCACCAGTACGGTGGCGAGGCTTCGTCCGGTGATCCGCCTCACCTTTGAAATGCTTGCCTTTCTTTCTTACGGGATGCCTGCTCGGAAGAAATCCCAGGTACACATTCTTCTTACAACTATTCAAATATATACTGTCGGTATCATCCAAACAGTGCGTGCATCCGCGGTATTCCTTGTTTGTCTGTCCTGAAAGGTTAATGAGAGCAGGCCAATCATTGATGGTCACGAACAGCAACGCCTTTAGGTCAAATTCTTCCCCCATGTGCTCATCCCACGCACGTACACCTGTTCCATTCCACAGTTGTAAGAGTTCTTCAACTAATGGCCTGAGGTACACATCAATGTCGTTGCCGGGTTGCTTAGGGCCTTGGATGAGCACTGGCATCATAATGAACTTCCGCTTCATGCACAACCAAGGAGGAAGGTTATACAAACATAGAGTCACAGGCCAGGTGCTATGGTTGCTGCTCTACTCCCCAAAAGGATTAATGCCATCCGCGCTTAGACCAAACCATACGCTCCTTGCGTCATCTGCAAACTCCTTCCCGTATTTTCTTTCGATTTTTCTCCACTGCGACCCGTCAGCGGGTACTCTCAACTTTCCGTCTTTCTTACGGTCTTCTCTGTGCCATTGCATCGCCTTGGCATGCTCTTTGTTTTGGAACAAACGTTTCAACCGTGGTATTATAGGAGAATACCACATCACCTTGGTAGGAATCTTCTTCCTGGGGCGCTCGCCCTCGACATCACCAGGCTCATCGCGGCTGATCTTATAGCGCAATGCACCACATACCGGGCAAGCGTTCAAATCCTCGTACTCACCGCGGTAGAGGATGCAATCATTAGGGCATGCATGTATCTTCTACACCTCTAACCCTAGAAGGCAGACAGCCTTCTTTGCTTCGTACGTACTCTCGGGCAATTCGTTGTCCTTTGGAAGCATATCCTTTATCATTACCAGCAACTTTCCAAATCCCTTGTCAGATACACCATTCTCTGCCTTCCATTGCAGCAATTCTAGTGTGGTGCCCAGCTTTTTCTTGTCACCTACGCAATTCGGGTACAACAATTTTTTGTGATCCTCTAACATGCGCTGCAACTTCTTCTTCTCCAAATCACTTGCGCAGTTTCTCTTTGCATCGGCAATGGCCCGACCTAGATCATCAACGGGCTCATCTGATGCCTCTTCTTCAGCTTCTTCCCGCATTGCCGGCTCAGCTTCTTCCCGCATTACCGGCTCAGCTTCTTCCCCCATTGTTGTATCATCGTATTCAGGGAACCCATGGCCAGGATAGCTGTCGTCGTCCTCTTCTTCTTCATTGTCTTCCATCATAACCCCTCTTTCTCCGTGCTTGGTCCAAACATTATAGTGGGGCATGAAACCGGACTCAAACAGGTGGACGTGAATGGTTCTTGACGTAGAGTAATTGCGACCATTCTTACAGCCAGCACATGGACAAGGCATAAAACCATCCGCCCGCTTGTTTGCCTCAGCCGCAAGCAGAAAAGTATGCACGCCCTCAACGAACTGGGGAGAGCATCGGTCATCGTACATCCATTGTCGGCTCATCTTCATTATACAACACCGAATAGACCAAATTAATACAAGTTCATACATAAAGTTCATACAACACTTAAATGCAACAAACAAATAACTCTCTAGCTAAAGCATTTAAATGCAACAACAAATGCGATCAAGATCGCAACTAAGGTAACAATTGATCCAACAGCATAATGATACCAAGCCTCACTATCGATGGCATATTTTCTAATCTTTCTATTCTTCAAGCGCATTTTCTCCATCTTGATCTTGTGATCATCGACGACATCGACAACATGCAACTCCAATTCCATCTTCTCCCCCTCAATTCTTTTCAATTTTTCTTTCAAGTACTCGTTTTCTCTTTCAACTAAATTTAACCTCTCGACAATAGGGTCGGTTGGAATTTCCGGTTCACATACCTCCTAGATAAAAATATCTATGTCAACTTGTTGGGCATAATTTGTCATAAACACGAAATGCAACAAATAGTTTTAAAAGAGAATATACCACATCCGAATCATAACAAGGGCGAGGGCCGACGGGGACGGATATCAAAACCATGGCACTATGTATAACAAACAACATACGGGTAAGATAATTATTACATGATTAACTATATATCCAAATCACACAAACATCAATTTTTTATATAAAATTTCATGAACAAGAGGCTCACCACAAGGTGGTGCCGATGACGGGACGGTGCGGGCGATCGACGGTGGTTACGACGGAGATTTAGAAGGCACTAAGTAAACCACACCTACATATGCAAACTAAGTGTTATTTTTGACCTCAAATTGCATATAAATCAAATACTAGCACATATATATATTTCCTCCCAAATTACTAAACTCACAAATTAGTAACTATACAAAGCATGGGAAGAGCTAATCTAGCAATGAGAGATGAAAGGACAAAGTTGCTAACCTTTGTGATCACTTGAATGGATGGGGGCCTTCAAATCTTGACAAATTTTGGGCAAAATGTGTGATGAGCTCGAGGGGAGAAGAGGAAGAACAGAGAGGAGAGGACAGGGGAAAGGGGGAAGAACAGAGCGAGCTGGACGAAGGGTTTATATGCAGGAGGACCTATAGTACCGGTTCGTGGCACGAACCGGTACTAAAGGTGCTGGAGGGGGCCCAGACTGACAACATCCTGCCACCACCCTCATTAGTACCGGTTCGTGGCACGAACCGGTGCTAAAGGTTAGCCACGAACCGGTACTAATGAGAGCGGCCCGGCTAGCCGTTGGAACCGGCACTAATGTATACATTAGTGCCGGCTCTAATACAAACCGGCACTAATGTGCTGCACGTTTGACCCTTTTTCTACTAGTGGGAGGAGGTCAGACGTGCAGTGCAGAGCTATATTAGACAAGTAACAAGAAGCAACCGAGACTCACTCGATCCTGTCGAGATCGTTCGTTTAATCAGCTTGGATTGATTTCATGGCGCGCGGGAAGGTGGCCGAGTGGATACGGAAGCGTACGATGCCAAGGAAGTCGGCGGCCAGGTGCGGGGGCAGGGGCAGCGGGGCGTCCGAGCCGATACTGTCGAGCGAGGCTGCGCCGGAGAGCTGGAGCACTGCCAGCAGGGCGCCAAGAAAGGTGGCCGGGAACGGCGACGCCAGTATTGGCGCCGCAACACAGGCGCATCCGAAGTCCAGGGAGACCGCCTTCTTGTCGGCGATTTTGCAGTGGCGGCCGGGCGTGAACGTGCTGGCCGTGCTCTGGGAGCAGGTGGGGTACCACCTGATGTGGCTGGTGGAGTCCGTGGTGGTGGTTGGGAGGCTCTGCTTCTTCCTCATGCGCTTCGGCTTCAAGCAGCTCTGAGTCCATTTCTCCCCTTTCCGCCATGGTGTTGAGGGTGGAGGAGCAGGTTGCGTTGACTGTTTTTCCCTTCATTTTTCTTTATTTTGTGCAGCCTCGTTCGCCGTTTTCCCGAGGCATTCAATACCTAAAGTTGTAAATGCCCTTCGGCCCCACTCCTGTGTATAAATAAATTTCTTCTTTGGTTCTGGCTAAATGCATATGTCTCATGATCATAAGATGTTCAGGTATTTCTTTTTCTTCTTTTGAGCGGATCTTATTTGATCTGAATAGAACGCACGGCTGCCGTGTCATCCTTCATGGGCAGCACGGGAGAACCGTAGCCGCTGCGCCGTAGGGAGGCCTTCCTCCACCAGCTCCCGCACCACCGCCACCAGAGGACTGGGCAGCAAAGCCGGGTTGGGCCCCGAGACGGTGGCAGCGGGGCAGATTCGTCCCCGTCCTCCTCCCCCCCCCCCCCCCCCCAGATCCCATCATGGTGCGGCTCGGAGGGGTCTCTCCGGAGGTTGCGCCCAGTCCGGAGAGTGTTGCGGCATCCTTGGTGAGGCGCACGGATTTCGCCGTGTTGCCCGCCCTCTGACTTGCGAGCTCAGATTCCTCGATCACGAGCTGCAATGCCTTGCCATTTTTGCGGCTGTGGCGGGTGTCTATCTCTCCCGAGTTCAAGACGACGGATGCCCTCGCGGAGGAGGTCATCCTCCGGGTCAGAGGGCAGCGTGATAGGCGTGGACCACCAGGCCCTCCAACCGGACATGCTAGATCTGGCCTCGGTTGTGCGGCATACACGGCGAGCTGCCCTTTCATCAGATTCGGGGAGCCGCCATCGCGGGCTCGGCAGTGCGGGCACGAGCTCACAGCACGGCCGGTTAGAGCAAGGGGCGGAGGTGACGGGCGTGGAGCGCGTCGTGTCAGTGGGGACTGCGACAAAGCGTGCGGAGCTTGAGCTAAGCTGCTGGACCATCGGGGTGGGTGCAGAACACGAGCTCCCACCCCTATCCATCCATGATCGACGGAGGTCAAATCGAACGCCAAGCTCCTCATCTCCAAGGTGAAGTTGGATTCCTTCTTGAGAAGCACGTCTCAGTCGACGGTGTCAAACTAGTTGCCAGATCTGTCGCCAGACCGGACTATCGTGGCGTGGTGAGGGGAAGGGATGGGGATTGAAGCAGAATGGATTGTGAGGAGAGCGATCAACACTGGTCTAGGGTTTGGTCTAAGGTTGTGTAGAGTGGGGCCGGACGGGGCAGGCCTGGGTCGTTCCCACATGGCGACCGCATCAAGGTACATCCAGACAGCCCCATATCTGCCACATATGGGCGACATTTGGGGAGTGTTGGACAACCCGGACAATTGGGCTTGGTGTGGGGGCCAGTTGGGCAGCCATTTTGTGACCGGCCAATCCACCCAGATGTTTATTAAGGGTTTAAGGGTTCAGGTATACACATGCTATAAGTGCTCTAAAGTAAAATTCTTAAAGTAATATATCATGTAAAATTGCTACAAAATTCCTTTAATCATAGAAATTACCAAAAAAAATTGTAGGATAGTAATTCCATTGTATCAGTATTCAAAGTATTTTTGATATGTCATTCCGGACAATCTTGAACTTGTGATTGATGTGCCTAAATTGCCGATGGTGTGTGAGACATTGCACTTTGTAATGTATCTGTGCCAATGAACTTGTGATATATTTATTTGACAATGAACTTGTGATAAATGTTTGATGATACGTATGTGTCAATTGCTTTATGATGTGACATGACATTTGTGAAATGCTATATGAATGGTGATATGTGCCTCTGTTTACTATACTCCCTCCATTCCACAATGTAGTGCATATAGATTTTTCTGAAAGTCAAACTTTGCCAACTTTGCTCAAGTTTATAGAGAAAGCTATCTATATCTACATGTACATTATGAAAATATAACTCATGATGTATCCAATGATGTGTATTTGGTATTCTAAATGTACCTATTTTTTTCTATAAGTATGGTCAAAGTTTCTAATGTTTGATTTTTAAAAAAATCTATAGGCACTACATTATAGAATGGAGGGAGTATGTGCTATTGCAGGGCTGGCTGCAAAACGTTTTCCAACAAAAAGGTGACCACACCTTGCCGAGTGCCTCTAGTATATCTAGTGACCATTTGCCGAGTGTGGCACTCGGCAACATAGCTACATGGCATCCTCTGGTATACTAGATGACTCGTTGCGCCAATGGCGCAAAGGCCGAGAGGGAGCCAAGTATTGTGAGAATATTTAGACACCCAAGTTGAAAACCAAATGTGGCCAACACTCTCGTATCCTCTGCTTGGAAGCCGCCTTTTTTCACCGGATCTAGCATAGATACATGATTCTTCAAGAGCAAATTTTAGAGAAAATATAAAGCATGGAAGCCTTTAAGTTGTACTATTGAGACCATACCACCATATCTTCATTTAGTTTCTTTGGAAATCTAAAGGTCTAAGAGGACGGTACATGTGAGAAGCTGTGAATCCACAACAAAAAAACTAAACTAACTTCCAAACAAACATTTCAAGTTTGGAAGCCACAAAGAAGCAGCCCAGATCTCTCGTTGTAGTGCAGGTTCAAGAAAATGGGCTGAATGACCATCGTAGCAACATGTAGAAGCAGCAAAAATATAGGCTTGGTGTGTAACTGATCATGAAAGATAGCTTGGTCAGTTTCTCCATTGTTGGTTTATACTGAGCAAGAACATCATCCTACAGAGAAGAAAAATGGAGGACTGCTTTATTCTGCGGTACATCCACAATAGTACAGCAAATAAAGCAGTTAAATGTGCGCTAAGATGTAAGACCTTTTAGATCACTATTTTTGTGATCTAAAAGGTAAGTAGTGATCTTAAAGGTCTTGTATCAGTTTGAAGAGGGAGTACTTAATAAGACTGTAAGCCAGTACATCAAAGTAATGCCTGCTTCCCATTGATTTGATCAAACCAATATGACAAAGGGAAGGTGAAACTTCAGAAGACCATATAAATTGACCGCGATGTCTTAATTTAAAACTCTGAAATGAAGTAATAAACATGAAGTCTGAATGTTGTCACTAAAAAAGCATAAAAAAAGGCAGACCAGCCAACAGTGCATCATAATTAGTGGTTCATCATGGGCAAACCAGGCAGTCGTAGTAGCCTAATAACTTAGACGGAAAAAATGCAAGAAGTCAAAGCACTTCAAACCCATAGCAAATTCATAAATATAACACGTACACACATGAGAAAGAAGCACCAACAGGAAGACCAAAGTGTTCAACGTTCACAAGCTAGAGAAAAAATGCAGTTGTTCTTCACCAAAATCAGTTACAGCAGACATAAGTTCTTAACATGATCCAACCACAATTTCCACTTATAATGAATGAACATATGTCTGTTGATATGATACACAATAACCATAATGCATTCACTTACACCATTTCATAGGATTCACAAAGCAAAAAGTAGAAGATATAGTCAGTAGAAAAATTGGAGCCCACTCACAAGGAAGGCTCAGATCAGCATAAGGGAGCGGGTGGATCCTCTTTCTCCCAGCGCCAATGAAAGAAGGGACAGGTATGTGCTGCTCCATCGGGATGTCTTCGACCTACAGGGCGCACCATAATAAGCAATTGAGCATGCATTAATGCAAATAGGTGGAGGCAGAGCACCCCGGTGGCGGTGTGAGATTTGCGGGTACTTACCATCTGGCCGTGGGTGGCGAGGGAAACATTGGGGTTGGGCCAAAATAATACGGCACGCCATCGAGGTTGTGCCGCACACGGTTTGTCATCCTTGTAAACGTTTCTATTAAGTAAATGAGCATTTCACACATAATATCAGCATTTCTCTTAAGTCGTGAAATGACATTTCACCTCATATAATATCAGCTAATTAGAAGATTAAGTAAATGAGCATTGCACCTCATAACATCAGCATTTCTCTCAAGTCTTGAAATAAAATGAAATGACATTTCACGTGTATTCAAGTAGCTCTTCACGCTTCACCTGTTCACACAGATATAATGAATTAGTGGACTTGGACATATTTCCCTATCTACAGAGCTTAATAATGTGTGCATCACAGTGAGTTTTTCACCTCGCAAATATATGACTATATGAGAATACACACCTTGGAAAATATTTCCAAAAATAAGAACTACTAACAAAAGGCTATCTGTTTTTTCTTAGGAAATAGTTTCTTAAGTTTCTGCAGTATTGCCTGGGTAAACAGATACCGCATAAGCACTTCCCCAAATGCACGGGGTAAGCACAGTCAAGAGTTTTGCCAAAATGTCTTCATGAAGAACACATTTAGTTTCAAATATTCACAAGAATCTATTGGAGGCATAGCCATGTATGGTGTGACAGTAAGGAACATCTACAACTCAATTAGTTCTTGAAATAAAATTAGGCAGCGGTTCTGAAGACTGGCAGTTCATTCAAAAAATTCAGCCACCTCAGGAGTATATAGGTAACAGATGACGACTATCCAAAAGGCCATGTAACACAAGAAAAGGGGTCTACTGCACGCAGATATACTAGTTTGGCAAACAAAGAAAAACCGTGATCTATCCAGGAACAAAAAGCCTAATGTATTGATTTGGCAAACAAAGAAAGGGGTCTAGCGCACGCACATATAATTATGTATTGATTTTGATCCTGGCCTTTGCGATATCATTTTTGCTCAAAAAGACTGTCCAGCTCCAACTATGGCTCGAACCACTATTTTCAGAAAAAGAATACCAACTTATAGCCTTTGAAAAAAACAGTATAACAACACAGAAAAATATTAATATTTACCATCAAAGACGTAGGACTGAATTTGCTGTTGGGGGGTCTGCGACTCGTAGAATATGCATCATCAGCATTCTCCTCAACAACTCAGTGTTGAAACTGTACAGATCAGCGGAACAAACACATTATCCTGCAGGAAAAAAGAGGTCATCGATTGTTTCAAAAAGTACAGAAACAAGCAAAGATGTCGTTGCGCCACTGCAGCTTCCACGTCGCCTCGTCCGGCCATGAGAGCGAGAGCGTACATGACAGTGAGAGAGGATGGAGGTGAGGACGTGGGGACGGACCTCAAGGGTGGACAGACAGCAGCGCGAGGGTCAGACGAATCCGGCCGTCTCTGCAGCCCACGCTTCTCTTGCCGAGGACGACGGCGACGACACCATGGACCACCGTTGCGGCTCGAGCTCCTCCTGGGGTCGTCGCTGCACACGTGGAGACGGAGGCGGGGGGAGGAAGCGAATTTGCACCAATGCGGGAGGAGCAGGGCATAGGAGGGCCGTTCCTATGGACAACATCAGCAAATACAGGACATCTGCATCAGCTTTAGCATGCCATTAAATTAAACAAAAGGTTACAAATTCACTTCCAAACCAATGTAGCGTCTCAGATTTACACAAAAAATCTAAATAATTTGTTCAACACCCAAATTAGGAGCTAGTAACAACAATATAACCAACAAATTAATCACACAAATTAAAAGGGTAAACTAATAAAAGTTAGAGATATGCAGGCATGGAAGAAAAAGAAAACAAATGAAAGAGGGTCTTACCAGGAGCTTAGGTCCTTGACTGGAGCAAGAAGTAGAGCGGGCAATGCCCCTCTCTACTTTTTCATCATAGTCCATCATGGTATACTTGCACCACAACAGAACAGGCAACAAGAAATACTTTTTCATCATAGTCCATCATGGGAGCTCCCACAATACTTTCAGATCCATGGATGTGCAAGCACCAGAGTAAAATTGCATAAATATTTCAATAAATATTCTAATTTACCGAAGCTTTCCTTTTGAGCCTTAGGTTTTACATAACATTCCAGTAAATATTCTTTTACAGAACATCAATATTATAAATGATCCACAAAATAGTTTAACCTGACAATAAGTTTTCAGCTCAAGATAAGAAAAACACACACAAAGTACTATGAGATTGATCAATGGAAACAATATTGGTGTACAGGTTAATAAATAAAGAATCATCTACTCAAAAGTCAAAACAGGGCACCATTAATGGATGTCAAAAGCATGCTCGGCATGAAGTATATCAGCATGGTGCATATTTAGTTTTCTAAAATAAGGCATGAACAGTTCACTTTTTTCATCAGAGGGCTCCAGCAGGTTAAAATCACCTACTTAAAGCATTAAAATCACCTACTTAAAGCAGGTAAAGTAAGTGATATAAGTTGCAAACCATCAGCTGAACTAAGATGCTGGGCACGAAATATTATTTACACAGCAGTGTCAACAACATCACATGCCCAATCACTTTGAGCAGGCAGCTAAAAAGGAGCTAGGAAGGCATGATGAACCACATCAATAAACATGCAGGGTACATGGGCTTAAGCCTCAAGTACCATGTAAGCATCTCGTCAGCGAAATCGCCCGAATAAAAAAAGATTACCTACATCAAGATAATTGTAAGAAGAGTAAAAATGGAAAAGGGCGGCATTTAGATGCATAGAACATAAATAAGAGGTAGGCCTAGCTCCCCGCTGACGCTCTTGTATATGGTTAGAAGCAGAATCAAAGTACCAATAGCAGTGCAATTTAAAAGACGAAACACTACTACAGAAAGACAAAAAAAGATAATGAAATTTGAAGTAGCAATCATGGTTCAAAATCTGAACTAAATCAGAATTGAAATACGAGCTGAGGTCACCTCAGGCTCAACGCTAGTCCTTCATCACCAAGAGTCCAACATGACTTTAGTTGCAGAGAAAATTAAAATGTAAAAACGGTTTCATTTTTCTACAGACTCCAGGTAGAAACAAAATAACAAAATCACCGGCTCAGGATTAGGGAAAAACCACTGAAGTAGCAAATAGGAACCAGACAACAAAAAGAGATGGTGGAATTACTCGCTAAGAAAAAGATGTCATAAGGCGAAGAAGGTACAATCTCAAATAAGATATGTCTAAAGGGGAATGGTAATAGGAGAGCAAAAGAAGGCAAATTGATGAAAAAATAGGTACTCCCTCCCCCTCAGCGTATGATTACCTTCCAAGAAAAAACAGGTTGAAATCTACCATTCTTAAGAAGTTGCTCCCCACTACTCCCTATTCTCTCACCACTAGATCATGTCTGGCGCGCGTTGCCGCACCTGTAATTTTTGCAATATAATGATATGAATTTTCATAAAGGTGTAATGATATGAATTTTCATAAAGGAACCATAATATGGATTACTCTTCTGCTGAAATTTAGACTACAAATAGTTGATAATCTTTAATACTGTATTTAGAACCAAAACTATTTAAATACCAAGTAGCAGAGTGCATAGAATGGGAGTAACACCAAACTTAGATAATACAAAGTAATACTCTCTGCAATCCATATTAGTTGTTGCTCAAACCAATGTATCTAGCACTGAAATATGTCTAGATACATCTATTTCAGCGACAACAAACATGGATCGGAGGAAGTAATAAAATTTTTTTTACTAAAGAGTGTAATACCCTGTATGACATGCCACATAACAGAGTTGTAAAATGTGTAGATGAGAGCAAAATCGAGTAACCCAAATTCTCGTTCAGATGCCATAGCATCAACTCTTGCATAAATTATTTTCAGCTGGCTGAAACCAAGCACGGCTTTGAATCATAGTTAATCCAGATGACACATAAAGATAACTACAATATGAATGAAAGCACATAACTTCAATGGTATGGCAGAAAACTGTACATATCAACTTGTATATATATTTTTTCCTTATAAGGTCAGTCAATCAAGTAGTATATCAAGCATTTATCCAGTGAATCTAAAATTAGAAGAACTAACAATGATAGTTAAAACTCATGGAAGGAAAACAAAAGCCTGACCAACAGCTATATGTCATGTGAATCCTGATAACTCATTCTATCTCAGCATCAAATTATTTTCCTGCAAAGAGGGGGGAACCATTAAAAAAATATAGAAATCCCTCGCACCATACATATGAGCATGCATGTACAGTTACAGTGCTGTTGCATGTTAAGGAATAGTCAACTGGAAACATTATCTATAATTTCTTAGAGACAAATAGACATAGATAGCAGGAAATTTTCAGGTTCACTGTTAACAAAAACAGTGGAACCAAACACATCACTATCAAATACCATCAAGAACCAATTGGAAAAATACCGGGAATGCTGAGATAGTTGGCTATAAACACTAACTAATAAATAGAGATGTTAGAAGAGAATAACAGAGGATATTATATAAATGTGACATGCATGTAAATGAGACGTTATCTTTAGTGTCCTTGTTTGCAACTTTAGTTCATATCCATGCCTTAGTGATAAAGGAGACCAACTTGCAAAAACATGCCTCCACTAAGATCTGTTGGAAATCAAGTTGAATTTTGATTGTAATGTATGTAAAGAGGCGGCTTAATGGAAAAAAACACAGAATTACATAGCTTGACTGCAAATGAGCAAGGAAGACTGCATGCACGACCAAGCTGTATTAGGCTAGTACGAGTGCCAAATAGAGCGAAAACACAATAAATGAGCAGCACAGCATAAGCAGGAAAATCATTACAAGATGATCAGCATGTTCCCATGGCTTAATAGGTGTTGATCCCGAGCCCTTTACTGTTCTTAAATTATTCAGGAAACACAATGTTGCAAATTCAAGCACAAGTAACATAACATGAGGCATTCCATGCTAATCGGTACTTTTATCATTGGGATGAATACGATGTCTTCACCCACATATTAGTTTCTGTACATATAAATTTACATGATTACTAAACGACAAACGTACATTGCATGCTATGTAGTTACCTTTATTTAAGATTTTTTGTCATCTCACATAAAAAGGGCAATGCAGACCTTGCTCACGTCCTGCAAGGACAATAAAGGACAGTAGCAGCCTATTTTCCTATAATTAAACATGTCTCCAGAATAGCAAAACCGCAGTTAACCGTTGACTTGGCATTTGATTCATAAGTAATTGCAGCTACCATCATTCAGATTAGTACAAAGACCTGCAGTAAGCATGTATAGCAGATAAATGAGATCAAGCCATATGCAGACTGAAGAATCTGACTGAAGAACTGAAGAATTGTATGGGAGCTCACCAGTGACCAGCAGCTGGAAGTTTTCGAGTGAGGGCATAGGACAACCAACCTAATTCGCAGGTACTGACGCCCTATAAAACTGATCCAATGGCCGGTGCCGACCAGATTGCAAAACGGGCAGCTCGCCATCACAGGAGTAAACCTAGGTTTTGCAGAGATTTAATCAGGATGATTCTGGAGTGGCAGTGGACGCAGCCGATCCGAGGACAGCGGGGCAAGCAGCTGCGAGCACGAGGAAACGGTGGCGCTGTAGGGTTCTCCCCTATGGTAAAAGAGGAAGAGCCGCCGAGTGGGAATTGTGACCGGCCCAACCTTGAGGTCGCCCACATCGTCTGCACTCCTCCCTGGATGAGCATGGCGACGGCCTTGCATCCTTCCCTGATGATTGATTTGATGGCCCCTACATGCCTCTTCCCCTTCACCATAAACTAAAATCTAGATGTATCTTTGATCGGGCCCGCTCCAATTGTGAGGTTTGATTTTGTGGTCAATTTTTCAGAATTCGATTTGGTTCTTTGATCTCGTTCCCTAGGGTTTGCACTTGCCACATTGATTTCCCTTTCACACAGTTCTAATAAGACCATCACATGGGTTGATTTTTGAGAAAAGCAAGACTGAGACTGACCTGCGAGAAGAAGACTGTGGTGGCCACTGTCGAGGGGTCAACGCAGTCGCACCGCATATGTGAGATTGCGAGAGACAGAGTAGTTGCAGAGAACGGATGAGTCAGCACCACAACTTCTTTGCCAAGGACAGAGTAGTTACAATAAAAATTGACAACCACGAGAGGAGGCTCCAAGATGGAGATAACCACCACAAAAGGTGGGGAGATATACAGACCTGTAGAGATTGGATGAAGTGACGCCGGCCACCGCCATCGTTATGATTTCGTTTTTTTTCTGCAAGATTTGGAGGCTCAGCCTAAAATGACAGCGATCTGAGCAGATCCACTCCGCAATGGTGTGCTTGGCGATTCGCAATTCTACGGCCAAACACCGCCAGACATGAGGACGGGGAGTGAGTGATTAATCACCTGGTGATGAAGAACTTGATGTACTTGGCGATGGCGAAGCCGAGCAGCGCGATGACGATGGGGTAGTTGTGGAAGGCGGCGAGGTAGGAGAACCCCGATCGCCGGCGCAGCGCGATCCAACGGCTAGGGTTTCCATGGGGGCGCTGCGAAAGAGAGCTGCGGGGAGAAGACGAGGCTCCTGGGCACGGGAGCAGCGTATGTGCTCGGTTGCTAAATGGGCTGCCCGACGGCCCAGTTAATCATATGGCTTGCTTTCGGCCTCCGGAGCAGCAGGCCATAAGACAGCTGGGCCATGGCGGGACAAATGGCTGTACATGTGAGATCCGTCGACCAGAAACGTCCAGATCATGTAAACGGATGGCCAGAAATGTAAAGCGCTGAGGCTCGCTTTAGATGCGGTTATACTGTCCTTAATAATAAAATGCACACTGTCCACATCAGCTATATGCCACGTCATTATTCAGAGTTCCAACTACTCCAACTCAGCATACATGCCACGTCAGCAGTTTATTTGAATGCATGCGCAAAGCAGAAACGAGCAGCTCAATAGTCAGCCGAAGAGTAACAGCGATTAGTGGTTCAGTTATTGCATGATGCATTAATTGACCCGGTAGCATGAAGCAGAGTGCTAATTTTCTCTCCACGCCAACATTTTTTCCATCACCGCGTCTCTTCTCCTTCCTGTCTTCTCCACAGAAACTCCTCTCCCACTTTGTATTCTCCAATCCCCATTAAATCACGCCAGTGGAAAGGTTGCATTGGCACCTTTTCCTCCTCATATATCCTTCCCATCTTCACGTCCAACCCCTTGCATACCTCCCGTTTCTCCGGTGCCACTTGGTTTGTCATCTTCTCCTCGGCTACAGGGCAATGGGACGCGGGCCAAGCAAGTTCGATTGCCACCCACCCAGATCGTCGAGGAGCACAAGCAAATCAGCCTATGCGCACGATATTGCTCTTCTCTGGGTCCTCACCTCGCCGGCGGCCTCGGACACGCCGGACGCGGCTATCTGGACAGGGAGTGCAGGTTCTAGTGGGAGGAGCTTGGCAAGGAGAAGCTCGTCGGGACTGTGCTCTTTCACGAGCGACGCGTGTTCCTCTGCTGCAAGGCCCTGAGAAGTGGCGACTCCGAACACCTCTCCCCGCCTCCTTGTTGCAGCCATCAACGTTGTCTCTTCACTTATCTTCCCGTGTTCTTCTGCCATCTGCTCGGCACGCCGGCTTCTACAAGATCGGATGTCAATCCCCTGCCCTTGCTTCCGCTCCGGTAAGCTACCTGCATCATGGTGTCGTTGGAATTCGCAATTCTTTCAGATATTTCTTGCTCCCGTATGGAGGCGTCGGCAACTCCCCAACCCCGAGTGGAGCACCTGCCATAATAGCCCCCGTCAGCCCAAAGGCATCCCTCATCTGTCATACCACAAGCTACTCATTTTTTTTTTCTACATCCTTTGTTGAGCGATTAGGACTTGCAAAACACTTGTTTGCATTTTTAGGTGGAACTCTTTGGTATTGATGACTATGGCTTCTGCTTGCCTTTCTCATACATGGCAGCTAAAAGCTTTTTTTCCTCATCTATTTTCTCTCAGTCTGAATGTTTTCTTATCTATACTGAACCAATATATGGGCCAACTTTGGACAGGTGATGAAGTCTAGCTACTGTTTAATTAGTCTTTTGATATATTTGACAATCTTGCTACTGACTAGCAGTAGATTTCTTGAAGCCATATGTTGTTGGGCCACATGCATTCGGTGTCATTTTAGAACTGATCTACCCGAGTGAGATGGTTACACTGAAAACATAAATATGCACGTTATTTTAATTTTCATTTGTGCTCCTAATTGGTAGTAGTACTTTCTTTTTGTGAGGAGGGTAGTAGTTACGTTAGTTCTATCCGAGAATAATTAACAAAATAACCCGTTCCCCAGATTGTAAAGCAATTTTTTTTTGCGACATCAGATTGGTAAGCAAATATACTCCCATGTGGACAAATAGGGCAACCTGCGACTACACTAGAACAGGTAGCTACATCTGACCAGATTATTATTTTTCCTTTTTCAGTACCACTTTATTCTGCGTATCTGCAAATTATGTTCTAACTTCTAAACTCTCAACAAGTTCATCTGTCCATGTATAAAAACATATAATCTATTAATTCTCCCTATATCCTTTACATGCTACCTGTTATCAATTTTCTATTCATTGTTTCAGAATTACAGTGTGATATAGCAATTCGGTCAATAATAAATATTTATTTATTTATTTATGCTACAAACTAAAAAAATTGTTTGAGTACTATCTTTTTATTTGAACCTCAACGACCTTCGATGTAAAGATACGCAGCATAGTACTTTCATGGTGTTTTAGGTGATACTATTCTCAAGTGATATTCAATGAGTATGAGACATATATGTATCTCAATTACCGTGTCATTTTTGTATATTTTTCATATGGTGCTGGAAGTTAATTTTCTTCGTAGATAAACTACAATATCTCAAGTTGTTATTTAGAAATCCCGCAGCAACGCGCGGAGAATTGTCTAGTATGTACAAATATCGGGTCCCATGGAGCTCGAGCTCCAAAAGGCACTGGATAATAATTCAAAAACTGCACTAATAAAAATATGAAAATGGAAGTATGGTGAAAATACAGAGACAAAAAAGTCTCTTGCTAAATCCGTAGGTATAAAAATAAGGAACAAGACCCAACAAAGACATGTTAACAAAGTAGCATCAGTGAGTGCATTGCTCTTCACAAAAAAAGGAGCGCATTTTCGAAGAGAAGAGCATAAATGTTCCCAAACAACAATGAGGGTCATAGACAAGCTAGTACACCTTTTACACGTCAAGAAAAAATGTAAGAGCGGATCATCTCATCATATATACACCTAGCTCTTCTGATTTTTTTCGTAATATTTGATCTGGGGCATCTCATTCTTCCAAATACAATATGTGAAACCAACCTCTCCTGCAGTAATATGAAAACATATGCTCGCCACAGTCTTGGAAAATTATATGTGAAATACTAAAATGTTCCAGTACGCATTGATCTTAACTATAACTAAGACAAAGTAAGACCTATCTACATAGGTTCAGCACACATGATAACACGTAACAAAACAATAATGCTAACTAAGCAATGACTACGGCCCACGTGAAAAATTGAGATATCTAACTAATGCTTTGCTAAGGTACACAAGGACATATGTTAAGTAAAGGGTTCATGATCATTTAAGTAAAATAAAGAACTACCGAAGGAACTCAAGCCTCCAAGCTGGGGTCACAACCTTAGTAATTCATTGATAACAGAAACATGCTAATTAATCAAGCTAGTTATCCTGAAGCAAAATCAGTTCATTAAGTAGAGAATAGAAGTATTGCACTTTCTGTATCTATCATTGGTACAAAATAGCATATGCCCCACCACAGAAGAGTGCTAGGCTGTACGAAAGCAGCAGAATAAATGGCAGCAGCTAAAGAAAATGTGCTCGCAGCAAGACCCTAGGCACCAACTCATTGGAAATTGATCCTATGGGTAAAATACAATGATATCTAGGAATCAAACCAGTCTAATTTATAGTAAACTGTTGAAGCTTTGTAACTATAGCAACAGGTAATAAGTAGATATTGGTGTAACAGCCGCAGTAGGTACAACTACCTAATGCCATTGCGACAAAGAAAATGCAATGGCTCCTGTGACTGCCGTCCCAAAACTGAAGAAAACATCAAATAAATTGAACCATCATGAACTTCGGTTGAGGAATCTATGTAGCTGAAGGTATTCATTACAGGGTACCATTTCGATAAACACAAGAAATAGTCATCGATTGGTGATCATCTTAGCCCTCCATGTTCTGAACTGAAGTGACATGAAGAATCACAGAACATTCTGCCGTTACGAAGATGTTAGTTAATTCCCTTTCCAATCTGTACAAATCCTCGCCGCACAACATATTCTTATGCATGTATATATAAACATTGACCGTTGATTTGTATCGTTCTGCTCAAAATTTACAGCCTATTGAACAAACCCAGCTGAAAAAGTAATTTTGTACCCAGCAACAGTCTGTGTGTTCTTTTTGAATCACACAAAGGCTGACTTGAAAGCGATAAATTATAAACATTGTCAAACTATTCAGTCATGTGCTAAGATAAACATCGACCTGGGGAACTTGTTACATCCTAAAAACAAATAACAATAGACAAAATTTTATCATTGCTAAGTAATTCATGAACCACAATACGTTTTAAGAATCCGCTGCAGCTTGAAAGCAAACCTGAGTGTTCATGGGGCATCGAAGAAGTTTTAATCAAAAGTATTTCTCGAAGCAAGGAGTACTCCCTCACTGAATGGCCTATATGGAAATGGCCAAAAACTATTGGTCGAGGTTACTTTGTTATCAAATTGAATATCAAACATATGTGCATTTAGAATATTAAAGTTACTTTGTTATCAAATTGAATATCAAACATATGTGCATTTAGAATATTAAAATGAGAACCTCACTGAACGTAATCATCATGTTTCATGGAAAATGCTAATAGGAAACTAATAAAATGATCTTTTAATCAATTCCAACAGGATCAATGTAAGGCAGAAACTTCAACTACTACAGAGAAATGATCAAAACTTAACTGAATCAAGAGGAGGTGGAGGCGCAGGAAAGTTTGGGGAAATTCTTTGGGGCTCCTCGGCTAGCAGTCGTCGTCCAGGTCCTCCTCTGGCGGCTTCATCGCAGCGGGCCCGTGAGCCTGGGAAGGGCTCCTCCTCCTGCTCCTGTGTCGCCGGTGCCTGCTGGGCCTGGGTGTGGCGGAGGAGGAGAGCAAACCTAAAAAAATAGGAAGAGCTCAGGGCACCATGGGGAGATGGGGAAATTAGAAAGAAAAAGCTCACCTGTATCAGCATCCCCTCCATGAACTGGGAGTTGTACTCGATCTCTCCTCGCTGTGGTGGGTGCTCGACCACCCGTCATCCCGTGGCCCGCCTAGCCCGTGTACCCGTCTCCACCGTGCTGAAGAGATTGAAGGAAGAAGAGGAGCAGTGAGGAAGAGAGGAAAAGAGAGAAGGAGAACTCATCGGAAGCCGAGGGTATTTGGAGAGGAAGTGCAGAGGAGGGCGCGGTCGCTGCCTCACCCTGCACTGCGTGCTCCTCCCGCTGCTTTCGTCATCCGCGCACTCCAGCACACCACAGAAGCCCGCCGCTGTACTCCGGCACACCGACAGATGCCCGCCGCTGTTCATCCCGATGACCCTACCGTGCTAGCGTGGAGAAGGGGATGAGAAGCGGCGACGGCACAGGAGAGAGAAGAAGAGGAGAGGCGGCAGCGGCAGAAGGGGAGGAAGAGGAGGCAGGTCGAGGAGAAGGAGCGAGGGTCGTGTGCGGGCTAGGTTTTACACCGTACGACCGCTGCAGTCCACCCTTTTTGGACCCGAACTTACGCACGCAACACACTGCAACGCCGGCCCCGCCCATATGCCTGGCCCAGCCGTCATCTGCTCAAAACTGAAATCATGGCGTGAGTTTAAACCAATGGCTGGATGTTTGACTGAGAGGTAAAACGTACAGAAAACTTTACAGCGCGGCGGAACGAGCGACCCAGATCGCATGCGCGACGCGAAGGCTCCAGGATAGCGGGTAGTTTAGCAAGGTTTATATGTTCAATTCTCATCATTTCCCGAGCTCTAGGTGACCATTTGCCGAGTGTGGCACTCGGCAACATGGCTACATGGCACTTGGGCAAATTTCCGTAAAGTAAAATAAACTAACATAGCTACTTGCCGAATGTCATCGCTCTTGGCAAGACAAACCATGTGGCAACGCCTGGGATCATTACAAGACCTTTGCCGAGAGCCTTGGGAAAAAAAAATCGGTAAATCGTTCCTGTGTTTTTATAATTTTTTTATAAAAAGAATATGCGGAGTCATTGCGGGACACTCGGCAAAATAGACCCCACTGTCACAGAGCCATCAACCGCGGGCGGCAGGTGCATGTGGCGTCTTCTTTTTCAAGGCCCGCGCGTGAACTCTCTGTAAAAGGTCTATAAGGCTGGTCGTAATGGTAGTATCATAGCTAGTATCATGCATGCTAACTAGACAATTTTGATGAGGTGTCATAGTATTAAATGAAGAAAAAGAGGATGTAGTATCATATTATGATACCATATCATAATAAATGTTATGCTACTTTGTGTCATGCATGGCAATAAATAGAGTACTACATGATACTAAAATATGATACAATGCATTAGGGATGTACTCCCTCCGTCCGAGTTTATTAGGCCTAAAGACAACTTCTCTTAGACCAAGACACATAGTAATTTGCTCATATAATTCTTCCATTCCACTCCCAATGCACTCTCTCACATGCATGCAGCCAATGAAAAAACACGCATGAAGTGTATTAATTTTCCAGTCATGGCACCAACAACAATGACTTTCAATGCAACAAATGAAATGGTTGAATGCATGCACCTTTCCAAAGTGAGGCCTTATAAAAAGGGACATGCTTGTGATGCTATGAGGCCTAATAAACCCGGACGGAGGGAGTAGTATCATACACTAGTATCATATGCATGATACTAGTATATGATACTCCCCATTACAACCAGCCTAAGCCGAGTGTTCTTGTTTGCCAAGTTTTTGAGAGCTTTCTCGGTAAAGGGTGACAATTGCCGAGTCTCTGTCTTTTCCGAGAGTTGCACTCAGCAAAGAATTGATTTGTTACGGATTTCCCAGCAGTGATTTAATGGAGTGTCCTTTTTTGAAATATAAACTCGTAGCATCGCATTATTTAAAAAAAACAGTCGTACAGTTAGTCATCACCTGCATGTTAGCGTCATCGCTCCTGTCATCAGAGTCAAACAACGTTTTGCAGACATGAGAGACGATGAAGCGATCAACGGAATAAATTTGGCTTGAGCACCACGGCGGCATACTCCACTATCAAACAACAATGATGAGCTTAACTAACTAATCCTAACTAACTAACGGGACATCTTAATAATTAGTTAATCCAGACTTCTCCGATCCACTTTCCAAGGCATCTATCACAACGTCAGCATTTTGAGCATTTCTTCAGATCGGAATGTTCCCAGGAAACCACGCAGCCGTCGGGCTCAAGCAGAGGCATTCGTTCATTGACCAGGCTTACGTACGTCTGACAAAGAATCATTTTTCGTTATAGTCGCCAACTTATAAACCTTGATCAGGAGTTAGACGTGCAGAGGTATAGCTAGCTAGCAAACAAGCAACAAAGAACAAGAAGCAATTGAGGACTCGATCGTGTAGAGATCGTTCGATAAACTTGGATTGACAAGATTTGATGGCGCGCGGGAAGGTGGCCGAGTGGATTCGGAAGCGTACTATGCCGAGGAAGCCGGCGGCTAAGCGCCAGAGCAGTAAGAGCGGGGCGTTCGAACCCATACCGAGGGAGGCGGCGCCCGAGACCTGGAGCAGTGCCGTCGGCGGGGCGCCGGTGCCATCACCTAGGAATGGTGTCGCTGCGCTACTGGCGCATTCGAAGTCCCGGGCGAGCGCCTCCCTGTCGGTGCTTATGAGGTTGCGGCCGCGCGTGAACGTGGTGGCCGTGCTGTGCGAGAAGGTGGTGTACCCCCTTATGTGGCTGGTGGAGTCCGTGGTCTTGGTGGGCAGGCTCTGCTTCGGCTTCAAGCAGCTCTAAAGCTCATTCCTCCGGTTGCCGCCATGGCTTTTTAAGTGGAAGAGAAGAAGTGTGCGTTGCATGGACTTTATTTCTTTGTTTTTTCTTGTGTGCAGATTCGTTTGCCATTTTACCGAGGCTTTTGATCCGTGACAAGTTGTAAATGCCCTCGGCCCCCGTCTTGTGTACAAAGCCTTCATTTGTTCCAGCAAAATGGAAACGTCTCACGATCATAAGATGTTCGGATATTTCTACTTTCAGCCTATGAAACATGGGATACCCTCGCTCAGCTCCAAAGATCGACTATACCTTCGGTTGTTCTGTGAGGCCCTCGCTCAGACACACTTCCTGCTCACCCCTTAGACAAGCTTGGTCCATAGGGAGCAAAATTGTTGGATTTGAAGGACTGAAAGGCCATGTCAAAGCTTGCAATTTGCACATATATTTATACATTATATTCAGTGCTTGTTCAGTGCCTAGTACGTACCATAGCTATAGTTTAAAGTTCTGATGCTGTCAAGATAATGTCGAGCAACAAGCAGGATCAGATTCAATAAAACCTCGATAAGCCCTTTTTTTTCTTGCTGGGAATGATGCATTTGGCTCAGCAATACAGATGAATTTGTATCTAACTTTTTGAGGCCGTCAATGGACAGAAATCGGTAAAAGAAGAAGGATACAGTGTACATTTTACGAGCGTGATGGTAGTGTGTTTCATGATATAACTATAACGGCAAATGATATCTCTTGATTTTCTGAAAGCATGCACCAGAAATGCTCGGCGGGCGCACCTTGCTGAAACCAAAAATGGCTGTTGTATTTCGTTTTTTAAATCAAAAGTGTATGCGGAAGAGTAGAGTGTAGACTTTTTTTTTTTGAGGATCGAGCAGAGTGTAGACCTTATGGTGTGTGAAGCCGTCGTATGACATCTCCATATTTTTTTTATTTATTGAGAAACTGACATCTCCATGTGTTGGAAATCATGGAGGGAAAATCAGTTCACTAATTTTTCATGTTGTTGACGTACAGCAGTCCCAGTTGAACGTATTCATGACTTGCACCCCCATAGTTGGGAGCCAGATCCTCTGACGTACGGCCCGCTGCCGTTGCGTCATTGACGCGTGGGCCCGGGGCCACATGTCAGTGGGCATCACGACACGTCAGAGGAGCTGCGTCCCCATAGTTGGCCCAAGCATCCTTGAGCACCATCGCTGCCAGGTTTTGATCTTAAGACATGTGGTGTGGGTTATGATCCCACCACCCTAGCTTCCGCTTCGCCACTGTGATCCTTTTGTCATGGGCCTGAGCAAACTGTTTCGACAGCGATTTGTGGTTGGCTAGCTTGTGCCGGTGAGGAGGCCAACAAGTTGAGCTAACTCTCCTAACGAATAACGATGGATGATAGTGATGGGAGGTCTCCTCTGTGCATGTTCGCACGGAAGGAGAAGGAAACCTGTACTGTACCAATGTGGTTGCACATGCACATCAGGTCATCAGCTACGTATACTACGTGAGGACCGTCCACTCGAAACCTTGTGTGTTTCCTTCCCGATGAAATGGAGGGGAGGGTTTTGCCTGGTCTCATTAGATCGGGAAAGGGGTTAAAACAAGGGTTTTAATGCATGCCGGTTATTATGAAAACCTGGCTAGCCACCGCCGCGGCGCTAGCTTAGGGTCGCGGCGCGTCGGGTCGAGTGGTAGCATGTGTATGTGTTTGCGTCTACTAGTAAGCTTGCACGTGCAATGCACGTCTCGACTAATGTTTTTTTTCTAATATACATCCACTCCCAATCAAATACATCTTGCATGCATGTCTCATAGTATAGTTCTCGTTGGCAGTGTAAGAAAATGACAACAAAAAACAACCAAGGTAACATTCATCATATGATATGGTACCATACTTTCTAAGTTATCATGGGAGGTCTGAAACCACGTTTTCAGGCTCTTACAGCAATTGAGAGTTAGTTTAAAGTTGTTGAATGTCTTGATTTTGTTTCTTTCTATACAAATAGAGATCATTAATGGTGCTTTCAAAAACTATGAGATTACAAACTACAAAAATCGATGAATATATGTGTCAACCTCATCTATTTTGGGGGCAATGTTGCAAATTGCAATTTATAACTTTTCTCCCGAGAAGTTGCAAAATACAAAGTTATGCTTAACAAAGCAGGATCAATGTTGGATTCGGAAACATAGATGCCAAGAATCACTCATAAATTTTAAAGGCAATATTATTTTCAACCAACTGCATGCTCATTGGTTGGCTTCTTTTACCCTGGAGATGAATTCATCCAGATTCTTGTAGTAGACCATCCATCACTTTATCTTGCCTGCAATTCCAGTATGTACATGCACAACACCTTCCAGCAGAATGAAATGCACAAAACAGAAGTGAAAGACAAGTTGGCAGTTGTACATTTCAAACTGAAAATGATCTTTTATCTGTTTTCTGGGAAGATTCCTTTATAGTTTGTTTTTATTGGTCAGTAAAAGTAAGTACGAAGACAAGATTATGGAAATATATTGTTTGACAACTGATACTTTTTAGCTTGAATGTGGTATTTTTAAAGATGAATTTCATCTAATTTTTTTAAGGCTGAATCCTTGCCCTGTTGACAAATGAAATAACAATGTGGTAAAGTCAACAGAGGACATACCTATCAATTTCCGATCCTATATCAAGCGCCGTCCCTTGCTAAGCTCAGAAAGGGCATTGTCTTACTTATCTTTTCTCCGCGTGCCACATAAAATGGTTTGTGCTTATGTGCAACTTATGATGCATGAATCTGAACACCAGCACAAACCTGAATCTTCTCCATGACAAAAAAAAGTTACTGAAAATGAGCTTGAGTCAAGCACATGTACACCAAGAAAGCATTTCCCCCTTTTTACGGTCTTATAATCGATAAATGTGTTGCACAGCTGCATAAATGGAATGGAGAGACTGTAGATATAAAACATTGTCTTGTTAATTCTTCTTTATTGTTCATCTTGTAAGAAACTTATAAATTACAGTAGAAGCAAGCAAATAAACTGCATCAAATTTATCAGTGGCGAGAATCATTCATAGCCGACACAGGCAAGCCACATGAACCAACATAGAGAACAAGAGTGGAATTTTCTTGACTGAAACATCGGAAACAACAAAACAAAATTCTCAATTTTGTTTTGCAAACAACAAGCTGCATTGGTACAGTAAGGTAAAATAATGCATTTCATCTTTTGGCTAGTTAAATTGGTAGAGTAGAAAATCTGACCTTTTGAAAGCAGTGTGATTTTTTTCAGAAAAACATGCAACTTAAAAACCAAACTGGAAAAAGACGATTGGCTTAAGTTGTATAATATTAACAAGAAAAAAAAAGAGGAAATGCAGACTTGCAGAGATGCGCTACATCATTAGCAGAAGTGATTGGTTATGAATCACTCCTTAAGGTAAAAAAATGGCCAGTTTGTATAATGTTATCTGTACACATTACCAAAACTGTCTTTTTTTGTACAAGATTACCGGCCTTTTGGTATGCGAACGGGGGAATACATATTCTAGTGGATGAACACCAACCTGACAATGCGAGTAACAAAACTATATATAATCTCGGAGGAACAAACTATCATTTCCCAAACGACCAATTATAGATTTTGAAGTTATGCCGACGAATTTCATCTTTTCTTGAACTGACACTCAAGCTTGGTCAAATTTGCATAGCTTGACTTTTGAAAAGAATATATGCAATACATTATGGAACGGAGGGAACAGTAACAATCATTGTTTCCAAAAAAGAATTTTGTTTCTACCAATAACAATATTACAGTGGTCAACTGTTATGTGTCGGTGCATGGTGACGCCAAAAAGAACAAAAAACGGGTGGCCAATTCACCAAATCAAGTAAAATACTTTTAGATGTATTTGTGCAAACTCACCTGCCTTGCTTCCTTTCCTCTTCCATGCGCACATGGCACAACGCACGCACACGCGCAGCAATGGCAGCAGATGCATACCAGACAATGAGCAGCAAGCAAGCACGCAAAGCTGCAGCAACAGCAAGCCCCCTGATGGCCGCGTCCTTTAACCTCCAATGCGGGCCAACTCATGCTCAACACGTCACCACTGTGCCCTTCCTATTTCTCCTACTCTCCTCGACGTGCCTGCAGGTTGCCATCCTCATCTTGCTCCCGATCGAGACTACCTCATCCATCACCAACACGTCCCCTTTCCTCCATCCAATCCCCATTGACGCCTCACGGTTCGCTCCCTATCTTTCAGATCCGGGCAGAGCAAATCCCGAGAGCTGCCATGCCTACTTGCCGCCGTCCTGGATCTAGGCCATCTCATCCATCCCCGACCGGTCCCTTCCTCTCTCCTTTCTCCTATCTCGCTGCCCACCTCGTCGTTCCGTCTCCATGGCCGCTTTCATCCAGATCGGGGGAAAAGGTGGTTCCCCTGACGTGAGAAGTCGTGGGCAGGCAGCTTGACGGACTCAACGGCGTAGGCAGGAGAACCCAAGTGCGCTGCTGCCTCCGGGAGGATGCCGTCAGCGGCCGAAGGGGTGTGGTGACGGTAGAAAGAGGGCCATCCCAGGCGCAAGGATACGGGCGGCGCGGGGAGGAGGGGAACAGAGGAGCGCGGCGCATGTTTGTTGCGGATCCGTCCTTGTGGATATGGGGCCAGAGAAGAAGGGTTGCGGAGGCACGATTTGGGTGGCAGTCGATCCGCTTTGCTGGTGAGGCCGTGGGGATCGGGATTCGGGAGACGGGCAGCGGCAGACCATGGTCCGGCAGAACATTTGATCTGAGGCGTCAATCCACACGACAGACCATTAGCATAATATAGACAGTTGGATGTGTTTAAGTTGATCTGATCGGACGGTTCTGATCATCCTGTGTACAGTTTGGTGTGTGGCTTTAGAGGGATTTATGTTTGCTCTTTTAATAGTAGTAGAGATGCTAGGCTGCATCCTGCGTGGGCGCTTGGCTCGATCGAACTTGTCGTGCATTTTTTTGGGCAATCGAACTTTGAATACCTTTAGGACCGCTGGTGTATTTTACTCTTTTTTTTAATCATTTTTTTAATTGTGCCTTGACATAATTCTTGCACAAAGCTTTTTCTGGTTGCCGACCGTCAACGCATGCATCTATGCATGGTCCACGTACGATTCCCCTTCACGCGTCCGTTGTTGTTGGACGGCCAAACCGCAGCACTTTGCGCATGCATGCATGCCAATCGGTAGGAGTAGGAGCCAAGATGAGATCGAATCCAGCTCCGACCCGACGGGCATTAATCGGCCGGCCGGTGAACGAGTCGTAGCCGTCGTCCGACTCCGACTGGGGGTGGGAGGTGGTTGGCGCGTATAAACAGAGGAAGTGCTTTCCACCTTGCCGCGCCAGTGGCTCACCCAAAACACGAGTCTCCTTGTCATCTACCCTTCGCCCGGCGTCGCCATCGCCCACGCCCGCCGCGGCGCCGCTGGGCCGCTCAGCCAACCCCAGCAACCCGGCGTACAAATCCAGCGCGCATACCACCGTCATCCGTCGGTCCATCGATCGATCTCCCTCCTTTCCTCCGTCCATGGCGCCGCGCGCGACGGCGGCGATAAGCAGGTTCCCGCCGGTGTCGTCCTACGACGCGGCGGCGTGGGAGCGCCGCACCGCGGCCTCCGACCTGGACGGCACCCTGCTCGCCTCCTCCTCGGCGTTCCCCTACTACTTCCTCGTGGCGCTCGAGGCCGGCGGGTACCTCCGCGCCCTCGCGCTCCTCCTCCTCGCCCCGTTCATCCTGCTCCTCTACACCGCCTTCTCCGAGCCGGCCGCCATCGGGCTCCTCGTCTTCGCCACCTTCGCGGGGCTCCGGGCGCGGGACGTGGAGGCCGTGGCGAGGGGCGTCCTCCCGCGGCACTACGCCGCCGGGGTGCGCGCCGACTCGTGGGAGGTGTTCCGGGGCTGCGGCGCGGGCAGGCGGGTCGTGGTCACCGCGTCGCCGGCGGTCATGGTCGCCCCGTTCGTCCGCGAGTTCCTCGGGGCCAAGGTGGCCGGCACCGAGCTCGGGACCTGCTGCGGGCGCTTCACGGGGCTCATCAGCGGCGGGGTGCTCGTCGCGGGGAAGAAGAGGGAGGTCGTGGAGCGGCTGTTTGCCGGCGGGGACATGCCGGACGTCGGGCTCGGTGACCGCGAGAGCGACCACGACTTCATGGCCGTCTGCAAGGTACTACTTACTAAATTCAACCTCCACACCCGGTAGAACTCGATTGTCTTGACAAAAGTTTCTTGAATTCGACAGAGTCTTGGTTCAATAGGAATTTCTCTAATTCATAGTGATTGCTAAGTGATTGATATTTGAGTGGCCGGAGATCAGACCACGCCTAAATTTTCAAGTAAATGAATTGTTGTTTGTCTGCGCAAGGCATCAATCTCATCTAAGCCTTTTCTTGTGGTAGTTGGAGTTGCAAGAAATTGTGTGGTTCCCAGCTTTCCCTTTTCAGAGAACCTTTGATGTTTTTTTTTTCCTTTTCAGACAATTCTGTCCCTTTATATTTAGCTAGGAAAGAACAAGCAAGTCCCTTCAAAGTTGAAAATTCTGTCCCTTTCCACCTGATGTTTAGCCTTCGAAAGTTGTCATATTCATTACTACTTAAATCTGCAAAATGCTGAGTAGTCATAATTTTCTTTTATTTTTGTACTTTTGCTTCTTTTTTTTTGGCTAAGATTTTTGCTGACCTGAGTCTTCACTGGCTACATTATGAAGCTACTTGGTGCCAACCAAATCACATCTGTCTCAGTCCTGTTACCTGTCGCTTTGGACAGGGACAGATTACTTTACTGTTGAATAGTTATTAGTTACTCCACTAATACTACCCAAATAAAAACTATGTTTGGTTCAGATTAACTACAAGTACCGCTGATTAATCTGATTTATTTCCCGCGCATGTGCATATGCAGGAAGCCTACATGGTGCCCACGAACAAGCGCGCACCGCGTGCCGCCGCCGACGCTCTGCTGTCCAGCGTCGTGTTCCATGACGGCCGCCTAGTCCGCCGGCCGGACCCAGCGCACGCGCTCTTCGCGCTGGCCTACCTCCCGGTTGGCTTCGCCCTGGCCGTGCTCCGGGTCCTCATCAGCCTCCCGGTCCCGCCGCACCTCGTGCGCCACACGTACCGCCTGACCAGCATCCGGCTCGCCGTGCGGGGCATGCCCCCGCCGGCGCCGCGCGAGGGCTCCCCCGGGTCCCTCCTTGTATGCAACCACCGCACGGCGCTGGACCCCATCATCGTGGCCGTGGCGCTGGGGCGGCCGGTGACGTGCGTGACCTACAGCGTGAGCCGGCTGTCCACGGCCATCTCGCCGATCCCGGCGGTGGTGCTGGCGCGGGACCGGGAGGCCGACGCGGCGCGCATCGCGGCGCTGCTGAGCTCCGTGCGCGATGTGGTGGTGTGCCCCGAGGGAACGACGTGCCGGGAGCCGTGCCTGCTGCGGTTCTCGGCGCTGTTCGCGGAGCTGACGGACCGGATCGTGCCGGTAGCGCTGGAGGCGGCGCAGTCGACCTACTACGGGTCCACGGCGAGGGGGTGGAAGGCCATGGACCCGTGGTTCTTCTACATGAACCCGAGACCGGGGTACAAGGTGACGTTCCTGCCGGCGCTCCGGCCGGAGGAGACGTGTGGTGCTGGCGGTAGGAGCGCCGTCGACGTGGCCAACCATGTGCAGGCGGTGATCGCCAAGGAGCTCGGGTACCGGTGCACGACCCTCACCACGAAGGACAAGTACATGAAGCTCGCCGGCAACGACGGCACGGTCGCCGCCGACGGCGACGACAGCAAGAAGCTTGCGTAAACCGCGGAACTGTATAGGTAGTCACGATTCATGGACCAGCATAGTGTTGTATGTAGTGGAACAGACTAGAACTGGAGCAATCACACACTGTATTCATTCACAGGAGAGTACATATATATACCAGTACAAAGGCACAACGTGCACACACTAACTCACTAACTAAGTCCCTAGATGCTAGCTGCATGCGATCAGAGTGGAGGAAGGAGCGCAGGCAGTTGGGAGCAAGGACGTGGTCACGTCGGAGCTGCATGGACTGCATGTGCGGATGCATGCGTCCAACACCCCCCCGCAGTGTGAGCGTCGGTGGCGCTGTTGACGACGCACAGACTGGATCTGAATTCCGCAAAGGTTGCAGCGGGCAGGCCTTTCGTCATAATGTCAGCGAATTGTTGGCTAGTTGGGACGTGATGTACACGAACTTGGCCAAGCGCAACTTTTTCGCGGACGAAATGAACGTCAAGCTCGATGTGTTTCATGCGGCGATGATGTACTGGATTCTGTGAGAGATAGACAGCGGAGACGTTATCGCAGAAGACAACCGTAGCTTTGCCCAAGTCGGAGTGGAGCTCGTGTAGGAGCTGTCGCACCCAACAGCACTCGGCGACCGCATTGGCCACGGCTCGATATTCGGCTTCGGCGCTCGATCGAGAGACGGTGGGCTGTCGCTTGCTGGACCACGAGATGAGCATGCCACCAAGGAAGACGCAGTAGCCGGATGTCGACCGGCGAGTGTCCGGGCAGCCGGCCCAGTCCGCGTCGGTGTAGGCGACGAGGTCGGTGGGCGACGTGGCGGTGATGGAGAGCCCGTACGCAGTGGTGCCGCGCACATACCGCAGTATTCGTTTGACCATGGCCCAATGCGGTTGGCGAGGCGCATGCATATGGAGACAGACTTGTTGAACTGCATATGTCAAGTCTGGACGCGTGAGGGTGAGATATTGCAGAGCTCCAGTGATGCTGCGATAGAAGGCGGCATCCTCGACGAGGTGGCCGTCGTTTGCCGAGAGCTTGGCCTTGGTGTCGACGGGTGTCGACGGGTGTCGGGGCGGGGTGACACGATGTCATGCCAGCCCGCTCCAGAAGGTCCTCGGCGTACTGTGCTTGATGCAGGAGAAAGCCGCAGCTAGAGCACTGGACCTGGATGCCGAGGAAGAACTTCAGGGGCCCGAGGTCTTTGAGAGACATGACAGCGTGCAGCTGGCTCATGATCCGCCGGAGGAGAGCGTCGGAGGATGCAGTAAGCACGATGTCATCGACATACAACAGGAGGTAGGCGACACTGTGCCCTTGCTTGAGGACGAACAGGGACGCGTCAGAGCGGGTCGCCGCAAAGCCCAGCTGAGACAAACACCCGGCGAACTTGGCGAACCATGCCCGGGGAGCCTGCTTGAGCCCGTATAGGGACTTGGAGAGCAGGCATACGTCGGAGGGGCGCGAGGCATCGACAAACCCAGCCGGCTGTTGACAGTAGACATGTTCGGTGAGCTCGCCGTGGAGGAACGCGTTCTTGACGTCAAGTTGGTGAACGGGCCACGAGCGAGCCGCCGCGAGCTGGAGAACGAGACGGATCGAGGCGGGCTTGACGACCAGGGAGAATGTATCGGTGTAGTCGATCCCCGGCCGCTGAGAGAAGCCACGCACAACCCATCGTGCCTTGTATCTGTCGAGAGAGCCGTCGGGTCGCAGCTTTTGGCAGAAGATCCATTTGCCGGAGATCAGGTGGGCACCGGGCGGACGTGGGACAAGCGTCCATGTGCGGTTCGCACAGAGGGCATCATACTCCTCTTGCATGGCGCCGCGCCATGCTGGATCACGAAGGGCAGCAGTCACCGACGTGGGAAGCGGCGAAGGCGCGACAACACCGGCCGTGAGAACATAGTCCGCATCGTATTTGGTGTTGCGACGGCGGACGCCAGCCATGGCGTGTGTGATCATGCGGTGACCGGGGCCCGATGGTGTTGGAGAAGGGGCGGGTGGTGCAGCCGAGTCGAGGCAGGGCGGTGTGGACGGCGGCGTAGTCGCGGCGACTGTGGAGGAGCCGGGCGAGCCATCAGGCGAGGGAGGTGTCGATGCCGCCGATGCCGCCGACGCGCGGGACGCAACGAAGGGCGTCGTGGAGCGCGGCGAGCCGGACGATCTATCCGGTGAAGGTGGTGGCGAAGCCGACGAGGCGCGTGACGCCGTGGAGGGCGTCGAGGAGCGCGGCGAGCCTGTGGTCGGGACGAAGGAGCCGACCGATGCAGCGGGTGATGGTGGTGACGAGTCCGCGGTCAAGGTCAAAGACGAGCCACCGGTCGAGGTCGCAGGTGTGGCGGCCGAGCCGAAGGGGTCCGCGGCGGACGGGGCGGACAAGGTAGAGGCCGCGGCAGCAGTCCCAGGTGGTGTAGCCGGTGACGGGGGCGCGCCGACGCGGGCATGCCGCTGGGCGCGTGGCGGAGGAACCGGGGTGGGGCCGTCGTCGCAGAGGAGCGGCGAAGGCGGGGCCAATGGCGAGGTGGAGACGTCAGAGACCTGCGCAAATGGAAAGGCGCGCTCGTCGAAGTGCACGCTACGTGAGATATAAACGCGGCCGGTGAGAGGATCGAAGCACTTGTAGCCAGCGTGATCGGGAGGGTAGCCGAGAAAGACGCACGCACGCGAGCGGGGCACGAGCTTGTGCGGAGAAGTGGCGGTGGTGTTTGGGTAGCATAAGCAGCCGAAGACACGGAGGTGCTGGTAGGATGGTGGGGAACCGTGGAGGAGCTCGAAGGGAGTGGTGAGCCGGCGAGGGCGACACGGCCGTCGGTTGAGGAGATACGTGATCGTGGCGAGGGCGTCGGGCCAGAATTTGGGGGGTAGGGAGGCATGGAAGAGCAGGCTGTGGAGGCCCTCGGTGAGTGTGCGTATGATGCGTTCAGCTCTGCCGTTCTGTGGCGAGGAGTATGGGCAGGAGAGTTGGAAAGTGATGCCGTGCGTGGTGAGGAAAGCTCGAAAGGCACGGTTGTCGAATTCACGGCCGTTATCCATGCGAAACGCAAGGATCGGACGCTGAAACTGGGTATGCACGAACGCATGGAAGGAAACTAGGATTTCAAACACGTTAGATTTACGACGGAGAGGGAAAGTCCAGGCAAAGTGGGTGTAATCATCCAAAATAACCAAAAAATAAGCAAAACCAGAGTTGCTTACAATGGGAGATGTCCATACATCACAGTGTAACAAATGAAAAGGAGCAGTAGCTATGGTGGAAGAGGCAGAGTAGGGCTGCCGAACACTTTTGCCAAGCTGGCAGGCATGGAAAGTATGGGCCTGCGACTTATTACACTGAAAATCAAAAGATGATGTTATTGCAGAGAGGGCGGCGCGTCCGGGATGCCCGAGTCTCTGGTGCCACAGGTCAGTGGAGACAGCGGCAAGCATGGCGGATGGTTGTTGGACGTCGGCGTTGGGGCGAAGTGGATACAGATCACCGGAGCTGTTACATCGGAGGAGCACCGTCCCGGAAATGAGATCCTTAATAGAGAAGCCAAATGGGTCAAATGAAACAGCAACAAAGTTATCACGGGTAAAAGTACGAACTGAAATCAGATTTTTAATGAGATGAGGGGAGATGAGGACATTGCGAAGGGTGAGAGGGGAGGAAGAGGTGGGAAGGAGTGCATCGCCGGTGTGGGAGACGGGCATGGTGGTGCCGTTGCCAACGATGATGCCTGGATGCGTGGGGTGAAGGAAGGAAGTGGAGAGCATACCAGGATCAGCGGCCATGTGAGAGGTGGCCCCCGTGTCGAAAAACCAATCCCCGCTGCCAGAGTAGGGTTGCGGCATCGACATGAGGGAGGTCTGGAGAGAGGACATGTCCCAGGTGGCGGCGGAGGGCGTAGGCGCGGTGTTGGGGCCGGTGGACGCGAGGAGCCCCTGTGCCGATGGGCGGGGGCCAAGCACGCCGGCGCCGGGCGGGCGTGGTAGCACAGGCCAGGCCTGGAAGGTCCCAATCCAGGGGTTGAACCCCGGGAACCAGGGCGCTTGGGGTCGCTGGGGCACGCCGGAGTTGTGGAAGAGGGCGGGGGCAGAGCCACCAGCGCCACCGTGGCCGGCGGGAGGGCCAGAGCCGCCGTTGCCGCCGGTACCGCCGTTGCCGCCCTTGCGGCGCTTGCGGCCGCGTTGGCCGCTGTTGTTGTTGGAGGAGCCCGTGTGTGGAGGAGGTGGAGGCGGGGTGGGCGCCGCAGCGGGCGCGGGCGCGGCGGGAGCGCGGGCCACGGCGTGGAGCGCGGTGGCGGGCTCGTGAGCCGCAGAGCGATCGATGCGCCGCTCCTCCTGCAGCAGATAGGAACGCGCCTGAAGGAACGTTGGGAGCTTTGTCTCGTCGTACGTCATGGTGCTGATGGCGTGGCTGAATTTGTTGGAGAGGCCGCGCAGCATGTTGGAGACGAGGCCGTGGTCCGTGACGCCCATGTCACAGTCGCGGAGGGTGTCGGCGAGGGTCTGCAAGCGGGTGAAGTAGTCCATGATGGAGAGGTGCTCCTGACGAAGAGAGTGGAACTCCTCGAGGGCGATCAGGCCGCGCTGAGTGCGGTTGTCCAGAAACAGACTGCAGATGGCCTTCCACAAGATGAAGGCGGAGGGATGGTCCTGCGGAACCATACCTTGGAGCTCGTCGGAAATCATGGTGTACAGCCAACGGACGATGCACCAGTCCACCTGTGTCCAGGCGACGTCGTGGCGGCGGTGCTTGGCGTCGACGGAGCCGTCGACGTGGTCGTAGATGCCGTACGACATGAAGAGGGCGTGGAAGAAGGAGCACCAGAGCTTGAAGTTGGGAGGGTTGAGGTGGAGGGTGACGGGAATTTGGCCATGGATGTTGAGGGTGAGGATGGTGGAGAGAGGAACAGAGAGGAGGCTGGCTGGGGCGGCAAACGGATTGGAGCTGGAGGAGCCGCCGGAGGTCAGATCAGAGAAGTCCATGGGAGGGAGGCGGAAGCGAGAGGTTCGGATCGGGGGAGAGAGAATTAGGTAGCTGATACCATGTAGTGGAACAGACTAGAACTGGAGCAATCACACACTGTATTCATTCACAGGAGAGTACATATATATACCAGTACAAAGGCACAACGTGCACACACTAACTGACTAACTAAGTCCCTAGATGCTAGCTGCATGCGATCAGAGTGGAGGAAGGAGCGCAGGCAGTTGGGAGCAGGGACGTGGTCACGTCGGAGCTGCATGGACTGCATGTGCGGATGCATGCGTCCAACACCCCCCCGCAGTGTGAGCGTCGGTGGCGCTGTTGACGACGCACAGACTGGATCTGAATTCCGCAAAGGTTGCAGCGGGTAGGCCTTTCGTCATAATGTCAGCGAATTGTTGGCTGGTTGGGACGTGATGTACACGAACTTGGCCAAGCGCAACTTTTTCGCGGACGAAATGAACGTCAAAATATTACTCCCTCTCATACCTTGTCTAACTTTGACATTTTTTTGGGGGGGGGGGGGGGGGGGGACTAACTTTAACTTCCAAACAAAATATTACTCCCTCTCTAACTTTTTATAAGACGTTTTTAGAGTGTATAACGGTATCAAAAAATATGTTATACTCTCTCCGAAAGGAATATAAGAGCGTGTGATCTGAAAGCTCCTATACTTATTTAAATAGGGAGTATTGAGTTATGGAGGGAGTATTGGTGATGATCGACCACTGCCCGTGCCTGAACACATCAATCTGCCTCATTTGATCTTGAATTACCGAGTACCGATCCATGGGCTATATATGGTTTGGACTTTGGACAAACCACCGTTCGAACTACACCCTTCTCAAGTCAATTGCAGAAGTGTATGTTGAGCAAGACGGACAACTTTCATGTTTTGAGTTTCTTCGTTTGGCACCATCTTCAGAGGTGAATTTTGACGAACTCTAAGCACTGGTCCTGCATGGACATATCTCATTACCACCGAATTTCGCTGGACCTTGAAGTTTTTTAATAGTTCATCCTACACTGAAAAGAAAAGAAAAAACTTGTGAATTCCTTGCAATCATTAGTAGGTCAGCACAAACAAATAAAAAAAATCATATTTAACAAGATTATAAATTAAAGCTACAAAAAATTATAGATACGTCTAGGACGTATGGATGTTTATACATCAACTTCGATAACAGTTGCACATGTCTTCGATGCTCTGGATGACGGGCAGATGTGATTCTCGGATGAGACTGGAGCTCGGTGATATTTGTGCGCCAAAGTAGAAATCACTGGATGGTTGCATGCATACTTTCTATGTTAATGAAGCGTGAGTCTTGGTTCAGTTTTTATTTTTTTCTGAAAGCGTTAATCTTTTTTGAAAGCGAGTTTTGGTTCAGTTGTAATGTGTTCCACCTATATGTATGTTCATCTTTGTAGAGCGCTCGTCCATGTGCGCATACGTGTAGTACCCACACATGTGTGAGTATGAGGCTTGTATTGCCGGTAGTACTCTCTCCGTTCCAAAGTGTCGTTGATTTATTGCAATTCTGTAATAAAGTTGTATGAAACCAGTGACACTTATTTTGGGATGGATGGAGTAATACCCAAACTTGTGCTTCATGACCTCTACTTTCGCTGTTTTCTTCAGTTTAAGGCATACATGCTCGTATGTATAAAAATGTGAAGAAGGCATCATCTCAAACCTTCACTATATCTCCGAAGTTTCGATTTTCATCTTTCAGGAATCAAACCACATTATACACTTTAGAAAGATGATGATCCAGTAACTGCCGCGCAAACGAAATCAAAGGATGGTCACACGGATGTAGGTGCATAAACAAATGTAAACATTGGGACAATACTAGATAAATTCAGAAGGATGTAGAGGCAAATAGGGCATGAATATGCAGTCCTTGTCTTTATGAAGGATGAACGAGTCGATGAAGTACAGTTCCACAACCTCTTTAACCTCTTCATCCCGGACGTTGTCCAAGTTATGGAAGAGATACACATCTTTCTAAAAGTATTGTCCCAAGTCATAGTCTCCATGCACTTGTAAAAGTACTCGATAAATTCAAATATTATTCATGACTAACATCTCGTGTTGTTGGCACAAGAAGCAGCTTCTCCTTCCGGTGTATCGTCATTCCAAACACTTCTGTCATATCAAGGTCCTTATGCTGCATCCGGCCCGGGAGCTCCCAGTCAAAGCAATAGGCAAGGTTGGCCAACATAATCTCCCCGGACGCCATGCCAAAGTTTATCCCGGGACATATCCTTCGCCCGGCTCCAAACGGCAGGATCCCGAAATCCCTCCCCTTGTAGTCGGGGACGCGGCGTCCTCAAACCTCTCAGGGATGAACTCCTCCGCATCCTCCCATGTGCCAGGGTCTCTGCCGATGGCCCACACATTGATGATGACGCGGGTTTTGGCGGGGACCGTGTAGCCGTTGATGACGCACTTGTCGACGGAGAAGTGCAGGAGGAGGAGGGGCAATGGTGGGTGTAGCCGGAGCGTCTCCTTCAAGACCGTTTTTAGGTAGGGCATGCCGCCCAGATCGTCCTCCATGACCATTTGTTGACCCTTGGGTGTCTTGTCCCTGACCTCGGCTTGGAGCTTCGCCATGAGGTGTGGCTTGCGCATGAGCTCGGCCATGGCGAACTCCAAGACCACGTATGACGTGTCCGTCCCAGCTACAAACATGTCATGCATCCATGGATTCGATCTAATCAAATACTTATATGGAGAACATTGAGAAGTACTACTGCAAAGAAAGTCTCTCCATTCTATTGGGGATTTGAAGTACGTACCACGAGAATGGCCTTGATATGCTGCCTCGTGAGATTGTACTCGTGTTGACGAGCGAGGAGGACGTCCACGAAATCTGCCTCCTCATCTTCTTGCTGCAGCGATGCTTTGGCTTTGCTGGCATGGTCGTCGATGATCTTGTCGAGCAGCCCGTCCCACCTCTTCCTCAGCCGAGTCATCTTCGGGAACAGCACCCGCGCCAGCGCGTCCACCTTGGCCAGGCTCGGGAAGTAGTCCTGCGGGTTGAACCCGCCGAACGACGCCACGTTGCCGTCGATCACCTCCCGGAACAGCTCGTTCCGGCCTTCCTCCCGGAAGAACTTGCCCGACACGGCGCGGCAGGCGACGTCGTTGGTGAAGGTGGCGAGCAGCATGGACACGTCCACGGCACCGGCGGCCGCGGCGTCGCCGATCTTGGCCATGACCAAGCGCGCCTCCTCCTCGCGGCCCGCGCGGAGCGAGAGCACCTTCCGGGCGCTGAGCAGGTGCGTGGTGACCAGCCGCCTCAGCTGCCGCCAGAACTCGCCGTAGGGGGCGAAGGCGATGTCGGAGCCGTCGAGGAGCGCGTCGGCGAACGCGTTCTGCGGGCGCGACGCGAAGACGTGGTCGTGCGTGCGCAGCACCGCCTCCGCGGCGCCCGGGGTGGTGACCACGAGGTTGCGCACCTGGCCCAGGTGGAGGAGCAGGAGCCCGCAGTCGCCGTGCTGGGCGGTGAGCGCCGCGAGGGAGACGTGGGGGTCGGTGCCGATGAGGTGGAGGTGGCCGATGAGAGGGAGCTTGCTCGGAGGCGCGGGAAGGGGGCGCTCTTCGCCATGGCCCGCCGCCGCAGCCTGCTCGCTCGCCGATCTCTTTGTTTTTGTTGCCGAGTAGTAGAGGAGGAGGATAGGGAGGAGCAGGAGATAAAGCGATAGTGCTTGTGGAGATAAGAAGAGTGCTGCCACTAGCTGAGCCGCCATGGTGACAATTAAAGATGTGCATGCATGAACTGGCAAAAGTTTGCATTTTATAGCTCGCTGATGGAGAATTAGCGAGTGGAACCAATCATTCAAGAAAAATAATAATTCAGGAAGATGCGTACGAAGAATCACTAGTGTATATGGGTTAGCAGCCAGGCAATTTGACTTCCCATTTGGATAAAACTAGTCATCAACCCGCTAGAAAATGTTTTATCTTAATATTATTATGCACTTTCACAGAATAGTATATAATTTATATTGTGGAAGAATTTAATGTACATGTTAAGTTTTATACTAAAATGATGATGATATTAATCTAGAATGGATACCAAAATATTTCAAACCCTGTATATTTTGAATAATGTCCAGTTTACGCATGTTAAAAATATGTAAGTGTATATTTAGTTTATTTCAAGCATGTGTGTGTGTGCGCGCGTCATATTACATAAATTTAAATTATCAGAAGAGGTGCCTAGTGTTTATAAAATATTATTTACTGGCTGCTATTAACTGGAAGTGTTCAATTTGTTGTTAGATTCCTTTATATAATCTTGTATCGGTTTTTCGTGCGCTGTGTACATATATACCATTATTAATTTTATCATTTAGGAAATCTCGGTTCCTTCTTAGTGCATTGGGCAGTGGTCATCCTTTAACTTTATTATTAAAAATTTCTTATACTTCATCAAGAATGTATCTATCATGTATCAAATTAAATAGTGGAGTATACCGTAATACTTGAAATTTTATATTACCAAGTAAGATTAAAGTTTTAACGGATGTGGTTAGGGAATATTTCTATTTTAAATGCCCATAGAAAATAGCAGGTTATTTTCATAAATGAGTTTCCTGTGTCTGATAATTTATGTATATTTGCTTAGTTACATTACAATTTAGGTGATTTATATATTATGGGACATCATATGGCAAGGTAGGATAAAAAGTTCTTTTCCAATCGGGTGTCGACTTTGTCTTCTTTTTTTTTAATTCAAAAAAAAATATGTACTTTTTTTCTGTGGAAACTGGGACGTGTATACTACTATGACGTGGGGCTTGTGGAGTTTTTTTTGCATGGTGGGGCTTGTGGAGTTCTCAGTATACGTGGTTTTTTCCCACCATGGAAGGAGGAGGACTGTGGTTATTTTTTGGGAAATGTTAACGCCCACACGTGTGGGCGTTCACCACTCCGTCCACACGCAAGCATCGCCGCTGACTTCGGTACGCACGAATTTTGGAGCAAAAGGGCTGGTTTTTGGCGCCACGTAGGACGAGTGTCGTGTGCGGTGTGCGAGTGGGTTCGCCCGCACGGTGGTTGCCACCCCGCGGTCAGCGGTTGCCACTGAGAGGCGTGCGGTGGAACTGCCATGCGCCCGCACGCCACGTTCCGACCGCGGTTGACGTCAAACTCGTCGCTCACCCCTCGACCCTCTCCCTCACGGTTCCATTCACTCACCCCCCGCGACGCATTTACTGGCACAACCCACTCGCTCTTCAAACCACTGGAGGAGAAGGCGAGGGGAGAAGGCGACGGCGGAGGCGGAACAGTCGACGGTGTTCGCAGCCGTCGGTGGTGCTCGCCGGAGCGGAGCAGCATCGCCGGAACGCGTGCGGGTTGAAGGTAATGCTCGCTTCATCTCTCACATCCCTTCCCTGATTTTGTTTCCCTTTTGCCTCCCTGTTCGATTTCTAGATCTGATTCCTAGAGATTCCGGCGATTAGGCGGTGCGCCGGCGTTCCCGCCGGCGCCGTAGTTGTGTGCCTGCCGTCGCTTGGTGGGAGTGGGCAGTTTCGTCGCCGCCGCTGCGGCGGCATCGTCGGTGACGTTATGCCTGTTCGGAGGCACGTATTAGTCTTGCATTTGGCTTTGAGAGTTGTCCGCCGGGTTGTTTTGGTGCGCATTGGTTCGAAATTTGGGGTTGCAGTCATTTCGCGCGAGAATTGTGAGGGTGATTTTTGAGGTCGAAGTAGTTGCCATTGAAACTTAGATCTAGTTTAGTTTTGTGTTTGAAACTGCAGAATGTGGCGAAATTGGCAGTATGATTGAACGTGAACAAATGTGTGGCAACTAAACTACATGAAGAAATGTGGTAGTTGCCACAAACGTGTTCTCCTCTGTGGCAACAGATTTCTGAAAATGACTGTCATAGTTGCCACACTCAAGCTTTCACATAGGGGGCAACTAATTTCATTGAACGACTGTGACAGTTACCACACGCATGCTCTTCCCGGGTGGCAAACTGAATTCTGCTGAACTTGTATGATAAGCAACCGCAACAATATGCTTTACGAATGTGGCAACTATGGCAGTATGACTGAACGTGAACAAATGTGTGGCAACTAAACTACCTGAACAAATGTGGCGGTTGCCACAAATGTGTTCTCTTTTTGCGGCAACAAATTTTCTGAAACTGACTGTCGTAGGTGCCACAAATGTGTTCAAGCTCACACACAGGGTGGGGGGGCAACTAATTTTTACTAAATGAATGAGATAGTTGCCACACACACGCTCTTCCACGAGGCAAACGGGATTTTTTTGCTGAATTTACATGATAGTAACCACAAACATGCTTTTTCATTTGTGAGACCTATTTTTTTTCTGAATTTTTTGTGACAGTTTCCACACTTTGATAGTTGCCACAATGGGTAGCACTGGACGGAACTAATGTGCACATCGAGCGTGCATGTTTGCCACTTGGGTTGTATAATCATGTGGCAATATAGTACGCGAACACAATGTCTGTTACCACAATACAGATATGACAGTGTGGCAAACTGGTTGCATAATATGGCAACCACATTTGCATTCAAATCAGGTGACATTTTCCTGTTAGGGGGCAAATGCTTACCCATTGCATTTACATGTTCGCCTTTGACAATTTGGTCTATTCCTACATCAGCAGAATGGCTCGTGGTGATCATCAAAGTGATGACGACGATTTCATGGATCCACCTCAACGTAACCGGGCAATTGGACGGAGAAAAGAGGGCGATGAGGTAACTGTCCACACACCCGCCCCCCTCCTCCCGATTTATGTTATTTATGTTGGCACCTAGATCTTTCTGCAGTCGTCCGTCGTGAACTAAATTTTCATGACATTGCAAAGACATGGCAACAGGCTCAACAATTTTGTGTCTGTTTTCCGCAGAAGAAGAAGCGTATTCGCAACAGAGCCTCTCAGGAACGTCTGACTGTGTTGATTGACAAATTTACTGACGATCAAAAGGGAGCTGCTGCTGAGATGGGTATGCAGGTTCTGATGGATGTCCGGTGCACGAACCTTGTCAACCCTGTATGCGACTGGCTTGGTGAGATATATGATCCCGCCTCCAGGGAATTCGTGATTCCGGGACGGGGAAGACTTCCATTGAATGAGGAATCTGTGTTCTGCACTTTGGGTGTGCCTCGTGGACATATCAAAGTCCCGTACGAGGTCAATAATGAGATCGAGGAAGAGCTGTTCGCCCGTTTGTTTCCTGGTTTGGAGTCCATGCCGAACACGTCTGTACTGGCAGACTCGCTGCAGGCCATGACGACGCACGGAGAAGTTTTCAAGATGAAGCTACGCATGTACCTCATATCAGCTGTTTTCGCGCCTACCACTTCTCTACGGCCAAGCAACAAATGTTTCCCCATCCTGGTGAATGATCCATCTGTACTCTTTGCTAGTGTTTTCGTTGCGTTTTATTCCGTTTGATTTCCGACGCGGCAAACTTTTTTGCCATGAAATTTGTGTGGTGTAGGCGAATCTGAAAAATGTGAAGAATATGAACTGGTGTAAGTTTATTGCCGACTTTCTCCACGATTCTTTCAAAAACAAGATGTACCAGAAGGGTTGTCGGCTGCATTTAATGGTATTTATTTTTACCAGAACTCTCTGTGAACTCTTTGTTTATAACACACTATTATTCATGCATGACAATCTGGTCATAACAAGATGGCAACTGCCATAGTGACAATGTGGCAACTGCCATAACGACAACGTGGCAACTGTCATACCGACAATGTGGCAACTGCCTTTATATTAGCGTGGCAACTGCTATCACAGTAGGATGGCAACTGCCATCACACTTTGATGGCAACTAGCACATACATATTATCGTTGGATCATACATTATCTTGCTTTTTTTTTGTAAACTACAAAGTACCCATGATGGCAACTGATATTTTCTTTTCTTTGTAAAATTGTTTTAAATCAGCTCATGTATGTCGACTGTCTTGATCTGTCCACCATGGATTTCACTGGGGTAGGAGGGCCGCCGCCTACACACAAGTTTGTTGTTTCTGCGTGGACCATCAGCGCTGTCAAGGTTGTGCTTGCCGCAGACAGGGAAACTAATGGCACGTATGGAAAACTACAGGTTAGTTTTTGCTTATGTCTTTTTTCACACGGCATGCTTACAAATTTGACATGACGCAAACGTCCGTGGTTTTATAAGGCATGCCTAAATTTTCTTTTTTTGTTTTTCATAGCTGATGGCCAAGCATGCTATAGACTACAGCGTGTTTGGGGGGCCTCAAAAATTTGGAAAGTGGACGGACGTGCACTCAGCTCCGTCTTGCCCTTCTGAGGTAATCAAAATGTCTACATCCATGTTTTGCTGTGGATTATATGTTGATGTTGCGCAAGTGACTTCAATACGGGTTGTTGTTGATGCTTCTTGTTTTCGTGGACAGGCGAGGGCACCAGTTGAGCATTTAATTGGGCAGTTTGCCTCCGGAATGACTGGATTGCTCGGGAAGTTGGTTGAGGGATGGACGTCCCTCAGTGCCTCTGACAGCGATGCGGTTGCGAGGCAGTTCACTTCATTTGTCCCAGAACGTACACATCGGCCAACCTGTTGCCGTGGCCGGTATGACTAAAACAGTTCCCAAGAGCCCGGCGACACACAAGATGATGTAGATGGAGACGTTGGCCTCAGCAAGGATGATGATGACGACATGGACAATGTGCACCAGGACACGTGTGACGATGAACTAGCTGAAGTTCGTAGAGGCGACAACAGGGGCAAGGATGCAACAGATGCCCCCCCACTGGAGAAAGTGAAAGAACAGACGGCTGCGAGAGGCCAGGGGGTGTTGCCATCAAGGATGGGGAGGGATACAGATGATGTTGGGCAGGGTTCTCATGGCAAGAAGTCTAAGACCGATCCCGTAGCTGCCAGGAGGAGGTTCGACTTTCAATTTTAGTTTTCCGCTATGTCTATTTTCTTGGAACAATCTCATCCATTTTCTTTGTACTTTTTTTTGTCAAGCGCGGCAACTGGTTTGTTGTCTGACATTTGCCACCTTGCCTTTTCCACTCCATCTGTTATTTTGCAGCGAGCCGACCGCTGGTGGACGAGCAGTTACAAAGAAACAGGCGTCAACAACCCGTGCTTCTGCTCGCTTGAACAAAGGTGCCCCCATTGCTGGTGACACCCCTTCCACCAGGTCGTCTCCTCGTACGACGACGATCAACACTGGGGATCCTGTTGTGTTGCCAGACCTGAGGAAGCCAGTCAAGAAGTATGTTCATCCATGTGCTTTCATTTACGTTTTTGTTTTTTTTCTTGATTTTTCCAATGCTATTTGTTCAGCTTTGTCACATGATCTTCTGTCACCGTCACCCACACGGCAACCTCTCTTCCCCCAGATGATTTCTTCCTTATTTTTTTTAGTTTACGGTAACTCATATTTTGGTCTTTACATGGCAACTGGCATCTAGGGGCAACTGGCATCTAACCCTCTACCTAATGGCAACTGCCATTTTTTTACCTATGGCTTTGTGAGCTCATCCCACACACAGGTTTCAAATTGCATTCCTGACAGATCATACATCTGCTTTTCATTCTTCAATTTGCTAACATGGCAACTACTGCTGAATGGCAACTTCTAACCATGACACATGGCAACTCAAGTTCCCATTACATGGCAACTACCAACTTTCCACTTGTTTTTCATTCACTTTAAGGTTTTCTACCATTTTGCAAAACATATTTTTGCTCATTTTTTCAAACCTTTCTCATGTGATTTTTTTTCTTCTTGCAGGGTGAAGAAGACTACTGCGCGCGGGGCCAAGCATAGCATCAATGATCCGCTTGAACGACTACATTCAAAGTTGTCAACGGGGGGCAACTCAAATGTACATGAGGCACCCGGCGACAATACTGCTGATGCACCGATGACTGCTCCCACCAACTCTGATGCAAGTGGCCGACCATCTCCGCCGGCTGTGGATGCCCAAGCTAGAGCATCAGGCATCCGTACATCGGGGAGTGATGAGTCGATATCTGCCAGGACAGCTGAAATATTGCCAACTCTTCTGGCAATGAAGGATGCCGCAGTGAGCCACGCAACCCCATCAACAAGTGTTGAAGTGGACGCTCCCGAGACGAACATAGGCAAGGAAGATTCCCGCTCTTCCGACACTGACTCCAAGCGCGTGCGTGATGGCACACCTGTGTCCACGACAGAAGCCGCCGAGGCGGCAGTTCATAAGGATATGCCACCTATAGGTGAGAGTCCTGGCACAACAGCTCCAGCCCCTGCCGGTGCAGATACTGCTAAGGTTACTGTGGCGCGTGCTGGTCTTCCACCCAGGCGTCGCAGCCCCCGTAAGCAACCAATAGTTGTACCCAATGCACCGGCTGTATCTAGGAGCAGGAGAGATGAGTCTGGGTATGTTCCTGCATCCACACTGTTCCCGCCAACCGCCCAAAGCAATGTGATGGAGAACCCGCAAGACCGGAGCACAACTGATGCATCTGTCAAGGCTGGCACAAGTGACATAGGTGAACGGCCGGAGCAGACTGCGCCTTTACCCGCAGTGGAAATCCCCAACATAAATCTGCGCACGACCAGGCTGCCAGTCAATGTTGGTGTCCCCTACAGCCCAAACAAGAAGATTGTCATGAAAGCTGTTGCTGATACCGATGACAACATGCCCCACCCTGCAAACAAGCCCGAACATTCTGTAGCGGCCGATTCAGATATGTTTGTTGATCTTTCACCATTGGATTCTGCCCCGCAAATCGTTCGAGGTCCGGCCAGTAGGAATGAGAGGCACCCAATGGCATTTACCCCACCGAGCTTCAGCCTTGGCACAATTCAAGACCAAGCGGTGGTGCATGATCCTATGCCAGTTGCCTTTGCTTTTCCAGGAGGCACGGGTGCAATGATGGGGCAGCCAATGGTCGAGGGCAGGAAGGCTGTCAAGTTCGCGGAGCCAATTGTGCAAGGTACACTCGTCATGTCCTTACGATTTTTTGTGTCTACATCTTTTGTAGTTTGAATTTTGTCCCAATCATATTCTTTTCGGGGTGTTCTCACTTGCGATGGCAACTGCGGTGTGATGACATGGCAAGTGGATTTTGATGCACCATGGCCTACATTTTTTTTGGTTGTTGCCATGCTGCATTTTGACATTTTGGGTAAACACATGGCAACTGAAGTTGATTCATCATGGCAATTGTATGTGCTGACACATGGCAAATGTAGTGCATTACATATGGCAACTGGATTTGCCACACCATGTCACCTACATTTTTTTGTTACCATTCTGCATTTTTTCTATACGGTAATCACATGGCAAGTGGACTTGCCACAACATGGCAACTGCATTTGATGTGACATGGCAACCACAGGCCATCTGAACGGTAATTCATCACAACTGCATGGCAACTGCAGTTGCCATGACATGTCCACCGTATTTCCCCACTTTTCCCCACTTTTCATCACAACTGTAGTTGCACCACACATGGCAATTTCCCCACTTTTTTCTACCTACATCTCACATCATACACCCTATTTTCCTCACAATCCATATGTTTTCTGACTTTCTCCTTATCCTAACACACTTTTTTATTTTTTATTTTTGAATCATTGCAGGCACCCCTGAGGAAATTTCACCATCACTTGACGAAGCTTACCGCAAGATTGAGGAGGCAACATTGCAGAGGAGGACATCGCGAGGGCAAGGGCAATCAAGTTCCAACTTGACTGCAGAGACGGGAACTGAGGATACCATCAGAAGCGCGACCCCTGGTTCTGTGAGACAGCAGAGGGTAGTTCACGCACCTCCCGCGGAAGACTACGAGCCCGAATTCAGGGCCACTAAGGAACAGACCCAGCTGTACGACATCATCAAGCGGTTTGGAAATGCGAGGGCCAGCAGCAAGCATATGAAGGAGTTGAAAGCGTAAATGACCACATCCTATAATCACTCATTTTGCTTTGTTCTTTTTTTAACATTTTCATCTTTTCTCTTTTGTACTCCCTATACATGATGCGCTTACGTTTTAGTTCTTTCATATATCTTTTTACTTAGCAGGCATGATTCTTCCGTGTTATGTCGTTTTCATACAGCTCATGTTTGGACAGAACCAAAGTCATTCAATGCGGAGCGACGTACGTCGACCTGGGTGATCTCGCCGAGTCCGTAAGGCCAAACGGCAAAATGTCGACGAATGTGATTTCATGCGGGATCGACTACATCAACAATCACATCGATATGTGTGCCGACAAGGTCATCATGCATTACAGCGTGACATGCAAAATATGGGATGGTGACTTCCACCACAAAATTCTGAGGAAGAATTTCGCTCAGCACGGTAAATTCAAGCTAACACTGAAGAAATATGAGAGTAATCCTCCCCTGTCTGCACTATTTTTTCACATGGGTGTGGTTTTTGCCATCTTCTGCACTTTTTGATTGTGTGCCAGATGTTTTCCATGTGGCAACAGTTGCCATGCACATTTTTCTTTTTTGTGCATCCCGTACGAACCATGTGGCAATTTGATTTTTGCGAAATGCACGGCACATCTTGTACATACATGGACGGCAACTTTCCTTCAACTACCCCCACACCATAACCTAAAAAATATCCTACATGATTCTAATTTTTTTGTCCCTCTGTTGTTCTTTTTTATGTGAACTCTGCTTCTCATTTCTTCACTTTTTTAAATGCAGGTCATGTTCCCCATGTTCCAGGAGCTTGCACCACATGCCCAACACGACAAGTGTGGTCACCACTACGCGATCTGTCTGGACCTGAAGAACCAACGCTTCGAGGTGCTTGATTCAATCCGTTCGGGAGCTGATTCAGATCTTACTACGCATGCCGAATTCTTCATCAACAACCTCGAAGAGACATGGAACCGTCACTACGAAAATTCAAAGGTCCAGATCAGACATTTCCCGATTGAGTATGTGGCGACTGTGAAGCAAGGGAACACGTAATTTCTTTTTCCCCTCCTTTTATGTGTCGTTTTACATCAATACAACCCCTCTTTTTTTTTGTCACATCTGAATTGAAGTCTATCTTTGCTACATCTGTCCTTTTTTGCGTGTTCATTTGAGTCTCTTTCTCGTGCAGTACGGACTGCGGCTTTCACGCGCTGGAATACTTTGCAAAGTGGGAAGGCAGAATCGTCCCCGCTATCACAGCTGCAACGATTGTTGAGCTCCGGAAAATCCACACGTGGAACTGGCTGACGAACGAAGATTTCAACAAGCGGTCTGGAGCACGCGAGTTCGTGGAGGAAGCTGTCAAGAAAATCAACAAGAAGTACAAGTGATCATGTGGTGTTAGACACCGGACGCATACCTTACATTCTGTTGCTGAGGAATGTAAGGTACTTATCTATCTTGTTATCTGTCGAAAACTATGTTTGTGTGCTATGTTACGACTGCAACCCAGCGTATACCACTATGTAGTGGTGGTGTGTGAGCGACATTTTTAGTAGTTATGTAATATATGTGTGGACGTGAACCTATTTTTTTAGGCGTTAATGCACATATGCTTTTTATGTTTTATCATTATTACAATGGTTTCATCGCACACATCACCAGTTTTTGCTGTTTTTGATTGCGTCTATGATGTTTTAAAACAGATGGCAAATGTAGCATACATTGCCCACAACACACTATGTTTCTCTAAACTGCGTGGTATTTGTCATGGAAATATATGTCATGCACAGTCATTTCAAACACCATGGCATATTTTTAAGCACACCTAACATGGCAACTACAGTTCAAACAACATGGCAGATCAAGCATAATTAACTTGGCAGATACAGTACAACTAACATGGCAGATCCAGTACAACTAACATGGCAGCTCCAGTACAACTAGCATGGCATTTTTTTAGTATAAAATAGCATGGAATATTTTTAGTACACATAACATGGCAGATTTAATACACATAACATGCAGATTCAATACACATAACATGGCAGATTAAGCACTCATAACATGGCAACTGCATTTCTGCAGTCAATGAATTTTGTTCCTTTCCATTTCTGATGTTCCTCAGTAGTTATTCTCCCAATTTTAAAAACAAAAAAAATCTCATCGTATAGGTTACAAAACAAAATGTCCACAAGGACCATGCCGTAATGCCCCAATTTCTGCTCATGGATTGCCCGCCGTTTTCTTCGTTTTCTTGTGTTTTGCTTGAATCTCCAATCCTGACTTGTACCTTATCTCTCTCGGGCGCCCCTTTGTGATGGAACGGGGTGGGTTCCTGACCTGCGTTTGTGTGCTTGCTGTTCCAGATCCTATGTCCGAGTTTTCAGACGATGGCCCCGTCGACGAAGGCACACCTGATGTGCGGGGGAACCGGTGTAAGGCTTCCTCAGCTTTCCTCTTCTTGATCTCATCAAGCTCTCTTTTCAGCGCCTTCCTGTGTTTTTCTGCGACTCTTACTGTCTCATCACTTTTGCACGCTTCATCAATTAGCTCAGCATAGTTCTTTGTCAGCACTACGTGCCTCACGGCTTCCATGGTTGACTCAGGTCTCTCGTCATGCACAGCCAGAACCGCGTGTGTTGTCTGCGGCGCCAGCGCGTCGTCAGCGTCCCAAGTCCATCGTCGCCTTATGAAATGGCGGGGCATCCGTGTCACAGCGTTCATGTCCATCACTTTTAGTATGTGACAACACACAATGCCATCCCGTTCGAACTTGCAGCATTGGCAGTAGTACTCGCCTTCGCTTATCGAGGCTTTCACGAAGTAGTTCCTTCCTTTGTATGGGTCTTCAGGTTCTGAATCCGACATGCCCAAAATAGAACACACCTTGAACGTATGTTCGTCCACCTGGAAAGCCGTGAACATGCTGGCACACTTTATTTCCTCCTGGAATCTGCAAGTTTTGTGTGCTTTATGTTAATCTATCGTGCGATCCTTTTTTTTGTAGCACGTTATGCTGTCATGGGAATAGAAATAGATTTTTGTTTTTGAACATGGCAAACATAGCACATTGAACATGGCAACTGCAGTACACCAGACATGGCAACTGCAGTACACCAGACATGGCAACTGCAGTTCATCAGACATGGCAACTGTATTACATTTTCAACTAGCCATCATCGTTTCCACACCAATGTTTTCCCCAATGGAAGCACATTGCATCAAACATGGGCATCTACATTTCAGTAAACATGGAATTGCATTTTCAACAAACATGGCAGTTGCATTTTATTAAACATGGCAATTTGTATATTCAGCATATGCGTTGACATTATGACATTTTTTTTCCAGTTGACATTGCCATCTGCATACCAACATGCCCCAATGGAAGTATAGTTCATTAAACATGGCACCGGCACTTCATTGAACATGTAAAATGTATCCGAGTAAGCATTGTAAACAGAAATTTCATCAAAACATGGCAACTGCAGCTGAGTAAGCATGGCAAACAGTATTCCATTAAACATGGACAACTGCATATCATGGCAACTGCATTTGAACTCTATATGGCAGCTACTGCCCTAGTGCTTTTTGCGCAAATAAGACCGTAATGCAACTGACTTACTTGTTAAAGATCTTGTTTGTGTATATCTTGCTCATTTGCCTCTCCATTGGTAAGTACGTTAGCAATTTCGGCTGCTTTAGCGCGGTGGTAGCTTCTTGCTGGAGCTCAGATCCCAGAATTTTTTGTTGCAGAGCTGTGTACTGCTTGGCAAACTGTAGCAATGAGTTGCCAGGGCTCACGTATCGCTTCAACACAGCATTGAACCCCTCGCTGTGCTGCGTAGTCTGTAGAAAAGGGAAGAAGCACTGCATGAAGTAGGCGGGCACCCAGTACATTCGCTTCTCCCACAGACTAGCAAGCGTCTCATTGTCTTGGACTTGATGCGTTTCAACCATGGCCATCCAGCTCCTCTCAAACTCCTCCACCGTCAAACTGTGGTCCATGCAGAGCTCGAATGCCTTGTGCAGCTCTGGACGGTCAGCAAAGAACGGTCCTAGGGTCTACTCAGCCTTCTTTATTATGTGCCACCTGCAGTGCCTGTGCACTGCCAACAGAAAGACCTCCTCTATGCCTGCACGCATGCTAAAATCCTGGCATGTTATTATGTTCATCGGAGCAAGTCCATCCATGCACTCCAAGAAGGTCTTGAACAACCAGACGTACCCATCCGTGTCTTTGTTCCGAACGAGCCCGCAGCCGAACTGCAACGACTGATTGTGGTTATTTATTCCTATGAACGGAGCGCATGGCATCTTGTACATATTGGTGAGGTACGTCGCGTCGAACGAAATGCAATCTCGGAAATGTTTGTAGGCTCTCCTTGCAGCACCATCCACCCAATACATGTTCCTGACACGGTCCTCATCGTCCAACCTTATCCTGTAGAAGAAATCTGGATCTTTCTTTGCTTTCTCATCGAAGTAGGCAATTGTAGCCTCTATGTCAGCCAGCCTGCTCTCTCTACGATACTTGGCCTGTAGGTTTGTGACGTCAGCCGGTATGTAGGGCATGCTACTCAGTTTCCCCTTTTTGCTGTGGATGAGTGATAGTATCTGGACCATTCTTGATGGACCGACGTTACAGTCATGTAGCAGCTTTACGAATTGTCTTTCGACTGGGGTGAATCCTCTATGGGCGGTCAGAAATTTGACCAGGTCGAACTTCTTTATGAGACTGTGGTTGTGCTCGTCAAAATATTCAGTGACCACATACTGTGTTCCATCTACGTTTAGCTTACACCGGACAGGGCATCCCGTCTTGAGAATGATTCCTCTTTTTCGTTCCGGAACGACAGGCGCAGCACCTTTCACCTTCTTGTTCCTCCGTGCCTTGTGGCACCTCATCTCACCTCTGCTGTACTCATTAGTTTTCTTAATTTTTCTATGGTACTCGGTGTTAACCGCAAATCCATGGAACTTTGCATATGTCTGGTAGTATTCCTTTGCTTCCTCGAATGATTCAAATCTCTGCCCAATGTACGGTGGCTGAGGTACCACGATCTCTGATTGCCCACCATATTCGTCATCTTCTGCCTCGTTGTCACTTTCATCATTCACTTCAGTATCGGCGGCAGTTCCTTCTACTTGAGTGTTGTCAGTGAGTGTGTTCAAAGGGGCGCTTGTCTGTATTGCTGGAATGATTGCCATTCCCGACTGTGACTCGAAATTGTCTTCCGCATGAGCATCTTCTTGCTGGTGGAATGCGTCTTCCGTGCGCTCAGAGCTCCCCGCAGTAGATGTCCATGCGCTGCTGTTAATTGTAGTTGTAGGCCCTGCGATAGGGAAAACAGGGGCCAGATTTAAGTTTTATGTTTGAATAACATGTGTATCGCAACGGATCACACCATCTACGAGTGATCTTCCACGACATCATTTTTCAAATAGCAAGCCGCGAGTCTATGCGTGGGCATGCACGGCAGCTATAGCTGTCCAGTGATGGCAGCTATTGTTTCAACAAACATGGCAACTAGTTTGTTTTTGCATGCAAATAACTTCAAATATCAAAGGTACTGTTGTTTTCCTGGTTCAGATTTTTTTCCCTTACCTTGGTGTGTTGCATTCGACATCCCCGTGTTGCCTGGGACACCAGAATGACTCCCCCCACCTGCAATTTGTGAAGGTTGCCACGAGACGTTTGCCGGGGTACCACCAGCGTAATAACCTGTGTGCATATCAGTGGTTGGTCAAATTCATGGCAACTGTGTTTTGTGCTAGCACGGCAACTGCAGTTGCCCCTGATGTGGCAATTGCAGTTTTATTGGCAAGGCAAACGTATTTTTGCATCGGCATGGCAACCGCAGTTGTTCCTCCATGGCAGCTGCAGTGCCATGACATGGCAAATGTAGTTGCACTGGCATGGCAACTGCAGTTGTTCTTCCCTGGCAACTACATTTGTCCATGGATGGCAACAACATATGTACAGGGATGTCAAATGTAGTTTTCTAATACATGGCAACTGTAGATGACCAGTCATGGCAATTGCAGTTGCCACCTATGCTCCTTCTGCTAATTGATCATCCGCAACTTCACCTTATTTTATGGACTGACCTGTGTATGACGTCGATGGCAGGTAGATTGGCAGTGCCTGATGCCACGCGCTGCACGAAGGCTCTGCATTTTCACACCGCGGTAAGTCCTGATTCCTTTTGCCAGTTTTTTTGCATGTTCATTTTTCATGTCCACAACAGTATGCGCTCTTTTTTGTCGTTTTTACATTACCTTGATTGTCCATACAAGCTAGTTGAAGTTGGCTGCCCGTACATTTGTCAGTGTTAGCGCCTTGCGAGTGAACTTGCCACGGGGCCTCCCTAATTGTGTTTTGGTCATAAGAACCTGCTAAAAAATAACAGTGTACGACATAAGTAGAATGTCATCTTCATCGTCGCGAAGATGGCAACTATTCTCTTCTTTTTGTTAGCACGCATCATACCTAGGCCTGCATACTGTTCCAGTAGTGGCAGCAATGGCCCTGAAGAGATGAGCTGACTGTACTCTGTTGCATCCCAAGGGGCTGTTTCTGGCCTTTGAGAACCCCAATCACCAGCGCCACCTTTGTGATTCATTTTTTCCGTGTCTCCCTTCTTTTCCAAAGTGTTCTCAATCTCTGCATGAACAAGAGAGGCATCAACAATCCACAAGAATAGCATTCTTCTGCTGCTTGCACACAGAAGATATGGATGGCAATCGACGGGTCATAATAGGTGGCAGCTACTGTCAACGAAAGGTGGCAACTGTCGTTATACACATGTGGCAACTAATTTCTTCCAGCCCTCTTCATTCCAAATTTTTCCCCTACCGCCCTTTTTCGTACCCAACTACTTGCGTCAATTAAACTAGGAAATTAAGTCAATTTCAAACGTTAGTACATGGCAGATCTGGTGTACTCTGCCTGGCAATTGCAACTACACACTGAACCATGTAGTGTTCTACCTCTATAGCATAGATCCAGCACAAGATCGGGAGATTTTCAGCTTTTAAGGATGAGAAGGTTCAAATCGGGAGATTTTCACCTGGGTTTTAGATGATCGTCTTCGGAGGGCTTGGTTGGAGTTTGGGGCTGGGGGTGGGGAGGGTTGGGGTGTGGTTTTGAGGTAGGATTGCCTTACGGATCTGCTCTGTTTGCCATGGCAACCAGAGATGGCCGGCGACGGAGGTCGGGGGTTCGAGAGGTGGGGGACGATGGCGGCAGACGATGGAGGGGATGGATCGGAGACCGGGAACTGGTTGAGCGTGCGGGCAGCGGGTCGGCTTGCCCGGACGGGGCAGTGCGGGCGGTGTTGGCACGGAACGTACGTGCGGGACGCGCGTTTGTGTGCGCGGACGTGGTCGTGTGGGCCTGTTCCCGTCCATGCCACACGAGGCGTGCGGGCGGGTCCCCGCCGACGCCACACGTGTGGCAGTTATTCGGACCCTATTTTTTTGTGCGTGGGAAGTGAGACGTGGACTCCTACTCTAACGTGGGGCTCTAGGATTCCTCATTGTAGTTACTCAAGAAAAAAAAGGAAGGGCAGCACTACGCGCCGGTGCGCCGGCCCAAATTTGGGCCGGTCTGCACCCAGCCGTACGATCCAGCGTACAGCAGCCGTTCGATGCCCCACGCTAGCATCTTCTTCCCTGTCTTTGCCTACAAAAAAAAGAACGCGGTGCCTGCACAGGCGTCGTCCCCCGCCGCAGCTCGTCGCAGAGCCAAAAGAGGGCATTGTTTATGGCGGCCCCGCTCACGACGACAGGCCTACCCTATCGTCTCCGGCGACGGTGCTCACTGAAGAACCTCTCCTCGTCGTCGATTTCAGTTGGCGATCTTGTCGACGACCCCCTGGTCGAAACTCCCCCCTTGACCGGTTGCAACTCCGGCAGTTGATGCCCCATGGTTGCTGTGCTACGGCGCGCCGCCTGCTAGCCGTCGCCGTTGACGCGTGAGTTTCAGCCAACGGCGGCGAGTCGACCACCAGTCACAACGATGAATGGGATGTAGCAAAAAAAAACATCGGTAGTAGCAAAAAGAGAAGGTGGTTGCAGCAAAAATCATCGTCGTCGCCGTCGTCCACAGCTCTGCTGTGAATGGACGTAGCAAATCATCCAGCTGGTCGTAACAAAAAGAGGTCGCGGTTGTAGCAAAATCATCATCACCAATTGTAGTGGAAAACAGAGTAGTGCTCGTCATGGTACTGGTTGCAACTCTGACACCGACCGGTTCCAGCCCGTGGTGACCACGGTTGCAACATCAGTAGCATTGTCGCCTCCGGCTCGCCGCGGGTTGGAGTGCCAAGCAACAAAAAACTAAAAGAAACAAAAATCTTTCATTTGTTGGTTGAAGCAAAAAAATCACTAGGTTCCAGCAAAAACTAAAGTTGGTTCCAGCAAAACATAGTCGACTGGAAAAACTACCAGTGGGTGATTGTAGCAAAAAAATAGCTAGTTCCAGCAAAAACACACACTGGTTCCAACAAAAAAGGTTGCCGTCGGGTTCCAGCACAATGCATGGCAGGAAGCAATTACCGATGCCGGTTCCAGCTCTGGGCTGCCCCGGTTGAGCAAAAAGGCTTCGTGGTTCCAGCATCTCGCAAACCAGTCGCACCATCGTGTGTCCCGCGTGGTCACTACGAGCAGCTGCTGGCTTCTGGCATTTGCCGCCGTGATTCCAGCATCTGGAAGCCACGGTTCCAGCATTTGTAACCGCGGGTTGTAGCACCGCGGAACTGTGCGGCGCAGTCGCCGTCGATTCACCGTCGATGCAGCCCACCGTCGATGCGGCGCATCCACCATGGGGACTCCTCTCGCTCTCTTCTGCAGCATAAACATCAAGGATGAGAGGGGCAAGGGGGTTGGTAGAGCGGCCATGGCTGGCTCCCAGCAGCAGCCGGTGCCGAATCTCATGGAGAGGGATTCTCTCGCTGGAGAAAAAGAGACAGAGATGGAGGGGATGGGAGTGGCGGAGGAAGAGGATAAAGGAGGGAGGTGGAGAAGAAGATAAGACAGAGAGGAAAAAAAAGAAAAAGTGCATGTGCGGTGGAAGCATCGAGTCGTGGGCTCGTGGCGCATACGTGGTGGGATTGAACGTGCGCGTGCGACCGGCCGAACGGTTCGGCCGATGCCCCGGCAAGAAACGTTTCCCAAAAAGGAATCCTCATCATATGTTTTTTTCTTCCATCACAAAGGGAGAAGGCACATGGATTTTCTGTTGGTTACAACTTTTGGTGTACGTGGTTATTTTACGTTCTGTTTTTTATATTGAAAATCTTGTGCGCTCTTTTATTAGATCTTGACCATTAAATTTTAAATCTAATGGCTAAATCTTGTACGCTCTTTTATTAGATCTTGACCATTAAATTTTAAATCTGATGGCTACATTAATCTTGCTGATGTGGATTAATATAAAGGCTTGAAAGGTGCCTCCAATTAGTAAATACTAGTCGTCCACCCGTACATCTGCACGGGCTAGTGTTATACATAGTAGGAGTTCACAAAAACATTTATTGTACTTGCACTAGGACAATGCCCGTGCATTGCACCGGGGGCATATGTATTTTAGTGGTTCAACTTCAATCATGTCTAAGGTATATATTTATGATCCTCATGCACATCATATGTCATTGTCGTGTTCTTCTCCTTGCACATCCATCTTCTCGGTTCCTTGTTGTGGGCGTCCCTCTCATCCTCGTTCAGTAGCACGATCTACAGTGCACTCTTCTCGAGCAAGCTCTGGTGCTCCAGCAACTGACTCATTAGGATCTGCATTAATATTTACATGCGTAGCTAAAATCCTTGTGCCTTGCTACGGACAACAATATTTGTTGCAAAAATAAACCTTTATGTGGAGCTACCTGGCATGATATATTACGACACCAAATAGTACTTTGCATACTTGTGGAACTTAATTTTGTAGGAACATAAGTACAAAGGTGTACCATAAGCATATCACACGGAGCAATAATCACAAAAGCAATATCTCCCATTTCACAATTCAAGAAATAAAATGAATTTATCAGATTGTTTTGCAATTTGCATATTTACATTAGATGATCTGAACTCTTTACAAAGGTAACCATGTTTGACATTTTTCCTTGAAACATTATAGAGCGGGTGTGAAAACATGATAACCTTCACTGACAAGAAAATAATAATACTCAAATATCTGAAACCTCAAAGATACAAAGCTCGGATTGTCGATGGACTCGGAAGCTGATGTGGTTGGTATACTTCAACACTGGTTGTATTCAATGTTGTCCAACTTCATAGCAGTGTAACTCTTCAGAGTATACATCAAAAACTGATTCAGGCCCTAGCACAACACTACAAGAAGGAAAATGTCATAAGTAGCAGGCACACGACAAATTCAACAACATCTATTAAAGGGATCTATACATGGGCGATACTCGCTTCCCATTGCCATTCTCGAGCAAAAGCATGTTGGGCACGTCACCTGGAAAGCACCAACATGCATGAATTACGGTAGTGTGGGCACTGAGCATAAATTTAACCTGCACAACGTTATCTACAACGACTCCCAACTCAAGTACGATAGAAAAATTGGTTGTTTTTCAATCTAATCTTCCAAAAAACATCAAACCGAGTATTGTGAAAATAAGATGGGATTAAACAATATACCTTTTCAACCTGCAATTCTTTAATCTTGACGATTTTCCTCACCCATCTCAAAGAATTGACAATTTATTATGAGGAAAGAAATATAGTGTATATTCGTCATTGACATGATAGAAAAGGAACACATCTCAATGAAACCAATTTGTATGTACGGACTGATCTAATGCGTCAAAACAACTATACAATCTCTAGACAGTTGAACGAGAATCATGCCTAATACAAATTATTACTTATATGCTTACGAAGATACTATGGACATGTTTACCTTTAACCGAGCCGCACAAGTGATCTTGAAGAGTTTATTCATTCACGGAATGATGATGACCATGTCGGCTCCCTCCGGTGCCTCCCGAACCGAACATAGGGGTGGTTGTCCTGAGAGACAGGTGGCGAAACATGACCAGAGGCGTATGATCCATAGACAGCAAGGCCCATGGCCGAGGATCCAAAGACGCCCGGATGGGCACTGTGGCAGTCCAAAGAGACAAACCAAGCTATGGCGGCCCCTTGTGTCCCGGATGCGTAAGCGGTCATATCCCAATTCTGCACAAACACAGAAAATATTACAACAGGAAATATGTGAACTTGCAATGTATAGCTTATTCTAAACATTTTTGCATTCGCCTAGAATGAATAAAATGTCAGACTGGAGCTAATCGACTGTCGTATATGAACTTAATCAAACCTTAATATATGATGCAGAAATATGTAGCGGTTTGCAGTTGATGCACGCAAATAAAAGTTCAGATGTACAATTAAGTAAAATTATCAAACAAACAATGGTGAACTCAAATATCAGTTTAATTTGCTACTGGATCTTTCTCAAAACCACGCCCTGGAATGAAGCGCTCCATCTCACAAAGCATCATCAAGTGCAACTTTAAGTTTCCAAAATGCTAAACCGATAGACCACCTCCAAGTTCCAACTTAATAAAACGTTATGCTCACACAAACCAAGTTAAAGTGAAGCATTCTCTATTTGGCTTAGAACTGCTTGGCACGGGATAAAAACCATCTGTTCGAAGCATGCATGTCACCTTATCTTATATATAAAGCAATAGGCCAGTGAATTACCATGCCGACCTCAGCAGCATCGACAACAAGCACAACCCTATCCGCTAGCCCAAGAGCAGAAATCATCTCGCTAGAAAAATTGACATGCATAGGCGCATCCATGATATTGAGGCACAACCTTGACGAAATCCTATTTGCTTCAGTTAAGAGCTATATTCTCCTTGTTTCTTTCCTGCAGAACTTGGAATGAGAATCAGGAAGTAAAATCCAACATTGACATGGATGCATTTTGCTGCTAATCTAGTAATTGAAACAACTGAAAGAAACAACACTCCCAGAATGCATTACAGGATCGTGTAGCAGTCACCACAAAGGCTAACAATACAGAACTCGCCTAGGATTGACTTACCTGCACCACGAAAAAAAACAATTGGATTAAAGAACAACATTCAGAAAAAATAAAATAAAAATGATAATGAATTTAAAGATTGATAGAGGGAGAATATAATGCATCGTCCTGTATTTAGCAGCAACAGCACATACACAGAATTTTGCAGCTGTAGCATACACAAAACGACAGCAGTAGCAGCAATCTCCTCTTCCCCATCCACTGCACTGGCCAGCTCCAAGCTCAAGTGCCCAACCACCACCGCCAGGCACTTCCCCATACACAGAATTTTGAAGATAATTAAACTGAAAATCTTTATCTTTACCTACCAGATAAAAAAATTTGGTTTTCACAAAGAAAAGCGTGAACAAGTTCTTCCTAACCAGATGGTTCAATAATCACTGACCTTGTGAAACTTGATACACCTGCACAGCAACACAGGAAGATGTAAAATTTCAGAGATGAGGTTGAATATAGCAACAACAAAAGGAATTGGACGTCAGGAAGCAGGTGAACCGAGGCATGAACCGACGTCGGCAGCGCCCTCCATTAATCTGCTAGGTCGGGGGCGCATCGGCCCACTTGCGGGAGAGGCAGGGAGGCGGGCATGGCACGACATTTTGGAGGGAGGCGACCATGGCATGGGACGGCGCGGCGGCTGCGCGCGGCGCCGGCGCTCGGGAAGACGGATAACCATGGAGGCCCGCGGAGCGAGGCACAGACTTACAGATCTGGTTGCACAGAGGCCCACTTGCGGGAGAGGCGGGGAGGTGGCCATGCCAGGTCGTTCTGGAGGGAGGCGACCATGGCATGGGACGGCGGCGGCCGAGCGCGGCGCCGGCGCTAGAGAAGACGGCAGACCATGGAGGCCGCGCGGAGCGAGGCGGAGACGCACGGATCTGGCCGCTCCCAGGTCAGATCGGGCCGCAGTGGAGCTCCACATCGGGATCCATGGGCCAGAGACAAGATTTGTGAGAGAGAGGAAAGGAAAGGAGAAGGGAGAAGAAGAGAGACAGGGCGCGCGGGAGGGCTTACTGGACGAAGGCTGGAGGTCGGGAGCGGTGGCGCTGGACGCCGGAGTGAGATGCAAGCCAAAGGGAGAAAACCGTGATGGAGAAAACCGGAAGGGGGGAAAGAAAATCGAGTGGGCCGAGAGGTGTTGACAAACTTAAGAGGGGAAACGGAACACTACGTTTCTTTTAGATAGTAGAGATTTCAGAAACATGAGATATGTATAGAAAAATTAAGTGTACTCAACATTATCTAAATTGAATAATTCACCTCATCATATATACTCCCTCCGTTCCGAAATAATTGTCGTTGGGAGTTCCTTTCCGACCAGGTGAAAACGCACAAAAGTACAGAAATACCCCTAGTTTGAAAACACATCGTCTTCCTCCTCCATCGTCCATCAGCGAGGCAGCACTCCTCCAGGCCCCTCCGTCGGGCTCCTCCAGGCCAGCGCCCCTCCGTCAAGCTCCTCCAGGCCAGGGCTCCTCTTTGCCCCTCCGCCGGGCTCCTCCAGGCCAGCGCTCCTCTTTGGCCCTCCGCCAGGCCCCTCGCCGCCCCTGCTTCTCCGCCGGGCTCTTCCAAGCCAGCGCTCACCTCCTGCCCCGCCGCCTGACCCTGGCCAGCGCTCAACTTCTCCTCCGCCCCCACCTCCACCACGGCCACGGCCAGGCCACCAGCGCCTCCATCCCAGCGAACTCCCCTGCTTCTGCTCATCTTTGTGGTAGGCACTCCTGCAAAATTGTTCATGTTACTTTTGGAAATATTCAATCAAGAAATCAGAATACTGGCAATATATCGATATCAAGATCATGATCTGCTAGTTTTGGAAACGTTCACTCAGGAAATCAGTCAATCAGGATATCAAAATGTTTTGGTAATGGAGTAGTGTACACATGTACATTGTCGCTAGGTGTGGGTACAAAATTAAGGTATCTTGGGCGTCCCCACCAATAGAATTACAGTTGAGAAAATTCAGCCAGGGCACAATTTCAAAACAGAAAGACCAGTCACAAAACAGAAAGTCTTGGTTTGAAAATGGTAGGTAGGTCACCTTACCAGCTTCTCTTTCTTTCATTAATTTCCATCCCATCACCTTGGCTCGAGTTCTCTTTCTTTCACACTGCCAAAGGAATTCAGTTAGGTGTAACACTAAGTGAATCAAATTTGCAGATAATGTACTGAAAAGGGTGTTGTTTCTAGACAAGAAAAAGCAGAATTGATGTACTGAAAAGGGTGTTGTTTCTGAAACAATTGTCATATTATGAGTTCACCCAAGGAAATTAAACTGGTTTCTGAAAGTTCAAATAAGGTGCACAAAGCCTTAAGGTTCAAATAAGATGACCATGACAGTAAAAGCAATATTGACATGGAGTAAACATTAGCAAAGCAAAGATAATGTAGATAATGTACTCCTGTCAAGCAAAATAATGTACTGATCTTGGAGTATTTTTTGTACACCTCAGCATGCTGTCCCTTTTCGGTCAAATTATCTACATAAACATTGTACATTCAGTTTTCAGGCAAAGAGATAATTAAGATACAGTAAACTAATTATGGCTGGTAATGCTTCATTAACCTAGGAAACAAAATGATTGTACTAAGAGAGTTCGTTAACGAAATAGAAATATGGTTGCATGGTAATGAGATGGAGTATAACATGAAGCAAGACATTTGTTCAGTCATTCAGAATGAAGCTGTAGCAAAAGCGGTATTAAACCTCAACTCTTCATTGTTGAAGTACAACGAGGAAAGGAGCTGCTCTGAAACGGTATCGACTCTACAAAAGCAAGAGATTGTGAAACTGAAGCGAGTTGTTGACTCTTTCAGTAAAGTAGTGAGGGAAAATGAGGCGTGTCAGATCGAACTGGGAGCAATGGAGGGTCATATGGATTTATTATCCCATCAACTGGATTTACTTACAGTCAAAGTGGACAAGCAATACTCCTGTATATCTGAAAAAAAACAAGGAGTTTGATATGATTGTCGGCAGGCTGGAGCAAGCTCTGCAGCATCTACGTCAAAATGAGATCAATTCCAGTGAATTACTCGACAGATTTAGAAATGCTACAGACTCTCTAAAGGAGGTTTAGAAACAAAATCAATATTTACGTAACATCATCCAAGAAAAGGAGAAAATATTCACATCAATCATTTATAAAGAAAAGGAGTTCAAAGAACGCATGACAGGCCTTGTTGAATTTATAAACTGAATGGAGTATGTCGCTTCTTCACCTTCAGCTAGCTAGCTTACCCAAACAAAATTCAGAATCACTTCGAGCAGAGCCGAAAGCCCATATACGTTCATTTTACAACTAGACTACTGAAAAATCACAAAGCAATCAAGCAGCAAACAGAGGCATCGGATGATAACTGAACTTTCCATTGCCATTTCATTCCAGCATCGGGATAGACAAGAGGACACATCATATCAACACGAACAAACAGAAGCACCCAGCATCATCTCTGAAATTTACAGAAATTTACTTAGTGATGTGCAGGCCAGCGGCGGGTGGGTTACCTGATGTGCAGGCAAGCGGCGGGCGTGAGGTAGTCGGAGGTTCCTTCTCCGGCAACGTCGTCTCGGCATCCCACACGGCGCGGTCCACGCAGGACTGCACGAGCCCGGCGGTCCTGCTCGTCGTGGCCGTGTGGCTGTGGCTGCTCCTGACGGCCAGCGGCGCGCTGGCGGACAGCGGCAACGGCACGGTGTGCCTGTGCATGGGACCCCAGTGCGTGCCGCCGTGCCCTATCCCTGGGACGCCGACGCCGACGACGTCGCCGACGCAGTTCCCCTTCTGCCCGCAGCGGCCGTCGGCGGTCGGGCCCTTCCCCTCTGCAGCGAGCCGGAGATCCCCGTCACCCTGAGGAAGGTGGAGCAGACGCGCTTCAGATCCAGCCGCCGTCTCGCCGAGCTCCCCCTCCCGCACCACGATCTCCACCTTGGCCTCCTCCTCCCGCTGCTCCAGCACGGATCGAGCATCGCCGCCCACGGATCGAGCACCGCCGCCCCTGAATCGAGCACCGCCGCCACGAATCGAGCACCCCAGCCTGTAAAAATGTCACCTTTGACCGACGAGAGGGAGACGGGTTGCTTAGGGTTATGGGTGGTGATGTGCAAGACTGCGGTGAGGAAGACGCCGACGAGAGTGAGAGGGTGGCGACTGGCCGGCGAGCGACTGACCGACGAGAGGGAGAGCGGTCGGGGTCGGAGAGAGCGAGCTGTCGGGGCGAGAGAGAGAGAGTGAGAGCTGCGAGCGGTCGGGGAGAGAGTGAGTGGGAGGGCAAAACGGGAAAGCGAAGAAAAATCGCAACGTGACGCTCGATACACTCCAACGACAATTATTTCGGAACAGAGGGAGTAGAACACAAAAATATTATTTCTTCACCATTTCATAATTTTGATATAAAATGCATGCAAAGAATTTTTAGCTTTGTTGTGTTTGGTTAGACTAAGCTTATGTTAAATGACATAAGCTTGTTCGCACGGAATCAAACGTATCGAGGAATATAATTGCAGCAATGTGATAAAAGTACACTCGTATTCGAACACCACCATAAATGGAAATGACAGGTCATCGAGGTCAACAGACAACAACCAATTATGTTATGTATTAAAAGTTTTAGCCATCAAATCATGTGCAAAAATGTTATCTAGTTTCTACAAACTGACATAAGATCCAGAAATAAGATAATAAATACGAAGAATCAACTCTAGAGATATTCCCAGAAGTACATGACATACAGAAGAGAACTAATGCATATACATCAAGTCAAAATGTCGCACCAGGAACATTGTCGTGTTGAGATACATTGAAGCAAGGTGATTAAATTTAGTTAACAATAGATACTGTTGGAAATAATGCATCGGTTCAGAGAATTCCAAGTCTGATGCTTTGGGCATATCCTGTCACGTAACAAACTGAAACTTCATGCACACACGTTGCTGGCCGTTCGGCAAGCTGCAACTCCTTCCCGAGTCCTCTGCTAGGACGTGAGCATTATCCTGCTGTTCTTCCCGATTCTCCTGGTTCCAACGAGCGCACCGCGCTTCGCTCGGCAAGACGTTTCATTGAAACGTTGCTCGTTGGACTGCTTCCTTCCTGATCTCTATAAATGGTAGAGAGCATCGGGAGAAATACACAACATATCTTCATCTCCTTCCTCACATATCACAAGTGCTGAGTCGCCGTCGGAACGAAGCCGGCCGTGCTGTCCGTCGTGCAACGGCAGCCCGGCGAGCGGTGTCTCCGTGACTCCGGCCGCATCCTTCGACCCTGCACGGGGGCGGTCTAGAGTTTTCTGGGCAGCGTCCGCGCGACCGCTCCTTCGACGTCCTCGACATCATCATCTCCGGCGAGGGCTGCTTCGTCGACGTCCTCGACAACATCGTCTCCGGCGACCACTGCTTCCTCGACGTCCTCGTCGACATCGTCTCCGCCACCGCTGCTTCCTCTACGAGATCGTCTCCTACAAACTCCATCCACGAACACCAAGTGCACCGACGTCTAGACTGTAAGTTGCATTTGATCATTACTAGTACAAGATAAATCTGTCCATGCTCTAGCCGATTCTCCATCAGGTTTATCTAGTGCTTTAGACTGTCTTTTTGTTCCTGCTGCTAGTGTTTTCAGCCATGTCGTGTGTGTTCGGTAGATTCAGTATCTTTATGTTAATTTGTCTGTATTGCTACCCTGCCGTCACTAGTATTGTAGATGGTTCTCGCTGGTTTCGTGATGTTTTCCTTTGCATGCTAATTATACAAGGATGTGTGCTATCAATCTGCTCCTTTGTGAATCTATACTGCATGCTTATGAAGAAAACCATTTGCCTGTTTAACCTGCTCTTGTACGTACTAGGTAAAGGAATTAAATTAATGACAAATTATGTATTGTGTCCAACAATCCAGAAAACTCTAGATCAATTTGTCATGGATGCTCATGTTGCGGAACTGATGAAACCTGAAAAGTTTGCCGGTGACAACTTCAAGAGATGGCAGTCCAAGGTGCGTCACTACCTCCTGTCCAAGGGCCTGTGGTGGATTATCCCACAGGTTAGGCCGCTGACTCGTCAGCAGGTAATGGACTTTGAGTTAGCAAACGACACTGTTGTGGCTGTCATCTTGTCGCTCCTTGAGAACCAGCTCTATGATGTATACCATGGGTACACCTCTGCAATAGAGCTTTGGGAGGCGCTGGATCGCAAGTACGCGGTCTCTGACGCAAGGCGATGGATTTATGTGGTTGAACAGTACCACGATTTCCGCATGGTGGACGGCGTCTCCGTCGTCAAGCAAGCTCATGATCTTACATCGATTGTGAGTGAGTTGGCTCAGTTTGATGTGAACGTCAATGCCAAGTTTGTGGTGGGGGGCATCATTGCCAAACTCCCTCCTTCATGGAGAGATTTTGCCACCACGCTTAAGCACAAGAGGGAGGCAATGAGGGTTGATGACCTGATTGCTCACCTTGATGTGGAAGAGAAGGCACGTGCTAAAGACACACCTTCCATGGCAAATGACGGCACCTCAAACGCCAACTTTGTGCAGAAATCTGGTGCTAAGTACAAGGGCAAACAACAGAATCCAAAGGCCAAGAATACAACCAACTTTAAGAAGAAGAAGGAAGGCATAATCTGCTATGTGTGTGGTGAGCCTGGCCACAAGGCCAATAAATGCCACAACAGGAAGGGCAAGAAGGGTGGGCAGCAGAACGGACAGAACACTGTCAACGTGGTTGTTAGCGAGCCTAGTACTGCGGGGTATGATTCGAACCCTGCTGTTTTAATGGCGTGTCAATCCGCTGAATGGCTGGTTGACACGGGAGCTAACATTCATGTATGTGCTGACCTTAATTTATTTTCCTCTTGTCAGGCTACAAGCGGTTCCCCCATCTTGATGGGAAATGGCTCAGGTGCTGCTGTTCTGGGAGTAGGGAAGGTTGACCTGAAGTTTACATCAGGAAAAATCATTACCTTAAAGAATGTGCAGTACGTGCCCTCAATAAATAGGAACCTGATTAGTGGCTCTCTTTTATGCCGAGATGGCTTCAAATTAGTTTTTGAGTCGAATAAAGTTGTTATTTCCAAATTTGGTTTATTTATAGGGAAAGGCTATGAGTGTGGAGGCTTGTTCCGCACATCTTTGTTGGATGCTGAGAATAAATTTGTTCACAACACTATTAGTGTTCTTAATTCAAATAAAGATGCATCCATTTGGCATTCCAGATTATGTCATGTTAATCTTGGTAGTATTTCCCGCATGAGCAGCCCGAATTTAATTCCTAAATTTTCCGTAGTCAAAGGTTCTAGGTGCCAGATATGTGTGCAAGCAAAGCAACCTCGGAAGCCTTTTTTGGCGGTCGAGGAAAGAAGTACGGCACCACTAAAACTAGTTCATTCCGATCTCTGTGAGATGGGTGGAGTGCTGACTAAGGCAGGGAAAAGATACTTTTTATCTTTTATTGATGACGCAACTAGATTTTGCTACCTGTACTTACTTAAAACTAAAGATGAAGCATTGAACTATTTTAAAATCTACAAGGCAGAGGTCGAGAACCAATTAAATGGAAGAATTAAACGTCTAAGGTCCGATCGAGGTGGAGAATATGTTTCAAGTGAATTTTCCCAATTTTGTGCGGAGCATGGAATAATCCATGAAGTGACACCGCCCTACTCGCCCCAATCGAACGGGGTTGCCGAAAGAAAGAACCGCACTCTAACGGACTTGGTGAATGCCATGTTAAATAGTGCAGGTATGTCTAAGGCATGGTGGGGTGAGGCTGTCTTGACCGCTTGTCATATCCTTAACCGGGTTCCCACTAAAAATAGTGAGGTGACTCCATATGAAGGATGGGGAAAAAGGAAACCTAATCTCTCGTATTTGCGCGCTTGAGGATGCTTGGCGAAAGTCAATATACCGATAACCAAGAAACGCAAACTCGGACCTAAGACGGTTGATTGTGTCTTTCTTGGTTATGCACATAATAGTGTTGCCTATAGATTTTTAGTAGTTAGATCCGATGTACCGGATGTGCCAGTAAACATGGTGACGGAATCTAAAGATGCTACATTTTTCGAGGACATATTTCCCATGAAGAATACAGGAGCATCATCTAGTCAAGCAAACTTTAATCCAACTCTGGAACTACCCACTCATGAAAATTGTGAACACACGCATGTGGAGAGTGATAGTGAAGTGGCTCCACGAAGGAGTAAGAGACCAAGGATTGAAAAATCCTTTGGTGATGACTTCATTGTGTATCTCGTGGATGATCTGCCAAAGTCCATTTCAGAGGCATATGCATCTTATGATGCAGAGTACTGGAAGGACGCAGTCCGTAGCGAGATGGATTCCATCATTGCAAATGGGACTTGGGAGATCACTGACCGTCCATTTGGTTGCAAACCAATTGGATGTAAATGGATCTTTAAGAAAAAGCTTAGGCCCGACGGTACTATTGAAAAGTACAAGGCAAGGCTTGTGGCAAAGGGGTATACCCAAAAAGAAGGCGAGGATTTCTTTGACACTTACTCACCCGTTGCGAGATTAACCACTATCCGGGTGCTGTTGTCATTGGCTGCCTCATATGGTTTCCACGTTCATCAAATGGACGTGAAGACGGCTTTCCTTAATGGCGAGCTAGATGAGGAGATCTATATGGAGCAGCCCGATGGTTTTGTAGTACCCGGCCAAGAAGGCAAGGTGTGTAAGTTGATGAAATCTTTGTATGGCCTCAAGCAAGCGCCAAAGCAATGGCACGAGAAGTTTGAAAAAACCTTGACATCCGCAGGCTTTGTTGTAAATGAAGCCGATAAATGTGTTTACTACAGATTTGGTGGGGCTGAGGGTGTGATTTTATGCTTGTATGTTGATGATATACTCATCTTTGGAACAAGCATTGCTGTTGTAAAAGACTTAAAGTCATTTTTATCCCAGTGTTTTGACATGAAGGATTTGGGAGAGGCTGATGTAATAAACATTAAATTGATCAAGGGTGAGAATGGGATTGCTCTTACGCAGTCTCATTATGTGGAGAAAGTCCTAACCCGCTTTGGGTTTATGGATTGCAAAGAGGCTCCCACACCTTATGACCCTAGTCTAAAGCTTAGAAAGCATGATGGACAAGGGAAGGATCAATTGAGATACTCCCAAATTATAGGATCTCTTATGTATCTGGCTAGTGCCACTAGACCCGACATCTCATATGTTGTTAGTAAATTAAGCCGGTTTACTTCTAATCCGGGAAATGATCATTGGACAACACTTGAGCGTGTATTGAGATACTTGAAGGGAACCATGTCTTATGGGATTCACTATACTGGGTACCCAGCGGTACTTGAAGGGTATAGTGACTCTAACTGGATCTCAGACGCGGATGAGATCAAAGCCACAAGTGGATATTTATTCACCCTTGGTGGTGCTGCTGTCTCATGGAGATCTTGTAAACAAACTATTATAACAAGATCAACCATGGAGGCAGAATTAGTAGCACTTGACACGGCCACTGTTGAGGCGGAGTGGCTACGTGAGCTCTTAATGGATTTACCAGTAGGCGAGAAGCCTATTCCAGCTGTCCTCATGTACTGTGATAACCAAACAGTTCTCACAAAGGTTAAAAGTACAAAGGACAATATGAAATCCAGAAGGCATGTGAAACGACGCCTGAAATCCGTCAGAAAATTAAGAAACTCCGGAGTAATCGTTGTGGACTATGTCCACACCTCGAAAAATCTGGCGGATCCCTTTACTAAGGGTTTATCACGAAACGTGATTGAAAATGCATCAAGGGAAATGGGAATGAGACCCATGTGAGTTACACTGCAGCGGTAACCCATCCTATGTGATCGGAGATCCCGTGAAGTAGGTAATGGGAAAAACAAGTTGTCGGTGTAATTGGAGAGTGCAATTCTAAAACCCATTCCCGTTGGAGATGCGGTACTCTCATACTGTATGGTAGGATGACTTATGTCTTAATGTGCTTTGAGGTCCTTTACAAAGGCGAGGTACTGTCCTACGGGGTACACTCGAAAAGGCACACCTATATGAGCCTGACTATGAGGTCGTAGTCTATGAGACTTGGGAACTCTCTATAAAGCTCACGAATAGACACAGGAGCATGACCGTTAAAGCTCCAACCAGAGGCCTAGTTCTTGGCGGCCCAGTATTAGCAAAGTCTTGAAGGGAAACTTAGTCACAGAAAGCTAGCAATTCAAGGTCTCGTCCATTGTCTAGCTGCGAGTGAGTGAAACTTCAAGTTCTAGACGTTAGTTCAACCCGAAAAGGGACTATTGTCGAAAAGTTAATATATAAACAGCACTGTGGTATGATCTCTATTTCTTCTAGCTTTGGCACCTGACATTGGAATTGGTGGGGACTGTTGGAAATAATGCATCGGTTCAGAGAATTCCAAGTCTGATGCTTTGGGCATATCCTGTCACGTAACAAACTGAAACTTCATGCACACACGTTGCTGGCCGTTCGGCAAGCTGCAACTCCTTCCCGAGTCCTCTGCTAGGACGTGAGCATTATCCTGCTGTTCTTCCCGATTCTCCTGGTTCCAACGAGCGCACCGCGCTTCGCTCGGCAAGACGTTTCATTGAAACGTTGCTCGTTGGACTGCTTCCTTCCTGATCTCTATAAATGGTAGAGAGCATCGGGAGAAATACACAACATATCTTCATCTCCTTCCTCACATATCACAAGTGCTGAGTCGCCGTCGGAACGAAGCCGGCCGTGCTGTCCGTCGTGCAACGGCAGCCCGGCGAGCGGTGTCTCCGTGACTCCGGCCGCATCCTTCGACCCTGCACGGGGGCGGTCTAGAGTTTTCTGGGCAGCGTCCGCGCGACCGCTCCTTCGACGTCCTCGACATCATCATCTCCGGCGAGGGCTGCTTCGTCGACGTCCTCGACAACATCGTCTCCGGCGACCACTGCTTCCTCGACGTCCTCGTCGACATCGTCTCCGCCACCGCTGCTTCCTCTACGAGATCGTCTCCTACAAACTCCATCCACGAACACCAAGTGCACCGACGTCTAGACTGTAAGTTGCATTTGATCATTACTAGTACAAGATAAATCTGTCCATGCTCTAGCCGATTCTCCATCAGGTTTATCTAGTGCTTTAGACTGTCTTTTTGTTCCTGCTGCTAGTGTTTTCAGCCATGTCGTGTGTGTTCGGTAGATTCAGTATCTTTATGTTAATTTGTCTGTATTGCTACCCTGCCGTCACTAGTATTGTAGATGGTTCTCGCTGGTTTCGTGATGTTTTCCTTTGCATGCTAATTATACAAGGATGGGTGCTATCAATCTGCTCCTTTGTGAATCTATACTGCATGCTTATGAAGAAAACCATTTGCCTGTTTAACCTGCTCTTGTACGTACTAGGTAAAGGAATTAAATTAATGACAAATTATGTATTGTGTCCAACAGATACTATATAGAAGATTTTTCTCTATAATTTCATTGGCAGATTTTGTAATTATAAGAAATCTGTTTCTGGAAGAAGAGTAGATTAGCATTAGAATTGAGGCTTTGACCTGCCGTACTTTTCCTCCTTCCTTGCATAGAGATGACATGGGAACTCATCCACTCAAGCAGCTCACTTGTCCCCAAGCAATGCGCGACGACTGAAAGAAACAAAAGAAACACATCATGGAGACGTACGCTGGAACATACAGTCTGCTTGTAATACCAAAAACTTAAACATATCGGTCATGTTCCATCTAGCACTTTCCACTGTTGCTCCACAGTTCTGATGGTGACTCAAATTGTTCCGTGATAGAAAAAAAAGGATTAAGCACTGAATTTTATTGAGTTTCAGATCAAACCAATAATATCTAAAATCCCAGACATGAATGTGTGACTCAGTTGGCTGGATTTGATGTTACAGTTAGTTATCCTCTTTTTTCTTGCTAAACAAAAGGCCTTGCACAGAACTAAAAGAAAAAAAAGAAAAAAGAACAGATGATGCAAACGTCATGGAAAACTTTATTGTGTAATTATATTTATATTAATTAGGTAAGTTATTCCTCTAGCATCTGCAATTTAGAAAATATTTGAGATCACCTCCTAGTACTGCTTTCCACCTCATGTAATCTCATCGTTTATATTAAAAGAAACACAACTAACCACTGGACAAAAGTTATATATGCTTGCTTGATATATCACACAAATCGATGCATAAACCTGACTTCAACATTCGTTCCCTTCATGTTCTTCTAAGGACATTAAGCAGCCACAAAAGATACAAAATTAAGTTCTAATATATGATGATGAACACTACTCAAAATTCAGCTAAGAAATTCATGTCGTTACCCATTAATTAGGCAGCCTATCTGCAAGTAATTATTTTGCTTCATATGGTTGATATATATCTATCCTATAAATGCAGTAAGAAACATTAATATGGCAATGGAGGGAACACAAAGGAATTGAAGATGAAAAGGGAAATAGCAAACAAATACCATACTCTGAATTTGCAAGGCTGCTCGCAGTTCACCGCAAGCTCGTCGGAGGCCGAGGCCATGCATGTCGTCCCTCCGGCGTCCCTGGCCGACTCCGGCGTGCTGCCCATTGTCTCATCATCCCACATGTAACATGTTGGCACTGGTAAATTTTGCTGTCGGACAAAAGCATCAGCGGAGCTGACCAAGAAAATTGATTTGCCCAGCTGGCTGTAGTATGTACGTGTCTTTCTATCCGATCAAAAGCTAGCTAGATGGTTGTAATATGTACGTGTGGTTCTGGTTAGCCTGAATCAATCCAACAACCTGACTCCAAACCCAGGTCGTGTACTTGTGTGTCTAATCAGAATCAACAGCCAAGTCATGTGCGTGCGCCGGCGCCGTGCATCCGCGCCCGCCGTCTCGATTGGAGCCCGTACAATCCAACACGCATAGTCCGCCTGATAGTTGATAACTCATAGATTATTTGGGTCAAACTGTCAACCTTCAATAGCAAAACTAAAACTGCTACTCATGAAAATAATGAATAAGTCTCCTGCATTAACATTGTTCGGCATGATCATCTAAACCATTACACATTGTATACATAACATAATTAAAACTAAACGAAGCATTTATCTAATAAAAAATTCTCTCAAGTCTGAAGTCACACAGGGAGTTAAATTTGAAACCACTTGCAGCTTCAGGGCAGAGCGCAAAATTGTTGTGCTATACTGCAGGGATTGAGCGCTATGTAAGAGATGCACACAGCAAACAACCCCTTTTGGTCCCCCTCGCTCCCTAATAGATGGACACCACAGTACCAATTTTTCTTGTCAAGACGTTAGGAATTAATCTAGTTTCAAGGGAGGATTCTTTGATAGCTTGAGTGGGCTATAAAATACATCACAGATTTAGGATAATTGCTTACGTGCCTGGATTGTGAGGATAGGAGTAATGGGCTGCGAACTCCAGGAGCGTTGGTGATGTATACCGGGGCACCATCAGTCTATCATCGCTCCTCCAGTATGAAGCTTCATAAACAATGGCAGATGTCCTATCTGAATCAAACTACCTTCGATACACCTCCAACTCCGCTCCATCGTCCGTTGGAGATTGCAATTTGGTAGAGGGATCAAGTCTAAGGAGACTGAAAGGGCCTCCTCTCAGCCAAGATGGATCGCATCATAGTTGGGGGCTATGGGCACAGAAGATAGTTGCGTGAAGAGGGCAAGAGGCGGATTGGATCCTGAGGAGGAGCATTGGATGAGTGGATCACACGTTGGTGCGTAGGCGAGAAATCTGCAAAAGAGATCTTTTTTTAGCGTGAGGGATGATTTTTTTTATTGCAAGGGAGATGTTTCAGATTTTCTGCCTTCCCGTGGTGGAGTTCCCTCAGAGTTATGGATGTGGGACAATTGGTGAGGACTCCATGAGATAACTCATCGGACGGCTATTATATAGTTAATAAATAGATCGAACGGACAATTTAATTAGTTTTTGATGATTAACGTGGAGCCTAGAATGGTGCTTCCAATTAGTAAATATAAGATATAAAATAAGATAGATAAGGTGACCTCTGCCATAGTGCCATGCAACAATTATGTCAGTGATGACGAGACGTGGCTTGGATTTTGGGGCGGCTTCTCCCTGTCCCAACGATTACTCGTCGGAGCTGGATTCATCGACGTGACTGATGGGCACCGGCGGCGGTACCAGGAGGCAATCTTTCCTTAAAAAACAAAATGTTAGGAAACCTAGGAGTCAACTCGCGTTAGCAGCCCCGTGATATTTATTTTGTATCTACCCTGTGATAATTTTCTAAACACCATGATCTAAAATATAGTTTTTTTGAACAAAGTACAGACGCAAACACTCATATACATCCATGTATCTGGTCTGGTGAAACAACGCCCGCGTCGTCCTCCTCATGGGGCGACTCGGGCGGCTAGAAACCTAGCCGCCGCCGCCACCACAAACTCCCTCCTCCCCTCCCTCCGCCGCCGCCGGAAGACGCCGCCGGGCTAAGCCCGGGGGCCGACGGCGGTGGCGGGGGATCTCCTCTCTCGCGCGTCTTCGGGGTGGGGAGGACCCCAAGGCGTGTGGTGGCGCGACCGATCTAGGATCTGCGGCACGGCGGATGGCGGCAGGCGGCGGGAGGCCGACCCGTCCTCGGACGGCGACGGCTTGGCGCGGCAGAGGCCAGGGCTGCGGGCGCTGCGGATGGCCTTTCGGGTGGCGGTGGCTGCGGTTGACGGCGACCGGCTTGGCTGCGGCGGCGTGCATGCTGCCTTACAGATCGGCGACGGCGGCGTGGAGGGCCTGGTGGTCTCGTCGGCGGCACCTCCGATCAGATCTGTTCTGACCAGTGCAGCCGGCGGTGGTGGTCATCTCTTCCGTCAGAGGTGGTCGGCCTGAGGCTGGGTGTTTGGATCTCGGGATCCGTCATCTGGCACCAGCTGCGAGTCGGGGAGACGTAGTTGCCGGTGAAAACCGAGCCGACGGCGGGCGATGGCGGCGTTCCACGTCGTTACCTTGATGAAGGCATCGTCATGTGACTACCGTCGACCCACTCGTATTGCTCTGGGGGAAACCCTAGGATCTGGTGTTCCAGACCGGACGATGGCGGCACTGCGGTGTCGTTTCTCTCTTGGGAGCGTTGTTTCATGGAGCAGCGCTGGAAGTCAGAGGCAGAAGGTGGAGCGGCTTCGTCTTGCACGGAGCTTCGGTGGAGATGTCAAGTCATGCCTGACCGACAGGTGCTACGCTTGGTCATGCCTGGTCGGCAGGTGCTACGCACGACAAATCCTCCAAGGGCTTCAAGCTGTGTCGGCTGTTGGTACGTGGTAGCATGGCGGTGAGGTGTATCAGTGGCGACCGCGACGTGTACAGCTGTTTGCGCGCAGGAAGGAGGTGACGTTGGGCGCCGTGGTGGCGTCGACGATAGCTGGGCCGAGCAAGGTTGATGCATCAGTACAGTTCTGAAGATGGAGCGGTGGCAGTTGGCGGCGGCGGCCTCTGAGAGCACGCCGGACCAGTGTGTGCCCCAGACCCGGCAAGTGGCTAGGTTGGGGTCTCAGGTCTTAGATGTTAGGCTTGGCTGCGATGTCTGTTTGGTATTAGGCCCAGGCTATCTGCGCCCCTTCATCAACTGGATAGGTGTAGCGACAGTTTGTTGCTTAGACGACGGCTTTAGTCTTACTGTTGTATGACTTTGTAAGGTCTCGTGAGAATAATTAATAAAGTGGCTGTATGCATCGCCCAGATGCAGAGGCCGGGGGTCATCCTCCTTTTCTAAAAAAAAAATTATACACACGCATACACTCACCCCTACAAACTGAAAGTGCGTTATATCGACTAGAGGGGGGGGGGGGTGAATAGGCGATTTTTATGAATTCTTCACTGAGGAATTTGCTGGTGAGGAAATTCCTTAGCGAAGAACTACTTGCAGCGGAATAAGTACTCAGAGGTAAACATAACAGGATACAAACATAGTCATCATGATGAAATGAAGACTGACACAGAGTACAGAAAGCATAAACACAGGATAACAAGATGAAGACAAACAGACTGAAGAAATTGAACTGAGGAATTTATGAAAGTCTTCAGTCAAAGTCTTCAAGCACAGATATGAACAACATACAACACAGTAATGAGGAAATGAAAGAGTTGAGGAAATAGAACCAGTTAGTTGGTGAAGACAATGATTTGGTAAACCAGTTCCAACTGCTGTCTCAGTTGTACGTCTGGTTGGAGCGGCTGAGTATTTAAACTCGAGGACACGCAGTCCCGGACACCCAGTCTCTGAGCCGCAACTCAGGACACCCAGTCCTCACCGTATTCTCCTTGAACTAAGACCACGCAGGCCTCGTCCAATCACTCGTGATAAGTCTTCAGGTGACTTCCAAACCTTCACAGACTTGGTCACTCGGCGATCCACAATTCCTCTTGGATGCTCTAGACCTTGACGCCTAACCGTCTGGAAGAAGCACAGTCTTCAAAGGTAACAAGCGTCGGATCCACGCAGGATCAATTTCTTCAGTGATGCTCAATCACTTTGGGTTTGTGGGGGTTTGGTTTTGGGATTTTCCTCACTTGATGATTTTCGCTCAAAGTCCTCGGAGGATGGGTTGCTCTCAGATGACAAGTGTCAAGTTCTCTCGGAGCAGCCAACCAACTAGTGGTTGTAGGGGGCGGCTATTTATAGCCTAGGGAGCAGCCTGACATGATAAGACATAAATGCCCTTCAATGATATGACCGTTAGGTGGATAAGATATTTTGGGACAGCCGGCGCGTAGCACAGCAACGGTCGGAAATTTGACTCTCAAATTCCTCAGGGCTATCATGTTCCTCACTGTGTAGGCAATTCGCACTGGCGAATTCCTAACTCCTCAGTCAAAGCAAAGTCCTCAGTGACCAGAATAACTGCATCTCTGTCACTGAAGAAATTGACTGAACTGTATGAGATTTCCAATGGCTTCACTCGAAGGGATTGGTAGGTGTAGGATTTTGAGTTGAGCATCACATGGAAATTTTTCCTTAGTATTTCCTCGACCCCCTTTAACAGTACGGTGTTTCCTATGACTCAAGAAAGAGAAAATGAAACTACGAAAACAAAAGTCTTCACGCTTCATGTTCCTCAAATGAATACCAAGTCTTCAAGGTCACACCAATTTCTTCACTTTCAAAGTCTTCAGAAAGTCTTCAGAATATCAAAGTCTTCAGTCGAAGAACTTCATTTTTAGGGGTCGACTTTCTCTGTAAATATCAAACTCCTCATAGACTTATAGACTTGTGTACACTCACAAACTCATCAGTCACTTAACCTATAAGTCTTCAATACACCAAAATCACTAAGGGGCACTAGATGCACTTACAATCTCCCCCTTTTTGGTGATTGATGACATAGGTTAAGTTTTCAACGGGGATAAACATATGAAGTGTAAATACTGATATTGAGGAATTTGATTGCAAGATATAGAAGAGCTCCCCCTGAATATGTGCATAGTAAGGAATTTGCTTTTGAGGCAATGCACATTTGAAGAATTGAATCATGGAGATCTCCCCCTATATCTTGTAATTCATACACGCATTTGACATATAATATGAAGAATTTGAAATGCATGATGAAATATGGTGCCTGATGAGATTCAGCATGCGTGCAGTAATATTAACGAGGAATAGCATGCAGAATAACACATCAAAAATATCAGAGCACAGTGCATCAAGTCAGAGCACCATGCACCGTCCAAAAGTATCAGGGCACCATCGGATTTAAGATTACAACTCGATCCAATAAAAAGTTTCGGAAGAACGAGAGTTGTAACTTAACAAAACACCCATAATATAAACCCGCTTGAAGACTAACTCAGATTTCTCCCCCTTTGTCATCAAATGACCAAAAGGATCAAAACTGAGGACTAACACCCCTGAAGAATTTCAAGTTGATGGAGGAGCGCCAGCGTTGTCGGGGTTGTGTGTTGAAGTAGGGCCTGCCGCAGTGTCGTCCAAATCTTCATGCTCATCAGTTTCACGCGATGAAGAATAAGAACTGGCCACCAGATCAGGAACTTTGACTCTGTTGAATTTCTTCGGAGGTGGTGCAGACCAGTCAAATGCTTCCTGGAGACCATAATCTTCAATTCTTCCGCGGAATATACATGAGTGAGAACAGCCCAGGTGCGGTTGAGGGTTTCATGAAGGTGATACTGATTTTTCTTTACTGCATTATGGGTTGAGGTCATGTTGTGAAGAATTGCAGCAAACTGACGCTTCACCCATTTGTGATTGCGATCAACCTTCTGATGAAGACTGAGGAGTAACTCACGGTCAGTCATCACCCTGGGTACTGTTGCTTGAGGCTTTTGCTTGGCTGATGTATTTGCGGCAGTGTCATGAGTTGCAGAATCGTCATTGGTGGAGTAAGATGTAGCTAGACGGAATTGACCATCCAATGGACGAGTGCCTTCATCGATCACAGCAGCTGCTTTGCCCTTATCATCAGATGATGAAACTGGTCGCTTGAGAACTTCAATGGGCGGCAAGTAGCTACCATGGTTCAGAGTGTCAGCCTTGTAATTCAGTGAAGATCTTGCCCTTATGAATCTCATAATCCAAGGCGCACAGGGCTTCAGCTCAAAAGGTGACATAGCAACATTAGCCAGAGTCCTCATGAAGAAATCATGGAAGTTGACAGGAACGCCATGAATGATGTTGAAAAGCATGTTCTTCATGATGCCAACGACATCTTCATCATTTGAGTCGTGGCCTTTGATAGTACTCATTGTCTTCGTCAGGATGCGATAGACAGTCCGAGGCACATAAAGCAATTCCTTGACGAGGAATTTGGTTCGTGGGGCCTGCCCTGGCTTCAAAGGCTTCATGAGCACTTGCATATAATGATCTGTCAGTTCGTGGTCATTGTAGATGCAACGTGCACTGGTATGGGGAGGATCAAGAGGAAGGACACGAAGCAATTCAGTTGCTGGTGCCTTATAGTTAGTGTTTTCTGTCATCCAATCCAGCACCCATGAATTAACATCTTCAGCATCTCCGGTGATATGCAAAGTGGCATAGAACTGAAGAATGAGTTCTTCATTCCAATCACAGATATCAGTGCAGAAGTTCAGTAGCCCTGCATCATGAATAACTCGGAGGACCGGCTCGAAACATGGCAGAGATTCCATATCCACATGAGGAATATGCTCATGATCGAAGATTTTTTCCTTGTCAAAGAGCACTGAGGAATAGAAGTTGGCTTGAGTAGCAGTCCAGAAACGTCTCTTCCTTATGCGAGCAGAGTCATATGGATTGTAATCAGTGAAGAACACATGCTCATAAAAGAAGTCTTCAGCCTTGAATTTTTGCTTGCAAGAGAACGGATTCTTCGGTTTGGGCAGAGGAGTGTCAGTGATTTGCAGCACAACCTCAGGAATGACGATCTCAGGTGCTTCAGGCTGAGGAATTTCTGGTTCCTCTTCTTGTGCAGTTTGGGGATCAGCAGCAGCAGGTTCTTCAGTACTAGCGGCTGGAATTTCTTCATGAACAGACAATGTGGGATGAGTTTCTTCAGAGCCCATTTGAACAGTTGTAGCCGGGGACTGAGGAATTTGTTGAATAGGAGTGAAGAGAGGAGTATTGGGATGCTGACTTTCCCAAAAGTCATCGTTCATCACTGGTGTAGTGCATCCAATATCCACATCTTCATCTTCTTTTTCAATTTCCTCAACACCAGCCTCTTCAGCTGTGAACTGAGGCATAGGTGAGGAAACGACTGGCGTTGAGGAGAATGTTTCCACTTCAATTTCTTCATCAAACTGCTCTGAGGTAGCAACAGAATGATTTTCTTCATCAGATCCGCTTGGGATCTTGTAGTCTTCTCCATAAGGAACAATTTCCTTGGATGACATGGAGGAAATCGGAATGGCATCAATAGGATTTTCAAGCGAGCTGGTCATTGGCTTCATTTTCTTCGCGGCCGAAGAATTTGACGCAGCTGATGCCTTCCTTTTCTTCACTGCAGCTCGCTCTGCAGCCTTGGTCTTCTTCACTTCATAAGCAGAAGGAAGAATTGGAGTTGGTGTTGGCGCGGGAGGAGCTGAGGACTGTGATTCATTTTCTTCAGGCGCAACGGGTGCAGTTGCCCTGATCTCTTCAGTTTCTTCAGGCGCACCACTAGTGGATGCCCTGGGAATTTCTTCAGCGGCTGGGATGGAGTCATCAGCCCTGGAACTTATATTCTCATCACCAGGCTGAAAGTCATCAGCAGTGCTGGAATGTTTTTCAGCAGGCTGAGCAGAGTCTGCAGCCTAAGGATTTTCTTGTTGCGATGGGGCTGCAACAGTTGTCATTTTCTTCGTCAAATTGACGAATCTCACTTTGGCTCCTTGCCAATCAGCAGTGTATGCATCAAAATCCTTGCTGAGGGCTTGGATCTCAGATTGAGCCTTGAGAAGTTCTTCAGGTGTTAGTCTGACAACTTTCTTCTTCAGAAGCTTCTCCTTTTTTGCTTGAGCTCTTTTTATCTCACGAGCCTTTTCAAACTTCCATTTCTCTTGAGAGATGAAATGGGTCAGCATATGACTTTGACCAGGAGTCAGAGGCAGATCAGGCATTGGAGTGTTTGGATCCTTATGCCATAAGTCAATGTAGTCGAGGATCTTCTTCGGATCCAGAAGCAGGGGCACAGGTGTTCCTTTGGCTCTGGCGGCCTTTGCTTGTCTGTCTCTGATGATTTCTGCAAGTTCTTCATCAGAAGCCTCGTCATCAGAGGGCACTTGGAAAGCAACTTGTTTCTTTCTTGGACTTGGCCGAGGACCGCGTCCAGCTGTTGCTTTTGTCTTCAGCAGAGTGGGGCCTGATGAGGACATTGGTGCAGCTGAGGAACTCGCTGAGACACCAGAAGCAATTGAGAAACCCTGAGTCCTTTGACATGTAGCCAGATGCACAGGAGTTGAGGACTTGGAGGGAGCTGCTGAGGACTTTGGTGGAGCAGCAGTAGTCTGAGGAATTTGCCGTGAGGGCGCGGCTGAGGAACTTGGCCATGAGGGCGCTGATGGTGAAGCACTTGGCTTGCGAGCAGGCTTCTTCGGCATTGATTTCCTTGGCTTGACCGAGGTCTCAGTGGCAGCAGCAGCAGCAGAATCCTCATTGAATTTCCTCACTGCTTCCTTGGCTTGTCTTGCCAATTTTGCTTGGCGCCTAGCCCATTCTTCAGGAAAGTCTTCACCACTTTTGATGCTAGTGGGATCAGCGACTTGGCCAGGTGCCAATGGAGCTCTTGGACATGGAGGATTTAAGGCGAATTTCTTCATGTACTTTGGAGTAACATATCGATATTCCCTCCATTCTCGTGCCCATCTTCGTTCAATCCTCTGAATGCGCACTTTGCGCTGATTCTTGTTTTATTTGCCAAACTTGGCTTCATCAGGTGTGCAATAATCCTTGTATATTTCATCAGGGATCTCGAAAGCAGTCATGACCTCCGGTTTCTTTCCTCCTTTCTGCGGTCTCTTTCCTTCAGCCATTTTCTTCAGATGAGGAATTTGAACAATTGAACACTCTGAAGAAGTATGCAGTTTTTCTTCGAGGAACGCTGCAAATGAGTTAAGTGGATGAGAACCTAGTGATTCAGCAGCGGACATGAGTACCTGTGAACAGAGTGTAGGTGCAAGGAATTTGGAGAGGTCATATGCGTTCTCAGAAGATTTTTCGAAAAGACAAGTTTTGAGGAATTTGACCAGTTGAGCCTTGAGGAATTTCACTAAGCGTTCTTGTCTTAGGTTCCAGAGTTGTACAGATTGAAAATCCGCACAATTGAGGAATCTTGAAGAAATGAGTGCTTAGAGAGATGGATCAAGAGCATACAGTGTGTGAGGTGTTCATATGTGAAGATTTGAAGAATAAAACACCTTTGAAGATTTTCAGAAAAGTTTGACAATCAAAGCGAGTAATAAAAGTGACTTTTAATTACTCGAACTGAAGAACACGACGAACAGAGATGAACATCGGTGAAGTTCGTCAAGTTAGATCTCCCACGCCCTAACTCGGCAGAGGGAGACAGCTACGGCGGCGGCGGAGTGAAGATTTCCGCAGCCGGCGCGAGTACGACGGCGACGAGGTCGAGGCAGTGAAGCTCTTCCTCACCGGCGGCGATGGAGTAGCGGCGGCGCTAGGGTTTGAGGAGAGCTCGAGCGAGATACAGCGACTGAGCGGAGTAAATGAAGTAAGGAAGGGAGAGGGGTATTTGTAGCCACGGTAAAAACTGTTCGCCCGAAGATTTTGGGACGAACATGCCCCTGCCCTTTCTTCTTCACGCGACATGTGTCACCCATGTACTGTGCAGATGAGATCATGTAAGATCGTGGGTGAACTAAATAATGCATCGTGGGATGCGGAACGGTTTGAGCGGTAAAACCGAAAATCTGGATGAGATTTGTTTTTAAAGTTTCGTTCGCAATTTCTTCAGCTGTCAAGGACACAGTGAAGACTTTGAATGAGTTTCAAACAGAACGCACATGAAGAGTTTGTGAATAGATTGGGTTGAGTATAGCATAGAGGGGGAAGGGTCCGATCACATTCACTTAGCAGAAAACGTAACTTGAAGAAATAGCCATAAGTGAATGCTGTAGAGGACATAAACTCATATATATATATAGCCAATGAAGAAAAACGACGGAAACAGTGAAGATTTTGCAAAGTTGAAGAATTTGAAAAACTGAAGAATTTCAAGAAGAGGAAAAACTCAACTTGAAGATTTTCAACTTTTGTGGTGGCATAACCCACCGTATAAGAATGATGATTTCAGACACCGCGTACAATTTTCGTAGGGTTCTGAGAATCAAATTCTTCATTAATTTCTTCACACTTAGAGGGTTATTCTTCATTGATTGAAGAAAAATGTTTCTTCATGTGTTGCACATCTAAGTCATCAATTCTGCATAAGGGTTAGGATGTGTGTCCTTTTCAAAGAACATTCGAAGATTCTAAGATATTTAGCTCACACCGCAACTTGCTAAATCTCTTCTCGTCCAAGGGCTTGGTGAAGATATCAGCTAGCTGTTCTTCAGTCTTCACATGCTCGATGGAGATGTCGCCCTTCAACACATGATCACGAAGAAAATGATGACGAATCTAGATGTGCTTTGTCTTCGAGTGCTGAACTGGATTGTGAGCAATCTTGATGGCACTCTCATTGTCGCAGAGGAGAGGCACATTCTTCACGTTGACGCCATAGTCCTTGAGGGTTTGCTTCATCCAAAGCAGTTGAGCACAGCATGAGCCAGTAGCAATGTATTCAGCTTCAGCAGTAGACAGTGATACGCAGTTCTGTTTCTTCGAGGACCAACAGACCAAAGACCGTCCGAGGAAATGACAAGTGCCAGATGTTGACTTGCGGTCCACACGATCGCTAGCATAGTCAGAGTCAGAATATCCGATGAGATCAAAAACAGAGCCCTTGGGGTACCATAATCCTAGTGTTGGTGTGTTAGCTAGATATCGAAGAATATGCTTCACAGCCTTATGGTGTGATTCCTTCGGTGCAGCTTGAAATCGGGCACACATGCAAACACTAAGCATTATATCAGGCCTAGATGCACATAAGTATAATAAGGAACCAATAATGGAGCGGTATACCTTGTGATCGAAGTCAATACCATTTTCATCAGTGCATAGATGGCCATTTGTGGGCATAGGAATTTTGACGCCTTTGCAATCTTGCATGCCGAATTTCCTCAGTACATCTTTGAGGTATTTCTCCTGAGATATGAATATGCCATTGCGCTGCTGACGAATTTGAAGACCTAAGAAGAATTTCAACTCTCCCATCATAGACATTTGATATTCTTCACTCATCATATAGGAAAATTCATCACTATAACATTGGTCAGTACAGCCAAAGATAATATCATCAACATATATTTGGCACACAAACAGTTCACCATCATATGATTTAGTAAAAAGAGTAGAGTCGAGTGAACCGGGTGTGAAGCCATTCTTCACGAAGAATTCCTTCAATGTATCATACCACGCCCGAGGGGCTTGCTTGAGGCCATAGAGGGCCTTATTGAGTCTGAAGACTTTGTCAGGATTCTTGGGATCTTCAAAACCTGGGGGTTGAGCAACATATACTTCTTCCTCAAGCTTACCATTGAGGAATGCACTTTTCACATCCATTTGATATAAGATGATATCATGATGATTAGCATAAGCAAGTAATATGCGAATAGCCTCAAGTCTAGCAACAGGTGCAAAAGTTTCATCGAAATCAATTCCTTCAACCTGTGTGTAGCCTTGAGCTACTAGTCGTGCCTTATTCCTCACCACAAGGCCATTTTCATCTTGCTTGTTGCGGTAGATCCACTTTGTGCCAATGATATTATGCTTGCGAGGATCTGGGCGATTGACCAATTCCCAGACATTGTTCAGCTCGAACTGATGTAATTCTTCTTGCATAGCCTGAATCCACTCCGGCTCCAGAAATGCTTCATCTACCTTAGTGGGCTCTGTGATAGAGACAAAAGCATAGTGCCCACAAAAGTTAGATAAATGTGATGATTTTGAGCGTGTGAGAGGACCTGGTGCGCTAATGTCATCGATGATCTTCTCCACTTGCACTTCTTTTGCAACGCGTGGATGAGTTGGTTGTCGCTGAGGATTTTGATCAGCATTTCCTTCAGCACCATTTTCCTCATCATGTTCTTCAGGTGCATCAGCCCGACGTTCTTCATGAACAGGAATGAATTCTTCAGCAGATTATTCAGTTGGAATGACATCCTCAGTTGCCTTGAGCTTGATAGCATCTTCAGGTGCTGGTTCATCTAACACGGAAGGTAGGTGCTCTCTTTGCGAGCCATTAGTTTCATCGAACCGCACATCTACAGTGTCAACAATCTTGTGAAGAACAATGTTGAAGACTGTGTAGGTGTGCGAGTCCTTTCGGTAACCAAGCATAAAACCTTCATGTGCTTTCGGTGCAAATTTAGAGTTGTGGTGAGGATCTCTAATCCAACATTTAGCACCGAAGACTTTGAAATAACTCACATTGGGTTTCTTGTCAGTGAGGAGTTCATAGGCAGTCTTCTTGAAGAATTTGTGAAGATATACTCTGTTGATGATGTGGCAAGCAGTATCAATTGCATCAATCCAAAAACGCTGAGGCGTTTTGTATTCATCAAGCATAGTGCAAGCCATCTCAACAAGAGTTCTGTTCTTGCGCTCTACGATGCCATTTTGCTGAGGAGTATAGGGAGCAGATAACTCATGAGTAATACCAAGTTCATCAAGATAGGCATCAAGACCGGAATTCTTGAACTCAGTTTCATTGTCACTTCTGATATGCTTGATCTTCACACCAAAGTTGGTTGAAGCCCTCGAGGAAAATCGTTTGAAGACTTCCTGCACTTCATGTTTGTAAGTAACAATGTGTACCCATGTATATCGAGAATAATCATCAACAATGAAAAAACCATATAAAGATGCATCATTAGTGACTGCTGAGTAATGATTAGGTCCGAAGAGGTCCATGTGAAGCAATTCGAATGGACGGGTAGTGGTCATGATAGTCTTCGCTGGATGCTTGGCCTTGGTCATTTTTCCAGTTTCACAGGCTCCGCATAAGTGATCCTTGAGGAATTTGACATTCTCAATGCCAATGACATGCTTTTTCTTCGCAAGCGTGTTCAAATTCCTCATGCCTGCGTGACCAAGTCGTCGATGCCATAGCCAGCTTTCTGAAGCTTTTGCAAGTAGACACACAGCTGGTTGTGGTCCTGTAGAGAAATCAACAATATATAGATCTCCTCTCCTAAAGCCTTCGAAGACTTTGGAATTGTCAGCTTCCATAATCACAACACAGCGATATTTGCCAAAGACAACAACCATATCAAGATCACAAAGCATTGAGACTGACATGAGATTGTATCCTAAGGACTCAACAAGCATGACTTTGTCCATGTGCTTATCCTTAGAGATAGCAACCTTACCAAGACCCAATACCTGACTTTTGCCTTTGTCAGCAAAGATGATATGCTTCAGAGGTGACGGTGATAAGGGAGCATCCATCAATAGATTCTTGTCACCAGTCATGTGATTTGTACATCCACTATCGAGGACCCATTCAGTGGTTTTGGGTTGATCATCCTGCAGATGAATTAGTGTAGCTTACAATCTCATATGCTTCATCAGTGAAGAATATGATATAAAGTTCATCAGATGAATTTCATCAAGCAGTAAACAGATATAGCAGTATGAGGACGTGTGAAATGAAAGTTCATTTCATCATGATTTGCCTGCGTCCTTTCAGGCAGCTTCGTCAGGTCCCCAGCAAATTCTTTAGACGTTAAAGCACGTCTGGAGACCTGACCCTGCATAAGAGATTAGTTCTTTTTCTTCACCACCCACATCTGGAGGGGTGGCAAAGAGTTCATCATTCTGCGAGCACCATATGAGAAAGGCGGCAAAGATGCCAAACCATTTCGTTTCACATAAGAGGGGTTAGGGTAAGCAAATGAATAAGCAGAGTAATTCTTCGAGGACTTATGAACATAATGGTTTGAAGAATAATGCACATATTCATAGCCCTTAGCTCTACCCTATGAGACAGAGTTGTTAGCACGATTATAATCATATGAGGACTTTGATCCATGTGAAGAATTTGGTCCATATGAGGATTTGGATCCATATGAAGAATTTGGTCCATATGAAGACTTTGATCTGGGGTTCCTGTTCTTCACAGGTGGTGTCATGAGGACATTCACCTGAAGACTTTCAACATAACTTTTGGGAACCCAGATTTTCTTCATAGGGGAACCGTTCCTGCAGTTAGTGCCAACATATCTAGCAAATACTTCACCATTCTGATTTTTGAACAGTTTATAATTGGAGTCAAGAGACTCATCAGAGGAATGAGGATATTCACATGTAAAGCCAGATAAGTTAGATGGATCAACTGGAGGTCCCTTTGCAGCAACCCATGAGGTTTTGGGGTACTGCTCAGGCTTCCAATATGTTCCATCAGCATTGAGTTTCCTCTCAAAGGCAATACCCTCTTTTCTAGGGTTTCTGTTGAGGATCTGCTTTTTGAGCACATCACAAAGTGTCTGATGCCCTTTGAGGCTTTTGTACATGCCTGTCATGTACAGTTCCTTCAGCCCTGCATTGTCAGTGATGCTAGCAATGTCCTCAGATGAGGAATTAGTGATAGCAGAGGAAGATGAAGAATTTGTAACAGTTGAAGCATTTGAACATTCAGGTGAAGAATTAGCAGATTCACGTTCAATGCACTTTAAGCATGGGGGAACAAATTCTTCCTGAGAAGCGCTGATTTGTTGAGCTAGTAATGAATCGCGCTCCTTCTGAAGATCTTCATAACACACTCTTAGCTTTTCAAGATCTACTTTTCTTTGAAGAGATTCAAGAGAAAGCTTCTCGTGATCTTGCTTTTCTTGAAGAAATTCATAAGAAAGTTTCTCATGATCAGACAAGAGAGCGTTATGATGACCTTGAAGGTTATCAAACCTAGACTGAAGTCTCTAAAGATTTTTAGTCAAGGCTTTAGTGCGATCCATTTCTTCACCCAACATATCGTCACTTTTATCTAGCATGTTTTGAACCTTTTCAAGAGCCCGTTGTTGTTTCACAGCAATCTTAGCAAGTTTAGAGTAGCTGGGCTTGAGATCCTCATCAGATTCATTTTCACTAGATTCAGAGGAGTTGTATTTGAGTACCTTAGAACCTTTCTCCATGAAGCAATAGGTGGGAGCGTAGCCATCATTATCTTCATCAGGCTTGTCGGTGGAGTCAGTTTCTTCAGTGTTGAAGATGGACTTGCTGACGAAGGCAGTAGCAACGGCCAGACTCGCCACACCAGACTCAGATTCTTCAGACGCCTCCTCTTCATCATTTTCCTCAGATTCAGCTTCAGAGTCCATCTCCTTGCCAATGAATGCCCGAGCCTTCTTGGAGCTGCTCTTCTTGTGAGATGAAGACTTCGAGGATTTTGATGACGAAGATTTTGACGATTTCTTCTTCTTCTTCGCATCATCAGAACTGTAATCCTTGTATTTCTTCTTCTTCATTTCCTTTTCCCACTGAGGACAATCTTGAATATAGTGACCAGGCTTCTTGCATTTGTGACAAAGCCTTCTCTTATAGTCACTGGATGAGGAATCATTGCCTCTTGAGGATTTTCCAAAGCGACCACGTCTTGTGAACTTCTGGAATTTCTTCACAAGCAGTGCTAGATCCTGGCTCAGTTCTTCAGGATCACCGAGGCTACTACCAGAATCTTCATATTCAGAGTCAGACACAGCCTTGGCCTTCAGGGCACGTGGTTTGCTGGTTTGAACCATAGAGATCTCTCTTTTTAGCAAGCTGGAACTTGTGAGTGTTTAGCCTTTCGAGGATATCAGCAGGATCAAGTGACTTGTAGTCAGCACGTTCTTGTATCATCAGTCCCAGAGTATCAAATGAGGAATCAAGCGATCTCAACAGTTTCTTCACAACTTCATGATCAGTGATGTCAGTGGCACCGAGGGCTTGAAGCTCATTTGATATGTCAGTGAGGCGATCAAAGGTTTGTTGGACATTCTCATTGTCGAGTCTTTTGAAGCGGTTGAAGAGATTCTGAAGAACATCGACTCGAGAGTCACGCTGAGTTGAAACTCCTTCATTTACTTTGGATAGCCTATCCCAGATAAGCTTAGCAGTTTCCAAAGCACTCACTCTTCCATACTGTCCTTTGCTCAGATGGCCACATATGATATTCTTCGCTTGAGAATCGAGTTGTTTGAATCTCTTCACATCGGTAGCGTTCAGTGAGGGAGTGACAGAGGGGACACCATTTTCCACAACATACCAGAGATCGTTATCAATTGCCTCAAGATGCATTCGCATCTTGTTCTTCTAGTAGGGGTAGTCCATTCCATCAAAGGTAGGACACCCAGCCGAGACCTTGATCATACCTGCAGTCGACATAACTAAAACTCCAGGCGGTTAAACCAAAATCACACAGAACAAGGGAGTACCTTGCTCTGATACCAATTGAAAGTGCGTTATATCGACTAGAGGGGGGGGGTGAATAGGCGATTTTTATGAATTCTTCACTGAGGAATTTGCTGGTGAGGAAATTCCTTAGCGAAGAACTACTTGTAGCGGAATAAGTACTCAGAGGTAAACATAACATGATGCAAACATAGTCATCATGATGAAATGAAGACTGACACAGAGTACAGAAAGCATAAACACAGGATAACAAGATGAAGACAAACAGACTGAAGAAATTGAACTGAGGAATTTGTGAAAGTCTTCAGTCAAAGTCTTCAAGCACAGATATGAACAACATACAACACAGTAATGAGGAAATGAAAGAGTTGAGGAAATAGAACCAGTTAGTTGGTGAAGACAATGATTTGGTAAACCAGTTCCAACTGCTGTCTCAGTTGTACGTCTGGTTGGAGCGGCTGAGTATTTAAACTCGAGGACACGCAGTTCCGGACACCCAGTCCTTGAGCCGCAACTCAGGACACCCAGTCCTCACCATATTCTCCTTGAACTAAGACCACGCAGGCCTCGTCCAATCACTCGTGGTAAGTCTTCAGGTGACTTCCAAACCTTCACAGACTTGGTTACTCGGTGATCCACAATTCCTCTTGGATGCTCTAGACCTTGACGCCTAACCGTCTGGAAGAAGCACAGTCTTCAAAGGTAACAAGCGTCGGATCCACGCAGGATCAATTTCTTCAGTGATGCTCAATCACTTTGGGTTTGTGGGGGTTTGGTTTTGGGATTTTCCTCACTTGATGATTTTCGCTCAAAGTCCTCGGAGGATGGGTTGCTCTCAGATGACAAGTGTCAAGTTCTCTCGGAGCAGCCAACCAACTAGTGGTTGTAGGGGGCGGCTATTTATAGCCTAGGGAGCAGCCCGACATGATAAGACATAAATTCCCTTCAATGATATGACCGTTAGGCGGATAAGATATTTTGGGACAGCCGGCGCACAGCACAGCAACGGTCGGAAATTTGACTCTCAAATTCCTCAGGGGTATCATGTTCCTCACTGTGTAGGCAATTCGCACTGGCGAATTCCTAACTCCTCAGTCAGAGCAAAGTCCTCAGTGACCAGAAGAACTGCGTCTCTGTCACTGAAGAAATTGACTGAACTGTATGAGATTTCCAATGGCTTCACTCGAAGGGATTGGTAGGTGTAGGATTTTGAGTTGAGCATCACATGGAAAATTTTCCTTAGTATTTCCTCGACCCCCTTTAACAGTACGGTGTTTCCTATGACTCAAGAAAGAGAAAATGAAACTACGAAAACAAAAGTCTTCACGCTTCATGTTCCTCAAATGAATACCAAGTCTTCAAGGTCACACCAATTTCTTCACTTTCAAAGTCTTCAGAAAGTCTTCAGAATATCAAAGTCTTCAGTCGAAGAACTTCATTTTTAGGGGTCGACTTTCTCTGTAAATATCAAACTCCTCATAGACTTATAGACCTGTGTACACTCACAAACTCATCAGTCACTTAACCTATAAGTCTTCAATACACCAAAATCACTAAGGGGCACTAGATGCACTTACACAAACGCACGCACGCACACTTTGCCCCTATGAGCACTTACGAAAGACTGAGCCGGCATATCATGGGCTAGGGATTCCACAATCTCTCTAATCATCCAACCACAGGTTGGTTCGCTGGTCTAAAATATGAGCTATACAAGATGAAAGCTTGCGTGTTTTTTTAAGGTGAAAGGGAGTTTTATTCCAAAATTATAAAGTTACATTGCAAAGGTGAGAATTCCTCAGTATATGGAGGCCCTTTGTATTGCCGAATAGCAATGTTGCATTCAGTACGACTATACACTACTAGGGAAAAGGCTAGCAGCAGCGTGGGTTTTCAGGCTAGCAGCAGCGCGGGTGGCCGCGCTACTAATAAGGCGCTACAGCTAACTCATAGTAGTAGCGCGGCCCCAACCCGCGCTACTACTATTGACGATATCAGCAGCGCTTTTTGCGAACATGCTACTATTAACTAGCTGTAGCGATTTCGTCATCCCTCGCTATTGCTATATCTTTCATCATTTTCCCACTGCCCCATTCCCTTTCAGTTCTCCTTTCACTTTCAGTTCTCCTTTCAGATACTAGATACTAGGTACTGCTAGTAGATATCAAATTCATAAACCATTACTAGGTACGGTAGTACTCCCTTCATTCTGAATTACTCGTCGTGGTTTTAGTTCAAACCATGATGAGTAATTTGGAACGAAGGGAGTACTAAGATAACAATTTCATGCATAGCCAACATGCATCCTCAAGCAGTACATGGTCATATCAACGGCCATCATCATATGTAGTTCTAGATGATATCAACGACGATCATCATATGTAGTTCTAGATGATATAGCCACACACACATATGTAGTTCTAGATGATATAGCCACACACACATATGTAGTTCTAGATGATATAGCCACACACACATATGTAGTTCTAGATGATATCGAAGACAATCATCATCCTCAAGCCTGGGCGGTTGGTGTTCCTGATAGTAATTAGGATGGCCTGTCCAACACGAAGATTCTTGCCATCGAGGAATTTCTTCCACCCAACCGAGCTTAAGTGTGTGCGACCGTCCGTGTCCACGCGGTAAGTACAGGTTGTGACGGAGCCCCTTGTAGTAAGGCGTAGTCCAGCTGAGCCTTCTTCATCAGGCTCGATACCATAACTCACAGATATGCTCTTTGCCAATTTCTGAATAAGAAAAACATATCAATTAATAAGCATGTGATCGAACTCTACACTAAAACATATATATCATCGACTAGATTCCACACAACATACCATATCATTGGACTGTACACTAAGTAATTCACACTATTAATTTGCATTTGTAAGTATAACATACCATATCATGTCGATCAACCATGGTATTTGTCAAGCGGGTCACGAATGGCACCCCGACAAAGTCAGCACGTGGCGGAATTATGTCCCACAGGTTGGACACCTCCTCCTCACTCAGCCTTGTTCTTTGAGCTACGATGGCTTCATGAAGTGGGTCCTCATCATCTTCATCGAGTGGGTCCTCATTATCTTCATCATCTTCATCATCTCCGTCATCTTCATCATCTTCCACCAGGTTGAGATAAATGACAGCTAGCTTGGGTCTTTCTACTCGGAAGTTGAAGCTGATCAACTCACCACCAGTAAGATGCATGCGAGCGACGAAACGGGCCCATCCATCTCCTCCAATCTGCGACATATTGCGTCCTTTCTCGACCTCCATAGTGTACGTCCTCCCAGGAGCCTCAAATGTCACAGTGTCTCCTGTCAGCTTGTTGAATTTCAACCTCACATTGCATGGGACGATCTGTGTAAAATAAGAAAAATGACACAATGCAGTAATGCCAACACTAAAAATAAAATAGTTATTACATTTCATCTAATTTCTTACCGCCACATGACGAAAACTCGGCTGGAAGTAGATGCAGAACAGCTTGCCAGTTGCAAGGCTGCTGGCGCATCTTGACTTGCACAGTTGACATAGTGGTGGTGGTGGCGGTGGCGCCATTCTTCCTAAAGCAATATGAGCAAAGGATTACTAAATCAACTAAATCAAAATGTTCCTAAGTCAACTAAATCAACTAGCCTACTAAATCAACTAAATCAAAATGTTCTAAGTCAACTAAATCAACTAACATACTAAGTCAACTAAATCAAAATGTTCTAAGTCAACTAAATCAACTAGCCTACTAAATCAACTAAATCAAAATGTTCTAAGTCAACTAAATTAACTAAATGAATTAGCCTACTAAATCAACTAAATCAAAATGTTCTAAGTCAACTAAATCAACTAGCCTACTAAATCAACTAAATCAAAATGTTCTAAGTCAACTAAATCAAATAGCCTACTAAGTCAACTAAATTATATCAACTAAATCAAAATGTTGCATATGAGCAGGAGGGAGAAGGAGGGCGACTCTAGGAGGGAGAAGAGAGTAGGATGGAGGAGGAAGGCGGAGCGAGGAGGGGTCGGCCGGCGCGGCCAGTTGAGGGAGGACGGAGGAGGAAGGCGGAGCGAGGAGGGGCCGGCCGGCGCGGCCAGTTGAGGGAGGACGGAGGAGGAAGGCGGAGCGAGGAGGGGCCGGCCAGCGGCGAGTGGAGAGGAAGAACGGAGGAGGAGGCCGGTACCGAGTCCAGCAAGGAGGAGGAGGTGATGGCGCGCGGCGCAGACGGAGGAGGGGCGACGGGGGCGCGCGGCGCAGACGGAGGAGAGGGGCGACGGGGGCGCGCGGCGCAGATTTTGAGTGGCTGTGTGTGAGTGGATCCGAAGGGAGGAGATGAGGGAGATGGATGGCTTAGCAGTAGCGTTCTTCAGCAAAACACGCTACTGCTAACCTATCTAGCAGCATCGCTTTTCACAGTAAAGCGCTACTGCTATGTGTCAGCATGCAAAAATACACATTGATCATCAACGATCTTTTTGTGTACAATCTGATTTGACAATATGAGTCCTCACCGGTTTAGGAACAGGTGAAGACTCATATTGCAGCCACAAATTCTACACATAGAGTTCAATGAAGATCAAGTGCTTGTCAAAGTGTGAGAAGTAACATATTTAAGGTGGTAGAAACTCTCTTCACGGAGCGAGGTGAGACTAAATTTTTGTAGGAAACTTAGCAGTAGCGCTTATCTGGGAAATGCGCTGCTACTATGCTACGTAGCAGTAGCGCACGTCATTTTAACGCGTTGCTGCTATAACTAGCCTCGCTGCGGCCTCGTAGGAATTATAGCAGCAGCGCGTCTTTGGGTGGACGCGCTACTGCTATATTTGTCTCAGCAGCGAGTTTCAATGGTCCGCGCTACTGCTAGTTAGCAGCAGCGAGTTATTTTGAAGCGCTCTGCTGATAAGATTCTGTGTATAGGCTTTTCCCTAGTAGTGATAGCTAAACTATCTGTCACAATATTACGAGAACAATAAAGCTTTTGCGGAATAAAGTCCCGAACCTGTCGTAAGGCTAGAATCTCCAACTGCAGGTGTCGTCATATATCTCTGTGAAATTTGATTGATGAAATATGAATATTTTAATTAATAAAATATGTACTAAAAATACATATCATATTGTAATTAATTTTTGTATAGTTGGACAAATTTTATTGAACATAAGTAGCATGCATATAACAAAGTGATTTTTTTGTTCATGCATCTTGAGGTGGGCCTTTGATGAAGTAGTGTGAGATGTATAACATCGAAAACAAAGCAACGTAGCCTCGTTGCGTACCTGTTCGCCTCTTCTCTCATTAGTCAAAGGTTGACTAGGGTCTCGCCTCCTGCCAGCGGTGCCGCATGTCTACCTCGTCTTTCATGACCTTAGGCCATGGAGGCGTGATGGATCTCGATCCTTGCCGGTGGTAGGGCTCCTTCATTTTTAGGTATCTTTTTGTGTTTGTTTAGAATCTGTGTACTGCTCAGGAAGACGAGGCAACGGCGACTCCTTTAAGATGAAATAAGGCTCTTTTTCCTAGCCCCCGTTCCGGTGGTGTGGCTAGTGTCATCGAAGGGCATGTGGAGGTGTCTCCGACAAATGTCATCGGACTTGGTCGGTGTTTGTCTTCGGTGGATTCACATCTTCGTTCGTCTATGTTTGTGTGCATACACATTGGATATTTATGATCTACGTTCCTCTTCATTGGCTTTGGCGATGGCTGCTACTCTAGTGCGTTGGTCCTACGTCTTAGCACAACGACTTCTGACTGTCCACTAGAACAAGGTTTGCGCAGCTCTAGTAACGGAAGGGCGATAATGGCGGGTCGTCTTCGGCTCGCTTCAGTGTTTATAGTCATCACTAGATGATCTACGAATGAAGATGTAATTCATATTGCTTTGGTGTTCTTCGTACTACGATCAATACTAATGAATAGATCACAAGTTTCTCCCGCAAAAAGATGTAGAGTAAGATGTGATGTGTGCATGTTGATAAATAGAAACACTAATAGACCTAGAGAAGGATTAGTGGAGCGCAAAAGACAAAATACTAATTAATGGGTGGCAAAGTGCTCTAGCGATCGGTCGCCCATGGAGACCGGTTGCCATTGAATAGTGAGAAGTTCAGTTGGATGTAATCGGGCATTGTCTGGCTCGGTTCTCACTGATAGGTGTCTTGAATCAATTACCTAGTGATAGTTTATGCCAACAACGAAATGTAGCATGCTAAAGGAAAGAACTCGTTGGAATTCCAAAATATCCCCCCTTCTGTAAGGGTTCTTATCAGATGCAAAGAAGAGAGTAAGGACTAGTCATTTTTATGCCGACATTTTTAATATGGTTTCTGCTGAAACTCAGCTAGCTGAGAAACAACTATCCTTATTCAGTTGCTGAACTCTTTGATCAAGGGACGTGTGGATATTTGAGCAAGCAACCGAACAGCCTATGTAGCGATGTTGTTGCGGCCCGTTTCACCTTTTCCTTTCCGTGGTTGTCTAATTATTGGCTTTGTTGGGGGGAGTTATGGGCTTTTGTTCTTTTCTGTTTTTCAGCGTGCAAAACAAATATTTTTCTGCCGCTGTTCCACTTTGCAATCGTTGCCTTGTCCTTATTTGTTGTCATATTCAGTTTTGGGTTGCTTAAGCCATAGATGGGCAGCCCAAAGTGTCAACAGTTATGCAACAATTACATCACCTGTTGTCGGAGTAAATGTCACAAGGGGGAGAAATAAAAGACCACAACAACTGTCGTCATGTAAAGTTTGGTGAAGGACTGATGTCTGGGCCACACATCATCTCCATTTGCTAACCTTCTATAAATAATCGCCTCACCTGTGTAGTAGAATCACATTTAGTTCCTAGAGGGAGAATGCATGACCAAGTTTGCGAGGAGAGCAACAATGATGAGCATGCTAAGTGTCAGGAGTCAGATAGTGCAATTTTCAGGGAACGGGATGCATTGGGAATTTGATTGGAACTTTGAAGAACTCATCCTTTCTGAAGTCCTCTTCTGGAGTTATAGTGAGCACATAGCCGACCCCACACTGTTGAGTTGGTGCAATTTAGTGTAGATAACGTCAAATTTGAGATTACTCACAAGAGTTATATAATTGAACTGCGCAAGCCACAAGGGTGCTTTGGGCATTACTTCCTCAAGATGCTTGCCGTGAGTGTTCTCCGTCCTCCACGAGTTGTTTCAGTATAGTATCATGGCTATTTAGAAAATGTAGAATAGGAACTAATATATATATATACATACATATATATATATATATATATATATATATATATATATATATATATATATATATATATAGGAGTACATAATCTTTTTGAGTACAAGGCAAGGTAGAATAAATCCTACGCTATTCTATATATATTCTAGATTTCTAACTCTGCTAGATAATATCCTATCTTCATGTTCATATTCTATTTCTTGTCTCCATCTTTGATTAGTAGATTTTAGGCATGAGTTACAAGCTTGTCTTAAGCACGAACTGCATGTGTACCTATTCTCTTGACTGGGGTAATATATCCAAAAGGCACATTTTATATTATAATCACCTTTTCCCCTGATCCAGTCATGTTCACAATCTACTTGGTTCATCATCTCTACTTTTAGTCGTGATAAATCATGTATTAAATCTATTTCATCTTCACTAGATTCTTCTTCTAACTCTTCATTTTCTATCTCGTCTGTTTCTATAATGGAGTATATTGACTCATCACCTTTTATTTCATCATCGCATACTAATATATTCTCATTAACATTTTCTATAATTAATACTCTCTCTTGCTCTTCATATTTACTAAAGTACCTTTTCTCATCTTTATTAGGGCAAGTTTTACTTAATTGATCAGGTGAGTTGCATATGAAACACCTACATTGATCTTCTTCACTTATGGCTTTCTCCTTATGACTTTTGGTTTTATTCTTAATATTAGTATTTTCTTCGCGTTTATATTATCCTTTGGCACCACTGGGTTACTATAATGACCTGTTTTTTATCCTTAATTATTGTTTTTAAACTCAAAATTTCTCTAATAAAGAATAATTCTCTTTCTCTTATTTTTGGCCAATCTGATGTCATTGAATTATTATATTCCCAGTTTGTACGTTTTAATTTTTCTTCCCAATGTTTTAATTCATCTTCTAAATCTGCCTTTTCCATGCATTCTTTTACTCCTTTATTCTTACTATCACTACTCTCTATTTCTGACATAAGAGGTTCTATTTCGTCTAAGGCTGGGGATTTATAGTTCAGGAATCTAATGCTACTACTTCCTTCACTATTTTGGTAGCTTATATAATTTTCTGCTGCTTCAATTCTTTCTTCTCTATTAGTTCACTTATATTCCATTCTTCTCCTGCTCTCTCTTCAGAACCAATTTTAAGAGGGCTCATAAATTTTATGCCTTTAGATTGCATGCTTTCTATTACATCATTTACATTTACTTTGTATCTAGAACTACTCTTATTAGTGAGGCTTCCTATGAATTCAATGCTTACTAATAAATTTGTTCCTTTAAAATATTCATATCCTTTGGTTTGAAATCCAAAGCTCATCTTTTCAATAAATTCTTTTACAGGCATCATTAAGTCTGGGGCTATATATGTTACTAGTCTATTTTCATTCATATATCCTTCAATAAAGCCTAATGATGCTTTGTCTACAGACTCCCATCTTTTATCAAGTAATGTAATTAATACCTTCGTTCCTAATTTCTTTCTTGTCATTCCTTTAACTCCTATAATATACATGCCTTGACGAATATATTTATAACCTAAATATTTGAGTTCACTCTCAATATTTTTGCTAACAATTCTTAAATCGACTGAATGCGTTAACACACTTAATTCTACTTCTCTAGATATTCTGTACAATCCGCTCTTACTTTCAAATATACCCATGTGATATACCTGTTGCGGTCTTATTTTTCCTAATGTGTCTCTCTGGTATCTTTCTAATTCGCGTTCAATGTCTATAACATCTTCTAGATTATCTATGTCGTCACTCTTGTATGATATCTTATTCATCATGGTTAGCAGCCTAGAATCTTGCCTTATTAACTGGATGGTCTTGTCTCTTCTAGAGAGGCTTTTAGATAGTTCCATTTTTCAGAATTAATATTTTTAGAGGATGAGACTATTCCGGATGAAGTTAATATCAACTCGTTGTTACCTCCTTTAGTATTTAGCTTTTCCAAAATCTGGACTAGTAGCTGTAGAATCGTGTTATTATGCCTTATAATTATTCTGGAATCTTCTTTCGGTGAATTGTGATATGAAAATCCGACAAGAGGTGTTATATATTTTTCTACTTCTTTTAATGATTGGCTATATTCACTCATACAAATTATGATACGACTAAAGTCTTCACTTCTTGCACTAGTTTTAGCACCCGATGATGAATCTTTACTCTTATTTACACCACTTAGATTATTACCTATGGATAAAACTTCTTCATTAATATAGTCGTTGTTCTTACAAATTATAATATTTCTTCCTTTCGCTTTTTCTAATTTATGTAGAACTGGATCAATTTTATTATTCAAGCCTGCATATCTTTCTACTAACTTATTGTGTTTTTTAACAGATTTTCAAATTTTTGGTCTAAATTATCTTGCCTTTTTCCCCAAGATATATAAAAGTTATGAATAAGGTCGACAATTATATTTAGTTGGCTATGAGTAGTATGCCACGTATGTTCTTCAGAAGGATTTATTCTCCACCGTATGCTAATATTCTCTTTAGTAGAGATCATTCTACCTGTACTAATTTCTAGATTCAAATACTTTAGTCTTTCAATGATTAAAACTCTGACTGAGATACCAACAGACAAATATATAACAGAAGGAGATAAAATATTAGAACCAAATAAATACAAGAACCACATAAATAGCAAGATAGATTCTACCAGAACATGGAAGACAACATAACACAGAATAGATATAAAGTCTTACATGATCATATTAAAGGCAAACGCAATAGTTACCTAACTTATTTCTCTAATAATGAAAAGAAGTACACTCGCAGGAGGAAGTGAAAGCGACATATCCGGAAATAACACCAGATTAAGGATTTTACCGCCAAATACATTTAATTTCAAACAAAAAGACCATATCCACGCTGATGATATGGAAAGATGCTTATTGAAGATTAAGGACATAATCAAAAGACAAGAGAAAGGTTATATGCAATCTAATATAAATACCCATGCAGTATATTTTACACCAAAACCAACATATGTTATGTTCGATGGAATACCAATGACATGGGAAGAATTCCAAATAAGGCGTGATAAAATCAATTATGCCTCAAATTGGGCGAAGATAATGAAAGGTTGTTATTTCAAGTATCGAGAACTGATACAAAGAATATAAAAGAAGCAAATTCTTCAAAATATCAATCATACAAAGAATGCCTTATCAAAGGAGTTGATCCTTTGGACGGGGAATACATAGACTTAAATATAGATGAAAAACTTAAGGAAGTTGCAAAGTCAATGAAGGCAGAATTGAGGGAAGAAATTTTAAAAGAATTACGATCTGAAATGAATGAAAATTTTGAAGAGCTAAAGAAAGAATATGATGAAAAATACAATTTCGCACTTTCTGACCATATGGACATTGCCGGGCACGGGTAACCAATTGAATAAAAGAAAGAAAATAATAAACGAATATCTTCGAATATGAATTGATATGAATATCAATTATTCGGGCGCTGAGGACCTATACCCGAATATTGATAGAATTCAAAATATTGATAAGGTATTATCAATAATATGGGCGGGGTAGACCCATACACAAAAAAAAATAAAAATAAGTAAATAAATAAATAAATAATAATGCCATCCATGGAAGCATAAGGGAGCACAAGAGTATAGCTAAAGTTTCAGCCAAGAAGAGCCAAAGTAACGCATGACTCCATTGCGCACACAATGTGTGTTGGCTTGTGCAATTTACAAAGCCAATAGCTTCGCATGCAAGCAACAGAGTAATATATTGGGCTGGTTTGCATACCCAGCCATGTCATAGCAATATTTTACCACGCAACGAGAAGCCGGTCTTTCAGCCATGACAAGGTCTCCTGTCTAGACAAAGTTCTCAGTCTGGACAAAATTCTCAGTCCAGACAAAGTTCTCAGTCAAAACAAAGACTTCAGTCTAGACAAAATCATCTGTCAAGACAAAGACTTCAGTCTGGACAAAATCATCTGTCAAGACAAAAGCTCAGTCACGCACTGGAATCATGCATAATGTGCTTGACTGTGCAAACTACAAGGCGTATAAAATATGGAGATGCTTCATCAGTGTAGCGACCAGACCTCAAACAGTCTGATCTCTGTGCATCAGTGTCATCCCTGGATCGGTAATGCTGACACGCACAGTACTTGAAGGATTTATAACAGAGTAGCAATCACACACTTATTACATCGAATGTCTCAAAAGAGACTTATTACAATAAATATGGCTTAAGGCCATCTAATGACGATAACAGCGGAAGGCTTGGAAGATAAGCGAGTCCATCAACTCCAACGGCATCACTGAGTATAAGATCACGACCTAAGGCACCTTACTCGTCGTCTGATAGTCTGCAACATGAACGTTGCAACCCGAAAACGGGCCAGCACATGGAATATGCTGGCAATGTAACACATAGAGAGTAATGAACAGAATAATGCTATCACTACATGCATATATGGCTGGTGGAAAGCTCTATGGTTACAGTTTTGCATAAAGCCAATTTTTCCCTACAACAAAGGAATAAATTTTATTTAACTATCATGGTGGTTGTTAAATATTCAGAAGGTTCCTCCAACTCAATCCCAATTAAGCATCATCATTAACCCAACAAAATTAAGTTAAGTAACATGATGAGATTCACATGATAATCCAAGTACCAGATACTCAAAACGTCCATAACCGGTGACACGACTAACCATGATTAGTTTATACACTCTGCAGTGGTTTGCGCACTTTTCCCCGCAAGACTCGATCTCCTCCGCTTGATTTCTCGCACTACATGGTGTTTGAGAAATGGATGACCGAGACGCAGTCTTTCAAAAGCATTAACTCTTTACTCTAGGTAGACAGTACCAACCAACATCCCCTACATCTGCTAGTCTACCACTGAAAGAGGTCACACAACATACTCAACTATGCTAGAGCCCATAGTAGCTTGCGGCTGCACACGGAAGTTTCTAGCATGAATAATCTCATGATCCCTTTTAGCCTGGGTGGCGGTCCATAGGAGACTCACACGGTACCCTGGGATTTCCAAAAAATACATGCAACACTGGGTTCCCCAGGTGCCTCAATCCACCCAGATGTGAATTTAAGTTGCCACCTTAAGTAAACCATTAATTAACAATCTCACATCTGTCATGGATACACTCACCCAATCCACGTCTACTAGCATAGCATGGCAATATAAGCAAACGTAGAAGTAACTCCCAAAGGTTTGATAATAAAACAGGTAATAGGTACTACCTAATCTACTTCCCAAAACCCACATATTAATCAGATCCTAACCATGTAATGGTTTGAGGATTGATCTAATGCAATAAAACTGGATAGTAAAGGGGTATGATCAAAGTGTTACTTGCCTTGCTGTTGATCCGTGAAACCTAGAGATTCAAAGTAGCAAGCGGCGCACTCCGGGTACTCTATCGCAAACAAGCAAGCATACAATAAGCACTCATCTAATGCACCGGTAAAACTCAAATAAGAGATCAAATTAGAAAGTTGAACTTAAGAACTCCGGTTTGCAAAAAGAATCAAATCAAACGAAGCAACGAAAGTCAAAGGGCGAAAGAAAGAAGCTTCGTTCACTAATCTGGACCTATGTCAAATTTTACAGTAGCAAAAACTTGTTTGAGTTGGTTAGACGGAAAGAGGGTTTCGAGACGAAACTCTAGGCGCTTGAATCACCTGATTCTGATAAACGAGCGAAAAGTTATACTAGAACGAAAATCGAATCAGAAATCGCGATCAGAAATAATCGCGGAAAATCCAAGAAAAAGAAAAACGGACGAACAGGCTAAGGAACGAACGTTCAGTGTCTGCGACTAAAATACGAAAACCGTTCGTTAAAACAAACGAACGAACGGGCGTTCGCTAAATAAACTAAACCTGGAAAAAAATAAAACCGTTCTATTAAAAAAACAACCACGGTTTTAAAAAAAAACCGGGCGGTTAACCGGCGAAAACCGGCGGCGAATCCGGTGGCTACCTCCGGCGGCGGCGGACTCCGGCGAGGGCGGCGGCGGTCGGCGGCGATGCGGTCAGCGGCGGCGGCGGCGGTCGGGGCTAGGTTTTCGGGCTGGGGGCGGCTGGGCTGGGGGCGGCCTCCCGGCTCTTATAGAGGCCAGCCGGGTTGGAGTCCAGGACGGACACGGCCCGGTTAGGTCGGTTTGTTTTTTTAAATAAGTTCGCGCAGAAAAGCAAATGAAAGAAATACTAAACGGACTCCAAAAATCCAGAAATAAAATTTCCCCGTCCTCTAAAATCAAGCCAGACAAGATGAACATTTATTTAGGGCCTAAATACAATTTTGAAAAATGCGCGTTTTTCCTAATTCAAATAAAATAGAGATAAAACTCCGAAATAAAATCTTATTTGATTTTAATATTAAACCCTGAATATTTCTTTATCTTGGGAAAGTCATTTTATTCCCTCTCTCATATTTTTATAATAGAAATAATTGAAGATAAAATAATTAAAATCAAATGATCCTATTTTCAAAATTTGAGAAAACTCAAATATGAAAATAACGAAATCCCCAACTCTCTCCATGGGTCCTTGAGTTGCGTAGAATCTCTAGGTTCAAGCCAAAATGCAATAAAATATGATATGCAGTGATGATCTAATGTATAACATTCCAAATTAAAAATTTGGGATGTTACAAACCTACCCCCCTTAAGATGAATCTCGCCCTCGAGATTCGGGTTGGCTAGAAAATAGGTGAGGGTGGTCCTTGAGTAGGTCTTCTTCTCGCTCCCAGGTGGCTTCGTCTTCGGTATGGTGGCTCCACTGAACTTTGCAAAACTTGATAACCTTGCTGCGCGTGACTGGGCTGGCATATTCGAGAATCTTGACCGGTTTCTCCTCGTAGGTCAAATCACAATCCAACTGAATCGCTTCCAGTGGCACTGTATCTCTCAGCGGTATATCAGCCATCTCTGCGTGGCACTTCTTCAACTGGGAAACGTGGAACACATCATGAACTCCTGACAATCCTTCGGGCAATTCCAACTTGTAAGCAACCTCTCCCATACGCTCCAAAACTTTGTATGGTCCGACAAAACGTGGCGCTAACTTTCCCTTAACTCCAAAGCACTTAACTCCTCGAAGTGGAGATACACGAAGATAAACTCTGTCTCCGACTTCATAAACTGTCTCCTTGCGTTTAGAATCTGTGTAGCTCTTTTGCCTAGACTAGGCTACCTTGAGCCTATCGCGAATCAACTTCACATTCTGCTCAGACTCTTTAATCAAATCTGGTCCAAACAACTGGCGGTCTCCAACTTCATCCCACAGCAATGGTGTCCTGCACCTCCTTCCAAACAGAGATTCGAAAGGGGCCATCTTCAAACTGGATTGATAACTGTTGTTGTAAGAGAACTCCGCATATCGCAAATTGTCATCCCAACTAGATCCATAATCTAGCGCACAAGATCTTAGCATGTCTTCCAGATTGATTGACTCTCTCGGTCTATCCATCTGTCCGTGGATGAAAAGCTGTACTGAACTCTAGCTTGGTACCCAAAGTTTCATGCAACTGATTCCAGAACTTTAAGGTAAACTGGGTTCCTCTATCTGAAACAATGCTCCTCGGAACTCCATGCAGACATATGATCCTGGTCATGTATATCTTTGCCAACTTAGCACTGATGTAAGTGGTCTTCACTGGAATGAAATGAGCTACCTTCGTCAAACGATCGACTACAACCCATATCGACTCATAGCATGAACGAGTCCTAGGCAATCCCGTGATAAAATCCATGCCTAGCTTATCCCACTTCCATTCAGGTATCGGCAATGGCTGTAGCAATCTTGCTGGCTTCTGATGCTCTGCCTTCACTCTCTGACATACATCACATACTGCTACATACTCCGCAATATCCTTCTTCATTCTGGTCCACCAGAAAGTGTCCTTCAAATCCAAATACATCTTGGTATTTCCTGGGTGAATCGAATACGGCAAATCATGGGCCTCTTGCAGAATCAACTTCCTGATCTCCAGGTCATTAGGCACATAAACGCGGTCCTCAAACCACAAGGTATCGTGCTCATCCTCACGAAAACCTTTAGCTTTTCCTTTGCCCATCTTCTCCTTTATCTCGGCAATCTCCTTGTCAGTCTTCTGAGCTTCTCTGATCTTATCCATCAAAGTAGACTGAATCTCCAATGCTACTACATAGCCTCTCAGAACTATCTCCAAACATAGCTCACGAAGATCCTTGGCTAGCTCTTTTGGTAACTCTCCGGTCATGAGAGTGTTGACATGGCTCTTACGGCTCAACGCATCGGCTACTATGTTAGCCTTTCCGGGGTGATAATGTAATCTCATATCATAACCCTTAATGATCTCTAACCATCTCCTTTGCCTGAGATTTAACTCCTTCTGCGTGAAGATGTACTTCAAACTCTTGTGATCTGTGTACACCTCACAATGGTTTCCAATGAGAAAATGTCTCCATGTCTTCAAAGCATGCACTATGGCTGCTAACTCCAAATCATGTGTAGAATAATTCAACTCATGGGGCTTAAGCTGTCGTGAGGCATACGAAACAACTCTTCCCTCCTGCATAAGCACTGCTCCAAGTCCTCGACGAGAAGCGTCGCAATATACTTCATAATCCTTGCGCTGATCAGGCAGAATCAGCACTAGTGATGTAACCAAACGTTTCTTCAACTCCTGGAAACTGGCCTCACATTCCTCAGTCCATTTAAACTTGGTGTCCTTCTTCAACAACTCCGTCATGGGCTTTGCTATCCTCGAGAAATTCTCGATGAACCTCCGGTAGTATCCCGCGAGTCCAAGAAAACTCCGGATCTCTCCAACTATTGTTAGGGCTTCCCAATTTGTCACAGTGACAAATTTGGTGGGGTCTACTGCTATTCCTTCTCCGAATATAACATGTCCGAGGAATCCAACTTCCTTCAACCAAAATTCAAACTTGCTGAACTTGGCATATAACTGATGTTCTCTGAGCTTTCCAAGTACCAAACGCTAATGCTCCTTATGCTCCTCTTCATTCTTCGAGTAGACCAAAATGTCATCAATGGACACCATGACGAACTTATCCAGAAACTCCATAAACACCTTGTTCATCATGTTCATGAAATAGGCAGGTGCGTTAGTCAGACCAAATGACATAACGTTATACTCATACAGCCCGTACCTGGTGGTAAAAGCCGTCTTAGGTATATCCTGCTCTCGAATCTTCAAGTGATGGCATCCTGATCATAGGTCGATCTTGGAAAATACCTTAGCTCCTTGAAATTGGTCAAACAAGTCGTTGATTATCGGCAGGGGGTACTTGTTCTTGATTGTCACTTCATTCAATCCTCGATAATCAACAACCATCCTCAATGATCCATCCTTCTTCTCCACTAGAAGCACTGGCGATCCCCAAGGTGAAGAACTTGGGTGAATATAGCCTTTATCCAGTAGCTCCTTTATCTACTTCTTAATTTCCTCCAAATCTTTTGCGGGCATCATGTACAGTCTCTTAGATATCGGCCATGTGCCCGGCAAAAGCTCAATCAAAAACGCAATGTCTCTATCCAGTGGCATGCCTGGCAACTCCTCTGGAAATACGTCAGGGAAATCCTTCACCACTGGTACTTCCTCCTGTACAACTCCTGATAAGGAATTTACTTGAGTCCTCTTCGGCACATGCCGGGATACATACTTGATCCTTCTTCCTTCTGGCGTGGTAAGCAAAATCGACTTACTGGCGCATTCAATGTTCCCTCCATACTTTGATAACCAATCCATGCCTAATATCACATCCAGTCCTTGCGATTCCAATACTAGTAGGTCTGAGGGGAACACGTAGTTACCAATCCTTAATGGTAACCGATCACACCATAGACTAGCCATATACTCTGCTCCTGGCGAGGTTACTAACATGGGTGACCTAAGGGCTTGGGTTGGCAGTTTATACTTATCCACGAATCCCCTTGATATGTTTGAATGCGATGCACCAGTATCAAAAGAACGATTGCAGTAAATGACTTAACCAAAATCTTACCTATTACTGCATCTGACTGGGCTTCAACCTCCTCCACGCTAACGTGGTTCACATGTCCTTTGTTGAAAGGGTTAGGCTTCTTCCCAGAGCTTCCATTGCCATTTCCATTCTTCGCTTCAGGACATTCAATGGCATAATGTCCAGTCATCTGGCACTTGAAACAGGTAATGTGGCTTAGATCCCTCTTGGTTGGTGTTGAAGGGTTGGTACGATTCTGTCCATTGCTTCCTCCATTCCCATTACCATTCTTGGGGCCACTATGGTTGTGCGAACTTCCTCCTCCATGGGTATGCTGGAAATGTCCTCTCGAGTTCAGGGTAAAACGAGGCTTCTGCTGAGCTCCAGAATTGTACTTCCCTTGTCCATACTTCCTATTGCGGCTGTCAATTTGCTGATGCTTCCCTTCAATCATGAGAGCTCTATCCACCAACTCCTGGTAGTTGTTGAAGGTTGCTACCATCAACTGCATGCTCAGCTCATCATTTAGTCCTTCCAGAAATTTCTCCTGCTTAGCTGCATCCGTAGCAACGTCATCTGGGGCATATAGCGCTAACTTACTAAAGTCATCCACATACTGGCCAACTGTACGTCCTCCTTGGCGCAAGTTGTGAAACTCACACTTCTTCATGGCCATAGCTCCTGCTGAAACATGGGCAGTATGGAAAGCCTGCTGAAACTGATCCCATGTGACAGTGTCGATAGGATAAGTGGCTGTGAAATTCTCCCACCATGATGCTGCGGGTCCATCAAGCTGATGTGCGGCAAAACGCACCTTCTCCACATCCGTGCATCCTGCAGTGGTCAACTCCCTTCCCATCTTGCGAAGCCAATCATCTGCAACTATCGGCTCGGTGCTACTGGAGAACACCGGCAGATTCAGCCTCAAGAAGCGGGCTAAGTGATCAACATGTGGTGGTGGTGGTGGGTTGTTGTTGTTGTTGTTGTAGTTCCCCTGATTCTAATTCTAGACTAGCATCTGCATCAATGCATTCTGCTGCTGGATCAACTGGGTGAGCTCCGGTGGGAAGGCAAATCCATTGTCACGTCTCAGAGGCATCTAAGGTTTAGAAAAGATGAGAATATAGAACAGAAATAGATCTAGAGAGGAAACACTACCCATATGCACATGAGACAAATGCAATCAATATCACTTCAATCAATTCAAACAAGGGCATACAATGGTCTAACTATCATTACAAAAGTGCTCAGACTATACTATATACATGGGGAAATACTACTACTGTTATGGTGGTCGACTAGAAAAATTGATCGGTCGAAGACTCTATGATATCTGCTCCAGCTTCATCAACAAAGTCATCATTACTATCATCTGGGTCCAAGTCGGTGTCGTCGATGATGCTGCAGTTCTCCGGGCAAGTGCAATCACCGCCTTCTCCTCCAGTCGTGGGGCATCCCATAAATACTTTTAGCTTCTTCTTCAGATCATCATTCTTCTCCACGAGTGTCGTCATTTCCTCCTCATATCCACCGCGTGTAGACTTGAGTTCTTCCTCCAACTCCGTGATCTTGGTCATAGCCTTCTTCAGATCTATCATGCCTGCGCACATCTGGTTCTCCTGGCGACGAATGTGCTGGTTTAACTCCTGGATGAAAGCCTATTGATATATCCTTCCTGGTGCTGATCATCTCCCATTGCTCATCTCGGCGCCCACAAATCTGGTAGATAGTATCCTTGAGATCCTTGTGGTAAACTTCTCCAATGCGTTCCATGGTGATGTGGGTTGATACATCTCCAATGTATCTATAATTTATGAAGCATTCATGCTATTTTATTATCTGTTTTGAATGATTACGGGCTTTATACTACACTTTTATATTACTTTTGGGACTAACCTATTAACCGGAGGCCCAGTCCATATTGCTGTTTTATTGCCTGTTTCAGTATTTTGAAGAAAAGGAATATCAAACGGAGTCCAAATGGAATGAAACCTTCGGCATCGTGATTTTTTGGAAGAATATCATCCTGGAGGCTTGGAGATCAAGTCAGAAGACCCTCGAGGAGCCCAGGAGATAGGGGGCACGCCCCCCTACAGGGCGCGGCCCCCTGTCTCGTGGACCCCTCGAGGACCCCCCGACCGACTTCTTTCGCCTATAAGCCTACGTACCCTAAAACCATCAAAAATCAAGATAGATTGGGAGTTCTGCCGCTGCAAGCCTCTGTAGCCACCAAAAACCTCTTGGGAGTCCGTTCCGGCACCCTGCCGAAGGGGGAACCCATCACCGGTGACCGTCTTCATCATCCCGGTGCTCTTCATGACGAGGAGGGAGTAGTTCACCCTCGGGCTGAGGGTATGTACCAGTAGCTATGTGTTTGATCTCTCTCTCTCTCGTGTTCTCTCTATGGCATGATCTTGATGTATCGCGAGATTTGCTATTATAGTTGGATCTTATGATGTTTCTCCCCCTCTACTCTCTTGTGATGAATTGAGTTTCCCTCTTGAAGTTATCTTATCAGATTGAGTCTTTATTTGAGAACACTTGATGTATGTCTTGCCGTGTTTATCTATGGTGACAATGCGATATCACGTGCCACTTGATGTATGTTTTGGTGACCAACTTGCGGGTTCCGCCCATGAACCTATGCATAGGGGTTGGCACACGTTTTCTTGACTCTCCGGTAGAAACTTTGGGGTACTCTTTGAAGTACTTTGTGTTGGTTGGATGAATCTGAGATTGTGTGATGCATATCGTATAATCATGCCCACGGATACTTGAGGTGACAATGGAGCATCAGCCATCCTAAAAGAGTAGTAAAGATGAGGAGTCAGAAATGAGAAGAGAGTAGTGATCTAGGGCTTTAGCTTAGTGGTCGTGTCCTATAGTTAGCGTGTGCTCTGATACCATCTTGTAGCGACCAGACCTCAAACAGTCTGATCTCTGTGCATCAGTGTCATCCCTGGATCGGTAATGGTGACACACACAGTACTTGAAGGATTTATAACAGAGTAGCAATCACACACTTATTACATCGAATCTCTCAAAAGAAAACTTATTACAATAAATATGGCTTAAGGCCATCTAATAACGATAACAGCGGAAGGCTTGGAAGATAAGCGAGTCCATCAACTCCAACGGCATCACTGAGTATAAGATCACGACCTAAGGCACCTTACTCGTCGTCTGAAAAGCCTGCAACATGAACGTTGCAGCCCGAAAACGGGTCAGCACATGGAATATGCTGGCAATGTAACACATAGAGAGTAATGAATAGAATAATGCTATCACTATATGCATATATGGCTGGTGGAAAGCACTATGGTTACAGTTTTGCATAAAGCCAATTTTTTCCCTACAACAAAGGAATAAATTTAATTTAACTATCATGGTGGTTTTTAAACATTGAGAAGGTTCCTCCAACTCAATCCCAATTAAGCATCATCATTAACCCAACAAAATTAAATTAAGTAACATGATGAGATTCACATGATAATCCAAGTACTAGATACTCAAAACGTCCATAACCGGGGACACGGCTAACCATGATTAGTTTATACACTCTGCAGAGGTTTGCGCACTTTTCCCCGCAAGACTCGATCTCCTCCGCTTGATTTCTCGCACTACATTGTGTTTGAGAAACGGATGACCGAGACACAGTCTTTCAGAAGCATTAACTCTTTACTCTGGGTACACAGTACCAACCTACATCCCCTACATCTGCTAGTCTACCACTGAAAGAGGTCACACAACATACTCAACTATGCTAGAGCCCATAGTAGCTTGCGGCTGCACACAAAAGTTTCTAGCATGAATAATCTCATGATCCCATTGAGCCTGGGTGGCGGTCCATAGGAGAATCACACGGTACCTCGGGATTTCCAAAAAATACAAGCAACACTGGGTTCCCCAGGTGCCTCAATCCACCCAGATGTGAATTAAGGTTGCCACCTTAATTAAACCATTAATTCACAATCTCACATCTGTCATGGATGCACTCACCCAATCCACGTCTACTAGCATAGCATGGCAATATAAGCAAACGTAGAAGTAACTCCCAAAGGTTTGATAATAAAACAGGTAATAGGTACTACCTCATCTACTTCCCAAAACCCACATATTAATCAGATCCTAACCATGCAATTGTTTGAGGATTGATCTAATGCAACAAATCTGGGTAGTAAAGGGGTATGATCAAAGTGTTACTTGCCTTGCTGTTGATCCGTGAAACCTAGAGATTCGAAGTAGCAAGCAGCGCACTCCGGGTACTCTATCGCAAACAAGCAAGCATACAATAAGCACTCATCTAATGCACTGGTAAAACTCAAATAAGAGATCTAACCAGAAAGTTCAAATTAAGAACTCGAGTTTGCAAAAAGAATCAAATCAAACGAAGCAACGAGAGTCAAACGGCGAAAGAAACGAGCTTCGTTTACTAATCTGGACCTAAGTCAAATTTTACAATAGCAAAAACTTGTTTGAGTTGATTAAACGGAAATAGGGTTTCGAGACGAAACTCTAGGCGCTTGAATCGCCTGATTCCGATAAACGAGCGAAAAGTTATACTAGAACAAAAATCGAATCAGAAATCGCGATCAGAAATAATCGCGGAAAATCCTTGAAAAAGATAAACGGACGAACAGGCTAACGAACGAACGTTCGCTGTCTGCGGCTAAGATACGAAAACCGTTCGTTAAAACGAATGAACAAATGGGCATTCGTTAAATAAACTAAACTGGGAAAAAAATAAAATCGATCTATTAAAAAAACAACCACGGGTTTCAAAAAAAAAATCGGGCGGTTAACCGGCCAAAACCGGCGGCGGATCCGTTGGCTACCTCCGGCGGCGGCGGACTCCGGCGAGGGCGGCGGTGAGGCGGCGGGGTCGGTCGCGGCGTTGATCGGCGGCGGCGCGGTCAGCGGCGGCGGCGCGGGCGATGGCGACGGCGGGCAGCGGCGGCGGCGGTCGGGGCTAGGGTTTCGGGCTGGGGGCGGCTGGGCTGGGGGCGGCCTCCCGACTCTTATAAAGGCCGGTCGGGTCGGAGTCCAGGATGGACACGGCTCGGTTAGGTCGGTTCACTTTTTTAAATAATTGCGCACAGAAAAACAATTAAAAGAAATACTAAACGAACTCCAAAAATTCCGAAATAAATTTTCCCCATCCTCTAAAATCAAGCAGGACAAGATGAAAATTTATTTGGGGGCCTAACTGCAATTTTGGAAAACGCGCATTTTCCTAATTCAAATAAAATTGCGATAAAACTCCGAAATAAAATGTTATTTGATTTTAATATTAAACCCTGAGTATTTCTTTATTTTGGGAAAGTCATTTTATTCCCTCTCTCATATTTTTATAATAGAAATAATTGAAGATAAAATAATTAAAATCAAATGATCCTATTTTCAAAAATTGAGAAAACTTAAATATGAAAATAACGGAATCCCCAACTCTTTCCGTGGGTCCTTGAGTTGCGTAGAATGTCTAGGATCAAGCCAAAATGCAATAGAATATGATATGCAATGATGAACTAATGTATAACATTCCAAATTGAAAATTTGGGATGTTACAATCAGCTCACGCAAAGGAAAATGCAAGAGGCCGAAGTTGTGTCAAGGCAGGTTGTAGCACACCTGCTAGAGAAGAATAAAGGCAGTAGCCGCACGGTGCCCCTTGTGTGCTATAAAAGGAGGAGGACTGAGCGCTGGAAAGACACACACACACGACACCAGTCTCCAGAGCATCGCAGCACCAGAGCACCACATCCTTCACTCTCCTCAGTAGTAGTAGTAGTAGTCATCTCCAGTTGTAGTAAGCCTTTGAGGCATTGTATCATCCAGTGGTAGAGGTAGGTATAAGGTAGTCTTCTTTTCTCTTTGTAATCCCTTCGGGGTCTCCCAAAAGGGAAATCCATAAAATTATGTTGTCAAAGTGCAGTAGTTTCGGGTTTCACTTGGTTTTTATATTATGAATTTTTGAGATGAGTTCTTACGCTAGGGATCCAATTGGAGAAACCTCTGCCGGTAGTTCTATGTTTAGCCAATGTGTGGCGTTTGAATGAGAACCTTGTGGCCATAGAGAAGTGTTCCCTTCGGGTGGAACTGCCTGGGAAGACGGTAGGAACTTATCGCATAAATTTGCAATACAAACATCAAGTGAAAGAACTTAGCTACTTTTGAAGCAACATAGTGATAAATACGGAGAGTACCGAATAGGATTAACACAACTGCTGAATACCCGTAGGCTGTCTCGTTGGTCTCGCCAACCCATAAAAGATCCTGCATATACACGTAAAATATAATAATTAGCAAATTAATTAAGAGTTAGTTAATTGAATAATTTTTAAAAAATAATTACCTAAGTACTATATATATATATATATATATATATATATATATATATATATATATATATATATATATATATATATATATGGTGGGTCTATTCTACAACTGATTGTAGAATAATATTCTACAATAGGCAAGCCCCTATATAAGGTAGTTTTGAATCGGAGACCGACCCGACCAGGCAACACCTACCCGGATCCCGAAAACAGATCCCCCAATCCCGCCGCCACCTCCCCACCCCCGATCCCGTACTCTCCCTCCGCCGCCGCGCGCACCTCTACCTCCCCGGCGAGCCATCCCACCCCCGCCGTGCACCTCTCCCTCCCGGCGAGCCATCCCACCCCCGCCGCACACCTCTCCCTCCCCTCGGCGAGCCATCCCACCCCGCCGCGCGCACCTCCCTCCCCAGTTAACCACCTTCTTCCCCCGGTGAGGCAGCCCCTGGTTCCCCTCCAGCGGCGAGGACTGAGAAGGACGCGGCCGCGGTGCTGGGCGCGGACCCGACGCCGCTGATGGTGCTTCTGGGGGACCTGACATCACCAGCCAACGAGGCGCGGTCGCGGGCGGAGCGGACGTTCCACGCCCTCCGCGCCTCCCACCCGTACGCCCTCGCGCTGCGCCGCTCGCGCACCTGCTGCTCTCCCTGGCGCACCCCGCGGCGCTCATGGCCGCCGTGCTCCTCCGCCGCCTCTTCTTCCTAGGCTCCCAAGCCTTCGTCTACCCGGCGCTCTCCCCGGCCACGCAGTCCTCGCTCCGCGCGCTCCTCCTCTCAGCCGCCTCCGTGTGCAGCCTCTCCAGGTTGTATAATTTTCCTCTCGCTGGCGAGGAGATTGAATGAAATTTTGACCTGCTGAGTGGAGAATTATGGGAAGTACAAGGGTAGCAGTAATGAGAAGTACGTACAATATTTAAGTATTAGTACAGAGCAGTACAACATGCGAGCGAGGAAGTACCTGCTTAGAATTATTCCAATTGGGGAGGCAGTACCATAATTACACTTAGAAAAGTACCGAGTAGTTTGAAGTAGCAGTACAGGGTGTCCTTTATGCTAATTTGGTACTCATCTTTTGCAGCTGCTACTTGGAGCTGTGGAATTAGCAAAGCTTAGGGAAGTGCAAAAAGGTTCTCTGTAGTGAAGAGTAGCAGTACAGAATATTTTGAAGAAGCAGTGCAGATAAAAATGCAAAACTAGCCTTAATAAAAATTGTGTAATTGAGAAGTACAAACCCTATAAGATCAAGAAGTACGAAAACTGATATTCCCAAGAAGTACAAGATACATCTCGAAGGAAACTGACTTATGTAAAATAATTTATGAGCATTACAATTTAATCACTTTGAGTAATACAAAAAAAAATATTGCAGAGCAGTATGAAACTTGTATTCCACAGAAATACAAGGCAAAGTGGTGTTCTTTTAAAAAAAATCCAAGTAGTACAATTTGTTTATTTTGAGCACTACAATTATTATTATTATTAACGAGCAGTACGAGACTCATATTCCACAGAAGTACAAGGTACATGTGGAGGGAATTTGAGTTCTCTGGAAAAAAAATTATTGGCAGTACAATTTAATCACTTTGAGAAGTATAGAAATTTCTTTATTGTCGGGCAGTACGAAACTCATATTCCACAGAAGTACAATACTATGTTTCCTTGTAACATGAAAAATATTGGTATTTTGAATATTGTTCAAAAACTATGAAGAATTAGAAAATGTTAAAACACAAAAATTTGCTAAATTTCAATACCTTTCCAACACCATATCATTTGCATCATTCCGAGGTCCAAAGAACATCAATGATCATATTTTAATAGATCTAAAAGTTAGTATTTTCAAAACTGTTTCAAAACTATGCATAATTTGAAAAAACTTAAAAAAACGTTTGTAAACTTCAGTAGCTTTCCAATGTTATATCATTTGTGCTATTCCGAGAAGTGGTTAAAAAATTAATATATAATTACTGTTTGTCTATTTTGAATGAATCTCGGTATTTTCAAAACTACTCAAAAATTATGTAAAATTTGGAAAACATTAATACACGAAAAAGATGGGAATTTCAGTACCTTTCCAATGCCATATCATTTGCATCATTTCTTTATCCAAAAATGATCCATGATCATCTTTTAATAAAAACAGATTTTTAGTATTTTTAAAACTGTGCAAAATTTGAAAAAACTTAAAACATGAAAATGTTTGTAAATTTAAGTAGCTTTTCAATGGTATATAATTTGCTACATTCCGATAAGTGGTTAAAGAATTTCGTTCAAAACACTTTTCATTCACCTTGTGATGATTTCTGTTTTTTGAAAATTCATAATAAAAAATAAAAAAGTGAAGCAAGTTACAATATATAAGAGTTGAGAATTTTCTGTAGCTTTCCAACGGTATATCATTTGCGCAATTCTGATTAATGGTTTAGAATCTATTAGTGAATTAATATGCAAGTACAGAAGAGCAGTACCAACTTTACGAAAAAGAAGTATGGTTGTGTTATGCGGAAGCAGTACCAGATCTTTATTCCGGGCAGTACGAGATTATTGCAGAATATTATTATATCATTGATTGTAGAATAGACGGCATGTATATATATATATATATATATATATATATATATATATATATATATATATATATATATATATGCCCACGAGGCTAAAGCAATACAATAAATTTCACCAATCCTCTCTATTCTCTTCTAACATGCACTACTAGGGAAAAGCCTAGCAGCAGCGCGGGTTTTGGCCCTCTCAGTAGCGCGGGTACCGGCGCTACTAATAAGGCGCTAGAGCTAACGTATAGTAGTAGTGCCTGTTGACCCACGCTACTGCTACACATGAATAGCTGCAGCGCTCTTTAGAAAAGGGCGCTACTGATATTATCTGCAGCGCTGTTTACAGGGAAGCGCTACTGGTAAGGCGGCGCTACTGCTAAATTTCCCCCCCTCGCTACTACTAGTTTTATTAGTTTTTTTCCTGCATATTTTTTATTTGTTTTGTATTTGAATAGGCTTTATACAATAATCTTTAGCATATCATCCACATACAAATGTAATCATAGCATATACATATAATTAGTCTCATCAAATCATGTCATCATCATAATCATCATCCAACACAAAGTGGTCTCTCGTCATCAATCTCGAAAATAGCGATAAAAGTCTCGATTACTTGCAAATACATCGTCATCCATCTAAACAATGATATACGCGAGAATAGCTATCACTTTGAGTACATGAGTTGTATCCCTCTCTCGCATTAGCGTGAACCTAAACTAACTACTGCGTGTCGCTCGGAAACCGAAAACCGGTACACCTGGGCCTGACACTCCGGCCACTTGTCATATATATACTCCTGGCGTAGCACTTCTTCGCCATCTATGATCTATGCACCTGCATCGTCACATGAGTCGATGATATGCAACATATATAGTTGAGCAACAGAAAGAGACAGACTTGGCAAAAATAGAAACAACATATCATAAGCATAAATAACAAAGTTCATCGTACCCAAAATGCTCTAACTAGAGTGATTTTCGCTAGTCGAGGAGGAGGACGGTTTAATTACATCACAAATAAAGTTTCACCGTGCATAACTCAAAGTTTTGTCATAAAAGAAAGTATGGACTAAACGGACACATTATCATATATCGACAATCACTCCATCATGTCGTGCCATCCATCCATGTCAGGGAGATAGTCCTCGAGCTTAGTGAAAGGCTTCATGTCAAGACGCTGAGAGGCTATCCATGTTTGGACGTCTTCCCGTGAAATTTGTCCTTTTGCGTAGAACATCCCTGTTTTTCCGACGACCTCATTCATGATGATTTGGGCAAGTTCGCGCTGGATGTTATAGAACTCAGCTCGAAGTCGATGATCCTCGATATCTCCTATGTCCTTTGACCATTGCAGAATATGGGCATCGCCAGATCTAGGTGACATGTGAAGGTTCTGGTGATCTCGTGTGTACTCCAGCATGTGGTGTAGGACATAGAATCCATCGTTAAGAGAATCCTTCGGTTGCTGGATGCAGCAGAAGTCGGTCTTGTGACTGAAGGCGGCCCTGCCGCCCCTTCTCTTCTTGTCCCTAACCTCTCCACCCCTTGCTTGGTAGTAAAACATAGCACTGTCGAGAACATCTTTGATGTGGGTGTAATCCTTTTTGTGAATGTTCTTCGACGAGTCCAAGTAAAGAGCGTGGGAGAATCGGGGTTAGAGGATGATGAGGACGGCGCGCCCGCCGCTGCACAAAATAAGTACACCTCAAATTAATTAGCCTCCATCGTGCAAATGAATTATTGAAATCGAAGGAAGGATAGCAGCGCGGATGACTTACACAGGATGATAAGGCACGAGAATCGCCTCCTTGTCCTTATTGGTGAGCATGAAACTGACGATGTAATCCCTCGCGTATTCACGCTGCTCTGGACAGACTCCCTAGAAGCCCTCGTGCATGTAGTATGGGTCAGCGACACAGATATGACGTATCTGCTCAACCCCAATGATGTAGTTCATGTGCAAGGCATAAAGGCGGACAAACGTAAAATCCAGCTTCTTCACGTGAAACATGTCGAATATGTAATCAAATCGGAGGAAGAACTTATCCGCGGAGAAGCTGTCGACGTACGACATTTTCCACGGAGTGCTAACCATGTAGAGTGGGTATCCTGGATCTTTCGAGGCGATGAGGCCTTTCTCTACCCGCAGCACATCGTCATGAAGTCTCCTTAATTAGATCGCCGAATCTGGCCTGTAGCGCTGTTTCAGGTAGGATTGGTTGACCGGGGATATGCCATTTATCCGCATCGGGGATATCTACACGGTCCTGAAGTCGAGGCTGCTGAGGCGGCTGGATAAAAGAATCAGCTTTTTTGCCTTTCCTTGCTCTCTTCCTAGACTTCTTTACTACCGAAAGGTCGTCAATAATACGTTGAGACGGTAATTCAGGCACCGACTCATGACGCTCGAACCCTGAGGAGGCGCCAGCATAGACATACTGTTCAGCGCCATCGTCATCCTCATCCTCATCCATGGCGACGTCATTAACGACTAATGGAGCCACCTGCTTACCCCGTACGCTATCACCCAACCCGACACCCGACGCTAATTGGGTAGGTGGGGTGTTGATGTTCATACCTTGCTGAGGCTGCGTGCTCGTGGGTGTGCTCCCGGCCGCCTCCAGACGAAGCAGACTCTTTGGCCATAACAGGACCCACCCATTGCAACAATCACCAAGCCGCCGCGGGCTCTCGTCGTCATCCCCCACTAGTATTAGAGGAGGCAAATTCTCGTGGCCCGGTTTGACACTGGCCACGGAAACCTTGAAGACGTTCGGGGGGATCAGCCGGCTGTGGAACAATGGTTCCTTCGGCTCCATTATCGTCGCCTTCCCCACGTCCACCTTTTGTTCGCCGATGGTGTACAATATGGTGCACGGGGTTTCGTCGGCCTGCAAAGAAAAGTCTGCGATGTGAGACATCCGAAAGGCAACGAAAATGGGAGATTATACATTTATATTGAAGGGGGCTGGTGTGACAGATACCGTGAGGGCGTCGAGCTCAGCCAAAGAGGAGGCACCACCGAGCACGTCCGGCGCGAGAGCCGGTGCGGGAGCCGGTGCGGGAGCAGGTGCGGGAGCCGGTACGAGAGCAGGTGTGGGAGCAGGTACGGGAGCCGGTGCGGGAGCAGGTGCTCCCAAGAAGTCAGCAAGGGGAAAGTCCTCTGCATTTTTTTTTTCTGGATTTTGCCTTGTCCAAGTGAAAACGCCCGTCACCAAGTTAGTAGATATATCTGCAATCGCCTGTTTTGCGGCAGCTACCGCTGTTGCAACTGTCTGAGATGATTTCTTCTCAACCGCAATCTCAACCTTCTTGTCGATGTTTTCTTCAGTTAACCGCCGTCTCTCCTTTCTCTCCTCCGTGGTCTCACGGTAGTACTTCTTCCACGTGGCGCCGTCTCCGACACCGTGCACGCGTCCATACGACGGTCGAGTATCCACCGGTTGTTGCTTCAATATGTTCAACGCCCGGTTGAATGGAGTGTCCCACTTGGGCCTTGCCAATGCCTCAGACGGAGAGTCGCTTTCGGTCGCAATCCGGTGCTGCTCTCTCTGCAAAAGGCACAAGGATCGTTTACAAATATGACTAACGCGTGCAGTCGAATTGATCAGAAACTAAAATTACCAGCAGTCTCATGAACTCCGTAATGACCGGTGTTGTCTCGTAAACCTTCTTCACTGGGTCCCAACGGTGCCGGGGCCTCAGGACGTCATGCTCTTGCGGGACGGTGAAATCCGCCAAGGGGTCTGGGATGCCCAGACTCGCTGCTTCCACGTCCTCCTTGGCCCATTTGGACCTCTTTCCGCCGTAACCACGGCTTCCGAGGTGGTGGCTCCCAATGTTCCTCTCTTGAAGCCCCTTCAGGTACTTAAACTTTTTTTGGCAGCTTCGGCCTCGTAAGCCTCCTTGAATATTTGAAACTGCTCTTCCGTGATTGTCGGATTATCCTTTACAATCTCGGAGTAAGGTTCCCCGTTGTTGATCTTTGCTTTCACTCGATTTTTCCAAGCGGCCAACGCGTTGCTAAACTTGGTCATGGCGTGTTTGTTTATCTTCTTCATTGCCGGGTCCTCGTCTGGATCTTCATAATCCTTCTCATTCCAGCCCGGGAACAAGAATATCTCGTGAAACTTCTTTAGGAGGGAGCTCCTCATATTTTCTATCTTCTGTAGTTTCTCATCGTTGATGGTGGCAGTTGTCCGTATGATGCAGCCTATTTGATTGCCGTAGCAGCGGCGCGCTTCCTCGGGCGCCTTTGGCTCAAAATTGCCGTTGTCCACCTCCGTGACCACCAGTCTGGTAGTTCTGAGTTTGTTAGGAACCCGTTACCTATTTGCTTTCGGTTCTACACCGGCTCCGCTCCCCGAGGCAGCACCGGTCTCAGCGCTGGTCTCGATGCCGGTCTGAATCTCAGCGCCGGTCTCAGTTTCAGCACCGGTCTGCGTGTCGGTCTCAGTCCCCGATGCCACCGGTGGGCCCAGCAACAACATATGTTGATCGTCGGTAAAGCTAAAAATTTCGTCTACTGCCTGGTAGACGTCGTCGCAATCACCAGAACCCTGTCCTTCATCGTTGCTAGCCATGTTTCCTATGATTAAATCTAGTCAATTAATTCTAGACCTAATAAAATGCATAATGACATAAAAAGGACTATTGTTTTGCAGGAATGTTGACTCCTTCCTGGTGCGGCAAATCCCGGGCACTCGATATGTCCTAGTTTGTAGCACAAGTGATGCCGAAATTCACGGAAATTTTTGGCATGACCTTTGCTAAAAAGTGGACAAATCGAGAACCTGAAATTTGCCGTAACAGAAATGAATAACATTCCGGCAAAACATAGGCCACTCAGCATCATTCCCTGGAAACAACAAAGCCACTTGGGCACAATTGAACAACTTCAATGAAAAGATATAACATGACCACTTCAATGAAAAATAAAATTTGCCTAAATTCTTTTCCTTGAAAAATAGTGGTCTTTTCAAAAATAAAAAACCTTTGCAAAATGACCTCACTAAACGCAGAACCCAATTAAATTGCAAAGGAACTCCATTTCTCTAACCCTTTCGACCTAATGCTCTAAAATAAAATTTTCCTCTAACCTAGCCAATCTACTTAATCTAGCTTGTTAATCCAACGAACCTAATTAACCTACCTATTTAACCTAGTTAGTTAATCTAGTTTACCTAGATAATTAACCCTAATTAAGCTAGTTAACGCAGCTAGTTCTCTATCAAAGCCTAAAATAAATTTTTGCACTAATTAACCTGGATAATTAACCTAATTAAACTAGTTAACCTGACTAGTTCTCTGTCAAAGCCCTAACTAAATTTTTGCACTAACCTAGATAATTAACCTAATTGAACTAGTTAACCTAACTACTTCTCTGTCAAAGCCCTAACTAAATTTTTGCCATAACCTAGATAATTAACCTAATTAAACTGGCTAACCTATGCATGAGAGAGAGAGGAGGGCTGGGGGCTTACAGAGGATGGCTCCGGTGGTGGCGTTGGAGGCAGTGGTGGTGAGGGAGGCAGGGGCGTCTCCGGTGACGGCGAGGGAGGCAGGGGCGTCTCTGGTGACGGCGAGGGAGGCAGTTGTGGCGATGAAGGATCCGGTGGCATCGACGGCGGCTCCGGTGGCGTTGACGAGGCCGCGCGGCTCCGTGGCGTTCGGGGCGGCTTCGGTGGCGTTGACGGCGCACGGCTCTGGTGGCGTCGACGTCGGCAGGAGACGGCGGCGAAGTGGGGCGACGGTGAATCGGGGAGATGGCAGCGCGCGGGGTGGGTTGAGGGATTTGCGGGAGAAGTGGTGGCCGGGGGAAACGGTTTTTTGGTTAAGTCAAACTTAGCGGTAGCGCGTGTGGTAAAACGCGCTATAGCTAAGATAGCTATAGCGGTTTTTACAAAACGCACTGCTGCTATAGCTATGTAAATTTCTTCCATTTTTTAATTTCCTTTTGTGTTTCTATAGCGGGGGTTTAGGACACGCGCTGCAGCTACGTTAGCTATAGCGCCTCTTACAAACACACGCTGCTGCTATGCCTTCCTCCGTTTTTTCGCTTTTTCATTTATTTTGCTTTACATTTTATTTTTTTCCTTTCTCCTTTTTCTATTTCTTTCATTTTCATTAACTTTTCTATTTGTTTTTCATCTTATTTTATTTCCATTAGTAGTAGCGCTCTTCTTAGGAAACGCGCTGCTAATTATGCCCTAGCGGTAGCGCGTTTCTTCCAAGACCGCTACTGCTATGCGTAGCCTATCATTCTGCCAATGGAAATATTGGTAGTAGCGCTTTTGCAACTACACGCGCTACTGCTAAGGTTGTATCTGTAGCGCGGTTTTTCTTCAATCGCTACTGCTATATAGCACTAGCGTCCTTTTTTGACCCGCGCTGTTGCTAAATTTCTGTGTATAAGGTTTTCCCTAGTAGTGATGGTATCAGCCTAATCTCAATCCAAACCTTAGCCGCCGCTGCTTCCGCATCGCGCAGCCCCCCAAGGGGTCGATCTCCAAGATCGCCACCATGGCCACGCCGGCTGTACATAGGTTCGTTCGCCGTTCGTGTTTACCAGTTGTCCTAGAGAGCTTTTATTCCGATTCTTTGATCCGGACTTTTTGTGTGAGTGGTGTTTTATTTTTGGTTTTATGATCTACCGTTCGTTATCTTCCGTGCGCCTTCTACTCCAATAAAAGCCTTACCGACATGACACCTACCACCGCACTCCTATGTTGGCCCGCACTGCGTCTCCCGCTACTCAATCTCACATCCTGCAGGCATGCACAAGTACACCGCTAGCTCCGCTTGAGTCATGGCCGCTCATGCATGTGCATGGCATCATGTGCTGGCCTGATTGCACTTAGGTGCTAAGGAAATGTACAATGCATAGCCCTAGGGTGATGCCTCGCATGTCATGTAGAATCGGATATCAGGTAAGTAGTTTGTATAGGGAACCGGGATCCTCTGCAGGAGGCAGGTGCTTGAAGAGAAAAAATGTGGTCCGGTGTCAAAAGCTGAAAAGGTTGAAGTGAAAAGTAGAGATGCATGTGTACTAGAGTCTTTATTTTCTATTTCTTAATGAGGCCCACTAGTGGTAGCTTGTATTGGGGAGAAAAAATAAATATAGGTGCCTCACACTACTTTTTATCATGGAGCATCTGTATCCATGCGCCACCATTGTACATGCCCTAATGGCACATGTGCTAGTCTGGTTGCACCTAGGTGTTGCGCGTGTACTAGATGGCCAAGCCGCGCGTCACGTTTGGCTGCATCACACTGGCTGGCCGGGCGGACACTTTGATTTCGCGCATAATCGGATTGCTCATCCGAGCATCCACGATTCAATACCATGAATGTTGTTAAGTATGCGCTTCTCCACTCATCGAGCAACGGGCTGCATCTGCGTTGTCCCTTCAGACTGCACCGTCGCCGCCCCATGGTTCTTTGTGAGGCTGCATCGACCTGCTGCGTCGCCTGTTCGGGCCATAGTGTCGTGGCCCGCGATCCACCGCTGCCCCGATCGACGCCGTCCACTCCAGGCCGTCCCATGATTGCACGAACCCTCATGATAGCGATGGATCGCCCCATCGGGCCGTAGAGTGTGGCACGTGGTCCCTACCACCGCCCCGTGGTTCTCCCTGTGGCTGCACCAGCCTGCATGTTGCCACTATGTCACCCCTTCGGACCGTAGTGCCGTGGCCCGCGATCTGCCGCCGCCTCGAGGTCGTCCACTACACGCTGTCCCCAAGGCTACCCCGACCCTCGTGCTGTCGCCGTGTCCCCCCATCGGTCCGTAGCGAGCATCGCATGCTGTCCCTGCCGGCACCGCGAGGTCTTCCCGCCATCGCCCTGACTGGCGCGCAGTCGCTGAATCGCCCCTTTGGGCTGTAGCGCCACGACACACGGTCCACTTAGCCGTCTACCCGCGTCGACTTTTGTGGTATGCGCCGCACCGCCTGCCTAGACGCGGGAACGCGTACGTCTGCGTTGGTATTCGTCATGTTGTCGAGTTCTTCCTCGCCCACTTCGAGCATTGCTATCGTGCTCCTAACCTAGCCGCCGTCGCCTTCCCGGTCCATGACAGCTACCTCGACACTGGACACCCCGACTGAACATAGACCATGGCGTCCCTCGAACGTCTACCTCGACCACGGCTACACCATCCACGTGCCTTGCACAGCTGTGGATTTCTGCTTGCACGGCCGCACTTGCCAACTATCACATAGCATGTCTGCATTGTGTGCACGTTGTTGTTTGCGCACGTTGCTGTTTGATTAGATGGGAGGAGCGCTCGAAGTCCGCCGCACAGGCTTGACGGGATGCGTGCGACCAGTCCGCCGCGTAGGCTCGACGGGACACATGCATCCTGTCCACCTCGCACGCTCGACGGGACACGTGTGAGTAGCAAGGCTGCCCATGCTCACGGGGAAGCGAGCTCTTTGATCACCATGCCCCGGCCGCCGACCGCCTCGCTCAAAACTTCGCCATTAATGGGTTAATTAAAGCGCCTAGACGGAGGTTTTTTTAGGGGTGCATGGAGGGTGTTTGGTTGTAATCCCATGGCAGCATTTTCTTTCTTCGTGTTTTCAACTCGTATTCCGGCCTAATTTAAATTGCCACATAGGGCAACGGATAATACGACGAAAAATAAAATGACAACAGATAGTACGACGAAAAATTTACAATGGAGCAGATAATAATTGTCTTACATATTTCAGATAATTTTAAATGCCACATGCGGCAAAGTTCGGAAGACACGGGGGCAAGAGAAGAAGGAAATCGTAGACAACAATCTAGATCGCTACTGTATCTACTCTTCGATGGATCACCGGGCGATGACATCCTCTAGCTCCTTCCTCATTTCCTTACGGCTTTGCTTGAAAGCAGCCACGGATTCCTCCACCTCCTGCTCGTGCTCGATCCGGATCTTCCTCAAGTCACCCATCAGTTCCTAGACAACTGCTGTCAGTGTCATCCCCGAGGCACTGCTCTGCTCATGCAGCATCTTCCAGCCGACGACCTCCTCCTCTCTCTCGGTGAGCGCCTTGAGGAGCTTCACATTGTCACCCATGAGTTGCTCGATGAGGCTGGTCGCCTTGTCAACCGAGGCATCGCTGATCTCAAGCAGCTTCATCAAGTTGTCGACAAGCTCCTGCTGCTTAATGAGGCCACCGAGAATGTCGTCGTCGCCGTCCAAGGACTTCAGCAAAGTGATAACCCACAAGTGTAGGTGATAATTTTAGCCTCTTTCGATAAGTAAGAGTGTCGAACCCAACGTGGAGCTAAAGGCAGAGCAAATATTCTCTCAAGTCCTATCTGCCACTGATATGACTCTACGCACGCTTAGTGTTCGCCTTACCTAGAACAAGTATGAAACTAGAAGTACTTTGTAGGTGTTGTTGGATAGGTTTGAAAGAAAATAAAGAGCACATAAATAAAAAGTAGGGCCTGTTTAGATAAAGACACAACTAAGTTAGTTTTAGTAGAGAGCTTTTTGTCACGAGAAAGTTATTTGTCCCTAGGCAATCGATAACTAGACCAGTAATCACTATTGCAATTTTATTTGAGGAAGAGGCACATATGATTGGAACTCTAGCAAGCATCCACAACTACTAAAGATCATTAAGGTAAAACCCAACCATAGCATTAAAGTATCAAGTCCTCTTTATCCCATACGCAAACAACCTAGTTACTCGGGTCTGTGCTTCTGTCACTCACGCCACCCACCATAAGAAAATCATGAACATATTGAAAACCCTATAGCGGGAATCCCTCACCCTTGTGCGACATGGAGAGCACCATAGGACAACACCAATAATAAAACATGCAACTCAAACCAATCACGATCATCAATTAACCCATAGGACAAAACGGATCTACTCAAACATCATAGGATATCCATACATCATTGGGAAATAATATATAGCGTTGAGCACCATGTTTAAGTAGAGATTACAGGGGGTAAAAGAGGGGTTACACCGCTGCATAGAGGAGGCACGAGTTGGTGATGAAGGCGGTGAAGTTGCTGGTGTAGATCGCGGTGATGGTGATGGCCCCCGGCGGCGTTCCAGCGCCACCGGAAGAAAGGGGGAGAGAGCCCCCCTTCTTCTTCTTCTTCTTCTTCTTCTTCTTCCTTGACCTTCTCCCTAGATGGGAGAAGGGTTTCCCCTCTGGTCCTTGGCTCCCATGGCATGGGAGGGGCGAGAGCCCCTCCTAGATTAGATCTGTCTCTCTGTCTGTCTCTGTTTCTGCGTTCTGGGATTCTGCCCTTTCACCATTTATTTTATATCCGGAGATCCGTAACTCCTATTGGGTTGAAACTTTCGCCTAGATTTTTCTCCAAAAATTAGCTTTCTTGCGGCAAAAGAAGAGCGTCAACTGCCTTACGGGGTGCCCACGAGGGTCAGTTGGGCGCCTGCCCCCTGGGGCGCGCCCCCTTGCCTCGTGTCCCCCTCGGGCACCGCCTCGCATTGATTCTTCTTCCCAAAAATCACAAATATACCAAAAATATTCTCCATCCGTTTTTATCCCATTTGGACTCCGTTTGATATGGTGTTTCTGCGAAACATAAAACATACAACAAGCAGGAACTGCCACTGGGCACTAGATCAATGTGTTAGTCCCAAAAATAGTATAAAAAGTTGCCAAAAGTATATGAAAGTTGAATAATATTGGCATGGAACAATAAAAAAATATAGATACAACGGAGACGTATCAGCATCCCCAAGCTTAATTCCTGCTCGTCCTCGAGTAGGTAAATGATAAAAAAGATAATTTTTGATGTGGAATGCTACCTAGCATAATCTTGATCATATATCTAATCATGGCACGAATATTGAGACACGAGTGATTCAAAGCAATTGTCTATCATTTGACATTAAAAACGATAATACTTTGAACATACTAATAAAGCAATCATGTCTTTTCAAAACAACATGGCCAAAGAAAGTTATCCCTGCAAAATCATATAGTCTGGCTATGCTCCATCTTCACCACACAAAATATTCAAATCATGCCCAACCCTGATGACAAGCCAAGCAATTGTTTCATTCTTTTGATGTTCTCAAACCTTTTCAACTTTCACGCAATACATGAGCGTGAGCCATGGACATGGAACTATAGGTGGAATAGAATATGATGGTGGAGGTTGTGTGGAGAAGACAAAAAGGGAGAAAGTCTCACATCAATGCGGCTAATAAATGGGCTATGGAGATGCCCATCAATTGATGTCAATGCGAGGAGTAGGGATTGCCATGCAACGGATGCACTAAGAGCTATAAGTGTATGAAGGCTCAAACTGGAAACTAAGTGGGTGTGCATCCAACTTGCTTGCTCATGAAGACCTCGGGCATTTGAGCAAGCCCATCATCAGAATATACAAGCCAATTCTATAATGAAAATTCCCACTAGTATATGAAAGTGATAACTCAAGAGACTCTCTATATGAAGAACATGGTGCCACTTTGAAGCACAAGTGTGGTAAAAGGATAGTAATATTGCCCCTTTTTTCTTTTCTTTTTTTCTTTTTCTTTTTTTTGCGGGCTTCTTTGCCCCTCCCCCTTTTTTAGGCTTCTTTGGCCTCTTTTTTTTATGGGGCGGCAATGCTCTATAATGATGATCATCACACTTTTATTTACTTACAACTCGATATTACAACTCGATACTAGAACAAAGATATGACTCTATATGAATGCCTCCGGCGGTGTACCAGGATGTGCAATGATCTAGCATAGCAAAGATATATAAAAACGGACATGCCATGAAAACATCATGCTAGCTATCTTACGATCATGCAAGGAAATATGACAATGAATGCTCAAGTCATGTATATGATGATGATGGTGGTTGCATGGCAATATATCTCGGAATGGCTATGGAAATGCCAGGATAGGTAGGTATGGTGGCTGTTTTGAGGAAGATATAAGAAGGCTTATGTGTGATAGAGCGTATCGTATCACAGGGTTTGGATGCACCAGCGAAGTTTTCACCAACTCTCGAGGTGAGAAAGGGCAATGCACGGTACCGAAGAGGCTAGCAATGATGGAAGGGTGAGAGTGCGTATAATCCATGGACTCAGCATTAGTCATAAAGAACTCACATACTTATTGCAAAAATTTATTAGCCATCGAAACAAAGTACTACGCGCATGCTCCTAGGGGGATAGATTGGTAGGAAAAGACCATCGCTCGTCCCCGACCGCCACTCATAAGGAAGACAATCAATAAATACCTCATGCTCCAACTTTGTTACATAACGGTTCACCATACGTGCATGCTACGAGAATCACAAAATTCAACACAAGTATTTATACAATCCACAACTACCCACTAGCATGACTCTATTATCACCATCTTTATATCGCAAAACTATTGCAAGGAATCAAACATATCATATTCGGCAATCTACAAATTTATGTAGGATTTTATGACTAACCATGTGAATGACCAATTCCTGTCATCTCTCTAAATAGATATAAGTGAAGCAAGAGAGTTTAATTCTTTATACAAAAGATATGCCAATGCTCTAACAAATATATGTGAAGCAAAAGAGCATTCTACAAATGGCGGTTTTCTATGTGAAGAGAAACAGGCAATCCAAACTTCAAATGATATAAGTGAAGCACATGAATCATTCTATAAAGCCATACTAAAATTTTTTAAGTGAAGTGCAATGAGCATTCTATAAATCAACCAAGGACTATCACATACCAGCATGGTGCATAAAAGAAAAATGAAAACTAAATGCAAAGGACGCTCCAAGGCTTGCACATATCGCATGAACGAAACGAATCCGAAAACATACCGATACTTGTTGAAGAAAGAGGGGATGCCTTCTGGGGCATCCCCAAGCTTAGACGCTTGGGTCTCCTTGAATATTTACTTGGGGTTCCTTGGGAATCCCCAAGCTCGAGCTCTTGCCTCTCCTCCTTTTCCTCATATCGAGACCTCCTCGATCAAACACTTCATCCACACAAAACTTCAATAGAAAACTCGGTAAGATCCATTAGTATAATAAAGCAAATCACTACTCTAGGTACTGTTGCAAACCAATTCATATTTTTTTTGCATTGTGTCTATTGTAATATAACTTTTTCATGGCTTAATCCACTGATAGAAATTGATAGTTTCATCAAAACAAGTAAACTATGCCTCAAAAACAAAATCTGTCAAAAACAGAACAGTCTGTAGCAATCTGAACATTCACCATACTTATGTTACCCCAAAAATTGTACCACAATTAGGAAAAATAAAAAATTTGTACAGCAAGACAGTGCAAAAAGAATCAGAACCATTTGATGTTCCAGTAAAAAATGTAAAATCACGCACTACAGCCAAAGTTTCTGTCCTGCACCGCACAAACCAACAAGCACTGTAAACATCCTAAAGGCAAACCTTGGCACATTATTTTTATTATAAAAACTTTATAAAAGCACACAACAGAAATAAATGACTCTCTAAAACTTCCGGGTTCTCTACCTGGCAGTGCTTTCTTTAAAGCCATTAAGCTAGGCATATAGTGCTCAAGTAATGAATCCACCCGGATCCCAAGGTATATCAAAGCCAATTTTAATTAACAATGATTTGTGATTTAGTAGTGAGCACAAAGTAACATATATCATGCGACAACGAAGTCTAACTCTCTTCCTATGCATTGGCATGTCATAAAAGAACAATTCATGCACATAAAGTAAAGGCCAATGAATAGTATAAACAGTTTGTTGCAATTTTATCATATTGGAAACATAGAGAGGTGGAGATATAGTTCCTGTCTCATAATTATTGCAAGTAGGAGTAGCAAGAACACACATATTATATCTATCAAAATCATCAAGTGCAACGTTAAAAGGCAACCCATCAATATAATCCTTAATAAGCACAAACTTCTCCGATATAGTGTAGTTTGGAGAATTCAAAAAGATAATATGACTATCATGCATGGGTGCAATAGCAACAATTTCATGTTTAACATAAGGAACTATAGCAAGTTCATCTCCATAAGCATAATTCATATTGGCATCTTGGCCATAAGCATAGCAAGCATCATCAAAAAGGATATTTCAAGAGAATCAACGGGATCATAACAATCGTCATAGCAATCATCCTTCGGTAAGCACGAAGGGGAATTAAACAATGTATGAGTTGAAGAGTTACTCTCATTAGAAGGTGGGCATGGGTAGCTAATCCGCTCTTCCTCCTTTTGTTCTTTGCTCTCCTCATCATCTTTTTCATCCAAAGAGCTCACTGTTTCATCAATTTCTTCTTCCATAGACTCCTACAAAATATTAGTCTCTTCTTGGACAGCAGAGAATTCCTCAATATATGGTTTAACATAGGCATTAGAAGCATAATTATCATAACGATATTCAAGTATGGCAAAAAAATTCAGATTTGTAAAGAGTGGCATCATACTTTTCAATCAAAGAAGCAATTTCATAAGCACCCTTAAAAGCAACAAATTCATCAATTTGTTGAACATCATAGTAATTATAAACACCCTTAGCATACGAAGATATGATTCCAGTATTAATAAACTCAAATTGGTAGGGAAGGTGTTTTTTAGGGTTTTCAGAACAACAAGTAACATCATATATTTCACATAAATTCCAAGCATTGCATTGGAAATGATGAATTTGATCCAGTAAAAGTTTCCCTTTTTCAGATATACGGTGTCACACATAACAAGCATGCTCATCTAAAGATTTGCCCTCAACTAAGCTAGTTGGGGTTTCAGCATGAGCACAAAGGGATCGAAGATGATCCAAGTAAAAAGCTTTAGGAGTGTGATAGATTTTGAGTGGTTCTTCAACCATTGGTTCAGTAGGTACAACTATTTTTTTTTTGGTATTTCGTGTTTCATATCCATAACTAAAGATAGAGAACAACATAAAATAGCAAATACAAATTACTTAGTGATAAAGCAAACAAGCACACACGAGAATATTCACCCCATGCTATGACTCCCCGGCAACGGCGATAGAAAAAGGTCTTGATAACCCACAAGTGTAGGGGATAATTGTAGCCTCTTTCGATAAGTAAGAGTGTCGAACCCAACGAGGAGCTAAAGGTAGAACAAATACTCTCTCAAGTCCTATCTGCCACTGATACGACTCTACGCACGCTTAGTGTTCGCCTTACCTAGAACAAGTATGAAACTAGAAGTACTTTGTAGGTGTTGTTGGATAGGTTTGCAAGAAAATAAAGAGCACGTAAATAAAAAGTAGGGGCCGTTTAGATAAAGACACAACTAAGTTAGTTTTAGTAGAGAGCTTTTTGTCACGAGAAAGTTATTTGTCCCTAGGCAATCGACAACTAGACCGATAATCACTATTGCAATTTTATTTGAGGGAGAGGCATAAGATAACATACTTTCTCTTCTTGGATCATATGCACTTATGATTGGAACTCTAGCAAGCATCCGCAACTACTAAAGATCATTAAGGTAAAACCCAACCATAGCATTAAAGTATCAAGTCCCTATTATCCCATACGCAAACAACCTACTTACTCGGGTCTGTGCTTTTGTCACTCACGCCACCCACCATAAGAGAATCATGAACATATTGCAAACCCTATAGCGGGAATCCCTCACGCTTGCGCGACATGGAGAGCACCATAGGACAGCACCAATAATAAAACATGCAACTCAAACCAATCACGATCATCAATTAACCCATAGGACAAAACATATCTACTCAAACATCATAGGATAGCCATACATCATTGGAAAATAATATATAGCGTTGAGCACCAGTTTAACTAGAGATTATAGGGGGTAAAAGAGGGGTTACACTGCTGCATAGAGGAGGGAAGAGTTGGTGATGAAGGCGGTGAAGTTGTTGGTGTAGATCGCGGTGATGATGATGGCCCCCGGGGGCGTTCCGGCGCCACCGGAAGCAAGGGGGAGAGAGCCCCCCTTCTTCTTCTTCTTCCTTGACCTTCTCCCTAGATGGGAGAAGGGTTTCCCCTCTGGTCCTTGGCTCCCATGGCGTGGGAGGGGTGAGAGCCCCTCCGAGATAGGATCTGTCTCTCTGTCTCTCTCTGTTTCTGCGTTTCGGGATTCTGCCCTTTCACCATTTCTTTTATATCCGAAGATCCGTAACTCCGATTAGGTTGAAACTTTCGCCCAGATTTTTCTCCGAAAATTAGCTTTGTCGCGGCAAAAGAAGAGCGTCAACCGCCTTACGGGGTGCCCACGAGGGTCAGGGGCGCGCCCCCTTGCCTCATGGCCCCCTCGGGCAGCGTCTCGCCTTGATTCTTCTTCCCAAACATCACAAATATTCCAAAAATATTCTCCATCCATTTTTATCTCGTTTGGAATCCGTTTGATATGGGGTTTCTACGAAACATAAAACATGAAACAAACAGGAACTGGCACTGGGCACTGGATCAATATGTTAGTCCCAAAAATAGTATAAAAAGTTGTCAAAAGTATATGAAAGTTGAATAATATTGGCATGGAACAATCAAAAATTATAGATACGACGGAGACGTATCAGAAAGCTAGCTCGTCGCGATCATCGAAGCGGCGAGTGCACTTGTGAGAGCCCTCGCGTGCCCGTGAGAGCTTGTTCGAGGGCTCTGCAGTGCGCCGGGACATCTCTACTGCGGTTGCCGTTTCGCGGCGGGACTCTCTAGTGCTTCCGCGGCCTTGGTCTTTGCTGCCTGGTTATATGCCCACCCAAAACTCCTCCTACCGGTCATGGCGGAACGACTTGACAGGAAAGACCAATTTTATAGGTGATGAGGAGAGGAACTGTGAAGTAATTTTCGAGTGGGTAGTTTTTATAGCCCGGTGCTAAGTGTGAACACATATTAGTTTGATTGGTGTGGACACATATTAGTTTGATCTATGTGAACAGATTTGCAATTACTTATTGCGTTGTAATCTGCAATGTGAGGAGAAACAAAGTGAAAATTTATTGATGGTTCTGGGCCAACAAAACCCCGTTTTTATTGTTTCATCTCATCGCAAACAGTTCTTTTGGATCAACCGTATGCCATGCATCGGAAGCCTGAAACGTGGGCCCTTGTTCTCGGATGTACGTGTAAATGTCTGCCCACTATCACACACGATCATGATATCACCATCGTATCCTATGGATGTGTCGTCGCGTCTTCCACGGGGTGGCAAAAGGTTGACCACGTGGTTGGTCGCCGTGGCGTCCCTGATTTTTTTTTCTTTTTTTCGGGTCCGCGGCGTCCCTGAGCGTGCTCTGCTCGCCGTTGAGGCAAATTTACAATGGAAACCGTTAATAATTGTCTTACATATTCAGGATAATTTAAAATGCCACATGCGGCAAGGCACAAAACACTCACGACCTACTTATGCATACAATTATAATAAAATATAGGCTAAAAAGCTGAGCCGACGGCCTTCCGACGACGGTCTTCTCGGACTCCATGATCAGCATATCACCCTTGCGGCCGTTCATTATGTGTAACTTATCATCGCACGCGAGTACTCGCAGACGCATCGTGTGCGATACTCCTAGCCTTCGCAAGCAACTAGTTTGCATTTTTTAAAGTTTTTTGTACGTATAGAATCACACACGAACTTACTATAGTAACCGTCTGTGTTATAATTTCTCATCCCAAACAGTTCATCCTAGTGGGCTTTTTGCTGCGTATCACACACATCTGGTTTACATGAATCGTTTGTGTTCTTTAGGCTGATCGCAAATGCCACATATCGCACACATATTGTTAAGATGAACCGTTTCCGTTCTCTTGCGTAATCGAAAACAGTTTGTCCGAGTGAACCGTATGTCGTATATCACACACACCTTGATCTGGCTGACAGTTTCTGTTGCATTCCCTAATAGCACACAGTTCATCGGAGGGAACTGTATGCCGTATATTGCACACACATTGATATGGATGCCTGTTTCTGTTGTTCTTCCTCATCGCAAACAGTTCTGCTGGATCAACCGTATGCCCTTCATCGCACACACAACTAAAATCTGAACCATGTTTGATGCATCAATCATCGCAAACATTTTGCACATTTTAGACGGTTCTCGGACACCACCGTTTGCGATTATTGCATCACACACAGTTTTTTGAAGGGTCTCTGATCGTAGTGTCACGTTAGCAGCATCCTGCAGTAGTGACTGTCAAAATATCAGAGAGGAAGAATCCCGACTATTGTTGTGGCGGTCGCTTCCTCTACCTTCTACTTGTGATATACCTTGGTAATGCACGCGAGATGGAGCGGAAGCGACCATCACCGACGCTTGAAGTAACTCTGAGGGAGTGTCCACCATATAAGAGAAGAAGAATCCCGACTGGTGTCGTGAGGGGAGCTTCTTATTCATTCGAAGGTGCTAGACATTTTTGTGTAATGAGCTTTCAAATGAATGTAGGAGCTTCCATCACCGACGGTCGCAAATGTCAGAGAGGAAGAATCCCGGCTATTTTCCTGGGGGTCGCTTATCCTTCGTTCCCGTGTGCTAGACAATTTGATTTAATGCACTCAGGGATGAAGGGAGGAGTGACCATCACCAGCGGTCGAATATATCAGAGAGAGAGAGAGAGAGAGAGAGAGAGAGAGAGCGCACCATATACACCACGTGAGATGATAGTTTTCAACAAAGACTCGACAGACCGAAAGTCAACCCGTGATGAGTAATAATGTTATAATTTAGTGTTTATAGGGAGCTACTTAGAAGCAACATTGTGCGAAGCCCACGAATTGGAGACATGATAATCTTCGTTCTCCATAATGCAGAGTCATGTCTATGTTGTTTTACGCTATTTTACATTAGAGAGGGATATTAGTTCCTAGCTAATAGTCATGATCATATGCTAAGAACAATTAACTAGGGTTGGTTATGACTGTGATGATGATGAGTATGAATTGTTATTATGATAACGAGTAGAAGTTGTTAGATAGCTATATATGATGATGATGACGAATATGATTTGTTACTATGATAACGATGATGAGTTATTATTATGATGATGATGCTAAGTTGTTATATGAGCATGATGAGTTATTATATATATCAGTGGGTGAAATAAACATGGATTATATTCAAGTGGAGGCAACATGGTGCAGATCAAAAATACTACTATCAGTAGTACTTTCGATCTGCACCATGTTGTCTCCACTTGAATCTAGTCCATGTCTCTTTCACCCACTGATATAATAACTCATCATGATCATAAAATCATATGATGAAACTATTGTATAAAACCTGTACAAATACAGCTTAAATATGCTGCAGAAAAAAATACAGGAAAATTTAGCAGTAGCGCAGGCATGCACGTAGCAGCAACATGCTCTGGAAAGGGGCATTGCTGCTAGTAGCAGCAGTGCGGTTTAGAACACATGCTACTAGTATGTCTACTACAAAACTTGTTCTTGTAGACTTGTGTTGGGCCTCCAAGCGCAGAGTTTTGTAGGATAATAGCAATTTTCTCTCAAGTGGATGACCTAAGGTTTATCAATCCGTGGGAGGCGTAGGATGAAGATGGTCTCTCTGAAACAACCCTGCAACCAAATAATAAAAAAAGTCTCTTGTGTCCCCAACACACCAAATACAATGGAAATTTGTATAGGTGCACTAGTTCGGCGAAGAGATGGTGATACAAGCGTAGTAGTGATAGCAGATATTGATTTTTGTAATAGGAACAATAAAAAACAGCAAGGTAGCAATTGATAAAACGTAGCATAAACGATATTGCAATGCCTGAAAATGAGGCCTAGTGTCCGCACTTTCGCTAGTGCAATCTCTCAACAATGCTAATATAATTGGATCACATAACCATCCCTCAACATGCAACGAAGAATCACTCCAAAGTTCTTATCTAGCAGAGAACATAAAAAGAAATTATTTGTAGGGTACGAAACCACCTTAAAGTTATTATTTCCGTTTGATCTATTCAAGAGTTCGTACTAAAATAACACAAAGTTATTCTTTCCGTTCGATCTATCCCAGAGTTCGTACTAAAATAACACCATACAATACGTATCAACCAACTCTAATGGCACCTAGATACTCCAATGTCACCACAAGTATCCATGAGTTAAATATACGATACGCATCAAACAATTTCAGATTAATAATACTCGATCCAACACAAAGAACCTCAAAGAGTGCCCCAAGATTTCTACCGGAGAAACGAAGACGAGAACGTGCATCAACCCCTATGAATAGATTACCCAATGTCACCTCGAAAATCCGTGAGTTGAGTCCAAAACATATATCAAGTGAATCAAAATAATACCCTGTTGTCACCACGGGTATTCATATGCAAGACATATATCAAGTGCTCTCAAATCCGTAAAAGTATCCAATCCGATAAAACAAAATCTCAAAGGGAAAACTCAATTCATCACAACAAGATAGTGATGGGAAAATACCACATGATCCAACTATATTAACAAAGTTCGCGATACATCAAGATTGTGACATATCAAGAACATGAGAGAGAGGGAGAGATTAAATACATAGCTACTGGTACAAACCCTCAGCCCTGAGGGTGGACTAGTTCATCCTCATCATGGTGGCCGCCAGGATGATGAAGATGGCCACCGGTGATGATTTCCTCCTCCCGCGGAATGCCGAAACGAGGTCTAGATTGATTTTTCATGGCTACAGAGTCTTGTGGTGGCGGAACTTCTGATCTAGGGTTACCCCGACGGCTTTTGAAATATTTGATAATTTATAGGATGAAGAGGCGGTGCGGGAGGACACCGAGGTGGGCACAATCCACCAGGGTGCACCTGGGCCCCCAGGCGTGTCCAGCTGGGTTGTGCCCCCCTCGAGGCACCCCTCTAGTACTTCTTTGGCCCACTGGGTGTCTTCTGGTCAAAAAAAATCTCCAAAAAGTTTCGCTGCATTTGGACTCCGTTTGGTATTGATTTTCTGCGATGTAAAAAACAAGCAAAAGAAAACAACAACTGGCTCTGGGCATTATGTCAGTAGGTTAGTCCCAAAAATGATATAAAGTTGCTATAAAATAATTATACAACATCCAAGAATGACAATATAATAGCATGGAACAATCAAAAATTGTAGATACGTTGGAGACGTATCAGACCTGTTGAGTATCATGGTTCTTTAGAAAACATAGGATATCGTATGATTTATTCTACCTTCCCTTGTACTTCAAAAAGATCATGAACTCCTATATTATATAAGCTCAGGAGGCTAAAGTAACACAATCAATTCCACCAATCCTCTCTATTCCCTTCTAACAGTTTCAAGTGCGGCACTAGCAATCGAAGCCAGTGATGTCAGCAACCCAAATTTGTACATGTATTTAAACATATACACTTAAACTTATCTAGGATTAGCTTCCTAAACACATTTTTGTGATGTCGCTTGATATCATAAAATATACATTGCTTCGCTACTGGTTTATTTCTCTATCGTTCTGGTGGTGTCCACGTGCCATGTCTCCTTGTGGTCTCCTCTTTTTGTTTCGTTCATATGATGATTGTGCTTGCTGGTGCTTTTGCAATAAAGCCCAAGGAGAAACAGATCATAAGTTGCAATGTTTTGCATACCAGGGAGAAATTTTATGTCAGTTTTTGATGTGTTAGAACGGTAATCTAACATATAAAGCCTCCTAGAGTACCCGCATAGCTGAGGGCATCGCTCGCGCTCGTCACTTTTGACCACCCGATCGAGCAGCTACATCATTTTTTTGGCTGCTGGCGGCTGGTCAGCCGTCCGCTTTTTTTTACTTTTACATCTGCTTCACGAGAGAATGACTGGTGGGGCTCGTTAGCCATGGGGTCGCGAGATCGACGTGCGTTTTCTTCACTTTTGGTATGCGAAGTCTGGCCGCGCGCTCGCCAATCGCGATCTGGGTCAAAGGAACCCTAGACCAATCCCGCAGCGGCCTCCCTCGCCAATCACGCAGCCGCCTCCCTCGCTTCACCCCCCCTCGCTTCCTTCCCCCGTGACTCTAGCCTCCTCTCCTGCCGTCGCCGCCGCCGCGCCCTCCCCACCAGCACGCGACCCACCCTCCTCCTCGACTTCCCTCCTAGCCACCGCTGCCTCTCCTTCTCTTCCTCCTCTCTCTGCTGCTCCGCTGTCCTCCCCATCCACCCATGCTCCACTCCTATCCTAGATCCCGCTGGATCTGAGGCTTCTCCGACGGTGACAACGACCTGCAGGCGAAGGGTGAGGGCGATGGCGAGGTGCGGCAGCATACGGGAGAGGGACACCAGCTAGCACCGGCCTGTGATGGTGATGTCGGGCTCCACCATTCCTGTCCCTCGTCCTCACATGGCCTCTCTTGGTTATCGGTGTTGCAGTTGTGCGGGGCGTGAGGAGAGCGAGGAGAGGGAGGGGAAGAGTGGGAGGCGCGAGGACGGACACCAGGCATGCGATGCTGGTCGTGGAGGACTGCAGATCCCCTCTTGCTCGCTTTGCGTACTCGTCGCTGCTGTTCTTGCAACAGTGCCGCTGGCGTGGAGGGCTTGGTTTAAGGTATGCCGCTCTTTTCCCTCATTTATTTGTGCTTCACTTTCTTGCCTATTGGGCGGCCTCTGTTCTTTGATTTGTCCATGATTCAAGGGATAATGAGATTCTTGATTTTCTTTTGTGTGTGCAACTTGTCTATGGCGGGGTGGGGAGGGCATGAGGCATCATCGCCAGATTTCCAAGGATGTTACCAAGGTGAGCGCCCATCTGCTCGGCTCCTCGGTGTCCACCAGCAGCGCCCCCTGCCCAGCAACGCCGCCGCCCGGAGCTACACTGGTGACCAGTCCATAGGCAGGTAGCCACCACTCCTTCCTCGTTCCTCCCTCCTTCCTTCCTCTTGCATCCTCTGTTCACTTTTTTCCCCGATCTTTGTATTGGGTGGGTACTTCTGTAGATTTGACATTGTCAAGTGGGTACTTCTGTAGATTTGATATTGTGAAAATATAATGATGATTATTTCTTGATGAGTACTTGCTGCATGTTTACATGTGAACGGATTTTGCTTGATAGGTGTTTGTGATAATGCTTGTAGGCCCAAATTTTACACATTGTAGTTTGATTTTATTTTTTCAGATGAGCAAATGTTTCGGTTTAAACATGCTAATAGTGAAACATGCAATGATTGACGATATATGGAAAGAAAACAATTAATTTGTTTTATCTGCACCATCTTTACCTGGAATCAAGGCTTAGCAGTAACATGCAATTTGAGAGAGCAGGGACTGTCTTGGGGGAGCCATGGAGGCGGCTTGGCCCAACCATGGCGCTGGCGCCGCGGACTCCCTGTTGTGCGCCGTCTCACCGCTCGTCCCTTCTGGCTGCACCTCCCCATGTGAGTTCCTCCTCTCCTTGCTCTCTAATTTCATTTTTGTTTGGCATGTGGGTTTGGGTGGCCAGGAGATGTTGTAAACACCTTTAAAGGAAAAGAGAAAAGTGGCAAGTACCCTCTCTTCAACTAACAATCTGTTTCCTTTATATAGCCTTGCCTGCACTTGTTTTCTTGTTGCAGAAACAGAGGTATATTGCAATACAGCAATACAGTGGTGTTATATGATTTATTCTTTGCCTGCTAACATTTTCCTATATTTACATGTGTTGCAGGTCATGCTGCAGTTTATCCCTTGTCAAAGTTCTACAGTGATTCATCTCATACGCATCGTTGGCTGTTCTCTTTCGGCTTTTCAAGGTTTCATCTTCCTCCTTGAAGCTTACTTTCTTATGTTCATTTGATATTCTGTCTTTATTCAGTTCTAACTGTGTGTGTCCCATGTGTTGTGCCTTTTCTTACCTATTATTGGTTCATCTCAATTATTATTTCTATTTGTTGTTGCTTACTGCCTGCATACTTTCTGTGTTGGTTGTTGTTGTCTCATTGTTTCATATGGCCAGCATCTGTGGCGTAATATCTTTTGTCAGGCCGATTCTAGAAACAGTGGCTGCACACTGTGGTTTGCCTCCTCCTAGCCACCTATGTGAGGTTGATGGGAATGGGCATCTCCTTGCTGGATTGGAAATTGAAATTCCTGGGGACGGTGTCTTGCTAATGTCGTAGAGGAAAAAAAATTGGGCCTCTGGTGGTCAGGGTTCTACGTCAGGGCTTTTGACACTCATGGAACTATGTGAAGCCACTGTCGATACTATCCCTTTATTTAGCTTGCTTAATGAATCAACTGTTATGCGTTGTAAATATCACAATTGGACCGCCGTTGGCCCTTCCTGCCTTCCCTGGCTACTTATGACAATTTATACTCGTTGTAAATACCACTGAATTATGCTCCTTAATCTAGCTCTTGCCGTCATCACCGTATTGTCTATGTCTTATTATGTTTTTTCTAAGTTGTTGGTCCATTGGATTGACTGAGCTATGAGCCTTTTTCTTTCGCTGGCCTACTTCCCAAGGCATATGTTGTGTTGTTCCTATGCAAATTCACTGTATTAGATTTTTGTATGTCAGTTTCATTCCATTCTTACCTGGCTGATTCTTGCGCTGCTACATAGCAGCTGTCATGTATGATGCAAATGCAAGGTAAACAGAACTGGGTGTTTTCTTGTGCTCTTCTTTCAGTTCAAATATGAATTAGGAATCGAGGGTAAACCTCAATATTAAGTACAAAGAAAATACATTCTTTTCGCACATTCCCTATTGTCATTGTGGTCGTCTTCACAATATTCGTTTGCGATTTGGTTGTCTTTGGCCAGTTTCTTATTGAAAAAAGAAACAGATAGGAAATCATCTACTAATTGTTATTTTTCTGATCTTAGTTAAGTTCCATGTGAAGTAGAAACTTCATGTCTTTGAGAATAACATGCTCCAGCCAGGTGGGTTGTTCGGTGTTTGACTTTTTCCTCAGTTTGATGATTATGATGTAGCTGATCGGGAAGATACCTCACGTCGGTATGTAGTCGTTGTGACTTGACTGGCCTCAGTCCAGTAGAGAACACAACTAATTTGCACCTCCTGAAATATAATTACTATTTATGATTTTGATATGTAGTAGCTTTTGATTTGGCTGATTTCAAGTCAGGAACATGAGTAGGCTGATGTATTATCCATGACCGTTGGAAGGCGGTATTTTCTGTTATATAATTAGTGTACTGGTAAAAAAATTAGTCATAAAATGATTTATTGAGCAATTACCTGAGAAGTGCAGTGGGGACCGTGCTTCGGTCGCGGCGGGGTGCGGCCGCGGGGAAGACAGCATTTTCCTATTCGTAGGAGCTTCAGTGAGGTTGCTCACCAATGAGCTGGAAGGTTTTTTTGTCCTGGGTACCAGCAGCTCACTTTGTTAATTACCACAACACCATTTCATATTTAAATTTAATACTCCCTCCCTTCTTTAAAAGAAGGCATGTCAGTTTTGGTCAAAGTCAAACAATGTAAAGTTTGGCCAAGTTAATCCAACAAACTTGTAGGTCTTCTTTCCTAGCATGGAGAGAGTACTTAGTTTGATTACTGCATCCACAGTTTATTTTTGCTTCTACTTCTACTTCTACTGTATTTCTGTACTTAAATTTAAATTATTTCTGCACTTACTTTATTTCTACTTCTACTTTTTTCCTGCACCTATAGTTGCAGTGCTTAATTTATCTGCTCATGGAGCTATGACTCTGTTGCAGTGGGCTAAGGTTGATAGCTTGGTATGTCAAGGCGTAGGTGCAGACTCATTGTTGATGTTGAATACTGGAGTAAGAATGATGATCAATGCTCTGACCGTGCTGCTGGAGAGAATGGTGCGAGCCCGACCAGTTCATGGTTAGGACACACAAGCCGCCTATATCTTTCTCTCCGTGTCTCCTTCTGTTGCTATTTGGAACTTGGTGGGCTGGTGGCTGCGTCGGATTAATCAAGGGATTCTGTTTAGCTTAGTTTCATTATCGGAAAGCCTAAGAGCGGCGTTCTTTATTGCCTGGTTAAATCAATCCCTGCCTCCCGCTGGTCGCCAGCTTCGATGCTCCGCCGAGTGGAGAACCAGGAAGGAGGAGGGGCGTGAAGGGGAGAAGGGGGTGCGGCAGAGAAGGAGCCACTTTCATATCTATGTTGTCTTATTACGAAAATAGAGTTTGTTTTATGGCTGATGCTTAATATGTTCTATCGACTGGTGAATGCTCAACTTTAGCTCATAAAGTGGATGGCAAATGCTAATTCTGATGGGGCTTTTTGTTGGGGAACGTAGTAATTTCAAAAAATTTCCTACGCACACACAAGATCATGGTGATGCATAGCAACGAGAGGGGAGAGTGTTGTCTACGTACCCTTGTAGACCAAAGCGGAAGCGTTGACGCAACGTAAAGGAAGTAGTCGTACGTCTTCCCGGTTCAACCGATCCAAGCACCGTTACTCCGGCACCTCCGAGTTCTTGACACGTACAGGTCGATGACGCACCCCGAACTCCGATCCAGCAGAGGCACGGGGAGGAGTTCCGTCAGCACGACAGCGTGGTGACGATCTTGATGTTTAACTGTCGCAGGGCTTCGCCTAAGCACCGCTACAATATGACCGAGGTGTAATATCGTGGAGGGGGGCACCACACACGGCTAAGGAATGATCACAATGATCAACTTGTGTGTCTATGGGGTGCCCCCCGCCCCCGTATATAAAGGAGGGAGGGAGGAGGGGGCCGGCCTAAGGGGAGGCGCGCCCTAGGAGGGGGAAACCTACTCTAAGTAGGTTTCCCCCCTCTTTTTCCTAATAGGAGTAGGAGAGGGAAGGAAGAGGGGGGAGGAGAGAAGGAAAGGAGGGGCCGGCCCCCCTCCCAATTCGGATTGGGCTTGGGGGGGGGGGGCGCCCCCTCCTTTGCTCCTTCTCCCTCCCTTCCACTAAGGCCCAATAAGGCCCATATACTTACCGGGGGGTTCCGGTAACCTCCTGGAACTCCGGTATAATCCCAATCTCATCCGGAACCTTTCCGGTGTCCAAATATATCCGTCCAATATATCAATATTTATGTCTCGACCATTTCGAGACTCCTCGTCATGTCCGTGATCACATCCGGGACTCCGAACAACCTTCGGTACATCAAAATACATAAAGTCATAATATAACTGTCATCGAAACCTTAAGCGTGCGGACCCTATGGTTCGAGAACAATGTAGACATGACCAAGACACGTCTTCGGTCAATAACCAATAGCGGGACCTGGATGCCCATATTGGTTCCTACATATTCTACGAAGATCTTTATCGGTCAAACCGCACAATAACATACGTTGTTCCCTTTGTCATCGGTATGTTACTTGCCCGAGATTCGATCGTTGGTATCCAATACCTAGTTCAATCTCATTACCGGCAAGTCTCTTTACTCGTTCCGTAATACATCATCTCGCAACTAACTCATTAGAAATGCTTGCAAGGCTTAAGTGATGTGTATTACCGAGAGGGCCCAGAGATACCTGTCTGACATTCGGAGTGACAAATCCTAATCTCGAAATGCGCCAACTCAACAAGTACCTTTGGAGACACCTGTAGAGCACCTTTATAATCACCCAGTTACGTTGTGACGTTTGGTAGAACACAAAGTGTTCTTCTGGTAAACGGGAGTTGCATAATCTCATAGTCATAGGAACATGTATAAGTCATGAAGAAAGCAATAGCAACATACTAAACGATCGGGTGCTAAGCTAACGGAATGGGTCATGTCAATCAGATCATTCAACTAATGATGTGATCCCGTTAATCAAATAACAACTCTTTGTCCATGGTTAGGAAACATAACCATCTTTGATTAACAAGCTAGTCAAGTAGAGGCATACTAGTGACACTCTGTTTGTCTATATATTCACACATGTATTATATTTCCGGTTAATACAATTCTAGCATGAATAATAAACATTTATCATGATATAAGGAAATAAATAATAACTTTATTATTGCCTCTAGGGCATATTTCCTTCAGTCTCCCACTTGCCCTAGAGTCAATAATCTAGATCACATCACAATGTGATTAACATCGATAGTTCACATCATCATGTGATTAACACCCATAGTTCACATCGCCATGTGACCAACACCCAAAGGGTTTACTAGATTCAGTAATCTAGTTCACATCGCTATGCGATTAACACCCAAAGAGTACTAAGGTGTGATCATGTTTTGCTTGTGAGAGAATCTTAGTCAACGGGTCTTTCACATTCAGATCCGTTATGTATTTTGCAATTTTCTATGTCTACAATGCTCTGCACGGAGCTACTCTAGCTAATTGCTCCCACTTTCAATATGTATCTAGATCGAGACTTAGAGTCATCCAGATCGGTGTCAAAACTTGCATCGACGTAACCCTTTACGACGAACCTTTTGTCACTTCCATAATCGAGAAACATATCCTTATTCCACTGAGGATAATTTTGACCGCTGTCCAGTGATCTACTCCTAGATCACTATTGTACTCCCTTGCTAAACTCAGTGTAGGGTATACAATAGATCTGGTACACAGCATGGCATACTTTATAGAACCTATGGCCAAGGCATAGGGAATGACTTTCATTCTCTTTCTATCTTCTGTCGTGGTCGGGTTTTGAGTCTTACTCAATTTCACACCTTGTAACACAGGCAAGAACTCTTTCTTTGACTGTTCCATTTTGAACTACTTCAAAATCTTGTCAAGGTATGTACTTATTGAAAAAACTTATCAAGCGTCTTGATCTATCTCTATAGATCTTGATGCTCAATATGTAAGCAGCTTCACCGAGGTCTTTCTTTGAAAAACTCCTTTCAAACACTCCTTTATGCTTTGCAGAATAATTCTACGTTACTTCCGATCTACAATATGTCATTCACATATACTTATCAGAAATGTTGTAGTGCTCCCACTCACTTTCTAGTAAATACAGGCTTCACCGCAAGTCTGTATAAAACTATATGCTTTGATCACCTTATCAAAGCGTATATTCCAACTCCGAGATGCTTGCACCAGTCCATAGATGGATCGCTGGAGCTTGCACATTTTGTTAGCACCTTTAGGATTGACAAAACCTTCTGGTTGCATCATATACAACTCTTCTTTAATAAATTCATTAAGAAATGCAATTTTGACATCCTTTTGCCAGATTTCAAAAATGTGGCAATTGCTAACATGATTCGGACAGACTTTTAAGCATCGATACGAGTGAGAAAATCTCATTGTATTCAACATCTTGAACTTTGTCAAAAACCTTTTTCGACAAGTCTAGCTTTGTAGATAGTAACACTACTATCAGCGTCCGTCTTCCTCTTGAAGATCCATTTATTTTCTATGGCTTGCCGATCATCGGGCAACTCCACCAAAGTCCACACTTTGTTCTCATACATGGATCTCATCTTAGATTTCATGGCCTCAAGCCATTTCGCGGAATCTGGGCTCATCATCGCTTCCTCATAGTTTGTAGGTTTGTCATGGTCAAGTAACACGACCTCCAGAACAGGATTATCGTACCACTCTGGTGCGGATCTCACTCTGTTTTACCTACGAGGTTCGGTAGTAACTTGATCTGAAGTTACATGATCATCATCATTAGCTTCCTCACTAATTGGTATAGTAGTCACAAGAACAGATTTCTGTGATGAACTACTTTCCAATAAGGGAACAGGTACAGTTACCTCATCAAGTTCTAATTTCCTCCCACTCACTTCTTTTGAGAGAAACTCCTTCTCTAGAAAGGATCCATTATTAGCAACGAATGTTTTGCCTTCGGATCTGTGATAGAAGGTGTACCCAACAATTTCCATTGGGTATTCTATGAAGACGCACTTCTCCGATTTGGGTTTGAGCTTATCAGGATGAAACTTTTTCACATAAGCATCGCAGCCCCAAACTTTAAGAAACGACAACTTTGGTTTCTTGCTAAACCACAGTTCATATAGTGTCGTCTCAATGGATTTAGATGGTGCCCTATTTAACGTGAATGCAGTTGTCTCTAATGCATGATCCCAAAGCGATATTGGTAAATCGGTAAGAAACATCATATATTGTACTATATCCAATAAAGTACAGTTATGACGTTCGGACACACCATTATGATGTGGTGTTCCAGGTGGCATGAATTTGTGAAACTATTCCACATTGTTTTAATTGAAGACCAAACTCGTAACTCAAATATTTGTCTCTGTGATCAGATCGTAGAAACTTTATTTTTCTTGTTACGATGATTTTTCCACTTCACTCTGAAATTCTTTGAACCTTTCAACTATTTCAGACTTATGTTTCATCAAGTAGATATACCCATACCTGCTCAAATCATCTTGTGAAGGTCAGAAAATAACGATACTTGCCACGAGCATCGACACTCATTGGATCTCATACATCGGTATGTATTATTTCCAATAAGTCAGTAGCTTGTTCCATTGTTCCGGAGAACGGAGTTTTAGTCATCTTGCACAAAAGGCACGGTTCGCAAGCATCAAATGATTCATAACCAAGTGATTCCAAAAATCCATCTTTATGGAGTTTCTTCATGCGCTTTACACCGATATGACCCAAACGGCAGTGCCACAAATAAGTTGCACTATCATTATTAACTTTGCATCTTTTGGCCTCAATATTATGAATATGTGTATCACTATGATCGAGATACAAGAAACTATTTTATTGGGTGTATAACCATCGAAGGTTTTATTCATGTAAACAGAATAACAATTATTCTTTAACTTCAAATGAATAATCGTATTGCAATAAACATGATCTTATCATATTTATGCTCAACGCAAACGCCAAATAACATTTATTTAGGTTTAACACTAATCCCGAAAGTATAGGGAGTGTGCGATGATGATCATATCAATCTTGGAACTACTTCCAACACTCATCGTCACTTCCCCTTCAACTAGTCTCTATTTATTCTGCAACTCCCGTTTCGAGTTACTACTCTTAGCAACTGAACCAGTACCAAATACTGAGGGGTTGCTATAAACACTAGTAAAGTACACATCAATAACATGTATATCAAATATACCTTTGTTCACTTTGCCATCCTTCTTATCCGCCAAATACTTGGGGTAGTTCTGCTTCCAGTGACCAGTCCCTTTGCAGTAGAAGCACTTAGTCTCAGGCTTAGGTCTAGACTTGGGCTTCTTCACTTGAGCAGCAACTTGCTTGCCATTCTTCTTGAAGTTCCCTTCTATCCCTTTGCCCTTTTCTTGAAACTAGTGGTCTTGTTAACCATCAACACTTGATGTTCTTTCTTGATTTCTACCTTCATCGATTTCATCATCATGAAAAACTCGGGAATCATTTTCATCATCCCTTGCATACTATAGTTCATCACGAAGTTCTACTAACTTGGTGATGGTGACTAGAGAATTCTGTCAATCACTATCTTATCTGGAAGATTAACTCCCACTTGATTCAAGCGATTGTAGTACCCAGACAATCTGAGCACATGCTCATTAGTTGAGCGATTCTCCTCCATCTTTTAGCTATAGAACTTGTTGGAGACTTCATATCTCTCAACTCGGGTATTTGCTTGAAATATTAACTTCAATTCCTGGAACATCTCATATGGTCCATGATGTTCAAAACATCTTTGAAGTCCCGATTCTAAGCCATAAAGCATGGTGCACAAAACTATCAAGTAGTCATCATATTGAGCTAGCCAAACGTTCATAACGTCTGCATCTGCCCCTGCAATAGGTCCGTCACCTAGCGGTGCATCAAGGACATAATTCTTCTATGCAGCAATGAGGGTAAACCTCAGATCACGGATCCAATCTGCATCATTGCTACTAACATCTTTCAACACAATTTTCTCTAGGAACATATCGAAATAAACATATGAAAGCAACAACGCAAGCTATTGATCTTACAACATAATTTGCAAAATACTACCAGGACTAAGTTCATGATAAATTCAAGTTCAATTAATCATATTACTTAAGAACTCCCAACTTAGACAGACATCTCTCTAGTCATCTAAGTGATCACGTGATCCAAATCAACTAAACCATAACCGATCATCACGTGAGATGGAGTAGTTTTCAATGGTGAACATCTTATGTTGATCATATCTACTATATGATTCACGCTCGACCTTTCGGTCTCCGTGTTCCGAGGCCATATCTTCATATGCTAGGCTCGTCAAGTTTAACCTGAGTATTCCGCGTGTGCAAAACTGGCTTGCACCCGTTGTAGATGGACGTAGAGCTTATCACACCCGATCATCACGTGGTGTCTGGGAACGACGAACTTTGGCAACGGTGCATACTCAGGGAGAACACTTCTTGATAATTAGTGAGAGATCATCTTAAAATGCTACCGTCAATCAAAGCAAGAATAAGATGTATAATAGATAAACATCATATGCAATCAAAATATGTGACATGATATGGCCATGATCATCTTGCGCCTTTGATCTCCATCTCCAAAGTACTGTCATGATCTCTATCGTCACCGGCACGACACCATGATCTTCATCATCTTGATCTATATCAATGTGTCGTCACATGGTCGTCTCACCAACTATTGCTCTTGCAACTATTGCTATCGCATAGCGATAAAGTAAAGCAATTATTTGGCAGTTGCATCTTATGCAACAAAGAGACAACCATAGAGCTTCTGCCAGTCGCCGATAACTTCAACAAAACATGATCATCTCATACAACAACTTATATCTCATCACGTATCACATCACAACATGCCCCGCAAAAACAAGTTAAACGTCCTCTACTTTGTTGTTGCAAATTTTACGTGGCTGCTACGGGCTGAGCAAGAACCGTTCTTATCTACGCATCAAAACCACAACGATAGTTCGTCAAGTTGGTGCTGTTTTAACCTTCGCAAGGACCGGGCGTAGCCACACTCGGTTCAACTAAAGTTGCAGAAACTGACACCCGCTAGTCACCTGTGTGCAAAGCACGGCGGTAAAACCAGTCTCGCATAAGCGTACGCGTAATGTCGGTCCGGGCCGCTTCATCCAACAATACCGCCGAACCAAAGTATGACATGCTGGTAAGCAGTATGACTTATATCGCCCACAACTCACTTGTGTTCTACTCGTGCATATAACATCAAACCATAAAACCTAGGCTCGGATGCCACTGTTGGGGAACGTAGTAATTTCAAAAAAATTCCTACGCACATGCAAGATCATGGTGATGCATAGCAATGAGAGGGGAGAGTGTTGTCTACGTACCCTTGTAGACCGAAGCGGAAGCGTTGACGCAACATAGAGGAAGTAGTCGTACGTCTTCCCGGTTCAACCGATCCAAGCACCGTTACTCCGGCACCTCCGAGTTCTTGACACACGTACAGCTCGAATACGCACCCCGAACTCCGATCCAGCAGAGGCACGGGGAGGAGTTCCATCAGCACGACGGCGTGGTGACGATCTTGATGTTTAACTGTCGCAGGGCTTCGCCTAAGCACCGCTACAATATGACCGAGGTGTAATATCGTGGAGGGGGGCACCGCACACGGCTAAGGAACGATCACAATGATCAACTTGTGTGTCTATGGGGTGCCCCCCGCCCCCGTATATAAAGGAGGGAGGGAGGAGGGGGCCAGCCTAAGGGGAGGCGCGCCCTAGGAGGGGGAAACCTACTCCAAGTAGGTTTCCCCCCTCTTTTTCCTAATAGGAGTAGGAGAGGGAAGGAAGAGGGGGGACGAGAGAAGGAAAGGGGGGGCCGGCCCCCCTCCCAATTCGGATTGGGCTTGGGGGGGGGGGGGGGGGCGCCCCCTCCTTTGCTCCTTCTCCCTCCCTTCCACTAAGGCCCAATAAGGCCCATATACTTATCGGGGGGTTCCGGTAACCTTCCGGAACTCCGGTATAATCCCAATCTCATCCGAAACCTTTTCGGTGTCCAAATATATCGGTCCAATACATCAATCTTTATGTCTCGACCATTTCGAGACTCCTCTTCATGTCCGTGATCACATCCGGGACTCCGAACAACCTTCGGTACATCAAAATACATAAACTCATAATATAACTATCATCTAAACCTTAAGCATGCGGACCCTACGGTTCGAGAACAATGTAGACATGACCGAGACACGTCTCCGGTCAATAACCAATAGCGGGACCTGGATGCCCATATTGGTTCCTACATATTCTACGAAGATCTTTATCGGTCAAACCGCACAACAACATACGTTGTTCCCTTTGTCATCGGTATGTTACTTGCCCGAGATTCGATCGTCGGTATCCAATACCTAGTTCAATCTCGTTACCGGCAAGTCTCTTTACTCGTTCCGTAATACATCATCTCGCAACTAACTCATTAGTTGAAATGCTTGCAAGGCTTAAGTGATGTGTATTACCGAGAGGGCCCAGAGATACCTCTCCGACATTCGGAGTGACAAATCCTAATCTCGAAATACGCCAACTCAACAAGTACCTTTGGAGACACCTGTAGAGCACCTTTATAATCACCCAGTTACGTTGTGACGTTTGGTAGCACACAAAGTGTTCCTCTGGTAAACGGGAGTTGCATAATCTCATAGTCATATGAATGTGTATAAGTCATGAAGAAAGCAATAGCAACATACTAAACGATCGGGTGCTAAGCTAACGAAATGGGTCATGTCAATCAGATCATTCAACTAATGATGTGATCCCGTTAATCAAATAACAACTCTTTGTCCATGGTTAGGAAACATAACCATCTTTGATTAACAAGCTAGTCAAGTAGAGGCATACTAGTGACACTCTGTTTGTCTATATATTCACACATGTATTATGTTTCCGGTTAATACAATTCTAGCATGAATAATAAACATTTATCATGATATAAGGAAATAAATAATAACTTTATTATTGCCTCTAGGGCATATTTCCTTCACTTTTGCCACTTATTGTTTTATGGTTGTCTAGACAGCTGATGGCATGCTTCTTTCTTGCTAATTGTCAATTCTTCTGTACAGGGCCCTCAGCTACTTATGCTTTGCTAGACAATGAGAGTATGTAGGCATCATTTATGGTTTCTACATTGTTTTGCGTAGGTTGAGATGCATCACATGATGTTTTCCTTTTACATTTATGAGTATTACAGAGTCCTTTCTTTTTCAACAAGGGGCAGTAGCTTTTCCATTTTATTTAGAGGACAAAGAGTTGATCATAAAGGGGTAACATTCAGGATATATACACAAAAGAGTATAGAACCAAATTATATGATGTAATTGACTATTATTTCTATTAACTTCTCCTGTACACAATGTTCAGTTCATGTATTAAGTACATCTTATTGTGTCACTTGTGTTTACTCTTTTTTTAATGCAAGTTACAGCTACTCGGAGTTTCTAATTGTAGACTCAACTATCTTGACCTACCAATGATCTAATTTGTGGCATTATTACCTTAAGAAAATATTTGCATTTAATTTCCTTTATATATAGGGGTATAGGTTCTTACCAAATGTACTCAAATATACGGTTCATGAAAAAATGCAAATATTTTCAATACGAACATGGTTTTAAACGGGTCTTTGCGCCATTTGGCGCAACTGGTCATCTAGTATGCAGACAATCCTCAATAAATGGTCTCTGTGCATTCTACAAGGACCAAGTTTTAGCCACTGACAAAGTCGTCCAATGTTCCATCGCATTACATCTTGGAAACACTCTATTGATGTCTTAAAATTTTCAAATTAAAGGTCCAGGCTGAGGGAAGATGTCGAACTTACGGCCAGAAACAACGGAGATTTCCATGCGGCAACCATAAAACCTAGACCGTTCATTGGCATTCGAATATAGTTGCATTGTGGGTGGGCAGCAGTAACCATGATGGACCAATTAACACATGGTCACCAAAACGTTGCTTTGGAGAAGCAATGGGTTCAACGTGTCCTTCTACTATGGTTGGCAGATGGAAGCCATGGACTTCTTTTTGAAAAGGAGGATATACCCCCGGCCTCTGCATCTTGACGATACATGCAGCTATTTTATTAATTATTTACAAACACCATACAAAGTAATACATCAGTAAGCCTGAAGCCACCATTATGACGCCCGGGTAGTTAAGCTACAGTAAACCTCTGTTAATGTTGCCACGTCACGATGGTTACTGTTGCTAATCTCGTGTTAGTTTGAGACTGATTCAAATTTAAATTCAAAATCAAGTCAAAGAGTAAATTTTTCAAACGTTAAAACTAAAATGTCCAAAATGGGACAAATAAATCCTATGTCATAATGGTGGAGGAACCACATTTTTGTAAAAAGATTAAAAGCACTAAAATGATTTAAACAGTAGAAAAACAACTATTTGAACGCCTTTGGTATTTTATAAAATACTAAACTATTTTATATCAGGGTAAAACTTTTTATAGTAATGTATTGTTCTGAAACATTACTTCAGGGGCTATAGATATATTTTACTAAATTAAAAGTAATGTGTAGCTAAAATAAAACAGAAAAGAAAAGAACCCCCCGCTCCCCATGGGCCTCGGCCCATCCCACCCAACCAGCCCGCCGGCCCAGCCGGTGCCCCACTCCCTTATTCCCTGGTGCCAAAACCATAACCCCCCCTAGCCGCACCACTTCCCCCACTCCCTCGTTCTCTCCTCCCCCCTTCCTGATCCAATCTGGATCGGGGAAACGATCCCCTCGCTCCTCTCCCCCCCGATCGGATCTAGGTCGGGGCAGCGGGCTCCGGACGCCATCGCCTCTCTCCTTCGCCCCCTCGATCCACATCAGGACCCCGCCTCCTCGACGCATCACCGGCGGCGCCCCGCCCGTCGCTCGCCGTCGTCCTCATCCTCCTCCCCGTTCCTGGACCGGAAAGGGCCCCCGACGTCGCCATCTGCCGCAGCATCGCCGGAAAGGCATCTCCGGCCCCTCCATCAAGCATACCGTTGCACAACTACAGGGCCGGTGAGGACCTCCCCGTCCGACCCCATCTTCCCTCCCCACGGTCACCGCGCTCGCGCTCAACCACGCGGCAACCGCCCGCAGCTCATCGCGCCGCTCAAAACGGCGCCCACGACCCCTTGCCGGCCGCACCCTGTGCGTGCACCCGCGGCCCTCCTCGCCTCGCTCCTGCGCCCGTCGGCGCGCACCTCCCCCGCCGCTGCTTTAGCTGCCACCGTCGCCCCCCTTTTGCTGCTGCTACCAACTGCTCGAGCCCGCCTCCGCAGCCGACCCCGCCCTGACCTCGCTCGCCTCTACTCTGCCACATCCCGTTCTCCCCCGCCGGGCCTCTCCCCTTCACGCCGCTCCCTTGCTGCTACTGCTCCGGCAGTCGCAGCCACATCCGCCGGCACCCCACTTCGCCACGGATGGCCTGGGCGAGTGCCCTGCCGGGCTGGTGCCCGACGCCCAGCATCGCCGGTAACCGCAGCGCCCACCGCCCGCTTCCCCTGTGCCCGTTAAGGCCATGGGCCAATGACACAAGGGCCCCACGCCCACAGAACGGTTTAAAAAAAGGGAATTAAATAAATAATAATAATATGAATAATTAATTAAGATAATTAATTAACTTAATTAATCTTGTTAATTAATCTAAATAAAGCCTTGTTAATTAACCTAGTCACTTTAATTAATTTAACTAAACTTGTTTAGTTAACTAAGTCAATGACCAGTGGGACCCCCCCGCCAGCTTGACTGGTCAACGGTCAAAGCTGACTGCTAACATCACCCTGACATCATGCTGACGTCATAATTACATTTTCTAATTTAAGTAATTATGTTAATTCTAAAAATGAATCAAATCTTTAAAAATTAATATAAAATAATCCGTAACCCGAATGAAAATACTTTGTACATGAAAGTTGCTCAGAACGACGAGACGAATCCGGATACGCAGCCCGTTCATCTGCCACGCGTCCCTAGCATAGTGAACCTGCAACATTTCACCTCCGGTTCATCTGTCCATAAATGCAGAACACCGGGGATACTTTCCCGGATGTTTTCCCCCTTTGTCGGTATCATCTAGTACTGCGTTAGGGCACACCTATCACTGCTGTTTTCTTTGTCATGCATCATCATGCATCTGTTTGCAATGTATTTATTGTTTCTTCCCCCTCTTCTCCTCCGGTAGACCCCGAGACCGACGCTGATGCCCCTGAGTACGACTACGTCGACGAAGACCCCTCCTTGCCAGAGCAACCAGGGAAGCCCCCCTTTGATCACTAGATATCGCCTATTCTACCCTCTACTGCTTGCATTAGAGTAGTGTAGCATGTTACTGTTTCGATTAATCCTATTCTGTTGCATAGCCTGTCATTGTTGCTACAACTGTTGATACCTTACCTGCAATCCTAAATGCTTAGTATAGGATGCTAGTTTACCATTAGTGGCTCTACATTCTTGTCAGTCTGCCATGCTATACTATCGGGTCGTGATCACTCGGGAGGTGATCACGGGTATATACATATATACATACTATACAGATGGTGACTAAAGTCGGGTCAGCTCGTTGAGTAACCGCACGTGATTCCGATGTTGGGGCTCGAAGGACAGGTGGCTCCATCCCGGTAGAGGTGGGCCTGCGTTCCCGACGGCCCCCGACTGTTACTTTGTGGCGGAGCGACAGGGCAGGTTGAGACCACCTAGGCGAGAGGTGGGCCTGGCCCTGGTCAGCGTTCGCGGTTACTTCATAATAACACGCTTAACGAGATCTTGGTATTTGATCTGAGTCTGGCCACTGGCCTATACGCACTAACCAACTACGCGGGAAAGATATGGGCACTCGACGTCGTGGTATCAGCCGAAGCCTTCGTGATGTCAGCGACTGAGTGGGGGGCGCCGGATTGGAACGTAAGCCTGCTCTTGTATTAAGGGGGCTAGTTCTGCTTCCGGCCGCCCTCGCAACGTGCAGGTGTGCAATGGGCGATGGGCCCAGACCCCTGCGCCATAGCATTTAGACCGGTGTGGTGACCTCTCTGTTGTGCCTAGGTAGGGCTGCGACGTGTTGATCTTTCGAGGCCGGGCATGACCCAGGAAAGTGTGTCCAGCCAAATGGGATCGAGCGTGTTGGGTTATGTGGTGCACCCCTGCAGGGAAGTTTATCTATTCGAATAGCCGTGTCCCTCGGTAAAAGGACGACCCGGAGTCACTAGTAGAAAAGGGGGCAATGGTCCAGGCCAGGTCAGCCCATTAGTCCCGGTTCAATCCAGAACCGGGACCAATGGGGGCATTGGACCCGGTTCTTGAGCCCCGGGGGCCGGCGGGCCACGTGGGTCATTGGTCCCGGTTCGTCTGGATCTTTTGGTCCCGGTTGGTGGGACGAACCGGGACCAATGGGCCTTGCTCCTGGCCCACCACCATTGGTCCCGGTTGGTGGCATGAACCGGGACCAAAGGCTGCCCTTTAGTCCCGGTTCAAGCCACCAACCGAGACCAATGGGTTGCCTATATATACCCCCGCCCGCGAGTAGAGCACTCCCACTGCTCTGTTTTTCCTGGCCGGCGAGGAGAGAGCTTTGTGGTTCGCTAGCTCACCTCCTATGCACACGAGGTGTTCGATGGAATGCCCGAGCCACACTACTTAAGCTTTCTCCTCTCCAAGCTCGACCTCCAAGCTCCATTTTCCTCAATATTTTTCTAGGTTTAGCGGTCCGTCACGTCCCGTCCCCGTCTTCACCGCCGTCGATCGCCCATGCCGATCTTGTCGTCGGCACCACCGTGGTGAGCCTCTTGTTCTTATCTTCTTTCTGAAAGGAAAAAGGAAATTCTTACTTGTATGTTTATATAGATACTTGTATAATTTTCTTAATTTTATTATTGCATCTCATATAGTGCGATGGTTTTGGTATCCGCCCCCGTCGGCCCTCGTCATGTCTATGATTCGGATGTGGTATATATTATCTTTTCATAACTATTGGTTCATTTATTGTTTATGACAATTATGCCGACCAACGTGACATAGATTTTATTTATCTAGGAGGTTGTTGAACCGGAAATTCCAACCGACCCTATTGTGGAGAGATTAAATTTAGTTGAAGAAGAAAACAATTTGTTGAAGGAAAAATTTAGAAAAATTGAGGAGGAGAAGATGATATTGGAGTTGCATGTTGCGGATGTCGTGGATGATCACAAGATCAAGATGGATGCAATGCGCTTGAAGATTAGAAAGATTAGAAAATATGTCATTCATACCGAGGCTTGGTATCATTATGCCGTTGGATCAGTTGTTACATTGGTTGCGATTATGATTGTATTTGTTTTCGCATTGAAATGTTTTACGTAGTTTCAATGTATGGTTTAATTAATTTAGATGCTCTGCAGAGCTTTATGTTGTTAGATGTGAACTATGTATGTACTTTGGTTTTAATGTGATGATGAACTTCTATTAATTTGGTCACTTAATTATCTATTCATGATGTTTTGTAATGATTTTTGACACACTTAATTATATATAATGCACGCAGATGAACCGGCAGTGGATGTACGGTTCAAGACACACCTCCGAGTACATTAAGGGCGTGCATGATTTTCTCGAAGTGGCTGAGGCAAACAAGCAGAATGGTTTTATGTGTTGTCCATGCCCTATATGTGGGAATACGAAGTCTTACTCTGACCGGAAAATCCTTCACACCCACCTGCTTTACAAGGGTTTCATGCCACACTATAATGTTTGGAAGAGGCACGGAGAAATAGGGGTTATGATGGAAGACGGCGAAGAAGAAGAGTACGATGACAACTATGTGCCCCCTGAATACGGTGATGCTACTAAAGATCAAGATGAACCAGACGATGTGCACGATGATGCTGCAATGGGTGAAGCTGCTGAAGATCAAGAGGAACTAGACGATGTGCCCGATGATGATGATCTCCACCGGGTCATTGTCGATGCAAGGACGCAATGCGAAAGTCAAAAGGAAAAGCTGAAGTTCGATCGCATGTTAGAGGACCACAAAAAAGGGTTGTACCCCAATTGCGAAGATGGCAACACAAAGCTCTAGAATTTCTGTAGTGGAAGGCAGAGAATGCTGTGCCTGACAAAGGATTTGAGAAGCTACTGAAAATATTGAAGAAGAAGCTTCCAAAGGATAACGAATTGCCCGATAGTACGTACGCAACAAAGAAAGTCGTATGCCCTCTAGGATTGGAGGTGCAGAAGATACATGCATGCCCTAATGACTACATCCTCTATCGCGGTGCGTACAAGGATCTGAATGCATGCCCGGTATGCGGTGCATTACAGTATAAGATTAGACGAGATGACCCTAGTGATGTTGACGGCGAGCCCCCCAGGAAGAGGGTTCCTGCGAAGGTGATGTGGTATTCTCCTATAATACCACGGTTGAAACGTCTGTTCAGAAACGGAGAGCATGCCAAGTTGATGCGATGGCACAGTGAGGACTGTAAGTAAGACGGGAAGTTGAGAGCACCCGTTGATGGGTCGCAGTGGACAAAAATCGAGAGAAAGTACTGGGATGAGTTTGCAAGTGACCCAAGGAACGTATGGTTTACTTTAAGTGCGGATGGCATTAATCCTTTCGTGGAGCAGAGCAGCAATCACAACACCTGGCCCGTGACTCTATGTATGTATAACCTTCCTCCTTGGATGTGCATGAAGCGGAAGTTCAATATGATGCCATTTCTCATCCAAGGCCCTAAGCAACCCGGCAACGACATTGATGTGTACCTAAGGCCATTAGTTGAAGAACTTTTACAGCTGTGGAATGGAAACAATGTACGTACGTGGGATGAGCACAAACAGGAGGAATTTGACCTAAAGGCGTTGCTGTTCGTGACCATCAACGATTGGCCCGCTCTCAGTAACCTTTCAGGACAGACAAACAAGGGATACCACGCATGCACGCACTGTTTACTTGACACCGATAGTATATACTTGGGAAGCTGCAGGAAGAATGTGTACCTGTGCCATCGTCAATTTCTTCCGACCAACCATCAATGTCGAAAGAAAGGCAAGCATTTCCAAGGCGAGGCAGATCACCGGAAGAAGCCCGCCATGCTTGCCGGTGATCACATACTTGCTATGGTCAATGATTTACACGTAATCTTTGGAAAGGGTCCCGGCGGACTAGCTGTTCCGAGTGACGCTGGGGGACACGCACCCATGTGGAAGAAGAAATCATATTTTGGGACCTACCCTACTAGAAAGACCTAGAGGCCCGCTCTTTGATCGACGTGATGCACGTGACGAAGAACCTTTGCGTGAACCTGCTAGGCTTCTTGGGCGTGTATGAGAAGACAAAAGATACAGCTGAGGCACGGGAGGACCTGCAATGTTTGCACGAAAAAGACGGCATGCCTCCAAAGCAGTATGAAGGTCCTGCCAGCTATGCTCTTACCAAAGAAGAGAAGGAAATCTTTTTTGAATGCCTGCTTAGTATGAAGTTCCCGACTGGCTTCTCATCAAATATAAAAGGAATAATAAATATGGCAGAAAAAAAGTTTCAGAACCTAAAGTCTCATGACTGCCACGTGATTATGACGCAACTGCTTCCGGTTGCATTGAGGGGGCTTCTATCAGAAAACGTCTGATTAGCCATTGTGAAGCTATGTGCATTCCTCAATGCAATCTCTCAGAAGGTGATCGATCCAGAAATCATACCAATGGTAAGGAGTGATGTGGTGCAATGTCTTGTCAGTTTCGAGCTGGTGTTCCCACCATCCTTCTTCAATATCATGACACACGTCCTAGTTCATCTAGTTGATGAGATTGTCATTCTGGGCCCTGTATTTCTACACAATATGTACCCCTTTGAGAGGATCATGGGAGTCCTAAAGAAATATGGCAGTAACCGCGCTAGGCCATAAGGAAGCATCTCCATGGGCCATCAAACAGAGGATGTCATCGGGTTTTGTGTTGACTTCATTCCTGGCCTTAAGAAGATAGGTCTCCCTAAATCGCGGTATGAGGGGAGACTGACTGGAAAAGGCACGCTTGGAAGGGACTCAATAATATGCAGGGACGGATATTCTTGGTTTCAAGCACACTACACAGTTCTACAGAACTCTACCTTGGTGACCCCGTATGTCGATGAACACAAGAACAGTCTGCGCTCCAAACACCCGGAGCAGTGCAACGACAGGATTACATGTGAACACATCAGGACTTTCAGCAGTTGGTTGGAAGCAAGTCTCAGAGGTGAAAACACTGTTTATGATGAGCTGTACTTGTTGTCTAGGGGACCATATTTGACTGTATTGATTTGGAAAGGATACGAGATAAATGGGAATACATTTTACACGATTGACCAAGATCAAAAGAGCACCAACCAAAACAGCGGTGTCCGCTTTGATGCAATAACCGAGAGGGGAAAGGACACATATTATGGTTACATAGTGGACATATGGGAACTTGACTACGAACATGATTTTAAGGTCCCTTTGTTTAAGTGCAAATGGGTCAATCTGTCAGGAGGCGGGGTACAGGTAGACCCACAGTACGGAATGACAAAAGTGGATCTGAAAAATCTTGGGTACACTGACGAACCATTCGTCCTAGACAATGATGTGGCACAGGTTATCTATGTGAAGGATATGTCTACCAGACCGAGAAAGAGAAAAGATAAGGAAGTGATACATCATATGATGAGCCAAAGCGCCACATAGTTCTTTCAGGAAAAAGGGACATCGTGGGAGTGGAGGGCAAGACAGACATGTCTGAAGATTATGAAAAGTTTCATGAAATTCCTCCTTTCGAAGTCAAGGCTGACCCCAACATCCTGATAAACGATGAAGATTATCCATGGTTACGGCGCAATAAGCAAATGACACAAGCGAAGAAAAAGTAAAGACTTTCTCCCGCAACTATTATGATGATACCATGCCAGCTTTATAACAGACGAGTATGATACCATTGTCCGTTTTGTACATGCACATGCTATGTGGGTGAATTTATGATACCATGCCAACTTTCAACTTTTTCAGAGTTCATTTGAAATGCTTTAACGTCTTATGGTTCGGCCCTTGCAATAATTAAAAATAGCAACAATAAGTATTTTGTTGTAAGTGGAAACAAAATAAAATAAATAAAGCAAGAAAGAAAACAAAAAAACAACAAAACAAAAAAGGTGTTTTCAAATTTGAAAACTAATGGCACTAACAGAAAGTTTATAATTTTTCTAAAACTAAAAGCAAAAAAGAATTAAAAAATAAAGCAAAAAACAAAAGAAAATAAATAATGCAGAAAACAAAACAAAAAAACTGGAAAATAATTAAAAATAGCAACAATAAGTATTTTGTTGTAAGTAGAAACAAAATAAAATAAATAAAGCAAGAAAGAAAACAAAAAAACAAAAAAAGTGTTTTCAAATTTGAAAACTAATGGCACTAACAGAAAATTTATAATTTTCCTAAAACTAAAAGCAAAAAGAATTAAAAAAAAGCAAAAAACAAAAGAAAATAAATAATGCAGAAAACAAAACAAAAAACTGGAAAAAAATAAAAATAGCAACAATAAGTGAAGAAAACAAAAAAACAAAAAAATGCCTCCTACTAGGCCCTCACGGCCTGAATACGACTAGTAACCCTACCATGGGCCAGGATTCAGGCCCGTAGTAGGCCCAGAAGGCCCATCAGGCAAAGCAGTAGCAAGTAGGCACGTAAGCCTGCGGTGGAGAGGAGCTCAAGAGGGATGCGGCAGTGGGGCTTATAAACCACTGCGCGCCCCTCTCAACTAGCGAGGTGGGACTAATCTTTGGCCCCGACGCGGGCAGCACAGGGGCCTTTGGTCCTGGTTGGTGGCACCAACCGGGACTAAAGGGGGGCATTGGTACCGGTTGGTGCCACCAACCGGTACCAATGCCCCCCTTTAGTCCCGGTTGGTGCCAGCAACCGGGACCAAAGGCCGCCACTTCCCGCCCTTTGTGCTGCTGAAAAGAGGCCTTTGGTCCCGGTTGGTGGCACCAACCGGGACTAAAGGGGGCATTAGTCCCGGTTGGACTCACGAACCGGGACCAATGCTCTTGCTATATATATAGCACTTAGGAAAATTTGACGAACACATCGCCAGTTGCCCCCCGGCCCGCCCGACGACGCCGAGCACATCGACGCCGCCAGGCTGCCCAGATCGACGCCGTCCGCTGCCCCGACGCCGCCCGCCGCCCAGACGCCGTCCGCGCGCGCCCCGACGCCGTCCGCGCACCCCCGTCGTTGCCCCTGCCCCGTTGCCGCCAGGCGCTGCCCCGACGCCGCCCGCCGGCCGCCCCTGCCGACGCCGTCGTCGTCGCCCGCGCCCGTCGTTGCCGTCGCCTCCGAGCGCACCTGGTCGCGCCCCTGCCCCACGACCCGCCCCCACCGTCGCCGTCGTCGCCGGCCAGGCCCCTGCCCCGGCCCGCCGTGGTCGTCGCCGACGCCCTCACCGCCGCCACCCTCGCCCTCGCCGGCCGCCCCCGTTGTCAGCCGCCGCCGTCGAGGCTCTGTGTTCAGTGCTTTTTTTTTCATACATACATGTGTATTTTTTTGTTCATTGCATTTTTTTTCATATATATAATTAATGTATATATGTATGTGGTAGCTATATGATGAATGGATGTGGCTATGTAAGTATGAATATAATGTTCATAGCATTTTATGTTTATATATGTTTTTTCATATATGTATTAGTTTTTTATGGGTCGCGCTAACTGCCACACGTGTGGCAGGAAGGCAGACGCACCACACATCTCTAATGTAAACAGATTGCCACGTCATCGCATGCATGCATGCAGGAATCTTTTTGGATTTTCAGTTTTTAAAATGTTTTATCTCTTAAACAAAAAATCCGATTGAAAATCCGTTTTCAGTTTTTAAATCCCACGCGATGAGATCTTCGAAACTAGATCCCATGTTGATATGTTTTGATGAATTTTTTTTGGATTAAAAGTTGCCATGTCTATTGCATATGAATTGCCATGATGTTTACACTGAAGTTGCCATGATATGTTTCAGCTATTTTCTTCTACATTTAAAAGTAAATTTTGACATCTATAAAACGGGGAATTAAGAAACTAGACTTGCCATGAACCATAAACTAAAATTGCCATGATACATGCACGTAAAATTGCCATGGTTCATACAAAAAATAATTTTCATGGTCAAAGTACTGGAGTTGCCATCATCAAAATACTAAAATTGCCATGATCTACAAACTAAAATTGCCACATGGCAACTTTAGTTTAAGCCCTATGGCAATTGCAGTGTAAACATCGTGGCAAGTTCTGGCAAAAAAATAATTCGTCGAAACATATCAACATGAGGTCTAGTTTTGAAGATCTCGTCGAGACGGATTTAATGGTGAAAACGGATTTTTAGTTCGCTTTTTTATTTAGGAGATGCAACATTTTTAAGCCGAAAACCAAAAAAATTCTGCTGATGTCATATATTCATACGTGGCAAAATGAGTGGTGATGGAGGCGTGTGGGCGAGGTGCAAACGCCCACACATGTGGGCGTTAACATTTCCGTTTTTTATTTAGGTTGTTAGTAGATATCGATTTTAGGTTAGTGCATTTTAATTAGGTTAGTGTAGAGGAAAAAGTAAAATAAGGAAAAGGAAGAAAAGAGGGAGAAAGAAGAAGGAAGAAGAAGAAGAAAAAGAATGAGAGGAAAAAGGAAAATAAGAAGAGGAAGAAAGGAGAAGAAGAGGAGAGGAAGAATAGGAGAAATAAATAAGAAGAGGAAAAAAGAAGAAAAAGAATAGGAGAAGAAGAAAGGAATAGAGGAGAAGAAGAAAAAAATAGAATTTTTTTCTATTTTTTCTTATTCTCCCCTATTCCTTTCTTCTTCTCCTCTTTTTTTTTCTTCTTCCTTCTTCCTTCTTCCTCTTTTCTTCCTTTTCCTTGATTATTTTCCTTTCTCGAGGGAGAAGAAGAAAAAGAAGAGGAGAAGAAGAAAGAAAGGAATAGAGGAGAAAGAAGAAACTTCAACACGAGGGGGGGGGGTACCGATACTCCCTCCCCGATAACATTATTTTCCCATGTATATGTATGTCGCGTCGTTGTCGATATAACCCTGTCGGTGTTAAAACCGGCAGATCTCGGGTAGGGGGTCCCGAACTGTGCGTCTAGGCGGATGGTAACAGGAGACGAGGGACACGATGTTTTACCCAGGTTCGGGCCCTCTCGATGGAGGTAAAACCCTACGTCCTGCTTGATTAATATTGATGATATGAGAAGTACAAGAGTGGATCTACCACGAGGCTAAACCCTAAAGCTAGCCTATGGTATGATTGTTGTAATGTATGTTGCGTCCTACGGACTAAAGCCCTCCGGTTTATATAGACACCGGAGGAGGCAAGGGTTACACAGAGTCGGTTACAATGGTAGGAGATCTACATATCCGTATCGCCAAGCTTACCTTCCACGCCAAGGAAAGTCCCATCCGGACACGGGACGGAGTCTTCAATCTTGTATCTTCGTAGTCTTGGAGTCCGGCGGACGATGATAGTCCAGCTGTCCGGACACCCCTTAGTCCAGGACTCCCTCAGTAGCCCCTGAACCAGGCTTCAATGACGATAAGTCCGGCGCGCATAATGTTCGGCATTGCAAGGCGGGTTCCTCCCTTGAATAATTCAGAGAAGATCATGAACACCAGGATAGTGTCCGGCTCTGCAAAATAAATTCCACATTCCACCGTAGAGAGAATAAAATGCACATAAGTCCAATCTGCTGACGTATTATGCGGCATGGCATCACACCGCTTCCAGGCTTTTACTTGAATCGTTTTTTATTATACCACCTCAGCATGTTTAGCGAAGCGGTTTCCTTGGCACGTCTTGTCAAAGCAGAGATCGTGTTCCCCTTACTCCGGGATTCTCATCAATACGGATGTGGGTAACCCAACTGCGCCATTGATGCTGGCGCTTGGGAGATAAGCAAGTTTTACCAGGATGGTGGGGGACGCATAGTTTTTGTCCGCCTATATATAAGGGATAAGGATTTTCCTTCTCACCAACGCCTTCTTCCTCCTTTGCTTATCCATCTCCACGCACTCAAGCTCCAACGCCCAAGCTCGCGCATCTCGCCTCGACCTTCTCCGAATATGTCCGGAGCGGGAGGCAAATGGTTGGCCTCCACCGTTAAGGAGGAGCACATCACCAAGCTGCGCAGTGCCGGATACCTCTCCGGCGATATCGCGCATCGGCTGCCCGACGAGGGGCAGCTCATCCCTACCCCCGGGCCCCATGAGAGGGTCGTCTTCCTTCCCCACTTCCTCCGCGGACTGGGCTTTCCACTCCATCCATTCGTCCGGGGGCTCATGTTTTACTACGGCCTGGATTTCCATGATCTGGCGCCGAACTTCATCCTCAACATCTCGGCGTTTATCGTCATGTGCGAGGCCTTCCTCTGCATCCGGCCCCACTTCGGCCTGTGGCTCAAGACCTTCAACGTCAAGCCTAAGGTTGTGAAGGGCACTCAAGCGGAATGCGGAGGCGCCATGTTGGGTAAGTTGCCCAACGTCCTTTGGCTCGAAGGGGCCTTCGTGGACTCCGTCAAGGGGTGGCAATCGGGGTGGTTTTACATCACCGAGCCGCGTGAGCCCACATGGGCGGCGGCCCCCGAGTTTAGATCTGGCATCCCCACGCAGCTCACCTCCTGGAAAGAGAAGGGCTTGCTGTGGGGCAATCCGAAGGAGCTGACGGGACTCCAAGCCTGCATCCAGAAGCTGGTGAGCAATAAGCTCAGGCTCGTTGACGTGGTCCAAGTCATACTCATCCGCCGGATCCTCCCATGCCAAGAATGGGCATTTAATCTGTGGGAGTTCAATCCGGAACAGCACCAGGCGCTAAGCGGGCTCTTCGATACGACATACGAAGGCACCTGGAGGGTGCTGTTTAAGGGCGCCGAAGCCCCCGCATCCGCGACGGAAGATCGCGCATTTTGCTCGCAGCATCCGGCTGACGAGGTAAGTGATTCAACCCCTTTACGGGACACTTGTGGTAATCAAATTGATTCTAAGAGGGTTTCAATTTCTCTTTTTTCCTTTGACAGGAATGGATGGAGAAGGCCGAGCAGCTCATCAGCCCGGCTCCCATGCCAGAAGACCCAGTGAACGTCCGTCTAGCAGGGCTGCTGGTTCCGGCACCGCACGTGGTGCCGGAGAAGAAGGCCAAGAAGGCGGCCGCGGGGACTCGAAAGAGTTCCCGTAATCAGGCGTCCGACGACGAGGCGGACTCCTCCCCCGAAGACGAGGAGGAGGAAGAGGACTCTCTCCAGGAGGAGGGAGAGAAGAAGAGGAAGGCTTCCCCAATAGGGGAGGCCGAAGGGTCCAAGAGGGGGAGAACTATTCCCCCGGATAGTTTCGCCAACACCATCGTTGGCGAGGAGGAGTGGCCTTTAAGGGCCAGACGTCCGACAAGATCGTAAGTATCCGGATCCCTGATATGCAATTTCTTTCATGTCGTGTAGTGTCCTTCTAATGCCGCATTCTGTCCGTAGTCCGGCCGAGGATGATCTCCCCGCTTCATCGAGCGGGTCATTGGCCCCGTCGGATGTGGATTCACTTCCGACTGCCTCTACCCCCCGCGCCGACGAGGACGCCGAGGTGGGATCCCAGAGAGGGACCCATCAGGAGGAGGCTCCGGAGGCGCCGTCAGGCAGCCTCCCGGACTTTGCGCCGGACTCTACATCGGAACCCGCAGTGGTTCTAGAGTCCGGCAGGCGGCCCCTTCGAAAGAAGGGCAAGACCGTGACACCGGCGGCCCCCGTCCAACCGGAGGCGCCGGATAACTTGTTGGAGGCGCTTAAAGGCGCTTCCATCGAGGAAGAACACCGCACTATCATGAGTGCGGTTATTCAGAAGGTTCAGCTCGCCAAGAGCGGGCTGACCGAAGCCTGCAGCAGCCTTCAAACAGGCTTTGAGGTAAGAAGTTTAAAATTATGTAATGTAATACCGCATAGACAGTAGCCCCTGATGCTCAGTCCGGTGTTCGGAAAGAAAAGCCGGACTGAGGATCTAACAAGATATACGTAGGGTTGCTTAAATTATGTCAATATGCGTTCGCAGGCTGCGCTGCTGACCTCTGCCGCACTGACTGCGGAGGTCGGTGCATTGAAGCAGGATCTCGAGCGGTCCGAGCGAGAGCTCGGCCATGCCAAGAAGCAGCTCGAGGACAAAGAAGGTGAGTAACACCACTTTGAATAGTTACCTTACAGAAAAGGATTTAGGTTGCACTAAAATTAACAAGAATAATTATGAGTATTGCAGGGGCCACGAACGAGGTGGCAACCCTGAAGGAGACTGCGTCCGCGGCCGAACGCAGTCCGGCCGCGGTACGGGCAGAGCGAGAAAAGCAAGAGGCACATGTGGCGGAAGTACGGCAAGAGCTCCGGGCTCTCATGGAGAAGCATGAGAGCTTGGAGCGTGACTCCAAGACTCGAGAGTCCGAGCTTGCCTCGGCTCTCGAAAGTGCCAAGTCCGCCAAGGCCGAGGCCCGTAAGGCCCTTCAGGAGATTGAAGATTTAAAGAAGATAGCGGCGGGTAAGGCATTTTTCATGCAAAGCAAGCATGTTAATGTAAATTACCTGACACTTACCCGCATTCGGAGCGCTCCAGGGGCGTTTGCAGATCTACAGCGTAGTGTGTCTGATGCCGCCGCATTCTATCATGGCGAGGAGGGGAGCTCGATGGAGAAGGTCTTCTGGTCTCAGTATGCTGAGGCCGGCCATCCGGTGCCCCCAAGCGATCAGCTGAAACAGCTGGTCGAACTCCACAAGGTAGCTGAGGAGGCCATGAGGGGCCTTATAGTCCGGCTGTGGCCTGGACAGGCCATGCCTGGGAGCTACTTCGGTCTCGTGCGGCGGCTGGTGGATGCGTGCCCCTGGGTGGAGGTCATCAAGCGCTCCGCCTGTATTGAAGGTGCTCGTCGGGCCCTTGCCCGCACAAAGGTGCATTGGGGCAGGTTGGATGCGGAGAAGCTTCTCACGGACCCACCGCCATCGGGCAAGGAATACCGCACGCCCGAAATGTATTATAAAACTGTCCTGAAGGGAGCCCGCGATATTGCGGATCAGTGCCCCAGAAATGTAATCTTGGAGTAAACTCGCTATGTGTTATCCTGTGCGCTGAAAACTTTGTTCATGTGCGCATTAAGCAATTCTTATTTAATTTAAAATATTACCTTCTGTGCGGCCGTTTATAAAATCTGAGAGATGGCAAGTCGTTGGCTTCAGCCCCCGAGCCACTAGTGTTGGGGTGTTCGGGATAAACTTGAGCACTCTTGTTCCCATTTTTGGGTCCATCTAGGGAGGCGCTCAACACAACGAACAAGGCAACTGGACTTATAATGCTTGAACACTCTCACTTAGCCATAGAATTCTATAATTTTAAATTTCGGCAAGCCCCTGGTATTCGGAAGACCGAATCTGGGGCGCTATCCACGCCTTCGTTGGACATCATCCGGAACTTCGCTCAAAGCGGCGTGAGTCTTTAAGGACCCGAAAAGACCTCTTGAACAGCGACCAGTCTCTCGCCTTATCATGCCGGTCAGTTTTAGCTTTCTCCACTGAGGCGCTCGCCCGGCTCAACCGGGGCGCAATCGCAGTGGTTCTCCTAGTGCCACCTTAGCCGACAGAACGGAACGTAAGGCACCAAAACGTGGGAGCCGGGCAAACCCAACTATTGAACCAAGACATGATTCGGAGCCGATTCATATAATGCTATAAGTTCGGGGTGCCGCACTTATGAAAGTGTTCGGACCTATCACACCATGATGTGGGGAACATAAGCTCCTGGTTTATTAGGCCATACCAAAATATACGGTTGCAAGATGTCATGTAATGAACATATATATATATATATATATATAAAGTAATGTAATTGCAGTAAAAAGGTGCTACATTATTTATTAAAGGAAGTCTGCTATGAGTGCGGACTGATACAAATAGTGCGGTAAGCAAGGGATTTGGACTACTTAAACAGGTCTCCCTCCAGGGATGAACTGCGGACTTGGTATATATAATCAAATTTAATGCTCGTAATTGAGACCACCTGAGTGTTCGTCGCAGCCTTCTTTCATCCCTGGCTATTGCATCGTGAGTTCGGCAGGTTCACCGCCGGACAGGGCCTCTGGTTAATGGAGTCCTGTGTGTACAAAGAAGGAAAATGATAATAATAATAAAAAGAGAAGGGGGGCACACTTGCGAGCCCCTGGTGTGGTCGAGCCGCACTCTGGGCTTATTGTGGTCGTGCCCCTTCCCCTGCGCCCATGGTATCTCCAAAGCGTAATGATGTGCGCGGAGAGTTATCCTTGCAATCATGTGAGGGCGAGGGTTAGGGCCGCATTGCTACGCATGCTCTGATCGTGCCAGGTTGTCTTGGTTGGTGTTGCTTCGGGCGCGTTTTGCTGTATCCGGCCGTTTGACGGCCGGACTCGAGAATTGCCTTAAAAGGCTGCTCTGTACTTCTACCGCAAGAGCCGCTGTATGTTCCTCCGTTCGGAGGGAGCGTTCCGTATTTCCGTTGACCGTGATGACTCCACAAGGGCCTGGCATTTTGAGCTTGAGGTATGCATAATGCGGCACCGCATAGAACTTTGCGAACGCGGTTCGTACGAGCAGAGCGTGATAGCCGCTACGAAACGGGACTATGTCCAAGATTAACTCCTCGCTCCGGAAATTGTCCGGGGATCCGAAGACCACTTCCAGTGTGACTGAGCCTGTACAGTTGGCTTCCACACCCGGTATGACACCTTTAAAGGTTGTCTTTGTAGGTTTAATCCTTGAGGGGTCTATGCCCATCTTGCGCACTGTATCCTGATAAAGCAGGTTCAGGCTACTACCGCCATCTATCAGGACTCTCGTGAGGTGAAATCCATTGACGATTGGGTCTAAAACCAATGTGGCGAATCCGCCATGGCGTATGCTGGTCGGATGGTCTCTTTGATCGAAAGTGACCATGGATTGAACTTCGGGGCGACTGGCTCCATCGCATAGATGTCCCTTAGCACGCGCTTCCTCTCCCTCTTGGGTATATGGGTTGCGTAAATCTTGTTCACCGTCCGCACTTGTGGGGGGAAACCCTTCTGTCCTCTATTGTTCGGCGGTCGGGTCTCTTCCTCGTCGTCGCTGTTTAGCCCCTTGTCATTGTTTTCGGCAATTAACTTACCTGCCTGCTTGAACACCCAGCAATCTCTATTGGTGTGATTAGCTGGCTTTTCAGGGGTGCCATGTATCTGGCATAAGCGGTCGAGTATTCGGTCCAAATTGGACGGACCCGGAGTGGTTCTTTTGAATGGCTTCTTCCGTTGACCGGGTTTACAGCCTCGGAATCCGGCGTTGACTGCTGTATCCTCCTTATCGTCGCCATTAATGCGGCATTTGTTTTTGTTTTGACGTGACCTGCCGTTGTTGTCCTTAGTATCCGGACTGCCAGAATTTTTACGGAGGTTATTGCTGCGAGCTAGCCAGCTATCCTCTCCCGCGCAAAAGCGGGTCATTAGTGACGTGAGGGCAGCCATGGATTTCGAATTTTCCTGTCCCAGGTGCCGGGCTAGCCACTCGTCGTGGATGTTATGTTTGAAGGCTGCAAGGGCCTCTGCATCCGGACAGTCGATGATTTGGTTTTTCTTTGTCAAGAACCGTGTCCAGAATTGTCTGGCCGATTCGTCTGGCTGCTGAATTATGTGGCTTAGGTCATCGGTGTCTGGTGGCTGCACATACGTGCCCTGGAAGTTATCGAGGAATGCGGCTTCCAGGTCCTCCCAACACCCAATTGACTCTGCAGGCAAGCTGTTAAGCCAATGCCGAGCTGGTCCTTTAAGCTTGAGTGGGAGATACTTGATGGCATGGAGGTCGTCGCCGCGGGCCATATGGATGTGAAGAAGATAATCTTCGATCCAAACCGCGGGGTCTGTTGTGCCATCATAGGATTCGATGTTTACGGGTTTAAACCCTTCAGGGATTTGATGATCCATTACTTCGTCAGTGAAGCATAGCGGGTGTGCGGCACCTCTGTATTGAGCAATATCACGACGCAGCTCGAGGGAGCGTTGTCTCCTGTGTTCGGCCCGGCCGGGGTTATTGTATCCGGCGCGACGGTATTCGTCGTGGGTCGTGGGGCGCCCACGTGATCCGTAGATGGATCTGGATTGCCTTGCTTTGTCCTCCAATATATCTCGCAAGTCCGGCACGTTCCCTCTTGGCTTCGTACTCTTGGAGCGATGCCGGGGTATGGTATTGGTTGGGGGCCTTGATGCCTCTCTGTCACAACCACGGGGTGGTCGGTCAGCCATATCGTGCGCTGGTGATGGAGGTATGTATGCTTCCTCCTTTAATCGGGGGAGCGGCTTGCGTCTTGGGTAACTTTTGGAGGGGCGTTCGAGTTTATACTCTTTGGCCGCGAGGACCTCGGTCCATCGATCGGCCAGAATCCTGATTAGCTTGAAGCTGCTGCTGCTTTTTCTTTAGGCTATTTGCCGTGGCGATAAGCCTGCGTTTGAAATGCTCTTGTTCGACGGGATCCTCGGGCACGACGAATTCGTCGTTGTTGAGGCTTGCCTCGTCTTTGGAGGGAGGTTTATAGTTATAATCCTCAACCTCTTCGTCTGCCGCCCTCTCGTGAGGGCTTGCTTCTGCATCCTCCTGCGCTGAGTCTTGCTGTAGGGGATTGTCTTCGGCACTCTCTGGGGTATTATTATCTCCTGTGCCGGAATCTCCATTCTTGCCGTGGCGGGATTTAGAGCGGCGCCGCTGACGCCGGTCCTTGGGCTGTTTCTTTAAAGAATCTGCCTCCGCTGCTTCTTCGCCGTCCCCGTCTTTTGGGGTGTCCACCATGTATATGTCGTATGACGAGGTGGTCTTCCAGTGCCCTGTAGGCGCTGGTTCCTGTTCGTCTCCGGCATCGTCGTCCGTAGCGTCGATGTCTTCGGAGTCGTAGTCTAGCATGTCGGTTAGATCGTCGACAGTGGCTATAAAGTGGGTGGTGGGTGGGCTCTGAATTTCTTCGTCGTCCATATCCCAACCATCCTGGCCATAGTCCGGCCAGGACTCTCCGGATAGCGAGAGGTGCTTTAGCGAATTTAGGATGTCACCGAAGGGCGAGTGTTGGAAGATGTCCGTGGCGGTGAATTCCATAACCGGCGCCCAATCAGATTCGATTGGAAGGGGCGCGGGAGGTTCGGAGTCCGGCAAGGAGTCCTGCACCTCGGAGCCACGAGCTTCGCGAGGGACAAGGGTAGTGTTCGGCTCCATCGCCGTGGAAGTTGAAGCCCCCGAGGCAGTGTCTAACCACCGGTCCTCGATCTGGGCAATCGGCTCCGGTCTAAGGGCCAGAGCGGATTGTTGTGCGGCCACCAAGGCACTGTTCGGTGACAGAGCAAGATCATGCCCATCGCAACAGTGCGGCACGCCTAGCTGTGGCTCGAGCCCGTCGAAGAACAAGTCCCCGCGGATGTCAGCCGTGATGTTTTAGGCTTCCGAATCTGACCTGACGGCCAGGGGCGTAGCTTTCGATTTGCTCCAGATGGCCAAGTGAATTAGCCCGCAGTGCGAAGCCGCCGAATACGAAGATCTGTCCGGGGAGAAAAGTCTCACCCTGGACCGCATCATTGGTTGAAGATGCCATCGAACCTGTCGGTGATGACACAGAGGAACTCTCAATGAAAGCACCATTGTCGGTGTCAAAACCGGCGGATCTCGGGTAGGGGGTCCCGAACTGTGCGTCTAGGTGGATGGTAACAGGAGACGAGGGACACGATGTTTTACCCAGGTTCGGGCCCTCTCGATGGAGGTAAAACCCTACGTCCTGCTTGATTAATATTGATGATATGGGTAGTACAAGAGTGGATCTACCACGAGATCAAGGAGGCTAAACCCTAAAGCTAGCCTATGGTATGATTGTTGTAATGTATGTTGCGTCCTACGGACTAAAGCCCTCCGGTTTATATAGACACCGGAGGAGGCTAGGGTTACACAGAGTCGGTTACAATGGTAGGAGATCTACATATCCGTATCGCCAAGCTTGCCTTCCACGCCAAGGAAAGTCCCATCCGGACATGGGACGGAGTCTTCAATCTTGTATCTTCGTAGTCTTGGAGTCCGGCGGACGAGGATAGTCCGGCTGTCCGGACACCCCCTAGTCCAGGACTCCCTCAAACCCCCTCTAGATAACTTCGACATGAGGGGCGGTCGATATATATACCCCCTCTCGACCGTGATAACTTATACAATGGCAGCACCCCCCTCGGCCCTCTCGCTCGACCAAAACTCTCGAGGACACCCAAACCCTAGAGAGAAAACGATGTTGGTCTCCTACCCCCTCCCGCCGCGCCCCTACCCGACAAATTAACTCTCTCGAGGCCACCCAAATTTACCAAGTTAAAAGAGCGTTGTCGTCGAGGACACCCCAAACCCTTGAAGCGTTGTGTCGACCCAATGGAGGTACAAGAAGGAGACCGTGCTGACTGCTCCGGCGACCGAACCGAGTCCGGCCAGGTATATATATATTAGTTAAGCCCGTGCTGACTAGTTAATTGATGCATTCATTGTTTTGGTATATGTACACATATTAATTAACTCTCGTCTTTCTTCCTTTTTCTAGCCCTCCGGATCGAGCACAACTTCGGTAAGGAGACGAGGCCCGAAGAAAAAGTTGAGCTCGGAAGAAAGGTTTGAGATCATAGAAATCGCGCCCGACGGCGAACCTATTGAACCCATCCGAACAAAGAACACATTTTCTGCTCAGTGCGGGGTTCTTGTTAGGGACAAGATCCCGATCAGCATCCAGCAATGGTATAAGCCTAAGGAGGAAGACCCTGAGGTGTCTTATGTCAATGATATGCAGAAAGAAGATCTTTGGACTCAGCTGAAGGCAAATTTCACCGCGAGAGGAGGATCCGGAGAAGCCAGTTAAAGAGCAATTAATCAAGTCTTGTGCTCTTAAGAAGATGGCAACCATATTCAGGAGGTGGAGGAAAGAGCTGAACAAGTTTGTCGACAAAAAAAAGACACCAGAATTCGTCGGCAAATATGAGAAGATCAAAGATCACTGGCCCGCATTTGTGGCCAACAAGATATCGTAAAAGAGTAAGAAGATGTCAGCAACAAACAAGCAAAATGCTGCGAAGAAGAAGCTTCACCATCGCACGGGGTCAGGTGGCTACCTCAAAGCCCGGCCTAAGTGGTCCAAGGTTGAGAATGATCTGCTTGAAAAAGGGATCGAACCAGCGACAATGTACTGGCCAGACCGTTGCCGGAGTTGGTTCTTCGGGGCTGGTGGAACCTTGGACCCTGTATCAGGGAAGTGCCATTGGACGGACGAGCAACTGCAAATACCAGTCAAGACCCTTCGACACTATATCAATGCAGCGCAGTGAGGGACGCTCGTTCCAGACAGGGAGAAGGACGAGCTCACAATGGCTCTCGGGAATCCTAAGCACCCTGGTTGGACACGAGGCACGCCAGGCTTCATTCCGTGGAAGGTTGGTTTTCTGAACGCAGGGTGTTACAAAACCCACGAGAGGAGGAAGAAACTGGAGCAGGGCCAACTGCATGCGCTGCACGAAAGGGTAATGGGGCTAGAGGAACGAGAAGCAGCAGATCGCAGCAAATGACCTGCCGAAGCTTCCCCCGAAGCTACCCCGCCATCTCAGCGGAGAAGCAGTGTGGCTTCCACCGAGCTGCTTCAGCCGGAGCATGTCTTGACGGCTCCTGCCAGCTATCCCGTGGATGCTATCACGGAGTCTCAAAATTGCCACATTATGACGCGATGGACGAATTTGAAGGTCAAGGCGGCGGTTGGCTCTGTTTATCCTACTGGACCCGGCGCAACTTATCACTGCTGGCCGATTCCAGAAGGATATGCTAGGGTGATGGTGGATGAAATAACGGAGGGATTTGAGGACCTCCTGCTTGACCACCCTACCGGTGAAGGGGAGACTAGGCTAGGTTCTGCTCTGAAGACTCCATGCCTATGGCGGAAGGAGCTCATCAACCTTCCGAAAACTGGATGCCTCCGCCTCCTCCTCCTCCTCCGGCGAGTCAGGGCACTCCGCCTCCTCCACCGCCTCCTTCTCCGGCGAGTGACGATCAGGGCACGCATGGCGGCACTCCGCCTCCTTCTTCGGTGCGTGGCGGCACTCCGCCTGCTTCTCCGCCTGCGCCGGCGCTCCCGAGCAGCCAGCAGCCTCCTCCTTCTCCGCCTCGCCAGCAAGGGCGGAAGAGACCCGCCGCCGCCCTGGCTGCTCCGGTGCGTCGTAGTCCTTCTCCTCCGCCTCGTAAGCAAGCACGAAAGAAGACAGATGCCGCAGCTGCTCCGTCTGCTCCGGCGTCTAGCAGCACAACCAGAGGCGGGAGGCAATACAGATACGGTCCACCTCTCAAGCCTCTAGAGAAGTTACCGTACGAGAGGACCAAGGAGGAAAACACGACGATCATGCGGACCCACGTGAAGGAGTTCTTTGAAGGGGTGAAAGCAAAGAGACATGCACCTCCGGAGGAGAAGGTAGATCCGGTGAAAGCAAAGCGCACTCTCGATGCCCTGAGGAAACCGGCAAAGTCTCCGCCAAGAACCAACTATGAGAGCATTACTGAACAGACATATCTCCAAGCGGAGCGGTCAGGAAGTACTGTCAGACATCAAAGGTCAAGAGAACGAGCAGCTGCGAAAAAAGTTGACCAGCTCGGCGAACAAGCAAACCAATCGTGCCCCCCGCTCAATGTGTCTAGCGGCAACATCGTCGCTAATGCTCCGGGGATGGTGGCCGGTTATGGCAATCTACAAGATTACCAGCCTGACGATCAACTTCCTGATTTCATGGAGGTGGACGAACACAGATACGAGTACGGAAAGCCTCTCGTCAAAGATGAAAAATCTCTAACAACGATGATGCGAAGATTCCATACTTGGTACATGAAAACCTGCAGAGAGTCTGGGGGGACGAATAGTTTGTATCTGAACATTAAAGAGGAGCACGACCTCGTTGCAAGTGATCTGTTGTGTGTTCCATTTGAGGAATTCTTCACGTACTTCAATCAAAAGGCCCTCGATAACTTAACGGTCTTTTGCTACTGCCTGTAAGTACTATTTCTGTCATTAAGTCTCTATATATAGCTCGGCTATTTCATTGCATGTATTTATAATTAATTATCCACAATATATTATGCATATTGAAGATCATCGAGTGCAAAAAACAAGTAATTTATGATATTGGGTTCATTAACACAAATATCATAGATGAATTTGTGGTTAAAAAGCACGCCAAAGAGGCCGAGGACAACTTGTTGGGGAACGTAGTAATTTCGAAAAAATTCCTACGCACACGCAAGATCATGGTGATGCATAGCAATGAGAGGGGAGAGTGTTGTCTACGTACCCTCGTAGACCAAAGCGGAAGCGTTGACGCAACATAGAGAAAGTAGTCGTACGTCTTCCCGGTCCAACCGATCCAAGCACCGTTACTCCGGCACCTCGGAGTTCTTGACACACGTACAACTCAATGACGCACCCTGGGCTCCGATCCAGCAAAGCTTCGGGGAGGAGTTCCGTCAGCACGACAGCGTGGTAACGATCTTGATGTTCAACCGTCGCAGGGCTTCGCCTAAGCACTGCTACAATATGACCGAGGTGTAATATCATGGAGGGGGGCACCGCACACGGCTAAGGAACGATCACGAAGATCAACTTGTGTGTACTAGGGTGCCCCCTGCCGCCGTATATAAAGGAGCCAAGGGGAGGGGGCGGCCGGCCAAGGAGGGGCGCGTCAGGGGGGAGTCCTACTCAGGACTCCCTTTCTTTCCTAGTTGGAGAAGGAGAAGGGGGAAAGAGGAGGAAGAGGGGAAGGAAAGGGGGGCGCCGCCCCCCTTCCCTTGTCCTATTCGGACTAGGAAGGGGAGGGGCGCACGGCCACCTCCTGCCTCCTTCTCTCTTCTCCCTCAAGGCCCATGTAGGCCCAATAACCCCCCGGGGGGTTCCGGTAACCCCCCGGTACTCCGGTAAAATGCCGATTTCACCCGGAACGATTCCGATGTCCAAATATAGGCTTCCAATATATCTATCTTTATGTCTCGACCATTTAGAGACTCCTCGTCATGTCCGTGATCACATCCGGAACTCCGAACAACCTTCGGTACATCAAAATACATAAACTCATAAAGAAACTGTCATTGTAACTTTAAGCGTGCGGACCCTACGGTTCGAGAACAATGTAGACATGACCGAGACACATCTCCGGTCAATAACCAATAGCGGGACCTGGATGCCCATATTGGTTCCTACATATTCTAAGAAGATCTTTATCGGTCAGACCGCATAACAACATACGTTGTTCCCTTTGTCATCGGTATGTTACTTGCCCGAGATTCGATCGTCGGTATCCAATACCTAGTTCAATCTCGTTACCGGCAAGTCTCTTTACTCGTTCCGCAATACATCATGTCGCAACTAACTCATTAGTTGCAATGCTTGCAAGGCTTAAGTGATGTGCATTACCGAGAGGGCCCAGAGATACCTCTCCGACATTCGGAGTGACAAATCCTAATCTCGAAATACGCCAACCCAACAAGTACCTTTGGAGACACCTGTAGAGCACCTTTATAGTCACCCAGTTACGTTGTGACGTTTGGTAGCACACAAAGTGTTCCTCCGGTAAACGGGAGTTGCATAATCTCATAGTCATAGGAACATGTATAAGTCATGAAGAAAACAATAGCAACATACTAAACGATCGGGTGCTAAGCTAACGGAATGGGTCATGTCAATCAGATCATTCAACTAATGATGTGATCCCGTTAATCAAATAACAACTCTTTGTCCATGGTTAGGAAACATAACCATCTTTGATTAACAAGCTAGTCAAGTAGAGGCATACTAGTGACACTCTGTTTGTCTATATATTCACACATGTATTATGTTCCCGGTTAATACAATTATAGCATGAATAATAAACAATTATCATGAAATAAGGAAATAAATAATAACTTTATTATTGCCTCTAGGGCATATTTCCTTCAGTCTCCCACTTGCACTAGAGTCAATAATCTAGTTCACATCGCCATGTGATTTAGCATCAATATTCATATCTGTATATGATTAACACCCATAGTTCACATTGTCATGTGACCAACACCCAAAGGGTCTACTAGAGTCAATAATCTAGTTCACATCGCTATGTGATTAACACCCAAAGTGTACTAAGGTGTGATCATGTTTTGCTCGTGAGAGCAGCTTAGTCAACAGGTCTGTCACATTAATTCAGAGCTGTATGTATTTTGCAAATATTCTATGTCTACAATGCTCTGCACGGAGCTACTCTAGCTGATTGCTCCCACTTTCAATATGTATCCAGATCGAGACTTAGAGTCATCTGGATCAGTGCAAAAACTTGTATTGATGTAACCCTTTACAACGAACCTTTTTGTCACCTCCATAATCGAGAAACATATCCTTATTCCACTAAGGATAATTTTGACCAATGTCGAGTGATCTACTCCTAGGTCACTATTGTACTCCCTTGCCAAACCAGGGCAGAGTATACAATAGGTCTGGTCCATAGCATGGCATACTTTTATAGAACCTATGACTGAAGCATAGGGAATGAATTTCATTCTCTTTCTATTTTCTGCCATGGTCGGGATTTGAGTCTTACTCAATTGCATACCTTTGTAACACAGGCAAGAACTTTTTCTTTGACTGTTCCATTTTGAACTACTTCAAGATCTTGTCAAGATATGTACTCATTGAAAATCTTATCAAGCGTCTTGATCTATCTCAATAGATCTTGATTCTCAATATGTAAGTAGCTTTGCCGAGGTCTTCCTTTGAAAAAACTCCTTTCAAACACTCCTTTATGCTTTGTAGAATAATTCTACATTATTTTCAATCAACAATATGTCATTCACATATACTTATCAGAAATGTTGTAGTGCTCCCACTCACTTTCTTGTAAATACAGGCTTTACCGCAAGTCTGTATAAAACTATATGCTTTGATCAACTTATCAAAGCCTATATTCCAACTCCGAGATGCTTGCACCAGTCCATAGATGGATCGCTGGAGCTTGCACATTTTGTTAGCACCTTTAGGATTGACAAAACCTTCTGGTTGCATCATATACAACTCTTGTTTAAGAAAACCATTAAGGAATGCAGTTTTGACATCCATTTGCCAGATTTCGTAAAATGTGGCAATTGCTAACATGATTCGGACAGACTTAAGCATCGCTACAGTTGAGAAAATCTCATTGTAGTCAACACCTTGAACTTGTCAAAAACCTTTTTGCGACAAGTCGAGCTATGTAGATAGTAACACTACTATCAGCATCTGTCTTCCTCTTGAAGATACATTTATACAATATGGCTTGCCGATCATCGGGCAACTCCACCAAAGTCCACACTTTGTTCTCATACATGGATCCCTTCTCAGATTTTATGGCCTTAAGCCATTTCGCGGAATCTGGGCTCATCATCGCTTCCTCATAGTTCGTAGGTTTATCATGGTCTAGTAACATGAATTCCAGAATAGGATTACCGTACCAATCTGGTGCGGACCGCACTCTGAAAGACCTACGAGGTTCTGTAGTACCTTGATTTGAAGTTTCATGATCATCATCATTAGCTTCCTCACTAATTGGTGTAGGAATCACTGGAACAGATTTCTGTGATGAACTACTTTCCAATTCGGGAGAAGGTACAAATTACCTTATCAAGCTCTACTTTCCTCCCACTCACTTCTTTCGAGAGAAACTTCTTCTCTAGAAAGGATCCATTTTTAGCAACGGATATCTTGCCTTCGGATCTGTGATAGAAGGTGTACCCAACAGTTTCCTTTGGGTATTCTATGAAGACGCACTTCTCCAATTTGGGTTTGAGCTTATCAGGATGAAACTTTTTCACATAAGCATTGCAGCCCCAAACTTTAAGAAACGACAAGTTGGGTTTCTTGCTAAACCACAGTTCATATAGTGTCGTCTCAACGGATTTAGATGGTGCCCTTTAACGTGAATGCAGCTGTCTCTAATGCATAACCCCAAAACAATAATGGTAAATCAATAAGAGACATCATAGATCGCACCATATCCAATAAAGTGCGGTTACGACGTTCGGACACACCATAATGTTGTGGTGTTCCAGGTGGCGTGAGCTGTGAAACTATTCCACTTTGTTTTCATTGAAGACCAAACTCGTAACTCAAATATTTGTCTCCATTATCAGATCGCAGAAAATTTATTTCCTTGTTACGATGATTTTTCCACTTCACTTTGAAATTCTTTGAACCTTTCAACTATTTCAGACTTTATGTTTCATCAAGTAGATATACCCATATATGCTCAAATCATCTTGTGAAGGTCAGAAAATAACGATACTTGCCACGAGCATCAACACTCATTGGATCACATACATCGGTATGTATTATTTCCAATAAGTCAGTAGCTTGTTCCATTGTTCCGGAGAACGGAGTTTTAGTCATCTTGCCCAAAAGGCACGGTTCGCAAGCATCAAATGATTCATAACCAAGTGATTCCGAAAATCCATCTTTATGGAGTTTCTTCATGCGCTTTACACCGATATGACCTAAACGGCAGTGCCACAAATAAGTTGCACTATCATTATTAACTTTGCATCTTTTGGCATCAATATTATGAATATGTGTATCACTATGATCGAGATCCAACAAACTATGTTCATTGGGTGTATGACCATTGAAGGTTTTATTCATGTAAACAGAACAACAATTATTCTCTGACTTTAAATGAATAACCGTATTGCAATAAACATGATCAAATCATATTCATGCTCAACACAAACGCTAAATAACATTTATCTAGGTTTAACACTAATCCCGAAAATATAGGGAGTGTGCGATGATGATCATATCAATCTTGGAACTACTTCCAACACCCATCGTCACTTCCCCTTCAACTAGTCTCTGTTTATTCTGTAACTCCTGTTTCAAGTTACTAATCTTATCAACCGAACAAGTATCAAATACTCAGGGGCTACTATAAACACTAGTAAGGCACACATCAATAACCTGTATATCATATATACCCTTGTTCACTTTGCATCCTTCTTATCCACCAAATATTCAGGGCATTTCCGCTTCTAGTGACCATTTCCTTTGCAGTGTAAGCACTCAGTTTCAGGCTTTGGTCCAGCTTTGGTCTTCTTCACGGGAGTGACAACTTGTTTGCCATTCTACTTGAAGTTTCCCTTCTTTCCCTTTGCCCTTTTCTTGAAACTAGTGGTCTTGTCAATCATCAACACTTGATGCTCTTTCTTGATTTCTACCTTCGTCGATTTCAACATCACGAAGAGCTCGGGAATCGTTTTCGTCATCCCTTGCATACTATAGTTCATCACGAAGTTCTAGTAACTTTAGTGATGGTGACTAGAGAATTATGTCAATCACTATCTTATCTAGAAGATTAAGTCCCACTTGATTCAGGCGATTGAAGTACCCAGACAATCTGAGCACATGCTCACTAGTTGAGCGATTCTCCTCCATCTTTTAGCTATAGAACTTGTTGGAGACTTCATATCTCTCAACTCGGGTATTTGCTTGAAATATTAACTTCAACTCCTTGAACATCTCATATGGTCCATGACGTTCAAAACGTCTTTGAAGTCCCGATTCTAAGCCATAAAGCATGGTGCACAAAACTATCAAGTAGTCATCATATTGAGCTAGCCAAACGTTCATAACGTCTGCATCTGCTCCTGCAATAGGTCCGTCACCTAGCGGTGCATCAAGGACATAATTCTTCTGTGCAGCAATGAGGATAAACCTCAGATCACGGATCCAATCCGCATCATTGCTACTAACATCTTTCAACACAATTTTCTCTAGGAACATATCAAAATAAACATATGAAAGCAACAACGCGAGCTATTGATCTACAACATAATTTGCAAAATACTACCAGGACTAAGTTCATGATAAATTTAAGTTCAATTAATCATATTACTTAAGAACTCCCACTTAGACAGACATCTCTCTAGTCATCTAAGTGATCATGTGATCCAAATCAACTAAACCATAATCGATCATCACGTGAGATGGAGTAGTTTTCAATGGTGAACATCACTATGTTGATCATATCTACTATATGATTCATGCTCGACCTTTCGGTCTCCATGTTCCGAGGCCATATCTGCATATGCTAGGCTCGTCAAGTTTAACCTGAGTATTCTGCATGTGCAAAACTGGCTTGCACCCGTTGTAGATGGATGTAGAGCTTATCACACCCGATCATCACGTGGTGTCTGGGCACGACGAACTTTGGCAACGGTGCATACTCAGGGAGAACACTTCTTGATAATTAGTTAGAGATCATCTTAAAATGCTACCGTCAATCAAAGCAAGATAAGATGCATAAAAGATAAACATCACATGCAATCAATATAAGTGATATGATATGGCCATCATCATCTTGTGCTTGTGATATCCATCTCCGCAGTACCGTCATGATCACCATCATCACCGGCGCGACACCTTGATCTCCATCGTAGCATCATTGTCGTTTACGCCGTCTATTGTTTCTACGACTATCGCTACTGCTTAGTGATAAAGTAAAGCAATTACAGGGCGTTTGCATTTCATACAATAAAGCGACAACCATATGGCTCCTGCCAGTTGCCGATAACTTCGGTTACAAAACATGATCATCTCATACAATAAAATATAGCATCACGTCTTGACCATATCACATCACAACATGCCCTGCAAAAACAAGTTAGACGTACTCTACTTTGTTGTTGCAAGTTTTACGTGGCTGCTATGGGCTTAGCAAGAACCGTTCTTACCTACGCATCAAAACCACAACGATAGTTCGTCAAGTTAGTGCTGTTTTAACCTTCACAAGGACCGGCGTAGCCACACTCGGTTCAACTAAAGTTGGAGAAACTAACACCCGCCAGCCACCTGTGTGCAAAGCACGTCGGTAGAACCAGTCTCGCATAAGCGTACGCGTAATGTCGGTCCGGGCCGCTTCATCCAACAATACCGCCGAACCAAAGTATGACATGCTGGTAAGCAGTATGACTTGTATCGCCCACAACTCACTTGTGTTCTACTCGTGCATATAACATCAATGCATAAAACCTAGGCTCTGATGCCACTGTTGGGGAACGTAGTAATTTCAAAAATTTCCTACGCACATGCAAGATCATGGTGATGCATAGCAACGAGAGGGGAGAGTGTTGTCTACGTACCCTCGTAGGCCGAAGCGGAAGCGTTAACGCAACGTAGAGGAAGTAGTCGTACGTCTTCCCGGTCCAACCGATCCAAGCACCGGTACTCCGGCACCTCCGAGTTCTTGACACACGTACAGCTCGATGACGCACCCCGGGCTCCGATCCAGCAAAGCTTCGGGGAGGAGTTCCGTCAGCATGACGGCGTGGTGACGATCTTGATGTCTAACCGTCGCAGGGCTTCGCCTAAGCACCGCTACAATATGACCGAGGTGTAATATCGTGGAGGGGGCACCGCACACGGCTAAGGAACGATCACGAAGATCAACTTGTGTGTACTAGGGTGCCCCTGCCCCCGTATTTAAAGGAGCCAAGGGGAGGGGGCGTCCGGGCAAGGAGGGGCGCGCCAGGGGGGAGTCCTACTCCCACCGGGAGTAGGACTCCCTTTCTTTCCTAGTTGGAGAAGGAGAAGTGGGAAAGAGGAGGAAGAGGGGAAGGAAAGGGGGGCGCCGCCCCCCTTCCCTTGTCCTATTCGGACTAGGAAGGGGAGGGGCGCGTGGCCACCTCCTGCCTCCTTCTCTCTTCTCCCTCAAGGCCCATGTAGGCCCAATAACCCCCCGGGGGGTTCAGGTAACCCCCCGGTATTCCGGTAAAATGCCAATTTCACCCGGAACGATTCCGATGTCCAAATATAGGCTCCCAATATATCGATCTTTTTGTCTCGACCATTTCGAGACTCCTCTTCATGTCCGTGATCACATCCGGAACTCCGAACAACCTTCGGTACATCAAAATACATAAACTCATAAAGAAACTGTCATCGTAAGTTTAAGCGTGCGGACCCTACGGTTCGAGAACAATGTAGACATGATCGAGACACGTCTCCGGTCAATAACCAATAGCGGGACCTGGATGCCCATATTGGTTCCTACATATTCTACGAAGATCTTTATCGGTCAGACCGCATAACAACATACGTTGTTCCCTTTGTCATCGGTATGTTACTTGCCCGAGATTCGATCGTCGGTATCCAATACCTAGTTCAATCTCGTTACCGGCAAGTCTCTTTACTCGTTCCGTAATACATCATCTCGCAACTAACTCATTAGTTGCAGTGCTTGCAAGGCTTAAGTGATGTGCATTACCGAGAGGGCCCAAAGATACCTCTCCGACATTCGGAGTGACAAATCCTAATCTCGAAATACGCCAACCCAACAAGTACCTTTGGAGACACCTGTAGAGCACCTTTATAATCACCCAGTTACGTTGTGACGTTTGGTAGCACACAAAGTGTTCCTCCGGTAAACAGGAGTTGCATAATCTCATAGTCATAGGAACATGTATAAGTCATGAAGAAAACAATAGCAACATACTAAACGATCGGGTGCTAAGCTAACGGAATGGGTCATGTCAATCAGATCATTCAACTAATGATGTGATCCCGTTAATCAAATAACAACTCTTTGTCCATGGTTAGGAAACATAACCATCTTTGATTAACAAGCTAGTCAAGTAGAGGCATACTAGTGACACTCTGTTTGTCTATATATTCACACATGTATTATGTTTTCGGTTAATACAATTATAGCATGAGTAATAAACAATTATCATGAAATAAGGAGATAAATAATAACTTTATTATTGCCTCTAGGGCATATTTCCTTCACAACTTGCTACAATCGTTGATCAAAAATCAAAACAAAGATACCATACTCTTTCCTTACAACGGCAAGTGAGTGTTACTGTCGTGTGCATAGTCTCCCTTATTACTCGAGCGAGGTTATAGTAATGTAATTGATGAGTTATGCATGCGTGCGTAGGTACCACTATGTTCTTCTGGAGATTAAGCTTGAGCGGGGACTAGTAACCATCTTAGACTCGAGACGGAAAGATCCCGAAACCTATGCGGACATGACTGAATTGCTCAACAAGTAAGTTCAATCAATCATTATCGCACCATATCGGCAACTTTTTGTTCATTTCCTGATATCTCAAGTAATAATAATTATTTTCTTTGTCTTGCAGGGTTTGGAAACAGTTCACCGCAGAAGCTCCGGGACTGCCGAAGGAGCTGCGATATACATACCCAAAAGTAAGTACTACTGGCTAGCTAGTTGCGTGCATCTCCCGTTGATTCTATAGCTATACTTTCATCAATGCCATTTATAATGCTTCATTATCAGTTTGATTGACCTCTATTTCTCGTAAAGTGCTTGTGGCAGGAACAAGGGAATGACTTCTGTGGATACTACGTGTGCGAGTTCATCCACAACGCGACTTTGAAAAATAAGCGGGGCTACTCTAAAAGACAATTTAAAGTCCGTAAGCAATAATATTCACAATTTCATTTTATTACACCATCATTTCTGTTGAGTTTCATTCATATATACGTATTAATTAACCCCCTTCTTCAAATTAGACGTGGCAGATGCGGAACGAACTCCTAGAACCAGATCGCATGAAAGCAATTCAAGAGGAATTGGCGGGATTGTTTCTTGACCACGTCATCAATAAAGCCGGAGAATACCATGTGGAAGTTGATTTCAATTGCTAGGGGATTGTAATTAAGAGACTTACATATTGTGCATGTATGTAGCCAGTAGCGTCGGATACATGATACGGAAACTTGTTGTTCGACCAATCTCTCGGAGAAGGAGAGGTCGATCGATCACTTCTCTCGGTATGCATGACGAACTTCTGTACTCAATGGTTCCCTTCATTTTCTTACTAGCTAGCGTGTCGAGGGCCTCTCTATGTATATAGTACGTAGCGTCGACCAAGCACGGACATAAGAGAGGACACTTCTCTCTATTAATTAGCTAGCTAACACAATATATGAAACACCTAAATTAACCCCCCAAAACCCCCAACCCCCCCTTCAAAAAAAAAACCCCAGCCACGGGAATGCTGACGCGTGGATGCCTTTTGGTCCCGGTTGGTGCCACCAACCGGGACCAAAGGCCACCCTGCCTGGGCTTGGCGCACCGGCCACGTGGAGGACCATCTGTCCAGGTTCGTGTTTGAACCGGGACTAAAGGGGGGAGGTATTAGTAACGACCCATTAGTCCCAGTTCATGAACCGGGACTAAAGGCCCTTACGAACCGGGACAAATGCCCCATTTTCTACTAGTGAGTTGTACCTTGACCTTATGACAACTAGAACCGGATACTTAATAAAACACACCCGGACAAGTTCCACAGACAACCCGGTGATCGCTTTTCCACAGGGCGACGAGGGGAGGATCGCCGGGTAGGATTATGCTATGCGATGCTACTTGGAGGACTTCAATCTACTCTCTTCTACATGCTGCAAGACGGAGGCTGCCAGAAGCGTAGTCTTCGATAGGACTAGCTATCCCCCTCTTATTCTAGTATTCTGCAGTTCAGTCCACCGATATTGCCTTTTTACACATATACCCATGCATATGTAGTGTAGCTCCCTGCTTGCGAGTACTTTGGATGAGTACTCACGGTTGCTTTTCTCCCTCTTTTCCCCCTTTCCCTTCTACCTGGTTGTTGCAACCAGATGCCGGAGCCCGGGAGCCAGACGCCACCGTCGACGACGACTCTTACTACACTGGAGGTGCCTACTACTACGTGAAGGCCGCTGACGACGACCAGGAGTAGCTTAGGAGGATCCCAGGCAGGAGGCCTGCGCCTCTTTCGATCTGTATCCCAGTTTGTGCTAGACTTCTTAAGGCAAACTTGTTTAACTTATGTCTGTACTCAGATATTGTTGCTTCCGCTGACTCGTCTATGATCGAGCACTTGTATTCGAGCCCTCGAGGCCCCTGGCTTGTATTATGATGCTTGTATGACTTATTTTATTTGTAGGGTTGTGTTGTGATATCTTCCCGTGAGTCCTTGATCTTGATCGTACACGTTTGCGTGTATGATTAGTGTACGATTGAATCGGGGGTGTCACAACCATCTAGGCAACCCGCATTGCTACTCTTATTCCCTTGATGAAGGTGTGTCGACAGTCCGAGCCTAATACACAACAAACATCGCACCAAAGCCTAACATCTAAAGCCGGATTCCCCAGCCCAGCCACATACCGGTACTGGGTCACACACCGGCCCGGCGCACTCTCAGAGGCTGCCGCCGCCATCTTCCACTGGTCCATCTCCAGAGATGGAACTGAAACATCGACCTTGCCTGGCCTATCGTCGACGCCACCACGGTGCCAAACAACTCCACCATCCTGCACGTATCCGTCCACACGCACCCGTTGCCTAACCTCCGCAGCGCCATGCCACCGGGATTCGCCGTCGGCCTTACGGTAGATGTAACACCGCTCCTCCACTTGTCCCCTCCAGCAAGCACCTCGTCCAAAACGATGCCCATAGGAGGGGCAACAATATCGAAGGTGCCATCATTGTCCGATCTGGTAGACAAGTGGGGTGCCATGACCTGCAATAACGATGCTTCGAGAAGGGAAAGATGTCACAAACGCCACCATCGTCCATCATGACCATAGTGGCGCGATTTTCACTGAAATCGTATCACCCCGATCTCTCAACTGGGTGGAGTCGAACGGAGCCTCACCATGGAGACAAGGGCCGTCGTCGGCACAATGGCAGGGAGCCTGCAGGCGCCCCTCACCGTTCCTCCTCGCGCTTCTGGCCGGCTAAGGCCATACCGTGACGGATCTGGGCAGGACGCCAGATTTGCATCCATCGATGCCCACATCTGCACGCAGTCGCCACCCTCGCTGAATGGAGCGCTGCCACCACCACCACCCAATCTCAGGTCACCGCCAGCCATGGAGACTTCGATCGCCGCCATGCAGCAGGGGCGCTGCCCAGACTACCACCCTTGGCCTCCCGCATGAAACACCTCCTCCGCCTCACAGGGGACGCCGCGACGCCTGCCTGCCCTAGATCAGCGTATGGCCCGCCGTCACTGTGGCCCTTGCCGTCGGCCGGGGATGGAACGAGGGAAGGCTGGCGGCTAGGGTTTAGGGCGCCCTAGCGTCGCCCGAGCGGAGGCGATGCGAGGGGTCCTTCAAAATTTGGGGGAAATTTCACTTCCTCGGCCTCTGCACCAACTAGGGATGCATACGGCCTTTTAAGTAGAGTACTAGGATTTTTAATCTCGGTTATGCACCGAGCCTAGTCCTCAATAAATGCGTGAGTACCAGGAAATTCTAGTCCTCAAGAATAAATAGGAACGTAAATTCGCCTCCATGAGGATTTGAACCTCCAGGTGTTGGGTTTGTACATCCACTCCCACAACCAGTTGAGCTAGACTGGACTAGCCCTTCCTATTGTAGAGTGAAGTTATGTTCTCAACGCCTGGAACTTTCAATATTACTCTCTTGTGGGGGAAAATCCTAATATCTACTGAGTGATGACATTGTTTCAATTTTCAAAGAGGGGGCATTTCTACCCAACCATAGGTGTTACGTGCCTCACCTCTGCCTTCAACAGGAAAGAAGAAGTGACGGGCCTGCATAACTAAGATGCACAAAGCCAACACTAATATACACGCACAGAACCACACAGGGCAAAAGCAAAGTCAGAAAAGGCCAACACTATGCTTAGGCGGATTGAAAAACAAAGAGAAAGAACAAAAAAGAGTAACAAATGATCGACGTAGAGGAAGCACTGAGCTAACGAAGATGACGAAGGCACACATGATCCTGATGCCATAACTATGCAAACATGAAATTGTGTGCACACCAGGCAGATAGTTGTCGTTCGCGTTCCAGGAACATCCGTCACTACTAGAAAAACCGCTACTAATGGCGCACCTAATTTGGCCATTAATGGCGCATCACTGGTGTGCCATTACTAGCACGCCATTAGTAATTTTTACTAATGGCGCACCACTGGTGCGCCATTAGTATTGGCCACGGTGCGCCATTAGTATGCCTCCCAGGGGCCATGTATACCCAGGTGCTTTGGCATACTAATGGCGCACGACAACGGGATGCGCCATTAGTAACTTCGGCATACTAATGGCGCACTGTTTAGTGATGCGCCATTTTGAATCTAGATCTGGATCGTGATTTTTTGCCCATTTTTTGCTCTTTTTTTTGCTTGTTTTTTGGCACGACATTATTTCAAATTTTGTTCCTGTTTTTGGATCTTGTACGTTCTTTTGCCGTGTTCTTTTGTCGGAGAGGAGTTCGCCGGAGAGGAGTTCGCCGGAGAGGAGGAGGAGGAGGTCACCGGAGAGGCGCTCGCCTACATCGCCGGAGAGGAGGAGGAGGAGGTCGCTGGAGAGGAGGAAGGAGAAACCATGAGGGGATGGGAGGGAGGAGGAGCTCACCGGAAAGGAGGGAGGAGGAGCTCACCGGAGAGAAGGGAGGAGGAGCTCACCGGAGAGGAGGGAGAAGAAACCATGAGGGGAGGGGAGGGGAGGGGAGGAGGGAGGAGGAGGTCGCCGAAGAGGAGGAGGAGGTCACCGGAGAGGAGAAGTATGGTGGAGGAGAGAAGGGAAGATGGAGTGGAGGAGAGGAGGAGATGGAGTGTAGGAGAGGTGGAATGAAGAGATAAGGAGGAGAGGACCACGGCCAGCCATATATACGACATACTAATGGCGCACCGCGGGCAGGTGCGCCATTAGTATTTTTTTTTATTTTTTTGATTTATTTTGAATTTTGAAGGCGGTAAGATACTAATGGTGCACCATGGGCAGGTGCGCCATTAGTAATTGTTTTTTATTTTTTGATTTATTTTGAATTTTGAAGGAGGAAAGATACTAATGGCGCACCATGGGCAGGTGCACCATTAGTAACTTTTTTTTATTTTTTTGACTTATTTTAAATTTTGAAGGTGGGAAGATAGTAATGGCGCACCATGGGTAGGTGCGCCATTAGTAAGTTTGAATTTTTTTTAAATTTTTTTGCCTCTCCAGATCTTAAAAGCCCCATATCTTTTTTTCTGTTAGGTTTTTGAGGATTTTGAAAATGTTTAACTAAGTTCCCCGTTAAATTTGGATGTAACTTTTCGAGTAGATGATTTTTTATATAAAAAACTTTTTCATCCGAGTTAGTATGCAAAAGTTATGCCCATTTTTACAAATTCTCGTGAGATTTTGCAAATGAAGTCGAAATTCATATTTGCAAATTTTCCCAACAACTAGGCCACATATCACATGGGAAACTTATTTTCTTTTATTTTTTTGACATTTTCATCATTTTCTTTTAATTTTTTTTGACATGTTCAACTAGTAATGGCGCACCACTCCCACGATGCGCCATTAGTAGTTTTGGAAAAAATTCAAAAAAAAGTTTTAAAGTTTTTTTTACTAATGGCGCACCGTGGATGTGGTGCGCCATTACTAGTTAGTAATGGCGCACCACTCCCACGATGCGTCATTAGTAGTTTTGAACAAAATTTTAAAAAAAATATTTTTACTAATGGCGCACTGTGGATGTGGTGCGCCATTAGTATTTGGATACTAATGGCATACCAACACATGATGCGCCATTAGTATATAGTAATGGCGCATCACATGTCTGATGCGCCATTAGTGTCAATTCCATCTATAATCCTTTTCCTAGTAGTGTGTGTGACTCGAGTCGCAACGCAAACTGGCAAGAAGAGACTGTGCAGTTAAAATCTCACATTTGAGACGCTATAACGATAGAACGCCTGAAACGTGTATCAGATGTAAATCTAGGTTCCCGCAAAAAAAAGAGATGTAAATCTAGGTATGGCCACCGCCACCTAGACAAAACACCATGAGCCATAACTCCTTGCCATGGCGGTGACCTACTACTACCGGCACCTGGAATGTCCTGCCCAACCACATTGGCGTCGCCACACAGCCGTGATAGATCAATGAAGCCGTCCATGAGAGCATGCTGCTCTTCGTAGCAAAATGTACTTATGTTAAATAAAGATTGCTTGCTTGTTTTCCATGTGACATGTGAGTTTCTAACCCTCTCTGTCTAATGACACCGACCGATGCCCTCGCAAAAAGAAAAAAGACACCGACCGAGGCAAACATTTTGACCATTTTTTTTGAGGGGAGGCAAACATTTTGACCATTAGTTACATGACGGGCGCTCAACCAATGGGCGGCACCAATGGTTTCTCCACCTTGCATGTCGTCCAGAGGAGAAACCTACTACTTATACAAGAACACAGGCGGTCGAGGTTATGCTAGGCAGGCGGTGTCGGTGATCCTATTCTGTGATCAGCATCGCCGGCTGCTGCGAGTCACCAGTTGGATCGGATCAATGTCTTGTGTACACACACAAACAACACCAGATAGCAGATCGCGCTTAGCTGATGTGCACATGCAACCACATCGATCACCTTATCGGTTTCCTTCTTCCCTTCCGTGAGAACAGAAGGAGATTTTCCCACCGCTGTCTGCCTAACAATTCCCACGCCATATCTCTGGGTCTGTTTTTCAGTCCAAAAATCGAGCTAAAACCACGAAATCAGAGTGCCGCAGTGGAAGCGTGGTGGGCCCATAACCCACAGGTCCCAGGATAAAAACCTGGCTCTGATAATATACTTTTATTTTCTTTTCATCACTAATTTGCCTTTAAAAAATCCTTCTTGTTCAGGTTCCCAATTACTTGTCCGGTCACTTCGATGAGTTTGCCACTACCATGTCCGCTTTGATAAATTCAAAGATGGATGAATTTGAGATTTTACACAGAATGTGCTCCTTGAAAAGCGAAGCGGTTGCTCACAAAAAAAAACTTGGATAAAAATAGCGACGCGGTCAGATTGATATTCTCTGAAATTCCAGTGACAGCGCAAAAACATGCTTGGACCAACTACGTTGACAAGCTATGGATACATTTAACTGCAATGTTTTCGTCAAAGAAGATGAAGAATGAATGCTTTCAAAACTCCAACATTCGAAGATTGGTCCATGGCAGCTTGTTGAAGCGAAGAAGGCAGTCGAATGTTGAACCGGGCCTATCCAGCTTTGTTCTGGTGTAGAAGATGGCACTGTATCTGTATTCATTTTCAGCGACAAAATCACGGTTCTAATCTCAACCCTTTCCCGTGATCTTTACAACATTATACAGTTAAAAACTCGATTTGCATCACCTCAAAATAAAATAAAATAAATCTAGGTTTTGTCTGTACTCCCTCCATTCTAAAATAAATGTCGTGGTTTTATTTTGGAACGGGAAGGGCGTATTATTTATAGGAGCTAAAGGTAGTAGGGAAGCATGGCAGAGCATAATAGATTCATAGGCTATCAGGAGATGCAAATTCCCTAGGGAGTTCTGTTAAGAATCAGAACCTCTTAATAAAATGGTCTATGAAACTGTGCTCCTCATCATACACTTTTGCCTCTTAGAAAATCAAAATGCAACAGGTAATACAACTGAATCGGCCGAGAGCATTTGCGGTGCATACTTTCAGAAAATTAACGCGGTTACAGTTATATCATCAAACACACTGCCATCAATCTAGTAAATGCGCACTGTATCTCATTTCTTTTACCGATTTTTGGTTCATTGATCGCCATGAAAAGAAGATATATATAAATTCATATGTATTGTTGAACCAAAGCCTAATGCATCGTTCCCAGCAAGAAGAGAAAAAGGCATAATATATTACTGAATCTGATCCTACAAGCTGTTGTTCGACATTATCTCCACAGGTTCAGAACTTTGAACTTCGGGACAGGCGTAAACTATAGCCATGCTTGGAAGTACCCACTGAACAAGCACTGAATATAATGTATAAATCAGAGCGCTTGTAAATAAAAGTTTAGATTCATGTTGTGACAAGAACGATCAGACTGACACAGTAGAAGGATGGTGGGCCCATAACCCACAGGTGACAGGTCCCAAGATCAAAATATTGCTCTTATAAATTTGATATTTTGGTTTTTCCTTTTTTTTGTTACAACTATTTCCTGTGATAAATTTGACTTATCTTGTTTTAACATCCTGTCACTTTGGTGAGTTCGCCACTGCCGTGCCATGTTTGCCACGATCGAATTCAAAGATGGATGAATTTGAGATTTTAAAGAGCATATGTTCCTTCAAAAGCGATGTTCTCTGAAAATTCCCGTGACAGCGCAGAAGGATGCCTGGATGAACTATGAGGACAAGTTATGAATACATTTTACTCTGCCTGCTGTAGGTCAGTAGCATGTAGTAGAACGAACTGATTTCTGCCTCAATGCTTTCCATTACTGAGAAATGTTCCATGGCGGTTGTTGAAGCCAAGAGGACAAGCTAATGCTCTCAACTGGTTCTATTTTTCTTTTACATGAAAGGCGGTTGCCGGACTTTATAAATAAAGTCAACCGGCAAGGAACCAGGGTTCACAGAGCCAGGCCAAATAAAGAGACATAATCTGCAGAAGCAAAAAAGGCACACATGCCCTACCTACGGCCAAGACAGAAGCCACCAAGCCTACGAGGAGGAAGCATGATCCGTGCGGCAGATAGAGATCACTAACGCCCTAACATGAGTGATCAGCAACTCCGTGGGCTCCTTGTCTTGCTCCTTAGTCAATGATTTCCACAACTGTAGCATAGAAACAAGTTGGGGTAACACGTCAGCAGGTTTGTTAGGGAAAGTGTGCTTGATAGTAAAATTGTTCCCAGTGGTCCAGATCACCCAGCACATGGCCCAAAATCCAAACCAAAAAAATACATTTAACTTGCCCAGACAGGTTTCCAACCAGGACCCTTTAGCCCATGGAAAGAGAGAGGAGCCCACTGAACGTTAAGTGCAGAGCGAATGCAACACCAAAAATGGGAAGCCATGTCACAATGAAAAAGAATATAATCAGTATCCTCAAGGCGACCATAGAGAGCACAAAGATCAGAGCCGTAGAATTGTAGTGCCCGCGCTAGGGGATGACTCTATTACCAACCTTAAGGACATATGGGGCAAAATCTTTGGAGCAAAGAGTGAAGGGAGAGACCGGAAGGCCCAGGTAGACAAAAGGGAAGGAGCCCAAGGTACAGTTCAGAAGATTAGCAACATGTCGTTCCTCATCAGAAGAGACACGAGCGACAATCACCTCACTCTTCGCAAAGTTAATTATTGGACCTGGGAGGGCCTCAAAGTAGAGGAGAATAAACTTTCGATTAGCAAGGCAGAGATCATTGTTTTCCATCATAATAATGGTGTGATCCGCGTACTGAAGATGGGAAACCCCCAATGACACAAGATTAGATATCACCAGGGAATTGTGGCCCGCACTGGCAGCCATGTTAAAGATCCAGGATAGTGCGTCAGCGACAAAGTGGAAGAGGATAGGGGAGATCGCATCACCTTGCCGCAGCCCACGACCATTCATAAAGAAGGGGCACACTGTCAAGAAATATGCAACTTGTATTATTAGGAGGCCAAAGCCAACATATATACACATACATGAGGATGCCAAAAGGCTACAAGAGGATGCCAAGAGATTAGAAAGTAAAAGGCGAAAAGACATGACTAATATAACTCTAGCACCCCCTCAAACTCATGGTGGATCCACAACACTGAGTTTGGAGAGGTGAAATCCATGTTGCGCTTTAGTCTGGGCCTTTGTGAAGAAGTCTGCAAGTTGTAACTGAGACGACACATACTGAAGAGCAATAACATGATCCTGCACAGCAGCACGGACATAATAAGCACCAACATCAATATGCTAGGTAAGCTCATGTTTCACGGGATCCCATGCAATACTGATAGCACATGTACTATCTGACAAGAGTGTGTGGTAGGTGTATTAACACAAACACCAAAATCCTCCAGTAGCCATCGTAACCAGGTCAGCTCTGTCGTTAGAAGAGCCATAACTCGTAACTCAGCCTCTGCACTCGAACGGGAAACATCAGTCTTTTTGTTCGTCTTCCAAGCAATGAGAGAACCACCAAGAAAAACACAATAAGTAGAAAGAAACGACGATCCGTAGGATCACTAGCCCACGTAGCACATGAATAGGCCTGGAGCTCTAACGAGCTAGAACGGGGAAAAAGAGACGATGAGAGATCGTGCCACGAAGATATCATAGAACACGAAGAAGATGACCATAGTGAACTGAAGTGGGAGCAGAAACTAACTCAGAATATGGACAGGATAGGAGATATCTGGACGAGTGACAACAAGATAGACAAGACTCCCAACAAGATGACGATAACATGTCGTATCAGACAAGGGCTCACCATCAGAAGCACAAAGTTGAACATTGAGCTCCATATAGGAGTCTCAACAATGCTCTCGTCACTAATAGCTGCAGGAGTAAGAAGATCCTGAATATACTTTTCTTGGGAAATAAAAAGCCATCAGAGGTGGAAGAAACCTCAATCCCAAGAAAGTAACAAAGAGGACCAAGATCGGACATAAGAAACTGCTCACTGAGACGAGCCTTGACGAAGACAATGTACTCAGAATCATCGCCAGTGATGATCATGTCATCAACATAGAGAAGAATAAGAGTGTGGCCACGAGAAGAAATGTGTACAAACAATGTTGAATCATGAGCGCTCGCTGAAAAGCTAGCGGCAGTCACCACAGAGGCAAAACGATCGAGCCAGGCGCGAGGGGCTTGCTTAAGGCCATATAGAGAGCGACGAAGACGGCAGACCATGCCATCGGGAACAAAATACCCAGGTGGTGGCTGCATGTAAACCTCCTCACGTAGATCACCATTAAGAAAGGCATTCTTAACATCAAGATGAGATACAGACAAGTGATGATGGCAGTCCTGGGCGGGGTGAACCACTTGGAGGAGACAAACGGTACAAGACACAGGGGAGCGGCGGCCTTCAGCCACATTCTGGAGTGAGACAGCAACGGCCTAGTAGGAAGAAACAACAGCAACGGAGATGAGGGAGTGGCAACGCCGAGTAAGAGAAGGCGGGGACGAGACCGAAGGATCAAGCACAAGTTGCCTATGTGGAAAAAATTGAGCTAAGCTCTAATACCATGTCAGGAAATATGCAACTTGTATTATTAGGAGGCAGAAGCCAACATATATGCACATACATGAGGATGCGAAAAGGCTGCAAGAGGATGCCAAGGGACTAGAATGTAAAAAGCCAAAGACATGACTAATATAACTCTAACACACACAACCGCATTAACAGAGACATCCATGTGGCTCCCTGTCACAAATTGCATCAGACAATGGACATAAGGCCCATCAAACCCTTTGGCAAGAAGGACATCCCTAAGAAGCTGCCAACTCACCGAGTCATAGGCCTTCTCAAGGTTCATTTTAAGGCTAACATCATTTGAATCCTCAACTCAAAGATCATGCACACTCTCGCACAGTGGAAGTCGGGTGGGCCCATAACCCATGGGTCCCAAGATTGAAACTTGGCTCTGATAATTTTTTTGTTTTTCCTGTCACAAATATTTCCTCTGATAAATTTCATGTATCTAGTTTTAACATTCTGTCACTTGATGCGTTTGCCACTGCCATGCCATGTTTGCTTCGATCGAATTCAAAGATGGACGAATTCGAGATTTTGTAGAGCATGTGGCGTACCCTCAAATTTTTTGACATTCTTTTATTGTACCATTTGCATTCTTCAGCAAGGCGCATCCAACGAGCATTTGCGGTGCATAATTTTCAAAAATCAACTAAATATCATTTGCGGCCACGGTTATACCAAGAAACACACTGCCATCATGCGACATTATCTTATCGAGTGCAGTTTCTTGTAGCTCGAACTCCAGGGTACCCTCTATCATGGGCGTTCAAATATGGCATCGGGTGCATAGGGATATGTGCATAGTGTTGAAAAGCTGCAGATGCGTCAGGGCAATTAGCGCTTAATCCTCATGCACGGGAACACCACTGCCTCCTCTCTCCTACACCGATGTGAATTCTGACAGCATCTCTCCCTCATACACAATATTCTAACATGCATTGGAATCTGCATGCATACAGGACACACCAGAAGCGGGGTTCTTGCTAGCTTGTCATATTCTTTCTATACTGTTGTTATCTAGTATCTCGAGTTTCCTAGTTTTTTTAGTGGAGAGAGAGGAGAAAGGTAAGAAGAGAGCCCAAGAGGTTTTGATACAAAACTGTAGTTTTCCGTAGTTTGTTAAGAGTTGAGAGAGCTCGTGAGATAATTTTTAAAGAGAGTGAGAGCATTCATGCACACTATACGAGTGGGAAAGTGGGCATGCATGCTGTGCATGCCAGAGAGCTTGAGAGAGAGGGCGTGAGGAAAGAGAGTGTTAGAGAGACTGAGCACGCATGTGATCGGTCCCATATTGTGTGCAGGCCTACTACTAATAGATAACTGTGCTACTGCAATCACCTGACATGCCACCTCCGTCACATGCATGTACAGTGCGCTGCACCGCAGGTTCATCCAAGCTCCTGTCATCCGATCGCTTCATGCAAAGGTTACAGTGCTAATGAAGTTTCAGACGCACATATCTCAATGTGAAACAGACGGAGAGGATAACAGGTGCCGTGGAGCTCGAGCCACAAAGGAACTTTACCTTATCTCAGCAGATTCAGAACTTTGAACGTTGGGACATGTGTAAAGTATGGACATGTTTGTTGTTGTTCTAGTTCGTAATCCTTGCTTTGTCCTTGTTTGCTGCAATATTCAGTTTTGAGTTGCTTAAATCATAGATAGGCATCACAAAGCATCAACTGTACTTCAACAATTGCATCACCTACTGTCGGAATAAATGTCACAATGGGTAGAAATAAACAGCCACAACAACCATCATGTAAAGTTTGGTGAAGGAATGATGTCTGGGACACATACCATGTTCATTTGCAAACCTTCTATAAATAACAACCTCAGCTGTGTAGCAGAATCACATTTCATTGCCAGAGAGAGAATGCATGACCAAGTGTGTAAGGAGAGCAACAATAATGAGCATGATGAGTGTCACCAGACCAGTGGTAGTGCGATTTTCCAGGGAATGAGATGCATTGGGAATCTTCTAAGACTCTAAGCTCCCTTGATGGGCAACTGATACGTCTCCAACGTATCTAAGCTCCCTTGACTAGAATGTTTGCTACTTTATCTACTGTTTTGGACTATATTGGGTTTTATTTTCCACTTTTATATTATTTTTGGGACTAACCTATTAACCGGAGGCCCAGCCTAGAATTGTTGTTTTTTGCCTATTTCAGTATTTCGAAGAAACGGAATATCAAACGGAGTCCAAACGGAATGAAACCTTCGGGAACGTGATTTTCTCACCGAACGTGATCCAGGAGACTTGGACCCTACTCCAAGAAGCTTCCGAGGAGGTCACGAGGGTGGAGGGCGCCCCCTGGGAGCGCCCCCCTACCTCGTGGGCCCCTCGGAGCTCCACCGACGTACTCCTTCCTCCTATATATACCTACGTATCCCCGTATGATCAGAAGGGGATCCAAAAACCTAATTCCACCGCCGCAACCTTCTGTATCCACGAGATCCCATCTTGGGGCCTGTTCCGGAGCTCCGCCGAAGGGGGCATCAACCACGGAGGGCTTCTACATCATCACCATAGCCCCTCCGATGAAGTGTGAGTAGTTTACTTCAGACCTTCGGGGTCCATTGCTAGTAGCTAAATGACTTCTTCTCTCTTTTTGGATCTCAATACAATGTTCTCCCCCTCTCTCGTGGAGATCTATTCGATGTAATCTTCTTTTTGCGGTGTGTTTGTTGAGACCGATGAACTCTGGGTTTATGATCCAACTTATCTATGGAAAATATTTGATTCTTCTCTGAATTCTTTTATGTATGATTGAGTTATCTTTGCAAGTCTCTTCGAATTATCCGTTTGGTTTGGCCAACTAGATTGGTAATTATTGCAATGGGAGAAGTGCATGGCTTTGGGTTCAATCTTGCGGTGTCCTTACTCAGTGACAGAAAGAGTTGCAAGGCACGTATTGTATTGTTGCCATCGAGGATAGCCAGATGGGTTTTTTATCATATTGCATGAATTTATCCCTCTACATCATGTCATCTTGCTTAAAGCGTTACTCTGTTTTTAACTTAATACTCTAGATGCATGCTAGATAGCGGTCGATGAGTGGAGTAATAGTAGTAGATGCAGAATCGTTTCGATCAACTTGTCACGGACGTGATGCCTATATACATGATCATTGCCTAGATATACTCATAACTATGCTCAATTCTGTCAGTTGCTCAACAGTAATTTGTTCACCCACCGTAGAATACTTATGCTCTTGGGAGAAGCCACTAGTGAAACCTATGGCCCCTGGGTCTATTCTCATCATATCAATCTATATCACTTTATTTACTTGCTTTGTTTTTACTTTGCCTTTACTTTTTTTACTTTGCATCTATCTATCAAAAATACCAAAAGTATTATCTCTATCAGATCTCACTCTCGTAAGTGACCGTGAAGGGATTGACAACCCCTAAGCGTTGGTTGCGAGTTGCTATCGTGTTGTGCCGGTACGAGGGACTTGCGCGTGACCTCCTACTGGATTGATACCTTGGTTCTCAAAAACTGAGGGGAATACTTACGCTACTGTGCTGCATCATCCTCTCCTCTTCGGGGAAAACCAACGCAAGTTCGAGACGTAGCAAGAAGAATTTCTGGCGCCGTTGCCGGGGAGGCTTAAGCAAAAGTCAACATACCAAGTACCCATCACAATCCCTATCTCTTGCATTACATTATTTGCCATTTGCCTCTCGTTTTCCTCTCCCCCACTTCACCCTTGCCGTTTTATTCGCCTTCTCTTTCCCAATCTCCTCCTCTTTTTCCCTTTGCCTTTTGTTTGCTTGTGTGTTGGATTACTTGTTGCCATGGCGCAAGATAATACCAAATTGTGTGATTTCTCGAATACCAATAATAATGATTTCCTTAGTACTCCGATTGCCCCTCTTAATAATGATGAGTCTTGTGAAATCAATACCGCTTTGCTGAATCTTATTATGAAAGATCAATTTGCCGGCCTTCCTAGTGAAGATGCCTCTACTCATCTAAATAATTTTGTTGATTTGTGTGATATGCAAAAGAAGCAAGATACGGATAACAATATTGTCAAATTGAAGTTATTTCCGTTTTCACTTAGAGATCGTGCTAACATTTGGTTTTCGTCTTTGCCTAAAAATAGTATTGATTCTTGGAACAAGTGCAAAGATGCTTTTATCTCTAAGTATTTTCCTCCCGCTAAGATTATCACTCTTAGGAACGATATCATGACTTTTAAACAACTTGATCATGAGCATGTTGCCCAATCTTGGGAAAGAATGAAATTAATGCTTCACAATTGCACTACTCATGGTTTGAAATTATGGATGATCATACAAAATTTTTATGCCGGATTGAATTTTGCTTCTAGAAATCTTTTAGATCCGGCCGCGGAAGGGCACTTTTATGGAAATTACGTTAGGGGATGCTACCAAATTGCTTGATAATATTATGGCTAATTATTCTCAATGGCACACCGAAAGATCTTCTAGTAAAAAAGTGCATGCTATAGAAGAAATCAATGTTTTGAGCGAAAAGATGGATGAACTTATAAAGATGTTTGCTCCTAAAAATACTCCTCTTGATCCCAATGATATGCCTTTATCTACTTTGCTTGAGAATAATAATGAATCTATGGATGTGAATTTTGTTGGTAGGAATATTTTTGGAAACAACGCTTATAGAGGGAATTTTAATCCTAGGCCTTATCCTAGCAATCCTTCTAACAATTATGGAAATTCCTACAACAACTCTTATGGAAATTTTAATAAGATGCCCTCTGAATTTGAGAGTTGTGTTAAAGAGTTTATGAATTCACAAAAGAATTTCAATGCTTTGCTTGAAGAGAAATTGCTTAAAGTTGATGATTTGGCTAGGAACGTTGATAGAATTTCTCTTGAAATTGATTCTTTAAAACTTAGATCTATTCCTCCTAAGCATGATATCAATGAGTCTCTCAAAGCTATGAGAATTTCCATTGACGAGTGCAAAGAAAGAACCGCTAGGATGCGTGCTTCCAAAGATGCCTTTATTAAAGCGTGTTCTTCTAATCCCTATGAAAATCAAGATGAAGATCTAAAGTTATTGATGTGTCCCCCATTAAATCTTTGTTTTTCAATATGAATCTTGATGAATCTGAATATGATCTTCCCTTACCTAGAAGGCGTTCTAAGAATTCGGAGTTTCTAGATCCTGATGATGAAATTGATGAAAGTAGGATTGAAATAAATAGAAACCGTGATGTTGCTAAACCTACTATTTTGGATTTCAAGGAATTTAATTATGAAAATTGCTCCTTGATTGTTGTATTTCCTTGTTGCAATCTGTGTTAAATTCTCCTCATGCTTATAGTCAAAATAAGGCCTTTACCGAACACATTGTTGATGCTTTGATGCAATCTTATGAAGAAAAACTTGAGATGAAAGTTTCTATCCCTAGAAAACTCTATGATGAGTGGGAACCTACTATTAAAATTAAAATTAAAGACTTTGAGTTTCATGCTTTATGTGATTTGGGTGCTAGTGTCTCTACTATCCCCAAAACTTTATGTGATTTGCTAGATTTCCGTGATTTTGATGATTGCTCTCTAAACTTGCATCTTGCGGATTCGACTATTAAAAAAACCTATGGGAAGAATTAATGATGTTCTTATTGTTGCAAATAGGAATTATGTGCCCGTAGATTTTATAGTTCTTGATATAGATTGCAATCCTTCATGTCCTATTATTCTTGGTAGACCTTTCCTTAGAATGATTGGTGCAATTATTGATATGAAGGAAGGGAATATTAGATTCCAATTTCCCTTAAATAAGGGCATGGAACACTTTCCTAGAAAGAAAATAAAATTACCATATGAATCTATCATGAGAGCCACTTATGGATTGCCTATCAAAGATGGCAATACCTAGATCTATCCTTGCTTTTATGCCTAGCTAGGGGCGTTAAACGATAGAGCTTGTTGGGAGGCAACCCAATTTTATTTTGTGTTTTTTTTGTTTTTGGTTCTGTTTAGGAATAAATAATCCATCTACCTTCTGTTTGGATGTGTTTTTATGTTTTAATTAGTGTTTGTGCCAAGTAGGACCTATAGGATAACCTACGATCATAGTTGATTTGATCCTGCTGAAAAACAGAAACCTTAGTGCTCACGAGATTAGCTGCCATTTTTTACCGGAGAGTGCTTTTGCGTTGATTCTTTTTGATGCTGATCAATAAACAAATTGTCAAGGACTTCCTATTTTGGTAGAATTTTTAGAGTTCCAGAAGTTTTAGTTAGTTACAGATTACTACAGACTGTTCTGTTTTTGACAGATTCTGTTTTTCGTGTGTTGTTTGCTTATTTTGATGAATCTATGGCTATTAAATTAGTTTATAAACCATAGAGAAGTTGGAATACAGTAGGTTTAACACCAATATAAATAAAGAATGAGTTCATTACAGTACCTTTAAGTAGTCTTTTGTTTTCTTTCTCTAACGGAGCTCACGAGATTTCTGTTGAGTTTTGTGTTGTGAAGTTTTCAAGTTTTGGGTGAATTCTTTTGATGGATTATGGAACAAGGAGTGGCAAGAGCCTGAGCTTGGGGATGCCCATGGCACCCCCAAGATAATCCAAGGACACCAAAAAGTCAAAGCTTGGGGATGCCTTCCGGGCATCCCCTCTTTTGTCCACTTCCATCGGTAATTTACTTGGAGCTATATTTTTATTCACCAACATGATATGTGTTTTGCTTGGAGCATCTTGTATTATTTGTGTCTTTGCTTGTTAGTCTACCACAATCATCCTTGCTGTACACACCTTTTGAGAGATCCATACATGATTTGGAATTTTTTAGAATACTCTAGTGCTTCACTTATATCTTTTGAGCTTGATAGTTTTGCTTATTGTGCTTCACTTATATCTTTTTGAGCATGATAGTTTTTGCTCTAGTGCTTCACTTAGATTTTTTTAGAGCACGGTGGTGGATTTGTTTTAAAGAAACTTGATCTCTCATTGCTTCACTTAGATTATTTTGTGAGTCATTAATAGCATGGTAATTTGCTTAATGTTAATATACTTAGTGTTCAAGATATGTGAAACTTTCTTTTGAGTGAATTGAATGCTAAGATAAATTTAATGCTTAATAATTGTTTTGAGATATGGAGGTAATAATATCAAAGTCATGCTAGTTGAGTTGTTGTGAATTTGAAAAATACTTGTGTTGAAGTTTGTAAGTCCCGTAGCATGCACGTATGGGTAAAGCTGTGTAACAAATTTGAAGCATGAAGTGTACCTGGCTTGTGCATCCTTATGAGTGGCGGTCGGGGACGAGCGATGGTATTTTCCTACCAATCTATCCCCCTAGGAGAATTGTGCGTAGTACTCGATTTTTTATGGCTTCTAAATTTTTGCAATAAGTATATGAGTTCTTTTGACTAATGTTGAGTCCATGGATTATACGCACTCTCACCTTTCCGCCTTTGCTGGCCTCTTCGGTACCGTGCATTGCCCTTTCTCACATTGAGAGTTGGTGCAAACTTCGCCGGTGCATCCAAACCCCGTGATATGATACGCTCTTTCACACATAAACCTCCTTATATCTTCCTCAAAACAGCCACCATACCTACCTATTATGGTATTCCATAGCCAATCCGAGATATATTGCCATGCAACTTTCCACCGTTCCGTTCATCATGACATACTTTACTTTTGTCATACTGCCATTGCATGATCTTGTAGTTGACCGTATTTGTGGCAAAGCCACCATGCATTATTTTCCATACATGTCACTCTTGATTCATTGCACCATCCCGGTACACCGCCGGAGGCATTCATATAGAGTCATATCTTATTCTAGTTTCGAGTTGTAATTGTTGAGTTGTAAGAAAAATAGAAGTGTGATGATCATCATTATTAGAGCATTGTCCCAAGTGAGGAAAGGATGATGGAGACTGTGATTCCCCCACAAGTCGGGATGAGACTCCATACGAAACAAAAAAAGGCCAAGGAAGCCCAAAAAAAAAGAGGCCATAAAAAAAGAGAGAAAAGGCCCAAATAAAAAAATATAAAAAAATGAGAGAAAAAGAGAGAAGGGACAATGTTACTATCCTTGGGGAGGGGAGGGGAGGATCGCTTTTCCACAGGGCGACGAGGGGAGGATCGCCGGGTAGGATTATGCTATGCGATGCTACTTGGAGGACTTCAATCTACTCTCTTCTACATGCTGCAAGACGGAGGCTGCCAGAAGCGTAGTCTTCGATAGGACTAGCTATCCCCCTCTTATTCTAGTATTCTGCAGTTCAGTCCACCGATATTGCCTTTTTACACATATACCCATGCATATGTAGTGTAGCTCCCTGCTTGCGAGTACTTTGGATGAGTACTCACGGTTGCTTTTCTCCCTCTTTTCCCCCTTTCCCTTCTACCTGGTTGTTGCAACCAGATGCCGGAGCCCGGGAGCCAGACGCCACCGTCGACGACGACTCTTACTACACTGGAGGTGCCTACTACTACGTGAAGGCCGCTGACGACGACCAGGAGTAGCTTAGGAGGATCCCAGGCAGGAGGCCTGCGCCTCTTTCGATCTGTATCCCAGTTTGTGCTAGACTTCTTAAGGCAAACTTGTTTAACTTATGTCTGTACTCAGATATTGTTGCTTCCGCTGACTCGTCTATGATCGAGCACTTGTATTCGAGCCCTCGAGGCCCCTGGCTTGTATTATGATGCTTGTATGACTTATTTTATTTGTAGGGTTGTGTTGTGATATCTTCCCGTGAGTCCTTGATCTTGATCGTACACGTTTGCGTGTATGATTAGTGTACGATTGAATCGGGGGTGTCACAACCATCTAGGCAACCCGCATTGCTACTCTTATTCCCTTGATGAAGGTGTGTCGACAGTCCGAGCCTAATACACAACAAACATCGCACCAAAGCCTAACATCTAAAGCCGGATTCCCCAGCCCAGCCACATACCGGTACTGGGTCACACACCGGCCCGGCGCACTCTCAGAGGCTGCCGCCGCCATCTTCCACTGGTCCATCTCCAGAGATGGAACTGAAACATCGACCTTGCCTGGCCTATCGTCGACGCCACCACGGTGCCAAACAACTCCACCATCCTGCACGTATCCGTCCACACGCACCCGTTGCCTAACCTCCGCAGCGCCATGCCACCGGGATTCGCCGTCGGCCTTACGGTAGATGTAACACCGCTCCTCCACTTGTCCCCTCCAGCAAGCACCTCGTCCAAAACGATGCCCATAGGAGGGGCAACAATATCGAAGGTGCCATCATTGTCCGATCTGGTAGACAAGTGGGGTGCCATGACCTGCAATAACGATGCTTCGAGAAGGGAAAGATGTCACAAACGCCACCATCGTCCATCATGACCATAGTGGCGCGATTTTCACTGAAATCGTATCACCCCGATCTCTCAACTGGGTGGAGTCGAACGGAGCCTCACCATGGAGACAAGGGCCGTCGTCGGCACAATGGCAGGGAGCCTGCAGGCGCCCCTCACCGTTCCTCCTCGCGCTTCTGGCCGGCTAAGGCCATACCGTGACGGATCTGGGCAGGACGCCAGATTTGCATCCATCGATGCCCACATCTGCACGCAGTCGCCACCCTCGCTGAATGGAGCGCTGCCACCACCACCACCCAATCTCAGGTCACCGCCAGCCATGGAGACTTCGATCGCCGCCATGCAGCAGGGGCGCTGCCCAGACTACCACCCTTGGCCTCCCGCATGAAACACCTCCTCCGCCTCACAGGGGACGCCGCGACGCCTGCCTGCCCTAGATCAGCGTATGGCCCGCCGTCACTGTGGCCCTTGCCGTCGGCCGGGGATGGAACGAGGGAAGGCTGGCGGCTAGGGTTTAGGGCGCCCTAGCGTCGCCCGAGCGGAGGCGATGCGAGGGGTCCTTCAAAATTTGGGGGAAATTTCACTTCCTCGGCCTCTGCACCAACTAGGGATGCATACGGCCTTTTAAGTAGAGTACTAGGATTTTTAATCTCGGTTATGCACCGAGCCTAGTCCTCAATAAATGCGTGAGTACCAGGAAATTCTAGTCCTCAAGAATAAATAGGAACGTAAATTCGCCTCCATGAGGATTTGAACCTCCAGGTGTTGGGTTTGTACATCCACTCCCACAACCAGTTGAGCTAGACTGGACTAGCCCTTCCTATTGTAGAGTGAAGTTATGTTCTCAACGCCTGGAACTTTCAATATTACTCTCTTGTGGGGGAAAATCCTAATATCTACTGAGTGATGACATTGTTTCAATTTTCAAAGAGGGGGCATTTCTACCCAACCATAGGTGTTACGTGCCTCACCTCTGCCTTCAACAGGAAAGAAGAAGTGACGGGCCTGCATAACTAAGATGCACAAAGCCAACACTAATATACACGCACAGAACCACACAGGGCAAAAGCAAAGTCAGAAAAGGCCAACACTATGCTTAGGCGGATTGAAAAACAAAGAGAAAGAACAAAAAAGAGTAACAAATGATCGACGTAGAGGAAGCACTGAGCTAACGAAGATGACGAAGGCACACATGATCCTGATGCCATAACTATGCAAACATGAAATTGTGTGCACACCAGGCAGATAGTTGTCGTTCGCGTTCCAGGAACATCCGTCACTACTAGAAAAACCGCTACTAATGGCGCACCTAATTTGGCCATTAATGGCGCATCACTGGTGTGCCATTACTAGCACGCCATTAGTAATTTTTACTAATGGCGCACCACTGGTGCGCCATTAGTATTGGCCACGGTGCGCCATTAGTATGCCTCCCAGGGGCCATGTATACCCAGGTGCTTTGGCATACTAATGGCGCACGACAACGGGATGCGCCATTAGTAACTTCGGCATACTAATGGCGCACTGTTTAGTGATGCGCCATTTTGAATCTAGATCTGGATCGTGATTTTTTGCCCATTTTTTGCTCTTTTTTTTGCTTGTTTTTTGGCACGACATTATTTCAAATTTTGTTCCTGTTTTTGGATCTTGTACGTTCTTTTGCCGTGTTCTTTTGTCGGAGAGGAGTTCGCCGGAGAGGAGTTCGCCGGAGAGGAGGAGGAGGAGGTCACCGGAGAGGCGCTCGCCTACATCGCCGGAGAGGAGGAGGAGGAGGTCGCTGGAGAGGAGGAAGGAGAAACCATGAGGGGATGGGAGGGAGGAGGAGCTCACCGGAAAGGAGGGAGGAGGAGCTCACCGGAGAGAAGGGAGGAGGAGCTCACCGGAGAGGAGGGAGAAGAAACCATGAGGGGAGGGGAGGGGAGGGGAGGAGGGAGGAGGAGGTCGCCGAAGAGGAGGAGGAGGTCACCGGAGAGGAGAAGTATGGTGGAGGAGAGAAGGGAAGATGGAGTGGAGGAGAGGAGGAGATGGAGTGTAGGAGAGGTGGAATGAAGAGATAAGGAGGAGAGGACCACGGCCAGCCATATATACGACATACTAATGGCGCACCGCGGGCAGGTGCGCCATTAGTATTTTTTTTTATTTTTTTGATTTATTTTGAATTTTGAAGGCGGTAAGATACTAATGGTGCACCATGGGCAGGTGCGCCATTAGTAATTGTTTTTTATTTTTTGATTTATTTTGAATTTTGAAGGAGGAAAGATACTAATGGCGCACCATGGGCAGGTGCACCATTAGTAACTTTTTTTATTTTTTTGACTTATTTTAAATTTTGAAGGTGGGAAGATAGTAATGGCGCACCATGGGTAGGTGCGCCATTAGTAAGTTTGAATTTTTTTTAAATTTTTTTGCCTCTCCAGATCTTAAAAGCCCCATATCTTTTTTTCTGTTAGGTTTTTGAGGATTTTGAAAATGTTTAACTAAGTTCCCCGTTAAATTTGGATGTAACTTTTCGAGTAGATGATTTTTTATATAAAAAACTTTTTCATCCGAGTTAGTATGCAAAAGTTATGCCCATTTTTACAAATTCTCGTGAGATTTTGCAAATGAAGTCGAAATTCATATTTGCAAATTTTCCCAACAACTAGGCCACATATCACATGGGAAACTTATTTTCTTTTATTTTTTTGACATTTTCATCATTTTCTTTTAATTTTTTTTGACATGTTCAACTAGTAATGGCGCACCACTCCCACGATGCGCCATTAGTAGTTTTGGAAAAAATTCAAAAAAAAGTTTTAAAGTTTTTTTTACTAATGGCGCACCGTGGATGTGGTGCGCCATTACTAGTTAGTAATGGCGCACCACTCCCACGATGCGTCATTAGTAGTTTTGAACAAAATTTTAAAAAAAATATTTTTACTAATGGCGCACTGTGGATGTGGTGCGCCATTAGTATTTGGATACTAATGGCATACCAACACATGGTGCGCCATTAGTATATAGTAATGGCGCATCACATGTCTGATGCGCCATTAGTGTCAATTCCATCTATAATCCTTTTCCTAGTAGTGTGTGTGACTCGAGTCGCAACGCAAACTGGCAAGAAGAGACTGTGCTGTTAAAATCTCACATTTGAGACGCTATAACGATAGAACGCCTGAAACGTGTATCAGATGTAAATCTAGGTTCCCGCAAAAAAAAGAGATGTAAATCTAGGTATGGCCACCGCCACCTAGACAAAACACCATGAGCCATAACTCCTTGCCATGGCGGTGACCTACTACTACCGGCACCTGGAATGTCCTGCCCAACCACATTGGCGTCGCCACACAGCCGTGATAGATCAATGAAGCCGTCCATGAGAGCATGCTGCTCTTCGTAGCAAAATGTACTTATGTTAAATAAAGATTGCTTGCTTGTTTTCCATGTGACATGTGAGTTTCTAACCCTCTCTGTCTAATGACACCGACCGATGCCCTCGCAAAAAGAAAAAAGACACCGACCGAGGCAAACATTTTGACCATTTTTTTTGAGGGGAGGCAAACATTTTGACCATTAGTTACATGACGGGCGCTCAACCAATGGGCGGCACCAATGGTTTCTCCACCTTGCATGTCGTCCAGAGGAGAAACCTACTACTTATACAAGAACACAGGCGGTCGAGGTTATGCTAGGCAGGCGGTGTCGGTGATCCTATTCTGTGATCAGCATCGCCGGCTGCTGCGAGTCACCAGTTGGATCGGATCAATGTCTTGTGTACACACACAAACAACACCAGATAGCAGATCGCGCTTAGCTGATGTGCACATGCAACCACATCGATCACCTTATCGGTTTCCTTCTTCCCTTCCGTGAGAACAGAAGGAGATTTTCCCACCGCTGTCTGCCTAACAATTCCCACGCCATATCTCTGGGTCTGTTTTTCAGTCCAAAAATCGAGCTAAAACCACGAAATCAGAGTGCCGCAGTGGAAGCGTGGTGGGCCCATAACCCACAGGTCCCAGGATAAAAACCTGGCTCTGATAATATACTTTTATTTTCTTTTCATCACTAATTTGCCTTTAAAAAATCCTTCTTGTTCAGGTTCCCAATTACTTGTCCGGTCACTTCGATGAGTTTGCCACTACCATGTCCGCTTTGATAAATTCAAAGATGGATGAATTTGAGATTTTACACAGAATGTGCTCCTTGAAAAGCGAAGCGGTTGCTCACAAAAAAAAACTTGGATAAAAATAGCGACGCGGTCAGATTGATATTCTCTGAAATTCCAGTGACAGCGCAAAAACATGCTTGGACCAACTACGTTGACAAGCTATGGATACATTTAACTGCAATGTTTTCGTCAAAGAAGATGAAGAATGAATGCTTTCAAAACTCCAACATTCGAAGATTGGTCCATGGCAGCTTGTTGAAGCGAAGAAGGCAGTCGAATGTTGAACCGGGCCTATCCAGCTTTGTTCTGGTGTAGAAGATGGCACTGTATCTGTATTCATTTTCAGCGACAAAATCACGGTTCTAATCTCAACCCTTTCCCGTGATCTTTACAACATTATACAGTTAAAAACTCGATTTGCATCACCTCAAAATAAAATAAAATAAATCTAGGTTTTGTCTGTACTCCCTCCATTCTAAAATAAATGTCGTGGTTTTATTTTGGAACGGGAAGGGCGTATTATTTATAGGAGCTAAAGGTAGTAGGGAAGCATGGCAGAGCATAATAGATTCATAGGCTATCAGGAGATGCAAATTCCCTAGGGAGTTCTGTTAAGAATCAGAACCTCTTAATAAAATGGTCTATGAAACTGTGCTCCTCATCATACACTTTTGCCTCTTAGAAAATCAAAATGCAACAGGTAATACAACTGAATCGGCCGAGAGCATTTGCGGTGCATACTTTCAGAAAATTAACGCGGTTACAGTTATATCATCAAACACACTGCCATCAATCTAGTAAATGCGCACTGTATCTCATTTCTTTTACCGATTTTTGGTTCATTGATCGCCATGAAAAGAAGATATATATAAATTCATATGTATTGTTGAACCAAAGCCTAATGCATCGTTCCCAGCAAGAAGAGAAAAAGGCATAATATATTACTGAATCTGATCCTACAAGCTGTTGTTCGACATTATCTCCACAGGTTCAGAACTTTGAACTTCGGGACAGGCGTAAACTATAGCCATGCTTGGAAGTACCCACTGAACAAGCACTGAATATAATGTATAAATCAGAGCGCTTGTAAATAAAAGTTTAGATTCATGTTGTGACAAGAACGATCAGACTGACACAGTAGAAGGATGGTGGGCCCATAACCCACAGGTGACAGGTCCCAAGATCAAAATATTGCTCTTATAAATTTGATATTTTGGTTTTTCCTTTTTTTTGTTACAACTATTTCCTGTGATAAATTTGACTTATCTTGTTTTAACATCCTGTCACTTTGGTGAGTTCGCCACTGCCGTGCCATGTTTGCCACGATCGAATTCAAAGATGGATGAATTTGAGATTTTAAAGAGCATATGTTCCTTCAAAAGCGATGTTCTCTGAAAATTCCCGTGACAGCGCAGAAGGATGCCTGGATGAACTATGAGGACAAGTTATGAATACATTTTACTCTGCCTGCTGTAGGTCAGTAGCATGTAGTAGAACGAACTGATTTCTGCCTCAATGCTTTCCATTACTGAGAAATGTTCCATGGCGGTTGTTGAAGCCAAGAGGACAAGCTAATGCTCTCAACTGGTTCTATTTTTCTTTTACATGAAAGGCGGTTGCCGGACTTTATAAATAAAGTCAACCGGCAAGGAACCAGGGTTCACAGAGCCAGGCCAAATAAAGAGACATAATCTGCAGAAGCAAAAAAGGCACACATGCCCTACCTACGGCCAAGACAGAAGCCACCAAGCCTACGAGGAGGAAGCATGATCCGTGCGGCAGATAGAGATCACTAACGCCCTAACATGAGTGATCAGCAACTCCGTGGGCTCCTTGTCTTGCTCCTTAGTCAATGATTTCCACAACTGTAGCATAGAAACAAGTTGGGGTAACACGTCAGCAGGTTTGTTAGGGAAAGTGTGCTTGATAGTAAAATTGTTCCCAGTGGTCCAGATCACCCAGCACATGGCCCAAAATCCAAACCAAAAAAATACATTTAACTTGCCCAGACAGGTTTCCAACCAGGACCCTTTAGCCCATGGAAAGAGAGAGGAGCCCACTGAACGTTAAGTGCAGAGCGAATGCAACACCAAAAATGGGAAGCCATGTCACAATGAAAAAGAATATAATCAGTATCCTCAAGGCGACCATAGAGAGCACAAAGATCAGAGCCGTAGAATTGTAGTGCCCGCGCTAGGGGATGACTCTATTACCAACCTTAAGGACATATGGGGCAAAATCTTTGGAGCAAAGAGTGAAGGGAGAGACCGGAAGGCCCAGGTAGACAAAAGGGAAGGAGCCCAAGGTACAGTTCAGAAGATTAGCAACATGTCGTTCCTCATCAGAAGAGACACGAGCGACAATCACCTCACTCTTCGCAAAGTTAATTATTGGACCTGGGAGGGCCTCAAAGTAGAGGAGAATAAACTTTCGATTAGCAAGGCAGAGATCATTGTTTTCCATCATAATAATGGTGTGATCCGCGTACTGAAGATGGGAAACCCCCAATGACACAAGATTAGATATCACCAGGGAATTGTGGCCCGCACTGGCAGCCATGTTAAAGATCCAGGATAGTGCGTCAGCGACAAAGTGGAAGAGGATAGGGGAGATCGCATCACCTTGCCGCAGCCCACGACCATTCATAAAGAAGGGGCACACTGTCAAGAAATATGCAACTTGTATTATTAGGAGGCCAAAGCCAACATATATACACATACATGAGGATGCCAAAAGGCTACAAGAGGATGCCAAGAGATTAGAAAGTAAAAGGCGAAAAGACATGACTAATATAACTCTAGCACCCCCTCAAACTCATGGTGGATCCACAACACTGAGTTTGGAGAGGTGAAATCCATGTTGCGCTTTAGTCTGGGCCTTTGTGAAGAAGTCTGCAAGTTGTAACTGAGACGACACATACTGAAGAGCAATAACATGATCCTGCACAGCAGCACGGACATAATAAGCACCAACATCAATATGCTAGGTAAGCTCATGTTTCACGGGATCCCATGCAATACTGATAGCACATGTACTATCTGACAAGAGTGTGTGGTAGGTGTATTAACACAAACACCAAAATCCTCCAGTAGCCATCGTAACCAGGTCAGCTCTGTCGTTAGAAGAGCCATAACTCGTAACTCAGCCTCTGCACTCGAACGGGAAACATCAGTCTTTTTGTTCGTCTTCCAAGCAATGAGAGAACCACCAAGAAAAACACAATAAGTAGAAAGAAACGACGATCCGTAGGATCACTAGCCCACGTAGCACATGAATAGGCCTGGAGCTCTAACGAGCTAGAACGGGGAAAAAGAGACGATGAGAGATCGTGCCACGAAGATATCATAGAACACGAAGAAGATGACCATAGTGAACTGAAGTGGGAGCAGAAACTAACTCAGAATATGGACAGGATAGGAGATATCTGGACGAGTGACAACAAGATAGACAAGACTCCCAACAAGATGACGATAACATGTCGTATCAGACAAGGGCTCACCATCAGAAGCACAAAGTTGAACATTGAGCTCCATATAGGAGTCTCAACAATGCTCTCGTCACTAATAGCTGCAGGAGTAAGAAGATCCTGAATATACTTTTCTTGGGAAATAAAAAGCCATCAGAGGTGGAAGAAACCTCAATCCCAAGAAAGTAACAAAGAGGACCAAGATCGGACATAAGAAACTGCTCACTGAGACGAGCCTTGACGAAGACAATGTACTCAGAATCATCGCCAGTGATGATCATGTCATCAACATAGAGAAGAATAAGAGTGTGGCCACGAGAAGAAATGTGTACAAACAATGTTGAATCATGAGCGCTCGCTGAAAAGCTAGCGGCAGTCACCACAGAGGCAAAACGATCGAGCCAGGCGCGAGGGGCTTGCTTAAGGCCATATAGAGAGCGACGAAGACGGCAGACCATGCCATCGGGAACAAAATACCCAGGTGGTGGCTGCATGTAAACCTCCTCACGTAGATCACCATTAAGAAAGGCATTCTTAACATCAAGATGAGATACAGACAAGTGATGATGGCAGTCCTGGGCGGGGTGAACCACTTGGAGGAGACAAACGGTACAAGACACAGGGGAGCGGCGGCCTTCAGCCACATTCTGGAGTGAGACAGCAACGGCCTAGTAGGAAGAAACAACAGCAACGGAGATGAGGGAGTGGCAACGCCGAGTAAGAGAAGGCGGGGACGAGACCGAAGGATCAAGCACAAGTTGCCTATGTGGAAAAAATTGAGCTAAGCTCTAATACCATGTCAGGAAATATGCAACTTGTATTATTAGGAGGCAGAAGCCAACATATATGCACATACATGAGGATGCGAAAAGGCTGCAAGAGGATGCCAAGGGACTAGAATGTAAAAAGCCAAAGACATGACTAATATAACTCTAACACACACAACCGCATTAACAGAGACATCCATGTGGCTCCCTGTCACAAATTGCATCAGACAATGGACATAAGGCCCATCAAACCCTTTGGCAAGAAGGACATCCCTAAGAAGCTGCCAACTCACCGAGTCATAGGCCTTCTCAAGGTTCATTTTAAGGCTAACATCATTTGAATCCTCAACTCAAAGATCATGCACACTCTCGCACAGTGGAAGTCGGGTGGGCCCATAACCCATGGGTCCCAAGATTGAAACTTGGCTCTGATAATTTTTTTGTTTTTCCTGTCACAAATATTTCCTCTGATAAATTTCATGTATCTAGTTTTAACATTCTGTCACTTGATGCGTTTGCCACTGCCATGCCATGTTTGCTTCGATCGAATTCAAAGATGGACGAATTCGAGATTTTGTAGAGCATGTGGCGTACCCTCAAATTTTTTGACATTCTTTTATTGTACCATTTGCATTCTTCAGCAAGGCGCATCCAACGAGCATTTGCGGTGCATAATTTTCAAAAATCAACTAAATATCATTTGCGGCCACGGTTATACCAAGAAACACACTGCCATCATGCGACATTATCTTATCGAGTGCAGTTTCTTGTAGCTCGAACTCCAGGGTACCCTCTATCATGGGCGTTCAAATATGGCATCGGGTGCATAGGGATATGTGCATAGTGTTGAAAAGCTGCAGATGCGTCAGGGCAATTAGCGCTTAATCCTCATGCACGGGAACACCACTGCCTCCTCTCTCCTACACCGATGTGAATTCTGACAGCATCTCTCCCTCATACACAATATTCTAACATGCATTGGAATCTGCATGCATACAGGACACACCAGAAGCGGGGTTCTTGCTAGCTTGTCATATTCTTTCTATACTGTTGTTATCTAGTATCTCGAGTTTCCTAGTTTTTTTAGTGGAGAGAGAGGAGAAAGGTAAGAAGAGAGCCCAAGAGGTTTTGATACAAAACTGTAGTTTTCCGTAGTTTGTTAAGAGTTGAGAGAGCTCGTGAGATAATTTTTAAAGAGAGTGAGAGCATTCATGCACACTATACGAGTGGGAAAGTGGGCATGCATGCTGTGCATGCCAGAGAGCTTGAGAGAGAGGGCGTGAGGAAAGAGAGTGTTAGAGAGACTGAGCACGCATGTGATCGGTCCCATATTGTGTGCAGGCCTACTACTAATAGATAACTGTGCTACTGCAATCACCTGACATGCCACCTCCGTCACATGCATGTACAGTGCGCTGCACCGCAGGTTCATCCAAGCTCCTGTCATCCGATCGCTTCATGCAAAGGTTACAGTGCTAATGAAGTTTCAGACGCACATATCTCAATGTGAAACAGACGGAGAGGATAACAGGTGCCGTGGAGCTCGAGCCACAAAGGAACTTTACCTTATCTCAGCAGATTCAGAACTTTGAACGTTGGGACATGTGTAAAGTATGGACATGTTTGTTGTTGTTCTAGTTCGTAATCCTTGCTTTGTCCTTGTTTGCTGCAATATTCAGTTTTGAGTTGCTTAAATCATAGATAGGCATCACAAAGCATCAACTGTACTTCAACAATTGCATCACCTACTGTCGGAATAAATGTCACAATGGGTAGAAATAAACAGCCACAACAACCATCATGTAAAGTTTGGTGAAGGAATGATGTCTGGGACACATACCATGTTCATTTGCAAACCTTCTATAAATAACAACCTCAGCTGTGTAGCAGAATCACATTTCATTGCCAGAGAGAGAATGCATGACCAAGTGTGTAAGGAGAGCAACAATAATGAGCATGATGAGTGTCACCAGACCAGTGGTAGTGCGATTTTCCAGGGAATGAGATGCATTGGGAATCTTCTAAGACTCTAAGCTCCCTTGATGGGCAACTGATACGTCTCCAACGTATCTAAGCTCCCTTGACTAGAATGTTTGCTACTTTATCTACTGTTTTGGACTATATTGGGTTTTATTTTCCACTTTTATATTATTTTTGGGACTAACCTATTAACCGGAGGCCCAGCCTAGAATTGTTGTTTTTTGCCTATTTCAGTATTTCGAAGAAACGGAATATCAAACGGAGTCCAAACGGAATGAAACCTTCGGGAACGTGATTTTCTCACCGAACGTGATCCAGGAGACTTGGACCCTACTCCAAGAAGCTTCCGAGGAGGTCACGAGGGTGGAGGGCGCCCCCTGGGAGCGCCCCCCTACCTCGTGGGCCCCTCGGAGCTCCACCGACGTACTCCTTCCTCCTATATATACCTACGTATCCCCGTATGATCAGAAGGGGATCCAAAAACCTAATTCCACCGCCGCAACCTTCTGTATCCACGAGATCCCATCTTGGGGCCTGTTCCGGAGCTCCGCCGAAGGGGGCATCAACCACGGAGGGCTTCTACATCATCACCATAGCCCCTCCGATGAAGTGTGAGTAGTTTACTTCAGACCTTCGGGGTCCATTGCTAGTAGCTAAATGACTTCTTCTCTCTTTTTGGATCTCAATACAATGTTCTCCCCCTCTCTCGTGGAGATCTATTCGATGTAATCTTCTTTTTGCGGTGTGTTTGTTGAGACCGATGAACTCTGGGTTTATGATCCAACTTATCTATGGAAAATATTTGATTCTTCTCTGAATTCTTTTATGTATGATTGAGTTATCTTTGCAAGTCTCTTCGAATTATCCGTTTGGTTTGGCCAACTAGATTGGTAATTATTGCAATGGGAGAAGTGCATGGCTTTGGGTTCAATCTTGCGGTGTCCTTACTCAGTGACAGAAAGAGTTGCAAGGCACGTATTGTATTGTTGCCATCGAGGATAGCCAGATGGGTTTTTTATCATATTGCATGAATTTATCCCTCTACATCATGTCATCTTGCTTAAAGCGTTACTCTGTTTTTAACTTAATACTCTAGATGCATGCTAGATAGCGGTCGATGAGTGGAGTAATAGTAGTAGATGCAGAATCGTTTCGATCAACTTGTCACGGACGTGATGCCTATATACATGATCATTGCCTAGATATACTCATAACTATGCTCAATTCTGTCAGTTGCTCAACAGTAATTTGTTCACCCACCGTAGAATACTTATGCTCTTGGGAGAAGCCACTAGTGAAACCTATGGCCCCTGGGTCTATTCTCATCATATCAATCTATATCACTTTATTTACTTGCTTTGTTTTTACTTTGCCTTTACTTTTTTTACTTTGCATCTATCTATCAAAAATACCAAAAGTATTATCTCTATCAGATCTCACTCTCGTAAGTGACCGTGAAGGGATTGACAACCCCTAAGCGTTGGTTGCGAGTTGCTATCGTGTTGTGCCGGTACGAGGGACTTGCGCGTGACCTCCTACTGGATTGATACCTTGGTTCTCAAAAACTGAGGGGAATACTTACGCTACTGTGCTGCATCATCCTCTCCTCTTCGGGGAAAACCAACGCAAGTTCGAGACGTAGCAAGAAGAATTTCTGGCGCCGTTGCCGGGGAGGCTTAAGCAAAAGTCAACATACCAAGTACCCATCACAATCCCTATCTCTTGCATTACATTATTTGCCATTTGCCTCTCGTTTTCCTCTCCCCCACTTCACCCTTGCCGTTTTATTCGCCTTCTCTTTCCCAATCTCCTCCTCTTTTTCCCTTTGCCTTTTGTTTGCTTGTGTGTTGGATTACTTGTTGCCATGGCGCAAGATAATACCAAATTGTGTGATTTCTCGAATACCAATAATAATGATTTCCTTAGTACTCCGATTGCCCCTCTTAATAATGATGAGTCTTGTGAAATCAATACCGCTTTGCTGAATCTTATTATGAAAGATCAATTTGCCGGCCTTCCTAGTGAAGATGCCTCTACTCATCTAAATAATTTTGTTGATTTGTGTGATATGCAAAAGAAGCAAGATACGGATAACAATATTGTCAAATTGAAGTTATTTCCGTTTTCACTTAGAGATCGTGCTAACATTTGGTTTTCGTCTTTGCCTAAAAATAGTATTGATTCTTGGAACAAGTGCAAAGATGCTTTTATCTCTAAGTATTTTCCTCCCGCTAAGATTATCACTCTTAGGAACGATATCATGACTTTTAAACAACTTGATCATGAGCATGTTGCCCAATCTTGGGAAAGAATGAAATTAATGCTTCACAATTGCACTACTCATGGTTTGAAATTATGGATGATCATACAAAATTTTTATGCCGGATTGAATTTTGCTTCTAGAAATCTTTTAGATCCGGCCGCGGAAGGGCACTTTTATGGAAATTACGTTAGGGGATGCTACCAAATTGCTTGATAATATTATGGCTAATTATTCTCAATGGCACACCGAAAGATCTTCTAGTAAAAAAGTGCATGCTATAGAAGAAATCAATGTTTTGAGCGAAAAGATGGATGAACTTATAAAGATGTTTGCTCCTAAAAATACTCCTCTTGATCCCAATGATATGCCTTTATCTACTTTGCTTGAGAATAATAATGAATCTATGGATGTGAATTTTGTTGGTAGGAATATTTTTGGAAACAACGCTTATAGAGGGAATTTTAATCCTAGGCCTTATCCTAGCAATCCTTCTAACAATTATGGAAATTCCTACAACAACTCTTATGGAAATTTTAATAAGATGCCCTCTGAATTTGAGAGTTGTGTTAAAGAGTTTATGAATTCACAAAAGAATTTCAATGCTTTGCTTGAAGAGAAATTGCTTAAAGTTGATGATTTGGCTAGGAACGTTGATAGAATTTCTCTTGAAATTGATTCTTTAAAACTTAGATCTATTCCTCCTAAGCATGATATCAATGAGTCTCTCAAAGCTATGAGAATTTCCATTGACGAGTGCAAAGAAAGAACCGCTAGGATGCGTGCTTCCAAAGATGCCTTTATTAAAGCGTGTTCTTCTAATCCCTATGAAAATCAAGATGAAGATCTAAAGTTATTGATGTGTCCCCCATTAAATCTTTGTTTTTCAATATGAATCTTGATGAATCTGAATATGATCTTCCCTTACCTAGAAGGCGTTCTAAGAATTCGGAGTTTCTAGATCCTGATGATGAAATTGATGAAAGTAGGATTGAAATAAATAGAAACCGTGATGTTGCTAAACCTACTATTTTGGATTTCAAGGAATTTAATTATGAAAATTGCTCCTTGATTGTTGTATTTCCTTGTTGCAATCTGTGTTAAATTCTCCTCATGCTTATAGTCAAAATAAGGCCTTTACCGAACACATTGTTGATGCTTTGATGCAATCTTATGAAGAAAAACTTGAGATGAAAGTTTCTATCCCTAGAAAACTCTATGATGAGTGGGAACCTACTATTAAAATTAAAATTAAAGACTTTGAGTTTCATGCTTTATGTGATTTGGGTGCTAGTGTCTCTACTATCCCCAAAACTTTATGTGATTTGCTAGATTTCCGTGATTTTGATGATTGCTCTCTAAACTTGCATCTTGCGGATTCGACTATTAAAAAAACCTATGGGAAGAATTAATGATGTTCTTATTGTTGCAAATAGGAATTATGTGCCCGTAGATTTTATAGTTCTTGATATAGATTGCAATCCTTCATGTCCTATTATTCTTGGTAGACCTTTCCTTAGAATGATTGGTGCAATTATTGATATGAAGGAAGGGAATATTAGATTCCAATTTCCCTTAAATAAGGGCATGGAACACTTTCCTAGAAAGAAAATAAAATTACCATATGAATCTATCATGAGAGCCACTTATGGATTGCCTATCAAAGATGGCAATACCTAGATCTATCCTTGCTTTTATGCCTAGCTAGGGGCGTTAAACGATAGAGCTTGTTGGGAGGCAACCCAATTTTATTTTGTGTTTTTTTTGTTTTTGGTTCTGTTTAGGAATAAATAATCCATCTACCTTCTGTTTGGATGTGTTTTTATGTTTTAATTAGTGTTTGTGCCAAGTAGGACCTATAGGATAACCTACGATCATAGTTGATTTGATCCTGCTGAAAAACAGAAACCTTAGTGCTCACGAGATTAGCTGCCATTTTTTACCGGAGAGTGCTTTTGCGTTGATTCTTTTTGATGCTGATCAATAAACAAATTGTCAAGGACTTCCTATTTTGGTAGAATTTTTAGAGTTCCAGAAGTTTTAGTTAGTTACAGATTACTACAGACTGTTCTGTTTTTGACAGATTCTGTTTTTCGTGTGTTGTTTGCTTATTTTGATGAATCTATGGCTATTAAATTAGTTTATAAACCATAGAGAAGTTGGAATACAGTAGGTTTAACACCAATATAAATAAAGAATGAGTTCATTACAGTACCTTTAAGTAGTCTTTTGTTTTCTTTCTCTAACGGAGCTCACGAGATTTCTGTTGAGTTTTGTGTTGTGAAGTTTTCAAGTTTTGGGTGAATTCTTTTGATGGATTATGGAACAAGGAGTGGCAAGAGCCTGAGCTTGGGGATGCCCATGGCACCCCCAAGATAATCCAAGGACACCAAAAAGTCAAAGCTTGGGGATGCCTTCCGGGCATCCCCTCTTTTGTCCACTTCCATCGGTAATTTACTTGGAGCTATATTTTTATTCACCAACATGATATGTGTTTTGCTTGGAGCATCTTGTATTATTTGTGTCTTTGCTTGTTAGTCTACCACAATCATCCTTGCTGTACACACCTTTTGAGAGATCCATACATGATTTGGAATTTTTTAGAATACTCTAGTGCTTCACTTATATCTTTTGAGCTTGATAGTTTTGCTTATTGTGCTTCACTTATATCTTTTTGAGCATGATAGTTTTTGCTCTAGTGCTTCACTTAGATTTTTTTAGAGCACGGTGGTGGATTTGTTTTAAAGAAACTTGATCTCTCATTGCTTCACTTAGATTATTTTGTGAGTCATTAATAGCATGGTAATTTGCTTAATGTTAATATACTTAGTGTTCAAGATATGTGAAACTTTCTTTTGAGTGAATTGAATGCTAAGATAAATTTAATGCTTAATAATTGTTTTGAGATATGGAGGTAATAATATCAAAGTCATGCTAGTTGAGTTGTTGTGAATTTGAAAAATACTTGTGTTGAAGTTTGTAAGTCCCGTAGCATGCACGTATGGGTAAAGCTGTGTAACAAATTTGAAGCATGAAGTGTACCTGGCTTGTGCATCCTTATGAGTGGCGGTCGGGGACGAGCGATGGTATTTTCCTACCAATCTATCCCCCTAGGAGAATTGTGCGTAGTACTCGATTTTTTATGGCTTCTAAATTTTTGCAATAAGTATATGAGTTCTTTTGACTAATGTTGAGTCCATGGATTATACGCACTCTCACCTTTCCGCCTTTGCTGGCCTCTTCGGTACCGTGCATTGCCCTTTCTCACATTGAGAGTTGGTGCAAACTTCGCCGGTGCATCCAAACCCCGTGATATGATACGCTCTTTCACACATAAACCTCCTTATATCTTCCTCAAAACAGCCACCATACCTACCTATTATGGTATTCCATAGCCAATCCGAGATATATTGCCATGCAACTTTCCACCGTTCCGTTCATCATGACATACTTTACTTTTGTCATACTGCCATTGCATGATCTTGTAGTTGACCGTATTTGTGGCAAAGCCACCATGCATTATTTTCCATACATGTCACTCTTGATTCATTGCACCATCCCGGTACACCGCCGGAGGCATTCATATAGAGTCATATCTTATTCTAGTTTCGAGTTGTAATTGTTGAGTTGTAAGAAAAATAGAAGTGTGATGATCATCATTATTAGAGCATTGTCCCAAGTGAGGAAAGGATGATGGAGACTGTGATTCCCCCACAAGTCGGGATGAGACTCCATACGAAACAAAAAAAGGCCAAGGAAGCCCAAAAAAAAAGAGGCCATAAAAAAAGAGAGAAAAGGCCCAAATAAAAAAATATAAAAAAATGAGAGAAAAAGAGAGAAGGGACAATGTTACTATCCTTTTTCCACACTTGTGCTTCAAAGTAGCACCTTGTTCTTCATGTAATGAGTCTCATATATTGTGCTTCAAAGTAGCACCTCGTTCTTCATGTAGTGAGTCTCATAAGTTGTCTTTTTATACTAGCGGGAATTTTTCATTATAGAACTTGGCTTGTATATTCCTACGATGGGCTTCCTCAAATGCCCTAGGTCTTCATGAGCAAGCAAGTTGGATGCACACCCACTAGTTTTCTTTTGTTGAGCATTCATAGCTCTAGTGCATCTGTTGCATGGCAATCCCTACTCCTTATGTTGACATCAATTGATGGGCATCTCCATAGCCCGTTGATTAGCCTCGTCAATGTGAGACTTTCTCCTTTTTTGTCTTCTCCACACAAACCCCATCATCATATTCTATTTCACCCATAGAGCTATATCCATGGCTCGCGCTCATGTATTGCGTGAAGGTTGAAAAAGTTTGAGATTATTTGAGTATGAAACAATTGCTTGGCTTGTCATCGGGGGTATAGAAATTGGGAACATCTTTGTGTGATGAAAATGAAGCATAGCCTAACTATATGATTTTGTAGGGATGAACTTTCTTTGGCCATGTTATTTTGAGAAGACATGATTGCTTTGATTAGTATGCTTGAAGTATTATTATTTTTATGTCAATATGAACTTTTATCTTGAATCTTTCGGATCTGAATATTCATACCATGATTAAGAAGATTTACATTGAAATTATGCCAAAGTATCACTCCGCATCAAAAATTCTTTTTTATCATTTACCTACTCGAGGACGAGCAGGAATTAAGCTTGGGGATGCCTGATACGTCTCCAACGTATCTATAATTTTTGATTGCTCCATTCTACTTTATCTACTGTTTTGGACTATATTGGGCTTTATTTTCCACTTTTATATTATTTTTGGGACTAACCTATTAACCAGAGGCCCAGCCCAGAATTGCTATTTTTTTGCCTATTTCAGTATTTCGAAGAAACGGAATATCAAACGGAGTCCAAACGGAATGAAACCTTCGGGAACGTGATTTGCTCACCGAACGTGATCCAGGAGACTTGGACCCTACTCCAAGAAGCTTTCGAGGAGGTCACGAGGGTGGAGGGCACCCCCCTGGGCGCGCCCCCCTACCTCGTCGGCCCCTCGGAGCTCCACCGACGTACTCCTTCCTCCTATATATACCTACGTATCCCCGTATAATCAGAAGGGGAGGCAAAAACCTAATTCCATCGCCGCAACCTTCTGTATCCACGAGATCCCATCTTGGGGCCTATTCTGGAGCTCCGTCAGAGGGGGCATCCACCATGGAGGGCTTCTACATCATCACCATAGCCCCTCCGATGAAGTGTGAGTAGTTTACTTCAGACCTTCGGGGTCCATAGCTAGTAGCTAAATGGCTTCTTCTCTCCTTTTGGATCTCAATACAATGTTCTCCCCCTCTCTCGTGGAGATCTATTCGATGTAATCTTCTTTTTGCAGTGTGTTTTTTGAGACCGATGAATTGTGGGTTTATGATCCAACTTATCTATGGAAAATATTTGATTCTTCTCTGAATTCTTTTATGTATGATTGAGTTATCTTTGCAAGTCTCTTCGAATTACCCGTTTGGTTTGGCCAACTAGATTGGTAGTTCTTGCAATGGGAGAAGTGCATGGCTTTGGGTTCAATCTTGCGGTGTCCTTACTCAGTGACAGAAAGAGTTGCAAGGCACGTATTGTATTGTTACTATCGAGGATAACAAGATGGGGTTTTTATCATATTGCATGAATTTATCCCTCTACATCATGTCATCTTGCTTAAAGCGTTACTCTGTTTTTAACTTAATACTCTAGATGCATGCTGGATAGCGGTCGATGAGTGGAGTAATAGTAGTAGATGCAGAATCGTTTCGATCTACTTGTCACGGACGTGATGCCTATATACATGATCATTGCCTAGATATACTCATAACTATGCTCAATTCTGTCAATTGCTCAACAGTAATTTGTTCACCCACCGTAGAATACTTATGCTCTTGAGAGAAGCCACTAGTGAAACCTATGGCCCCCGGGTCTATTCTCATCATATCAATCTATATCACTTTATTTACTTGCTTTGTTTTTACTTTGCCTTTACTTTTTTTACTTTGCATCTATCTATCAAAAATAACAAAAATATTATCTCTATCAGATCTCACTCTCTTAAGTGACCGTGAAGGGATTGACAACCCCTAAGCGTTGGTTGCGAGTTGCTATCGTGTTGTGCAGGTACGAGGGACTTGCGCGTGACCTCCTACTGGATTGATACCTTGGTTCTCGAAAACTGAGGGAAATACTTACGCTACTGTGCTGCATCATCCTCTCCTCTTCGGGGAAAACCAACGCAAGCTCGAGACGTAGTAGCAACCTCCTGGTTGATCGATGAGTGTGGACTGCGGGGTGGGCCCTGTTTGTAAGTGTATACTTCGCAGGTCTTGCTTTGTCGGTTCGCTGCTGTGTACCCGTGTCGCCTGTGTGTACGTCTAGCTACATGTGGCGTCGTTTCCTTTTGCTGCTGGGGCTGCATCATTTCCTTTTCTCCGTCTGTCTCGGGTGAGGCGGGTGGCGGCGCTGGTTCTTTCTTTGAGAAAGCGTGGCAGCATGGGTCGTTGTGGTTGGCGGGGTGTGGTCTTCGGCTGCATCTTCGGTGTCTAGCTGTTGATCGGGGGCTTTAGTGTCTGCTTCTTCGACGGGGGCCGATCTGTTGTTGTTGTTTTCTTCTTCCTCTGCATCAGATATTGGGAGTGAGGCTGAGGGGCGCAGTGGCTGTGTCCTCGTTGGTAGGCGATCCTTCTGCTTACCTCGGGCTTGAGCTCCCATGCCTACACCGAAGTTCACTCTGTTAATGGCACCGCCAACTCTGGGTCATGACTTCCTGACCATGGACTCTCCCTCCTGACACTTTGTACTGCAGCACTTTGGATTATACTTCAAATTGATTACTTTGAGTATTTAGTACGTAGTACGTAGAGGCAAGAACCAGTATTTACTAATTAGTACTATAGCATTGCCAATGCAACTTAATTGTCTGGTGGTAGGGAATTACGAGAATGCTCTGCAGGTTCTGTTTTCAGGTGGTGGGTTCTGTTGATCCTCACTTACTCGTAGTGGAAGTAATATGCTTACACCGCTGAATTCTTCTTTGGTACTACAATTCTTGCATTCCCGAATTCTAATTTGAGTGTCGAGAATTAAGAGAAGTGGCAAATGGGAGTTGTGCTGATGCAAATTACCAAGTCTCTGGCTTAATGTTTTTTTGAGAGTACGTCAAAGGCGTACCATATTCTTATAGAAGGCAGAAGACAATTACAAGAGATTTCTACTCGTTGCGAACAATAAGTGTAGCACGATCTCCACACGCAAGCTTATCCGAAGAAAAGCAACCGCAAACCCTACAACCACCACACAAAGGAACTTGCCCTAAACAAAACAACTAAGCCGCTTCTGAACCAACACCGGTCACCTCGAAGAGTAATAGCTTCAACCGGACTTCCCTTGCCAGCGCACGAACCACCCTTGAATGCCTAAAAGAAGATGGTGAGTGGGTGGAGGGACTTAGTCGATGCCAAGAAAAGCCACTGTCTTGGACTCACCGACGCCAGCGTACATTGCACCGAAGTAGCTCTACTCGGACCAGCGGTAGGCACTAGAAGTGCGTTATATCGACTAGAGGTGGGGGGGAATAGGCGATTTTTATGAATTCTTCACTGAGGAATTTGCCAGTGAGGAAATTCCTTAGCGAAGAACTACTTGCAGCGGAATAAGTACACAGAAGTAAGCATGATAGAATACACACGTAGTCATCATGATGAAATGAAGACAAACACAGAGTACAGAAAGCGTAAACACAGGATAACACAAAATGAAGACAAACAGACTGAAGAAATTGAACTGAGGAAATTGAGAAAGTCTTCAGTCAAAGTATTCAAACACAGATATGAACAATCACTCAACACAGTAATGAAGAAATGAAAGAGTTGAGGAAATAGAACTAGTAACGTCGGTGAAGACAATGATTTGGTAGACCAGTTCCAACTGCTGTCTCAGTTGTACGTCTGGTTGGAGAGGCTGAGTATTTAAACTCGAGGAAACACAGTCCCGGACACCTATTCGCTGAGCTCGCAGCTCAGGACACCAAGTCCTCACAGTATTCTCCTTGAACTAAGGTCACACAGACCTCGTCCAATCACTCGTGGTAAGTCTTCAGGCGACTTCCAAACCTTCACAGACTTCGGTCACTCGGCGATCCACAATTCCTCTTGGATGCTCTAGACCATGACGCCTAACCGTCTAGAAGAAGCACAGTCTTCAAAGGTAACAAGCGTCGGATCCACGCAGGATCAATCTCTTCACTGATGCTCAATCACTTTGGGTTTGTAGGTGTTTGGGTTTGGGTTTTCCCTCACTCGATGATTTTTGCTCAAAGTCCTCGGAGGATGGGTTGCTCTCAAATGACAAGTGTTAGTTTCTCTCGGAGCAGCCAACCAGCTAGTGGTTGTAGGGGGCGGCTATTTATAGCCTAGGGAGCAGCCTGACATATTAAGACATAAATGCCCTTCGATGATATGACCGTTAGGTGGATAAGATATTTTGGGACAGCTAGCGCGCAGCACAGCAACAGTCGGAATTTTGACTCTCAAATTCCTCAGGGCTATCATGTTCCTCACTGTGTAGGCAATCCGCACTGGCGAATTCCTAACTCCTCAGTCAGAACAAATTCCTCGGCGACCAGAAGAACTTCGTCTCTGTCACTGAAGAAATTGACTAAACTGTATGAGATTTCCAATGGCTTCACTCAAAGGGATTGGTAGGTGTAGGATTTTGAGTTGAGCATCACATGGAAATTTTTCCTTAGTATTTCCTCGACCCCCTTTAACAGTACGGTGTTTCCTATGACTCAAGAAGGAGAAAAACAAAAGTATGAAAACGAAAGTCTTCAAGCTTCATATTCCTTGCATGAATATCAAGTCTTCACGGACACACCAATTTCTTCACTTTTAAGGTCTTCAGGAATACCAAAATCTTTAGTCGAAGATATTTATTTTTATGGGTAGACTTTCTCTATAAATATAAAACTCCTCATAGACTTATAGACCTATGTACACTCATAAAGACATTAGTCCCTTAACCTATAAGTCTTCAATACACCAAAATCACTAAGGGGCACTAGATGCACTTACAATCTCCCCCCTTTTGGTGACTGATGACAATATAGGTTAAGTTTTCAACGGGGATAAACATATGAAGTGTAAGTACTGATATTGAAGAATTTGATTGCAAGATATAGAAGAACTCCCCCTGAAGATGTGCATAGTGAGGAATTTGCTTTTGAAGTACTGCACACTTGAAGAGTTGAATCATGGAGATCTCCCCCTATATCTTGTAATTCATACATGCATTTGACATATAATATGAAGACTTTGAAATGCATGATGAAATATGGTGCCTGAAGAAATTCAGCATGCGTGCAATAATATTAACGAGGAACAAGCATGCAGAATCAGAGCACAGTGCATCAAAAGTATCAGAGCACCATCGGTTTTAAGATTACAACTCGATCCAATAAAAGTTTCAGAAGAGCCCATATAATAGACCCGCTTGAAGACTAACTCAGATTTCTCCCCCTTTGTCATCGAATGACCAAAAGGATCGAAGTTGATGGAGGAGCGTCAGTGTTGTTTGTGTCGGTTGTCGTAGTAGGGCCTGCCGCAGTGTCGTCCAAGTCTTCAATTTCATCAGTGTCGTGCGATGAAGAATAGGAGCTGGCCACCAAGGAAGGAACCTTGACCTTCTTGAATTTCTTCGGTGGAGGTGCAGACCAGTCAAAATCTTCCTTGAGACCCATTCTCTTCAGATCTTCTACGCTGTAGACATGAGATAGAACAACCCAGGTACGGTTGAAGGTTTCATGGAGGTAGTAGTGGTTTTTCTTCACTGCATTGTGTGTGGAGGTCATGTTGTGAAGAATTGAACCAAACTGACGCTTGACCCATTTATGATTGCGATCAACTTTCTGATGAAGACTGAGGAGTAACTCACGATCATTCATCACCCTGGGTGCTGTGGCTTGAGGAATTTTCTTGGCAGAGGTGTTGGCGGCAGAGTCATGTGTGGCAGAGTCATCATTGGTGGAGTAGGATGCAGCTTTGCAAAATTGACCATCCAATGGACGAATGCCTTCATTTATCACAGCAGTTGCCTTGCCTTTGTCATCAACTGAGGAAAATGTCCGTTTGAGGACTTCAATTGGAGGCAAGTAGCTGCCGTAGTTCAGAGTATCAGCCTTGTAATTGAGTGAAGACCTTGTCCTGATGAACCTCATAATCCATGGTGCATAAGGCTTCAGCTCAAATGGTGACATAGCAATATTCACCAGAGTCCTCATGAAGAAATCATGGAAGTTGACGGGAACACCATGAATGATATTGAAAAGAATATTCTTCATGATGCCAATGACTTCTTCATCATTTGAGTCGTGGCCTTTGATAGGACTCATTATCTTCGTTAGAATGCGATAGACAGTCCGTGGAACATATAGTAATTCCTTGACGAGGAATTTGGTTCGAGGGGCTTGCCCTGGCCTCAAGGGCTTCATCAGCACTTGCATGTAATGATTTTTAAGATCAGGTTCGTTTAGATGCAACGAGCACCTTCAAGGGGAGGACTGAGTGGGAGGGCACGAAGAAATTCAGTTGCTGGTGCCTTGTAGTGAGTATTTTCTGACATCCAGTCCAGCACCCATGAGTTCACATCTTCAGAATTTCCTGTGATGTGCAGCGTTGCATAGAGTTGAAGAATGAGTTCTTCATTCCAATCACAGATGTCAGTGCAGAAATTCAGCAATCCAGCATCGTGAAGAACATTGAGGACTGGCTCGAACCTGGCAGAGATCCCATGTCCACGTGAGGAATGTGTTCATGATTTAAGACTTTGTCTTTGTTAAATAGCACTGAGGAATAGAAATTGGCTTGACTAGTAGACCAGAAACGCCTCTTCCTTATGCGAGCAGAATCATAGGGATTGTAGTCTATGAAGAACACATGCTCGTTAAAGAAATCTGCAGCCTTGAACTTTTGCTTCTTTGAGAATGGATCCTTTGGCTTGGGCAGAGGAGTGTCAGTGAGTTGCATCACAACCTCAGGAATCGCAATCTCCGGTTCTTTAGGCTGAGGAATGTCTGGTTCCTCTTCAGTGGCAGTCAACGTGTTCAATGGACCAGCAACAACAGTTTCTTCAACACTAGTGGCTGGAATTTCTTCATGCACAGACGAGGTAGGATGAGTTTCTTCAGAGCCCATTTGAACGGTTGGTGCAGGGGACTGAGGTATTTGTTGTATTGGGGTGAAGAGTGGAGAATTGGGATGCTGACTTTCCCAAAAGTCATCATTCATCACAGGCATAGTGCATCCAATATCCACGTCTTCATCTTCAATTTCTTCAACGCCAGCCTCTTCAGCTGTGAACTGAGGCATTGGTGAGGAAGCAACAGGCGTTGAAGGGATCACATCCACTTCAATTTCTTCGTCAATCTTCTCTGACGAAGCAGCAGAATGATTTTCTTCATCAGATCTGCTAGGGATCACATATTCTTCACCAAAAGGAACAAGGTCCTTTGATGGCAGGGTGGAAATCGGAACAGCATCAATTGGATTTTCAAGTGAGCTGGTCATAGGCTTCATTTTCTTCGGAGCTGAAGAATCTGAAGCAGATGATGCTTTCCTTTTCTTCACTGCAGCTCTCTCTGCAGCCTTGGTCTTCCTCACATCTGATGCAGATGGAAGGGTATGAGTTGGTGTAGGCGCAGGAGGAGCTGAGGAATCTGTTTGAATTTCCTCAGGCGCAACTGATGCAGTCGCCCTGACTTCTTCATTTTCTTCAGGTGCATCACTAGTGGATGCCCTGGCAATGTCTTCAGTGGCTGGAATGGAGTCATCAGCCCTAGAACTAGCATTTTCATCAGCAGCCTGAAAGTCATCGGCGGTGCTGGCATGTTCTTTAGTTTGCTGAGTAGAGGCTTCAGCTTGAGGAATTTCTTGTTGCGATGGGGCTGCAACATTGGTGAACTTCTCAGTCAGTTTAACGAACCTGACTTTGGCTCCTTGCCAATCAGCATAATAAGCATTGAAATCATCGCTGAGGGCTTTGATTTCAGACTAGATCTTGAGGAGTTCATCAGTTGTCATTTTGACAACGTTTTTCCTCAGGAACTTCTCTTTCCTGAACTGAGCCTTCTTGATTTGTCTAGCCTTCTCAAATTTCCATTTCTCTTCAGTGATGAAATGGGTCAGCATGTGACTTTGGCCAGGAGTCAAATGAAAATCAGGCATAGGAGTGTTTGGGTCCTTGTGCCAGAAATCAATGTAGTCGAGGATCGCCTTTGGATCCAAAAGCAGTGGCACATTTGTGCATTTGGCTCTAGCGGCCCTTTCTTGCCTGTCTCTGATGATTTCTGCAAGTTCATCATCATCAGCTTCATCGTCAGATGGCACTTGGAAGGCAACCTGTTTCTTCTTTAGATTTGGCCGAGGACCTCGACCAGCCGTTGCCTTTGTCTTCAGCAGAGTGGGGCCTGATGAAGAGTTTGGTGCAGCTGAGGAACTCGCTGAGACACCAGAGGCAATAGAGATGCTTGCAGTCCTTTGGCACGTGGACAGATGTACAGGTGTTGAGGACTTTGCCGGAGCTACTGAGGACTTTGGGGGAGGAGCTGAGGACTTTGGAGGAGCAGGAGCAGCATGAGGAACTGGCCGTGAGGGCTTTGAAGAATCTGGCCGTGAGGGCATTGCTGAGGAACTTGGTCGTGAGGGCACAGTTGGTGAAGCACTTGGCTTGTGAGCGGGCTTCTTTGCCAATGATTTTCTAGGCCTGACAGAGGCCTCAGTGGCAGCAGCAGTAGCAGAGTCTTCATTGAATTTCCTCACTGCTTCTTTGGCTTGTCTTGCCAACTTGGCTTGGCGTTTGGCCCATTCTTCAGGGAAATCCTCACCAAGCTTGATGCTGGTGGGGTCAGCTTCTTGGCCAGGTGCCAATGGAGCTCTTGGGCATGGAGGATTTAGTGCGAATTTCTTCATATACTTTGGAGTTATATATCTGTACTCTCTCCATTCTCTTGCCCATCTCCTTTCAATCCTCTGTATGCGCACTGAGGGAGTCCTGGACTAGGGGGTGTCCGGATAGCCGGACTATCATCATCGGCCGGACTCCAACACTATGAAGATACAAGATTGAAGACTTCGTCCCGTGTCCGGATGGGACTTTCCTTGGCGTGGAAGCCAAGCTTGGCAATACGGATATGTAGATCTGCTACCATTGTAACCGACTCTGTGTAACCCTAGCCCTCTCCGGTGTCTATATAAACCGGAGGGTTTTAGTCCATAGGACGAACAACCATTACAACAATCATACCATAGGCTAGCTTCTAGGGTTTAGCCTCCTTGATCTCGTGGTAGATCTACTCTTGTACTACCCATATCATCAATATCAATCAAGCAGGAGTAGGGTTTTACCTCCATCGAGAGGGCTCAAACCTGGGTAAAAACATCGTGTCCCTTGTCTCCTGTTACCATCCGCCTAGACGCACAGTTTGGGACCCCCTACCCGAGATCCGCCGGTTTTGACACCGAAATTGGTGCTTTCATTGAGAGTTCCTCTGTGTCGTCACCGATAGGCTTGATGGCTCCTTCAATCATCAACAACAACGCAGTTCAGGGTGAGACTCTTCTCCCCGGACAGATCTTCGTGTTCGGCGGCTTTGCACTGCGGGCCAATTCGCTCGGCCATCTGGAGCAGATCGAAAGCTACGCCCCTGGCCATTAGGTCAGATTTGGAAGCCTAAACTTCACGGCTGACATCCGCGGAGACTTGATCTACAACGGATTCGAGCCACAGCCGAGCGCGCCGCACCGTCACGATGGGCATGATTTAACTCTGCTGCCGCACAGTGCCCTGGAGGCCGCACATGAGTCCGCTCTGACCCTTATTTCGGAGCCGACCATGCAGATCGAGGACGGATGGCTAGACACCGCCTCGGGGGCTGCAACCTCTACGGCGATGGAGCCGAATATTGACCTTATCCCTTGTAAAGCTCGTGACTCTGAGGTGCCGGACTCCTTGCCGGAATCCGAACCTCCCGCGCCCGTGCCAATCGAATCTGATTGGGCGCCGATCATGGAGTTCACCGCCGCGGACATCTTTCAGCACTCACCCTTTGGCGACATCCTGAATTCGGTAAAGTATCTCTCGCTATCAGGAGAGCCCTGGCCGGACTGCAGTCAGGACGGTTGGGATGCAGACGACGAAGAAATTCAAAACCCACCCACCACCCACTTTGTAGCCACTGTCGACGATCTAACCGACATGCTAGACTACGACTCCGAAGACATCGACAGTATGGACGACGATGCCGGAGACGACCAAGAACCAGCGCCTACGGGGCACTGGAAGACCACCTCGTCCTACAACGTATACATGGTGGACAACCCAAAGGATGGGAACGGCGAAGAAGCAGCGGAGGCAGATTCCTCTAAGAAACAGCCCAAGCCCCGACGTCAGCGGCGCCGCTCTAAATCCCGCCACAGCAGGAATGGAGATTCTGGCACCGGAGATAATAACACCCCAGAGAGTGCCGAAGACAACCCCCTCCAGCAAGATTCAGCACAGGAGGAAGGAGAAGCCAGCCCTCACGAGAGAGCGGCAGATGAGGAGATAGAGGATGATAATTACATGCCTCCCTCCGGAGACGAGGCAAGCCTCAACGACGACGAATTCGTCGTGCCCGAGGATCCCGTCGAACAAGAGCATTTTAAACGCATGCTCATGGCCACGGTAAACAGCCTAAAGAAAAAGCAGCAACAACTCTAAGCTAATCAAGACCTGATGGCCGATAGATGGAACGAAGTCCTCGCGGCCGAAGAGCATGAACTCGAACGCCCCTCCAAAAGCTACCCAAAACGCAAGTTGCTCCCCGGATTAGAGGAGGAGGCATATAAACCGTCATCACCAGCGCACAATACGGCAGACCGACCACCTCGCGGCCGCGACAAAGAGGCATGTAGGCCCTCCACCAGAACCGTACCCCGGCACCGCTCGAAAAGCGTGAAGCCGCGGGGGAATGCGCCGGACTTGCGAGACATATTGGAGGACAAGGCAAGACAATCAAGATCGATCTATGGATCACGTGGGCGCCCCACGATGCACGACGATTACCGTCGCGCCGGATGCAGCAACTCCGGCCGGGCCGAACACAGTAGACAAAGCTCGCTCGAGCTACGTCGTGATATTGCCCAATATAGAGGCGCCGCACACCCACTATGCTTCATACATGAAGTAATGGATCATCAAATCCCTGAAGGGTTTAAACCCGTAAACATTGAATCCTACGATCGCACAACAGATCCCGCGGTTTGGATCGAAGACTATCTCCCTCATATCCACATGGCCCGCGGTGACGATCTTCACGCCATAAAATATCTCCCACCCAAGCTTAAAGGACCAGCTCGGCATTGGCTTAACAGCTTGCCAGCAGAGTCAATTGGGTGTTGGGAGGACCTGGAAGCCGCATTCCTCGACAACTTCCAGGGCACATATGTGCGACCACCAGACGCCGATGACCTAAGCCACATCATTCACCAGCCAGACGAATCGGCCAGACAGTTCTTAACAAAGAAAAATCAAATCGTTGACTGTCCGGATGCAGAGGCCCTAGCAGCCTTCAAACATAACATCCGCGATGAATGGCTGGCCCGGCACCTAGGACAGGAAAAGCCGAAATCCATGGCAGCCCTCACATCACTCATGACCCACTTCTGTGCGGGGGGGGGGACAGCTGGCTAGCCCGCAGTAACAACCTCAGCAAAAATTCTGGCAGTCCGGATACCAAGGACCACAATGGCAGGTCGCGTCGAAACAAAAACAAACGCCACGTTAACGGCAATAACACTGAGGATACGGCAGTCAACGCCGGATTCCGAGGCTCCAAACCCGGTCAGCGGAAAAAGCCATTCAAAAGAACTACCCCGGGTCTGTCCAATTTGGACCGAATACTCGACCGCTCTTGCGAGATACATGGCACCCCCGAAAAGCCAGCTAATCACACCAACAGGGATTGTTGGGTATTTAAGCAGGCAGGCAAGTTAATTGCTGAAAACAACGACAAGGGGCTGCATAGCGACGACGAGGAAGAGACCCGGCCGCCGAACAGTAGAGGACAGAAGGGTTTCCCCCCCACAAGTGCGGACGGTAAACATGATATACGCAACCCACATACCCAAGAGGGAGCGGAAGCGTGCACTGAGGGACATATATGCGATGGAGCCAGTCGCCCCAAAGTTCAATCCATGGTCCTCTTGCTCGATCACTTTTGATCGAAGGGACCACCCCACCAGTATTCGCCACGGCGGATTCGCCGCATTGGTTTTAGACCCAATCGTCGATGGATTTCACCTCACTAGAGTCCTGATGGACGGCGGCAGCAGCCTGAACCTGCTTTATGAGGATATAGTGCGCAAGATGGGCATAGACCCCTCAAGGATTAAACCTACAAAGACGACCTTCAAAGGTGTCATACCAAGTGTAGAGGCCAATTGTACAGGCTCAGTCACACTGGAAGTGGTCTTCGGATCCCCGGATAACTTCCGAAGCGAGGAGTTAATCTTCGACATAGTCCCGTTCCGCAGCGGCTATCACGCTCTGCTTGGACGAACCACGTTTGCAAAGTTCAACGCGGTGCCGCATTACGCATACCTCAAGCTCAAGATGCCAGGCCCTCGAGGAGTCATCACGGTCAACGGAAACACTGAACGCTCCCTCCGAACGGAGGAACACACAACGGCTCTCGCGGCAAAAGTACAGAGCAGCCTCTTAAGGCAATTTTCGAGTCCGGCCGTTAAACGACCGGACACGGCCAAACGCGCCCGGAGTAACATACAACAAGACCACATGGCACGTTCCGAGCACGCGTAGCAATGCGGCCCCAACCCCAGCCCTTGCATAATTGCAAGACCAGTCCTTCGCATACATCATTACGCTCTGGAGATACCATGGGCATAGGGGGAGGGGCACGACCACGATAGGCCCAGAGTGCGGTTTAACCACACCAGGGGCTCCCAAGTACGTCGGTCATTTTCTTTTTCTTTTTTCTTATCCACAGGACTCCGTTCATCAGAGGCCTTGTCCGGCAGTAGACCTGCCGAACTCACGATGCAACAGCCAGGGAAGGAGAAAGGCTACGACGAACACGAAGGTGGTTTCCATTACGAGCATTAAATCTGTTTAATACACCATTCCGCAGCCTACCCCTGGAGGGGGACATGTTTAAATAGTCCAACCCTTGCTTACCGCACAATTTGTATCGCCCTGCATTCATGGCAGTATTTCTGAATAAACATGTTGGGGAACGTTGCAGAAAATTAAATTTTTTCCTACGGTTTCACCAAGATCCATCTATGAGTCCATCTAAGCAACGAGTCAAGGGAGTGAGTTTGCATCTACATACCACTTGTAGATCGCGTGCGGAAGCTTACAAGGGGATGCTGATGATGGAGTCGTACTCGACGTGATTCGGATCACCGATGACCAAGTGCTGAACAGACAGCACCTCCGTGTTCAACACACGTACGAGACGGGAGACGTCTCCTCCGTCTTGATCTAGCAAGGAGGAAGGAGAGGTTGAGGAAGGCAGCTCCAATGGCATCACGACGGCGTGGTGCAGTTGGTGCAGCAGTACTCCGACAGAGCTTCGCCAAGCACGTACGGGAGAGGAGAGGTATTGGGGAGGGGAGGGGCTGCGCCTTGGCTTTTGTGTTGCAGCCCTCCCCTCACCCCTCTATATATAGGGGAAGAGGCAAGGGGGGCCGGCCCTCTAGGGGAAACCCTAGAGGGGGACGGCGGCCAAAGGGGAGAGGGGAAGAGGGGTGGCTTGCCCCCCAAGCCAGGGGGGCGCCCCCTTTAGGGTTTCCCCTCCCTTGCCCTAGGCGCATGGGCCCTAGGTGGGAGGCGCGCCCAGCCCCCTAGGGGCTGGATCCTTCCCCACGCAGCCCATGTGGCCCCCCCCGGGAGGGGTGGTCCCTCCCGGTGGACCCCCGGAACCCTTCCGGTGGCCCCGGTACAATACCGGTATGCCCCCGAAACTTTCCGGTGTCCGTTTAACAACTTTCCATATATAAATCTTTACCTCCGGACCATTCCGGAACTCCTCGTGACGTCCGGGATCTCATCCGGGACTCCGAACAACATTCGGTAGTCACATACTAGTCTTCCTAATAACCCTAGCGTCACCGAACATTAAGTGTGTAGACCCTACGGGTTCGGGAGATATGCAGACATGACCGAGATCACTCTCCGGTCAATAACCAACAGCGGGATCTAGATACCCATTTTGGCTCCCACATGCTCCTCGATGATTTCATCGGTTGAACCACGATGTCGAGGATTCGATCAAACCCTGTGTACAATTCCCTTTGTCAATCGGTACGTTACTTGCCCGAGACTCGATCGTCGGTATCCCAATACCTTGTTATGTCTCGTTACCGGCAAGTCACTTTACTCGTACCGTAATGCATGATCCCGTGGCCAACACCTTGGTCACCTTGAGCTCATTATGATGATGCATTACCGAGTGGGCCTAGAGATACCTCTCCATCATACGGAGTGACAAATCCCAGTCTCAATCCGTGTCAACCCAATAGATACTTTCGGAGATACCTGTAGTGCACCTTTATAGTCACCCAGTTACGTTGTGACGTTTGATACACCCAAAGCACTCCTACGGTATCCAGGAGTTACACGATCTCATGGTCGAAGGAAGAGATACTTGACATTGGCAAAGCTCTAGCAAACGAACTACACGATCTTTGTGCTATGCTTAGGATTGGGTCTTGTCCATCATATCATTCTCCTAATGATGTGATCCCGTTATCAACGACATCCAATGTCCATAGCCAGGAAACCATGACTATATGTTGATCATAACGAGCTAGTCAACTAGAGGCTCACTAGGGACATATGGTGGTCTATGTATACACACGTGTATTACGATTTCCGGATAATACAGTTATAGCATGAATAAAAGACAATTATCATGAACAATGAAATATAATAATACTTTTATTATTGCCTCTAGGGCATATTTCCAACAGTCTCCCACTTGCGCTAGAGTCACCAATCTAGTTACATTGTGATGAATCGAACACCCATAGAGTTCTGGTGTTGATCATGTTTTGCTCGCGAGAGAGGTTTAGTCAATGGATCTGTGACATTCAGATCCGTATGTACTTTGCAAATTTCTATGTCTCCATCTTGAACATTTTCACGGATGGAGTTGAAATGACGCTTGATGTGCCTGGTCTTCTTGTGAAACATGGGCTCCTTGGCAAGGGCAATAGCTCCAGTGTTGTCACAGAAGAGTTTGATTGGCCCCGACGCATTGGGTATGACTCCTAGGTCGGTGATGAACTCCTTCACCCAAATCGCTTCATGCGCTGCCTCCGAGGCTGCCATGTACTCCGCTTCACACGTAGATCCCGCCACGACGCTCTGCTTGCAGCTGCACCAGCTTACTGCTCCACCATTCAACATATACATGTATCCGGTTTGTGACTTAGAGTCATCCGGATCTGAGTCGAAGCTAGCGTCGACGTAACCCTTTACGACGAGCTCTTCGTCTCCTCCATAAACGAGAAACATGTCCTTTGTCCTTTTCAGGTACTTCAGGATATTCTTGACCGCTGTCCAGTGTTCCTTGCCGGGATTAATTTGGTATCTTGCTACCAAACTCACGGCAAGGTTTACATCAGGTCTGGTACACAGCATGGCATACATAATAGATCCTATGGCTGAAGCATAGGGGATGACACTCATCTCTTCTTTATCTTTTGCCGTGGTCGGTGACTGAGCCGAGCTCAATCTCACACCTTGTAACATAGGCAAGAACCCTTTCTTGGACTGATCCATTTTGAACCTTTTAAAAATCTTATCAAGGTATGTGCTTTGTGAAAGACCTATGAGGCGTCTCGATCTATCTCTGTAGATCCTGATGCCTAATATATAAGCAGCTTCTCCAAGGTCTTTCATTGAAAAACATTTGTTCAAGTAGGCCTTAATGCTGTCCAGAAATTCTATATTATTTCCCATCAAGAGTATGTCATCTACATATAATATGAGAAATGCTACAGAGCTCCCACTCACTTTCTTGTAAACGCAGGCTTCTCCATAAGTCTGCATAAACCCAAACGCTTTGAGCATCTCATCAAAGCGAATATTCCAACTCCGAGATGCTTGCACCAGCCCATAAATGGATCGCTGGAGCTTGCATACTTTGTTAGCGTTCTTAGGATCGACAAAACCTTCCAGCTGCATCATATACAGTTCTTCCTTAAGATGCCCGTTAAGGAATGTCGTTTTGACGTCCATCTGCCATATCTCATAATCATAATATGCGGCAATTGCTAACATGATTCGGACGGACTTTAGCTTCGCTACGGGAGAGAATGTCTCATCGTAGTCGATCCCTTGAACCTGTCGATAACCCTTAGCGACAAGTCGAGCTTTATAGATGGTAACATTTCCATCCGCGTCCGTCTTCTTCTTAAAGATCCATTTGTTTTCTATCGCTCGCCGATCATCGGGCAAGTCTGTCAAAGTCCATACTTTGTTTTCATACATGGATTCTATCTCGCATTTCATGGCTTCAAGCCATTTGTTGGAATCTGGGCCCGCCATCGCTTCTTCATAGTTCGAAGGTTCACCGTTGTCTAACAACATGATTTCCAGGACGGGGTTGCCGTACCACTCTGGTGCGGAACGTGTCCTTGTGGACCTACGAAGTTCAGTAGCAACCTGATCCGAAGTACCTTGATCATCATCATTGGTTTCCTCTTCAGTTGGTGTGGGCATCACAGGAACATTTTCCTGAGCTGCACCACTATCCCGTTTGAGAGGTAGTACTTCATCGAGTTCTACTTTCCTCCCACTTACTTCTTTCGAGAGAAACTATTTTTCCAGAAAGCATCCGTTCTTGGCAACAAAGATCTTGCCCTCGGATCTTAAGTAGAAGGTATACCCGACAGTTTCCTTAGGGTATCCTATGAAGACGCATTTTTCCGACTTGGGTTCGAGCTTTTCAGGTTGAAGTTTCTTGACATAAGCATCGCATCCCCAAACTTTTAGAAACGAAAGCTTAGGTTTCTTCCCAAACCATAATTCATACGGTGTCGTCTCAACGGATTTAGACGGTGCCCTATTTAAGGTGAATGTAGCTATCTCTAGAGCGTATCCCCAAAATGATAGCGGTAAATCGGTAAGAGACATCATAGACCGCACCATATCCAATAGAGTGCGATCACGACGTTCGGACACACCGTTTCACTGAGGTGTTCCAGGCAGCGTGAGTTGTGAAACGATTCCACATTTCTTTAAGTGTGTACCAAATTCGTGACTTAAGTATTCTCCTCCACGATCTGATCGTAGGAACTTTATCTTTCGGTCACGTTGATTCTCTACCTCATTCTGAAATTCCTTGAACTTTTCGAAGGTCTCAGACTTGTGTTTCATTAAGTAGACATACCCATATCTACTCAAGTCATCAGTGAGAGTGAGAACATAACGATATCCTCCGCGAGCCTCAATGCTCATTGGACCGCACACATCGGTATGTATGATTTCCAACAAGTTGGTTGCTCGCTCCATTGTTCCGGAGAATGGAGTCTTGGTCATTTTGCCCATGAGGCATGGTTCGCATGTGTCAAACGATTCATAATCAAGAGACTCCAAAAGTCCATCAGCATGGAGCTTCTTCATGCGCTTCACACCAATGTGACCAAGGCGGCAGTGCCACAAGTATGTGGGACTATCGTTATCAACTTTACATCTTTTGGCATCCACACTATGAACATGTGTAATATTACGCTCGAGATTCGTTAAGAACAAACCATTGACCATCGGAGCATGACCATAAAACATATCTCTCATATAAATCGAACAACCATTATTCTCAGACTTAAATGAGTAGCCATCTCGTATTAAACGAGATCCAGATACAATGTTCGTGCTCAAACTTGGCACTAAATAACAATTATTAAGGTTCAAAACTAATCCCGTAGGTAAATGTAGAGGTAGCGTGCCGACGGCGATCACATCGACTCTGGAACCATTCCCGACGCGCATCGTCACCTCGTCCTTCGCCAGTCTCCGCTTATTCCGCAGCTCCTGCTGTGAGTTACAAATATGAGCAACGGCACCGGTATCAAATACCCAGGAGTTACTACGAGTACTGGTAAGGTACACATCAATTACATGTATATCAAATATACCTTTGGTGTTGCCGGCCTTCTTATCCGCTAAGTATTTGGGGCAGTTCCGCTTCCATTGACCCTTCCTCTTGCAATAAAAGCATTCAGTCTCAGGCTTGGGTCCATTCTTTGACTTCTTCCCGGTAACTGGCTTACTAGGCGCGGCAACATCCTTGCCGTCCTTCTTGAAGTTCTTCTTGCCCTTGCCCTTCTTGAACTTAGTGGTCTTATTGACCATCAACACTTGATGTTCTTTCTTGATTTCAGCCTCTGTTGACTTCAGCATTGAGAACACTTCAGGAATGGTCTTTTCCATCCCCTGCATGTTGTAGTTCATCACAAAGCTCTTGTAGCTTGGTGGGAGCGACTGGAGGATTCTGTCAATGACCGCCTCATCTGGGAGGTTAATATTTAGCTGGGTCATACGGTTGTGCAACCCAGACATCTTGAGTATGTGCTCACTGACAGAACTATTTTCCTCCATCTTACAACTGTAGAACTTGTCGGAGACGTCATATCTCTCGACCCGGGCGTGAGCTTGAAAAACAAGTTTCAGCTCTTCGAACATCTCATATGCTCCGTGATGCTCAAAACGCTTTTGGAGCCCCGGTTCTAAGCTGTAAAGCATGCCGCACTAAACGAGGGAGTAATCATCAGCACGAGTTTGCCAAGCATTCATAATGTCTTGGTTCTCTGGGACGGGAGCGTCACCTAGCGGTCCTTCTAGGACATATTGTTTCCTGGCAGCTATGAGGATGATCCTCAGGTTCCGGACCCAGTCCGTATAGTTGCTGCCGTCATCTTTCAGCTTGGTTTTCTCTAGGAAAGCGTTGAAGTTCATGTTGACGTGAGCGTTGGCCATTTGATCTACAAGACATATTTGCAAAGGTTTTAGACTAAGTTCATGATAATTAAGTTCTAATCAAATTATGAACTCCCACTCAGATTAGACATCCCTCTGGTCATCTAAGTGTTACACGATCCGAGTCGACTAGCCCGTGTCCGATCATCACGTGAGACGGACTAGTCATCGTCGGTGAACATCTTCATGTTGATCGTATCTTCCATACGACTCGTGTTCGACCTTTCGGTCTCCGTGTTCCGAGGCCATGTCTGCACATGCTAGGCTCGTCAAGTTAACCCTAAGTGTTTTTGTTGTGTAAATTTGTCTTACACCCGTTGTATGTGAACGTAAGGATCCATCACACCCGATCATCACGTGGTGCTTAGAAACGACGAACTGTAGCAACGGTGCACAGTTAGGGGAGAACACTTCTTGAAATTTTTTAAGGGATCATCTTATTTACTACCGTCATCCTAAGTAAACAAGATGTATAAACATAATAAACATCACATGCAATTATATAGTTGTGACATGATATGGCCAATATCATATAGCTCCATTGATCTCCATCTTCGGGGCTCCATGATCATCTTGTGACCGGCTTGACACCATGATCTCCATCATCGTGTCTTCATGAAGTTGTCACGCCAACGACTACTTCTACTTCTATAGCTAACGCGTTTAGCAATAAAGTAAAGTAAGTTACATGGCGTTCTTCAATGACACGCAGGTCATACAAAAAAATAAAGACAACTCCTATGGCTCCTGCCGGTTGTCATACTCATCGACATGCAAGTCGTGAATCCTATTACAAGAACATGATCTCATACATCACAATTCATCATTCATCACAACTTCTGGCCATATCACATCACATGATCAATCGCTGCAAAAACAAGTTAGACGTCCTCTAATTGTTGTTGCATCTTTTACGTGGCTGCAATTGGGTTCTAGCAAGAACGTTTTCTTACCTACGAATAACCACAACGTGATTTTGTCAACTTCTATTTACCCTTCATAAGGGCCCTTTTCATCGAATCTGCTCCAACTAAAGTGGGAGAGACAGACACCCGCCAGCCACCTTATGCAACTAGTGCATGTCAGTCGGTGGAACCGGTCTCACGTAAGCGTATGTGTAAGGTTGGTCCGGGCCGCTTCATCCCACAATACCGCTGAAGCAAGAAAAGACTAGTAGAGGCAAGCAAGTTTACAAGATCCACGCCCACAACAAAATTGTGTTCTACTCGTGCAAAGAGAACTACGCATAGACCTAGCTCATGATGCCACTGTTGGGGAACGTTGCAGAAAATTAAAATTTTTCCTACGGTTTCACCAAGATCCATCTATGAGTCCGTCTAAGCAACGAGTCAAGGGAGTGAGTTTGCATCTACATACCACTTGTAGATCGCGTGCGGAAGCTTGCAAGGGGATGGTGATGATGGAGTCGTACTCGACATGATTCGGATCACCGATGACCAAGTGTTGAACGGACAGCACCTCCGCGTTCAACACACGTACGGACGGGAGACGTCTCCTCCGTCTTGATCCAGCAAGGAGGAATGAGAGGTTGAGGAAGGCAGCTCCAATGGCAGCACGACGGCGTGGTGCAGTTGGTGCAGCAGTACTCCGACAGAGCTTCGCCAAGCACGTACGGGAGAGGAGAGGTGTTGGGGAGGGGAGGGGCTGCGCCTTGGCTTTTGTGTTGCAGCCCTCCCCTCACCCCTCTATATATAGGGGAAGAGGCAAGGGGGGCCGGCCCTCTAGGGGAAACCCTAGAGGGGGGCGGCGGCCAAAGGGGAGAGGGGAAGAGGGGTGGCTTGCCCCCCAAGCCAGGGGGGCGCCCCCTTTAGGGTTTCCCCTCCCTTGCCCTAGGCGCATGGGCCCTAGGTGGGAGGCACGCCCAGCCCACTAGGGGCTGGCTCCTTCCCCACGCAGCCCATGTGGCCCCCCGGGAGGGGTGGTCCCTCCCGGTGGACCCCCGGAACCCTTCCGGTGGCCCCGGTACAATACCGGTATGCCCCAGAAACTTTCTGGTGTCCGTTTAACAACTTTCCATATATAAATCTTTACCTCCGGACCATTCCGGAACTCCTCGTGACGTCCGGGATCTCATCCGGGACTCCGAACAACATTCGGTAGTCACATACTAGTCTTCCTAATAACCCTAGCATCACCGAACCTTAAGTGTGTAGACCCTACGGGTTCGGGAGACATGCAGACATGACCGAGATCACTCTCCGGTCAATAACCAACAGCGGGATCTGGATACCCATGTTGGCTCCCACATGCTCCTCGATGATTTCATCGGTTGAACCACGATGTCGAGGATTCGATCAAACCCTGTATTCAATTCCCTTTGTCAATCGGTACGTTACTTGCCCGAGACTCGATCGTCGGTATCCCAATACCTTGTTCTGTCTCATTACCGGCAAGTCACTTTACTCGTACCGTAATGCATGATCCCGTGGCCAACACCTTGGTCACCTTGAGCTCATTATGATGATGCATTACCGAGTGGGCCCAGAGATACCTCTCCATCATACGGAGTGACAAATCCCAGTCTCAATCCGTGTCAACCCAATAGATACTTTCGGAGATACCTGTAGTGCACCTTTATAGTCACCCAGTTACGTTGTGACGTTTGATACACCCAAAGCACTGCTACGGTATCCAGGAGTTACACGATCTCATGGTCGAAGGAAGAGATACTTGACATTGGCAAAGCTCTAGCAAACGAACTACACAATCTTTGTGCTATGCTTAGGATTGGGTCTTGTCCATCACATCATTCCCCTAATGATGTGATCCCGTTATCAACGACATCCAATGTCCATAGCCAGGAAACCATGACTATCTGTTGATCATAACGAGCTAGTCAACTAGAGGCTCACTAGGGACATACGGTGGTCTATGTATACACACGTGTATTACGATTTCCGGATAATACAGTTATAGCATGAATAAAAGACAATTATCATGAACAATGAAATATAATAATACTTTTATTATTGCCTCTAGGGCATATTTCCAACAGTCTCCCACTTGCGCTAGAGTCACCAATCTAGTTACATTGTGATGAATCGAACACACATAGAGTTCTGGTGTTGATCATGTTTTGCTCGCGAGAGAGGTTTAGTCAACGGATCTGTGACATTCAGATCCGTATGTACTTTGCAAATTTCTATGTCTCCATCTTGAACATTTTCACGGATGGAGTTGAAACGACGCTTGATGTGCCTGGTCTTCTTGTGAAACCTGGGCTCCTTGGCAAGGGCAATAGCTCCAGTGTTGTCACAGAAGAGTTTGATTGGCCCCGACGCATTGGGTATGACTCCTAGGTCGGTGATGAACTCCTTCACCCAAATCGCTTCATGCGCTGCCTCCGAGGCTGCCATGTACTCCGCTTCACACGTAGATCCCGCCACGACGCTCTGCTTGCAGCTGCACCAGCTTACTGCTCCACCATTCAACATATACATGTATCCGGTTTGTGACTTAGAGTCATCCGGATCTGAGTCGAAGCTAGCATCGACGTAACCCTTTACGACGAGCTCTTCGTCTCCTCCATAAACGAGAAACATGTCCTTTGTCCTTTTCAGGTACTTCAGGATATTCTTGACCGCTGTCCAGTGTTCCTTGCCGGGATTAATTTGGTATCTTGCTACCAAACTCACGGCAAGGTTTACATCAGGTCTGGTACACAGCATGGCATACATAATAGATCCTATGGCTGAAGCATAGGGGATGACACTCATCTCTTCTTTATCTTTTGCCGTGGTCGGTGACTGAGCCGAGCTCAATCTTACACCTTGTAACATAGGCAAGAACCCTTTCTTGGACTGATCCATTTTGAACCTTTTCAAAATCTTATCAAGGTATGTGCTTTGTGAAAGACCTATGAGGCGTCTCGATCTATCTCTGTAGATCCTGATGCCTAATATATAAGCAGCTTCTCCAAGGTCTTTCATTGAAAAACATTTGTTCAAGTAGGCCTTAATGCTGTCCAGAAATTCTATATTATTTCCCATCAAGAGTATGTCATCTACATATAATATGAGAAATGCTACAGAGCTCCCACTCACTTTCTTGTAAACGCAGGCTTCTCCATAAGTCTGCATAAACCCAAACGCTTTGATCATCTCATCAAAGCGAATATTCCAACTCCGAGATGCTTGCACCAGCCCATAAATGGATCGCTGGAGCTTGCATACTTTGTTAGCGTTCTTAGGATCGACAAAACCTTCCAGCTGCATCATATACAGTTCTTCCTTAAGATGCCCGTTAAGGAATGTCGTTTTGACGTCCATCTTCCATATCTCATAATCATAGTATGCGGCAATTGCTAACATGATTCGGACGGACTTTAGCTTCGCTACGGGAGAGAATATCTCATCGTAGTCGATCCCTTGAACCTGTCGATAACCCTTAGCGACAAGTCGAGCTGTATAGATGGTAACATTTCCATCCGCGTCCGTCTTCTTCTTAAAGATCCATTTGTTTTCTATCGCTCGCCGATCATCGGGCAAGTCTGTCAAAGTCCATACTTTGTTTTCATACATGGATTCTATCTCGCATTTCATGGCTTCAAGCCATTTGTTGGAATCTGGGCCCGCCATCGCTTCTTCATAGTTCGAAGGTTCACCGTTGTCTAACAACATGATTTCCAGGACGGGGTTGCCGTACCACTCCGATGCGGAACGTGTCCTTGTGGACCTACGAAGTTCAGTAGCAACTTGATCCGAAGTACCTTGATCATCATCATTGGTTTCCTCTTCAGTTGGTGTGGGCATCACAGGAACATTTTCCTGAGCTGCACCACTATCCCGTTTGAGAGGTAGTACTTCATCGAGTTCTACTTTCCTCCCACTTACTTCTTTTGAGAGAAACTATTTTTCCAGAAAGCATCCGTTCTTGGCAACAAAGATCTTGCCCTCGGATCTTAAGTAGAAGGTATACCCGACAGTTTCCTTAGGGTATCCTATGAAGACGCATTTTTCCGACTTGGGTTCGAGCTTTTCAGGTTGAAGTTTCTTGACATAAGCATCGCATCCCCAAACTTTTAGAAACGAAAGCTTAGGTTTCTTCCCAAACCATAATTCATACGGTGTCGTCTCAACGGATTTAGACGGTGCCCTATTTAAGGTGAATGTAGCTATCTCTAGAGCGTATCCCCAAAATGATAGCGGTAAATCGGTAAGAGACATCATAGACCGCACCATATCCAATAGAGTGCGATTACGACGTTCGGACACACCGTTTTGCTGAGGTGTTCCAGGCAGCGTGAGTTGTGAAACGATTCCACATTTCTTTAAGTGTGTACCAAATTCGTGACTTAAGTATTCTCCTCCACGATCTGATCGTAGGAACTTTATCTTTCGGTCACGTTGATTCTCTACCTCATTCTGAAATTCCTTGAACTTTTCGAAGGTCTCAGACTTGTGTTTCATTAAGTAGACATACCCATATCTACTCAAGTCATCAGTGAGAGTGAGAACATAACGATATCCTCCGCGAGCCTCAATGCTCATTGGACCACACACATCGGTATGTATGATTTCCAACAAGTTGGTTGCTCGCTCCATTGTTCCGGAGAACGGAGTCTTGGTCATTTTGCCCATGAGGCATGGTTCGCATGTGTCAAACGATTCATAATCAAGAGACTCCAAAAGTCCATCAGCATGGAGCTTCTTCATGCGCTTCACACCAATGTGACCAAGGCGGCAGTGCCGCAAGTATGTGGGACTATCGTTATCAACTTTACATCTTTTGGCATCCACACTATGAACATGTGTAATATTATGCTCGAGATTCGTTAAGAACAAACCATTGACCATCGGAGCATGACCATAAAACATATCTCTCATATAAATCGAACAACCATTATTCTCAGACTTAAATGAGTAGCCATCTCGTATTAAACGAGATCCAGATACAATATTCATGCTCAAACTTGGCACTAAATAACAATTATTAAGGTTCAAAACTAATCCCGTAGGTAAATGTAGAGGTAGCGTGCCGACGGCGATCACATCGACTCTGGAACCATTCCCGACGCGCATCGTCACCTCGTCCTTCGCCAGTCTCCGCTTATTCCGCAGCTCCTGCTGTGAGTTACAAATATGAGCAACGGCACCGTTATCAAATACCCAGGAGTTACTACGAGTACTGGTAAGGTACACATCAATTACATGTATATCAAATATACCTGTGGTGTTGCCGGCCTTCTTATCCGCTAAGTATTTGGGGCAGTTCCGCTTCCAGTGACCCTTCCTCTTGCAATAAAAGCACTCAGTCTCAGGCTTGGGTCCATTCTTTGACTTCTTCCCGGTAACTGGCTTACTAGGCGTGGCAACATCCTTGCCGTCCTTCTTGAAGTTCTTCTTGCCCTTGCCCTTCTTGAACTTAGTGGTCTTATTGACCATCAACACTTGATGTTCTTTCTTGATTTCAGCCTCTGTTGACTTCAGCATTGAGAACACTTCAGGAATGGTCTTTTCCATCCCCTGCATGTTGTAGTTCATCACAAAGCTCTTGTAGCTTGGTGGGAGCGACTGGAGGATTCTGTCAATGACCGCCTCATCTGGGAGGTTAATATTTAGCTGGGTCATACGGTTGTGCAACCCAGACATCTTGAGTATGTGCTCACTGACAGAACTATTTTCCTCCATCTTACAACTATAGAACTTGTCGGAGACGTCATATCTCTCGACCCGGGCGTGAGCTTGAAAAACAAGTTTCAGCTCTTCAAACATCTCATATGCTCCGTGATGCTCAAAACGCTTTTGGAGCCCCGGTTCTAAGCTGTAAAGCATGCCGCACTAAACGAGGGAGTAATCATCAGCACGAGTTTGCCAAGCATTCATAATGTCTTGGTTCTCTGGGACGGGAGCGTCACCTAGCGGTCCTTCTAGGACATATTGTTTCCTGGCAGCTATGAGGATGATCCTCAGGTTCCGGACCCAGTCCGTATAGTTGCTGCCGTCATCTTTCAGCTTGGTTTTCTCTAGGAACGCGTTGAAGTTCATGTTGACGTGAGCGTTGGCCATTTGATCTACAAGACATATTTGCAAAGGTTTTAGACTAAGTTCATGATAATTAAGTTCTAATCAAATTATGAACTCCCACTCAGATTAAACATCCCTCTGGTCATCTAAGTGTTACACGATCCGAGTCGACTAGCCCGTGTCCGATCATCACGTGAGACGGACTAGTCATCGTCGGTGAACATCTTCATGTTGATCGTATCTTCCATACGACTCGTGTTCGACCTTTCGGTCTCCGTGTTCCGAGGCCATGTCTGCACATGCTAGGCTCGTCAAGTTAACCCTAAGTGTTTTTGTTGTGTAAATCTGTCTTACACCCGTTGTATGTGAACGTAAGGATCCATCACACCCGATCATCACGTGGTGCTTAGAAACGACGAACTGTAGCAACGGTGCACAGTTAGGGGAGAACACTTCTTGAAATTTTTTAAGGGATCATCTTATTTACTACCGTCGTCCTAAGTAAACAAGATGTATAAACATAATAAACATCACATGCAATTATATAGTTGTGACATGATATGGCCAATATCATATAGCTCCATTGATCTCCATCTTCGGGGCTCCATGATCATCTTGTGACCGGCTTGACACCATGATCTCCATCATCGTGTCTTCATGAAGTTGTCACGCCAACGACTACTTCTACTTCTATAGCTAACGCGTTTAGCAATAAAGTAAAGTAAGTTACATGGCGTTCTTCAATGACACGCAGGTCATACAAAAAAAATAAAGACAACTCCTATGGCTCCTGCCGGTTGTCATACTCATCGACATGCAAGTCGTGAATCCTATTACAAGAACATGATCTCATACATCACAATTCATCATTCATCACAACTTCTGGCCATATCACATCACATGATCAATCGCTGCAAAAACAAGTTAGACGTCCTCTAATTGTTGTTGCATCTTTTACGTGGCTGCAATTGGGTTCTAGCAAGAACGTTTTCTTACCTACGAATAACCACAACGTGATTTTGTCAACTTCTATTTACCCTTCATAAGGGCCCTTTTCATCGAATCCGCTCCAACTAAAGTGGGAGAGACAGACACCCGCCAGCCACCTTATGCAACTAGTGCATGTCAGTCGGTGGAACCGGTCTCACGTAAGCGTACGTGTAAGGTTGGTCCGGGCCGCTTCATCCCACAATACCGCTGAAGCAAGAAAAGACTAGTAGAGGCAAGCAAGTTGACAAGATCCACGCCCACAACAAAATAGTGTTCTACTCGTGCAAAGAGAACTACGCATAGACCTAGCTCATGATGCCACTGTTGGGGAACGTTGCAGAAAATTAAAATTTTTCCTACGGTTTCACCAAGATCCATCTATGAGTCCGTCTAAGCAACGAGTCAAGGGAGTGAGTTTGCATCTACATACCACTTGTAGATCGCGTGCGGAAGCTTGCAAGGGGATGGTGATGATGGAGTCGTACTCGACATGATTCGGATCACCGATGACCAAGTGTTGAACGGACAGCACCTCCGCGTTCAACACACGTACGGACGGGAGACGTCTCCTCCGTCTTGATCCAGCAAGGAGGAATGAGAGGTTGAGGAAGGCAGCTCCAATGGCAGCACGACGGCGTGGTGCAGTTGGTGCAGCAGTACTCCGACAGAGCTTCGCCAAGCACGTACGGGAGAGGAGAGGTGTTGGGGAGGGGAGGGGCTGCGCCTTGGCTTTTGTGTTGCAGCCCTCCCCTCACCCCTCTATATATAGGGGAAGAGGCAAGGGGGGCCGGCCCTCTAGGGGAAACCCTAGAGGGGGGCGGCGGCCAAAGGGGAGAGGGGAAGAGGGGTGGCTTGCCCCCCAAGCCAGGGGGGCGCCCCCTTTAGGGTTTCCCCTCCCTTGCCCTAGGCGCATGGGCCCTAGGTGGGAGGCACGCCCAGCCCACTAGGGGCTGGCTCCTTCCCCACGCAGCCCATGTGGCCCCCCGGGAGGGGTGGTCCCTCCCGGTGGACCCCCGGAACCCTTCCGGTGGCCCCGGTACAATACCGGTATGCCCCCGAAACTTTCTGGTGTCCGTTTAACAACTTTCCATATATAAATCTTTACCTCCGGACCATTCCGGAACTCCTCGTGACGTCCGGGATCTCATCCGGGACTCCGAACAACATTCAGTAGTCACATACTAGTCTTCCCAATAACCCTAGCGTCACCGAACCTTAAGTGTGTAGACCCTACGGGTTCGGGAGACATGCAGACATGACCGAGATCACTCTCCGGTCAATAACCAACAGAGGGATTTGGATACCCATGTTGGCTCCCACATGCTCCTCGATGATTTCATCGGTTGAACCACGATGTCGAGGATTCGATCAAACCCTGTATACAATTCCCTTTGTCAATCGGTACGTTACTTGCCCGAGACTCGATCGTCGGTATCCCAATACCTTGTTCAGTCTCGTTACCGGCAAGTCACTTTACTCGTACCGTAATGCATGATCCCGTGGCCAACACCTTGGTCACCTTGAGCTCATTATGATGATGCATTACCGAGTGGGCCCAAAGATACCTCTCCGTCATACGGAGTGACAAATCCCAGTCTCGATCCGTGTCAACCCAATAGATACTTTCGGAGATACCTGTAGTGCACCTTTATAGTCACCCAGTTACATTGTGACGTTTGATACACCCAAAGCACTCCTACGGTATCCAGGAGTTACACGATCTCATGGTCGAAGGAAGAGATACTTGACATTGGCAAAGCTCTAGCAAACGAACTACACGATCTTTGTGATATGCTTAGGATTGGGTCTTGTCCATCACATCATTCTCCTAATGATGTGATCCCGTTATCAACGACATCCAATGTCCATAGCCAGGAAACCATGACTATCTATTGATCATAACGAGCTAGTCAACTAGAGGCTCACTAGGGACATATGGTGGTCTATGTATTCACACGTGTATTACGATTTCTGGATAATACAGTTATAGCATGAATAAAAGACAATTATCATGAACAATGAAATATAATAATACTTTTATTATTGCCTCTAGGGCATATTTCCAACAAAACAATGCATCGCTTTTCGCTTATAATTGCATTTCCTTCTTATATATATATGTTCATTTATGACATCTTGCATCCGTACACTTTGGTACGGCCGAATACACCAGGGGCTTAAGTTCCCCGCATTATGGTGTGATAAGTCCGAACACTTTCCCAAGTGCGGCACCCCAAACTTATAGCATTATATGCATCGGCTCCGAATCATGTCTTGGGTCAATAGTTGGGTTTGCCCGGCTCCCACATTTTGGTACCTTACATTCCGTTTTATCGGCTAAGGTAGCACTGGGAGAACCACTGCGATTGCGCCCCGGTTGAGCTGGGCGAGCGCCTCAGTGGAGAAAGCTAAAACTGACCGTCATGATAAGGCGAGAGCTGGTCGCCGTTCGAGAGGTCTTTTCGAGTCCCTAAAGACTTATGCCGCCTAGAGCGAGGAACCGGCTTTGTCCGGCCCAGGCGTGGATAGCGCCCCGAACTCGGTCTTCCGAATACTAGGGGCTTCGCCGAAATTTAAAATTATAAAATTCTATGGCTAAGTGAGAGTGTTCAAGCATTATAAGTCCGGTTGCCTTGTTCGTCGTGTTGAGCACCTCCCTAGATGGACCCAAAAATGGGAACAAGAGCGCTCAAGTTTATCCCGAACACCCCAGCACTGTGGCATGGTGGCTGAAGCCGACGACTTGCCATCTCTCAGATTTGATAAACGGCCGCACAGAAGGTAATATTTTAAATCAATAAGCATTGCTTAGCGCATATGAACAAAGTTTTCAGCGCACAGGATAACACATTGCGAGTCTACTCAAATATTACATCTTTGGAGCACTCATCCGCAATCTTGCGGGCACCCTTCAGGACACTCTTATAATACATTTCGGGCGTGCGATACTCCTTGCCCGTCGGCGGCGCGTCCGTCAAAAGATTCTCAGCATCCAGCCTGCCCCAGTGCACTTTTGCACGAGCTAGGGCCCGACGGGCACCTTCAATGCAGGCGGAGCGCTTGACAACCTCCACCCAGGGACACGCATCCACCAGCCACCGCACTAGGCCGAAGTAGCTCCCAGGTATGGCCTCCTCGGGCCACAGCCGAACTATCAAGCCCTTCATGGCCTGTTCGGCTACCTTGTGGAGCTCGACCAGCTGCTTCAGCTGGTCGCTAAGGGGCACCGGATGTCCGGCCTCAGCATACTGACACCAGAAGACCTTCTCCGTCGAGCTCCCCTCCTCGGCCCGGTAGAATGCGGCAGCATCGGACACGCTGCCAGGTAGATCTGCAAACGCTCCTGGAGAGCTCTGAATTCGGGTAAGTAACAGGTAATTCACATTCACATGCTTGCTTTGCATGAAAAATGCCTTACCCGCCGCTATTTTCTTCACCGCCTCAATCTCCTGGAGGGCCTGGTAGGCTTCGGCCTTAGCGGCTTTGGCACTCTCAAAATCCGAGGCAAGCTCGGACTCTCGAGTCTTCGAGTCGCGCTCCAAGCTCTCATGCTTTTCCACGAGATCCTGGAGCTCTTGCTGCACCTCCGCCACCCGCGCCTCCTGCTTCTCTCGCTCAGCTCGTTCCGCGGCCGCATTACGTTCGGCCGCGGACACGGCCTCCTTCAGGGTCGCCACCTCGTTCTTGGCCCCTGGAGTACCCACGTTATCCTTGTTATTTCTTTTGCAACCAAAATCCTTTTCTGTAAGGTACAAATTTAATACGGTGTTACTCACCTTCCCTGTCCTCGAGCTGCTTCTTGGCACGGCCGAGCTCACTCTCGGACCGCTTGAGGTTCTGCTTCAAAGCATCGACCTCTGCAGTCAGTGCGGCGGAGGTCAGCAGCGCAGCCTGCAATCCCATATTGACATAAGTTTTAGACCTCCTGCGTATATCTTTTTAGATCCTCAGTCCGACTTTTCTTTCCGAACACCGAACCGAGCATCAGGGGCTACTGTCTATGCGATATTACATTACATATTTTAAATTTCTTACCTCAAAGCCTGTTAGATGGCTGCTGCAGGCTTCGGTCAGCCCGCTCTTGGCGAGCTGAACATTCTGAATCACCGCACTCATGATAGTGCGGTGTTCTTCCTCAATGGAAGCGCTGTTAAGCGCCTCCAACAAGTTGTCCGGCGCCTCCGGTTGGACGGAGGCCGCCGGTGTCACGGTCTTGCCCTTCTTACGAAGGGGCCGCCTGCCGGACTCCGGAACCACGGCTGGTTCCGGTGCGGAGTCCGATGCAAAGTCCGGGAGGTTGCCTTGCCGCACCTCCGGAGCCTCCTCCTCCTGATGGGTCCCCTCCTGGGATCCCACCTCGACGTCATCAGCGTCACGGGGACTATGCGGCATTAGAAGGACACTACGTGGCACAAAGAGAAATTATAAATCATTCAGGAATCCGGATACTTACGATCTTGCCAGGGGCTTGGCCCTTGAGGGCCACTCCTCGTCGCCGTCGCCGGTGTAGGCGGAGCAGTCCGGAGGAAGGGTCCTTCCCTTCTTGGACCCTCCGGCTTCCCTCATTGTGGAAGCCTTCCTCTTCTTCTCTCCCCCCTCTTGGGGAGAGGCCTCTTTCTCCTCCTCGTCTTCGGGGGAGGAGTCCGCCTCAGAGCCATCGAACGACGAGTCCGATACCACCTGGCGCCGGGAACTCCTTCGGGTTCCCGTGGCCTTCTTCTTGGCCTTCTTATCCGGCACCACATAAAGTGCCGGGACCAGCAGCCCCGTCAAACGGGTGTCCGCTGGGTCTTCGGGGAGGGGAGCTGGACAGTTAACCTGTCCGGATGTCCTTTGCCATTCCTGTTAAAGGCATTGGGTGTTTTAGATCCCACATAGAGTCAAACTATGAAAGAAATGAATGTCCCATAAAGGATAACATAGCTTACCGCGCCGGCCGGGCGCTGCGTGCTGAATGCGCGATCTTCAGTTGCGGATGCGGGGGCTTCTCCGCCCTTGAATAGCACCCTCCAGGCAGCTTCGTACGTCGTGTCGAAGAGCCCGCTAAGGGTCCGGTGCTGTGCCGGGTCAAACTCCCACAGATTGAAGGCCCGTTGTTGGCAGGGGAGAATCCGGCGGACGAGCATGACCTGGATCACGTTGACAAGCTTAAGCTTCTTGTTCACCAGGGTCTGGAGAAAGGACTGGAGTCCGGTCAGCTCCTCCGAACTACCCCATAGCAAGCCCTTCTCTTTCCAGGAGGTGAGCTGCATGGGGGTACCAGATCTGAACTCAGGGGCAGCTGCCCATTTAGGGTCACGCGGCTCGGTGATGTAGAACCACCCCAATTGCCACCCTTTGATGGACTCCACGAAGTCACCCTCGAGCCAGATGACGTTGGGCATTTTACCCACCATGGCGCCTCCGCACTCCGCTTGAACGCCCTTCACCACCTTCGGCTTGACATTGAAGGTCTTTAACCACAGGCTGAAGTGAGGCTGGATGCAGAGGAAGGCCTCGCACACGATGATAAATGCCGAGATGTTGAGGATGAAGTTTGGCGCCAGATCATGGAAGTCTAGGCCGTAGTAGTACATGAGCCCCCGGACGAAGGGATGAAGTGGGAAGCCCAGTCCGTGGAGGAAGTGGGGAAGAAATACGACCCTCTCATGGGGCCTGGGGATGGGGATGAGCTGCCCCTCGTCGGGCAGCAGGTGCACGATGTCGTTCGACAGATATCCGGCGCCGCGCAGTTTCTCGATGTGCCCCTCCGTAACGGAGGATGCCATCCACCTGCCTCCCGCTCCGGACATGGCTGGAGAAGGTTGAGGCGAGATGTGTGGACTTGGGCGCTGGAGCTCGAGTGTGCGGAGATGGATAGGCAAAGGAGGAAGAAGGCATAGGTAAAAAGGTGGATCCTTATCCCCTTATATATGGGTGGACGAAGACTATGCGTCCCCCCGGCCTGGTAAAACTCGCTTATCTCCCAAGCGCCGCAATCAATGGCGCGGTTTGGTTACCCACGTCCGTATTGATGGGAATACCGGAATAAGGGGAACACGATCTCTGCTTCGACAAGACGTGCCAAGGAAACCGCTTCGCTAAACGCACTGAGGTGGTATAATAAAAACGATTCAAGTAAAGGCTTGGTAGTGGTGTCATGTCACGCCACAAAATACGTCAGCAGATTGAACTTGTGTACATATTATTCTCTCTACGGTGGTATGTGGAATTTATTTTACAGAGCCGGACACTATCCTGGTGTTCACAATATTCTATGAATTATTCGGAGGAAGAACACGCCTTGCAATGCCGAAGACAATATGTGCGCCGGACTCGTCGTCATTGAAGCCTGGTTCAGGGGCTACTGAGGGAGTCCTGTGTTGGGGAACGTAGCAGAAATTCAAAAAATTTCCTACGTATCACCAAGATCTATCTATGGAGAGACCAGCAACGAGTAGAAAGAGAGTGCATCTACATACCCTTGTAGATTCCTAAGCGGAAGCGTTCAAGTGAACGGGGTTGATGGAGTCGTACTCGTCGTGATTCAAATCACCGATGATCAAGTGCCGAACGGACGACACCTCCGTGTTCAACACACGTACAGCCCGGTGACGTCTCCCACGCCTTGATCCAGCAAGGAGAGACGGAGAGGTTGAGGAAGACTCCATCCAGCAGCAGCACAACGGCGTGGTGGTGGTGGAGGAGCGTGGCAATCCTGCAGGGCTTCGCCAAGCACCGCGAGAGAGGAGGAGCACTTGGGAGAGGGAGGGCTGCGCCAGGGGCAAGGGGTGAAGCTCCCATGCGCCTCCCCACTATATATAGGGGTGGAGGGGGCTGGTTTCTTGCCCTCCAAGTCCATTGGGGCGTTGGCAAAGGTGGGAGGAAAGAAATCCCATCATTTCCTTCCCCACCGATTGCTATCCCCCCTTTTTAGGGATCTTGATCTTATCCCTTTGGGATATGATCTTATTCCTTCTAAGGGGGGATCTTGGTGCGCCTTGACCAGGGGTGTGGGGCCTTTCCCCCACTACCCACGTTCATGTGGGTCCCCCCATGCAGGTGGGCCCCACTCCGGAACCTTATAGAACCTTCCCGGTACAATACCGAAAAATCCCGAACATTTTCCGGTGGCCAAAATAGGACTTCCCATATATAAATCTTTACCTCCGGACCATTCCGGAACTCCTCGTGACGTCCGGGATCTCATCCGGGACTCCGAACAACATTCGGTAACCACATGCAAACTTCCTTTATAACCCTAGCGTCATCGAACCTTAAGTGTGTAGACCCTACGGGTTCGGGAGACATGTAGACATGACCGAGACGTTCTCTGGTCAATAACCAACAGCGGGATCTGGATACCCATGTTGGCTCCCACATGTTCCACGATGATCTCATCGGACGAACCACAATGTCAAGGACTCAATCGATCCCATATACAATTCCCTTTGTCTAGCGGTATTTTACTTGCCCGAGATTCGATCGTCGGTATCCTTATCCCTTGTTCAATCTCGTTACCGGCAAGTCTCTTTACTCGTTCCGTAACACATCATCCCGTGATCAACTCCTTGGTCACATTGCGCATATGATGATGTCCTACCGAGTGGGCCCAGAGATACCTCTCCGTTTACACGGAGTGACAAATCCCAGTCTCGATTCGTGCTAACCCAACAGACACTTTCGGAGATACCTGTAATGCACCTTTATAGCCACCCAGTTACGTTGTGACGTTTGATACACCCAAAGCACTCCTACGGTATCCGGGAGTTACACAATCTCATGGTCTAAGGAAGAGATACTTGACATTGGAAAAGCTCTAGCAAACGAACTACACGATCTTTGTGCTATGCTTAGGATTGGGTCTTGTCCATCACATCATTCTCCTAATGATGTGATCCCGTTATCAACGACATCCAATGTCCATAGCCAGGAAACCATGACTATCTGTTGATCACAACGAGCTAGTCAACTAGAGGCTCACTAGGGACATATTGTGGTCTATGTATTCACACGTGTATTACGATTTCCGGATAATACACTTATAGCATGAATAAAAGACAATTATCATGAACAAGGAAATATAATAATAATACTTCTATTATTGCCTCTAGGGCATATTTCCAACAGTCTCCCACTTCCACTAGAGTCAATAATCTAGTTCACATCGATATGTGATTAACACTCAAGGTCACATCCCCATGTGACTAACACCCAAAGAGTTTACTAGAGTCAATAATCTAGTTCACATTTACCATGTGATTAACACTCGATGAGTTCTGGGTTTGATCATGTTATGCTTGTGAGAGAGGTTATAGTCAACGGGTCTGAACCTTTTAGATCCGTGTGTGCTTTACAAATCTCTATGTCATCTCCTAGATGTAGCTACCACGCTCTATTTGGAGCTATTCCAAATAACTGTTCTACTTGGAGCTATTCTAAATTGTTGCTCCACTATATGTATCCGATATCTCTACTCAGAGCTATCCGGATAGGTGTTAAGCTTGCATCGACGTAACCCTTTACGACGAACTCTTTTACCACCTCCATAATTGAGAAAATTTCTTAGTCCACTAGTTACTAAGGATAACTTTGACCGCTGTCCTGTGATCCATTCTTGGATCACTCTTGTACCCCTTGACTGACTCATGGCAAGGCACCCTTTCAGGTGCGGTACACAGCATAGCATACTGTAGAGCCTACGTCTAAGCATAGGGGACGACCTTCGTCCTTTCTCTCATTTCTGCCGTGGTCGAGCTTTAAGTCTTAACTACAACTCAGGCAAGAACTCCTTCTTTGACTGATCCATCTTGAACACCTTCAAGATCATGTTAAGGTATGTGCTCATTTGAAAATACCATTAAGCGTTTTGATCTATCCTCATAGATCTTGATGCTCAATGTTCAAGCAGCTTAATCCAGGTTTTCTATTGAAAAACACCTTTCAAATAACCCTATATGCTTTCTAGAAATTCTACATCATTTCTGATCATCAATATGTCAACAACATATACTCATCAGAAATTCTATAGTGCTCCCACTCACTTCTTTGGAAATACAAGTTTCTCATAAACTTTGTATAAACCCAAAATCTTTGATCATCTTATCAAAGTGCACATTCCAACTCCGAGATGCTTACTCCAGTCCTTAGAAGGATCGTTGGTGGTAGCATACCTTTTAGCATCCTTAGGATCGACAAAACCTTTCTGATTGTATTTCATACAACCTTTCCTTACGAAAACTGGT